>JAHTLZ010000074.1:10623668-10638406 GCA_023846285.1 Phrynocephalus versicolor | reverse complement strand
TTTCCTTCCTTCCTTCCTTCCTTCCATCCATCCATCCATCCTTCCTTCCTTCCTTCTGAAAGCTCATTTCAGTCTTTTCCAGTCATTAACCAAATGCTCTGTCATTGCTTCTGGCACAATTTCCGTAAAGACCACCATGTCACCAAATCACTCATTTTGAAGCTAATGGCAAGCAATGATCAACACTCCTTTTAAAAAAGGGTTTTCCCCCTGGAGAGTTATATGCTTGATGGTGTGTGTGTGTGTGTGTGTGTTAAGGTTTGCTGAGAGCGTGATATGAAAGCTGTTTAGCCACTTAACCTCTCTCCCAATGGTTTCATGTGGGATTATGATAATCTTTTTTGCTGCCAGCAGCGATAAGATAAGTTCCTGGTGCCTCTGTCCTTCTGAATTGTTTCTGGATGATTTGTGGCAACTGCAAGGGAAGTCATTTTCGGTTGGCACAAGACCACTTTGACCTGGAAAACATTAGCAGGAATATTGTTTTTTCCCCCTACAGTGAACCTGAGCAGGAAAGTTATATTTTATTTAGGCATGCCTAATAACTGAAGGAATCTCTGTGTCTCCTTCACACCTGAATAAGATTTATATGTTCCATTACACAGCGAAGGGTGGAAAATCATCACTACATAGAAATGCCACTGTTGAATCAGCACTTACTTTATAACACAGGTCCATGTTGACAGCTTTTGAGGGTCATGTGGCAAAGAGAATATCAAAAAGTCATTTCCCCTTCTCTGTTGCCTCTCAAAGGAGCCATCCCTGCCATTAGGTGAAGTGATGCAAGTGCCTTAGATGGGAAATGTGAATAGGTGGCGAAAATAAGTAGTCTGGATATTTCTCTGGAGCCCTCTGGCCATTCTCCTGGGGTAGACAACACAGGGGTTGCAACTGGAAGCCAATAAAACAGAGTGTCTTGATCCCCTTATGTTAGCTTGTTGGCCTCATGAGTCAGGGAGGATAACATTTATTTATTTATTTATTTATTTATTTATTTATTTATTTATTTATTTATTTATTTATTTATTGGATTTTTATACCTCCCATCTAGCAGCAAGGGTCACTCTGGGCAGTTTACAACAATTAACAAATTCAAGCAATTCATACAATAAAACCATAAAAAAGTAACACAATAAAAATAAAAATAAAAATAAAATTAATATTAAAGTAACATAAAACAATGCACAATTATTGGCAGGCTAATCAGTTAAACAAGATTTAATGGGTGAATACTGAAATTGTATTATATTGCATTATATTTGAGGGAATGCCTGCTTAAACAACCAAGTTTCAATAGTTTTTAAAGGCAGACAAACTGGGGGCCAGGCAGTTGTCTGGTGGAAGGTTATTCCATAGGTGAGGGGCATCTTTGGAAGAAAAATCCAATTTCTTGTCCAGTTTCCTTTTATAGTGGGATGTAGAGTGCATCATCTTATAAGTACATACTTTTAGAATGGCAGAATTAGAAGGGACTCTGTGGATCATCAACCCCAACCTCTGTCAAGGAGGCACAATCAGGATTTGAACTCCCAACCTCTGTCCCCACAACCAAAGACCTAAGCCACTGAGCTGAGCCACTTCTCTGTCATATTAGCTTCTAAAAAGGGCAGCATCTTAGCTGTGGGAAATAATAGTGAAGACAATGCACAATGGCATTCCTCACACAGTAGCAGTGCCTATCCTAAATCTCAACCAGAGGAGAACTGGTTATGGCAGACCCTTTGGTCAGGCAAGCCACCTGTGCATAGATTCCAAAGGAGCGTCTTTTCCTAGGCCAAGAGGCAAGATAATTGAAAGCTATCTCATATGTGAAGGCAGCATCATACCCTGGATAGTTATGGTTAATGAGAAGAATCCATGTTGCCTTCTCCATAAAACTGAATGGTGGAGACTGTACTTCTATGTGGGGGAGCAAGCTTCTTAAAAATAATAGCTATTGCTTACTGATGCTGTATTTCCACCTCTCATTTCTGTCACCTTCTGAAAGGTTGAAATCTGAACTGTACACTAATAAGATAGACAGCCTGATTCCTAAAAAAGAGGAATTAAATGGAATAAGTATGAGTGAAATCCAAATATAAAACATTCAGTTTAACAAGCCACAAATAGAGGCAGTTGTTACTTCTCATCCATTTTGTCTCTGTTAGTGTTGTGCTTAGGAGCTTTACAAAAAAATGCTACTTCATGTCCGTTGCACAACTACTGAAATTTGTCTCAAACATGCCCCCGGAATGGGTGCTAAGTGCGACAATCCTGTACCTGGTGCTGGGGTCTGGTTTTCCCTAGTCATTCTTTGTTCTCGCTTACTGTCCTAAGACAAGACACCATGTAGTAATGACTGTCACACAACAAAACATTCGTTTCTCTCAGAAAACTGTGTCTGTTTTTTTTTAATTTTGACTTTTCAGAAGTGAAATATCGAAAAAGAATTTTAAGCGCCCCCCCCCCAAAGGAAAAAGGAAGCTAGAAAAATTCAGTGTTTGTCATGGTACAAGAAATTATCACAACCATGGGAACACTGAAACAGGGACAAAACCATGTAACCACGATGAATAGACATCGGCACGACAAGAAAAAATGTTTCGAGTTTTCGTTTGTCGGAATGGGTCCGTTTCGGGTCTTTTCCATTTATCATGAAATTTTTCAAGAATTTGTCATTTCGTTTGTCATTTGTCGTTTCCACTGCAAATTAGCGCGATTTGACTTCCCAGAGCATAGGGGCGTCCCACAATCAGGGCCGGCACTAGGTGTTTTTGCACCCTAGGCGGCGGGCAGGGTGGGGGTGGGCAGTGGGGGGAGAGCATAGGGGCATCCCACAATCAGGGCCGGTGCTAGGTGTTTTTGCGCCCTAGGCGGCGGGCGGGGGCGGGGGGCCATGGGCAGGCGGCGACAGCGGCAGGGGGAGGCGCGGCGGGCGGGCGGGTGGGCGGGCGGGCGAGTGGGCAGTTAGGTTCTGTTCTTGGCTTGCACCCCAAATGTGTGTGTGTGCAAGCAAATTGAAGTTGGGAAAATATAAAATAAATGGTAGTATATAATATATTTTTAAAATAAATCCACACCTCCCACTCCCAGTCAAACCTCCCCCTTTATCCAATATCAGAAAAAAATCCTCACAAACTGCCAGAGAAGAAAAAGAATAAACTACTATTCCCTTCAGCAGACAAAGCTGCAGGGAATCAAAGAAATTATTTTCTAAATTCAATTCCCTCCCTGTCTGCCTAACTTAAATCTAAAGCCTCCAGCCTCCCTCCAATCTCAATTCGAATAGTCAGAACAGCCAGCCACCCAGCCCTCCACCCTCCACATCCAAGACCTGACTGTGACTTCTGGAAGGTGCCTCGGCTTTTTATGCCCTCTGGCACATCCAGAAGTGTCAGTCAAAACCTTGCCATGCCATTGGTGGAATGGTTCAACAAATTTGCATGGTCCCATCCCATGCCCAGCCCAAATGGGCAGGTCTAAAAAAATAAAAAATAAAATGAAATAAAATAAAATCAATGCAACGTTTTATTACTATAAAAAACCTACTGCTGCTACTATTAAAAATCAGGCATTTAAAATAAATAAATTGCACATGTTTCTGTGGTGATTTGGTGTGTTTTTTGACCACGATTTCAAAAGAAAAATTGCGGTCGCCATTTTGGTGAGATGACGAGGATGATCCCCCCAAGCCTGGTGCAAGCAGCCCAGGACAGGAGAAGAGGGGGGAAAGGCCGGGAACCCCCCAGAAACCACCCCTCAGCTAGGTGGCAAAGCCTCAGGCCTGCTTTTTTGGCCGGGAGTCGGGTTTTTTTTTTAAAACTTTTAAAAACTTTTTCTGTGCTTCGCATTGTACGATTGCCGCGATGCCACAAACGAAAATGAAAAACCCGACCAAATTTTTCTTTTTTCGGTTCGAGTTCGAGTTCTGATGGCTTAATTATCGTTACCGTTTCCGTTACGTAACGGAAACAAAAAACGGAAACGAAAATGAAAATTTCGCCGAGTCGTGCCCATGTCTAACGACCAGCACTGTCACGGTACAAAACTAGTTGCGGAACAAAGAAGGACATGAAGTAACCGCCAAAGCAAATTTCTCTGCTGCCTACTTTGTGGTGGGTGGAGGTGAATTTACCTGGGAAAAACTGACTTCCCATGTGTGACTTCGTGGTGGACCCATTTGCATTTTTATGCTGTGTAGTTACACCATTAATGTGCTTAGTCTTCTTTTTAGGGTATAAAAGAATAGAGGTCATCCCTTGTGTATACCTCATATAAAAATTAAGGTCCAAAAAAGTACATCAGAAAGGTATGGTTTCAATTGTACTTTTTTTTTTTAAACTTAAGGTTTTCTCCCTTTTAGAGAATTAATGTCCTGATACCTAACTGATAATGAATCCAGCCAGAATGCAAGAGTCCCAGCAGCTGCCCAAGGAGTTTGTTGGTGCCAATTCTATGCTGAAAAATGAACCAATGAGCTGCTTCTCAAAAAAATGAGATCGTACGAATAAGGGAAATCACTTTACACTACAATTGCAAGTTGTTTTAAATGATTTTTTTTAGTGTACCAGTTGCAATTCCTGTCATGCTGAATGATTAAGCATGACGTTGCCTCGTGGAAATAAAGACCAGACTTCATTTGAACGTGTGTGTAAAGGCCTATGATGGACATAGGCAGAATAGGGAAGTCATCCACTGAGGGTGAGACCTCAGAATATTCAGACTGACTTGCATGTGTTAAAATATAATTAAGAGAATGCTGGGTCACACGTGGAGTGAATCTCTCCCCTTGTTCTTCCTCCTCCTTTCACTGAATTGTTGCATATATGAAAAGCTCCTTCCTTCGTTTCCCCCCTCCAAGCAGGCTAATCTATTGAAGGCACATGTCTTATTGCATGGAAGCCTTTCCCTTGATCATCGTCCTCTAAAAAGTTCATTCAATCTAAGCCGATTCACAAAGCAACCTTTTCTTCCTGGTCACTATATGTATGGAGCTTTGAATCTCGGGTGCCAAGTAACAAGAACAAAAAGCCGAGGCTTTTAATTGTTTTTAAAGCAACCAGGCCATGCCCAGCCCTGAGCTTTTGCACATACAAAAAAGTAGAATTTGCTGCTGACTGTCAGATTCCGCCTCTTCTCCACCCTAGAAATAAAACTCAAGAGTTTGAAATGTGAAGCTGCAATCCCACCACAGGACTTTTTCAAGCCATTTCTTTCCAAATATTTCAGGGGCAGCAGGTGGGGGAGGCTGTTATATATTTGTACAGTGGTCCGCCTCCATTTCACGGTTCACATACTGCGGTCCTGCTATATCGCGGGACCGGAGTACCCCAAAAGGGCTTGAGGGAGGGTTTTTTTAAAAAAAGTCGGGGCTTTTTAAACCTTTGCCCCCCTTCCGCAAGCCCCGGCCTCCAGCTGATTGGTGCTGGGGTGGGGAAACAAAAGGTTTTTCTCCCCCACCCCTGCACCAATCAGCTGGAGCCCCGGGCTTGCCTCCATGGAGGCATCACATGCCGCTTCTCCTCCCCCCGGGGTGCTGTGAAGCTGTGTGCAATGTTTAAAATGATTTCAACAACGGAGCCAAGTGCCGTGGGGGAGTGACGAGCGATGTTTAAAATGTCTTTAAGCAATGGAGCCAAGCTGGCTCCATTGCTTAAATACATTTTAAACATTACGCCTCCCCCAGGCCTGACCCAACCTGCACCTGCATATTGCATATTTTCAATTATCGTGGGCCAGGTCGGTCCTAACCCCCATGATAGACGGGGGGGTGTACTGTACCTCTCACTGAATTCAGTGGGTCTTGTTTGAAATTCAGGTTGCTTGGGCTTGAGTCCAAGGAAACATGGTGTAAAACTTGCACCAGGCTACTACACTTGCTGACATTAGGAAAGTCAGTGTCTAATTTAGCAGTGTGCAGAGGTTTTGGCATCCAGCTGAGGAGCCAGTGGTTGGGAGTTCAACTCGCCACTGGGCCTCCCGAGAGAAAGCCAGCCTGTGTGGCCTTGAGCAAGCTGCACAGTGCCCCGCCAGGAGATGGGAGTGGTAAGCCACTATTATGTTTTCGCTGTCTAGAAAACTCTGAAAAGGGTCACCATTAGAGATGGGCATGACCAGGAAAAATGACGTTTCGAGTTGTCGTGTGTCGGAGCCGGCCCGTTTCGGCTCGTTTCCGTTTGTCACGAAATTTTTCAAAAATTTGTCATTTCGTTTGTCGTCTGTCGTTAGTACTGGTTTGGGGGGGTAGGGTAGCGGGCTCCTTGAGGCACCTCTCTGGGGTGGGTGGGTGCCTCCTCTGTCCCACTACGAAGGGAAGGCATTTAGCGGGCTCCTGGAGGCACCTCTCTGGGGTCGATGCCTCCTCTGGCCCGCTACAAAGGGAAAAGGAAGGGTACATGACTGTGTAGCCATTGCGTACCAAGTGGAACTGGCAGAGGCACCTCTCTTTTGGGTGGCTCTACTCTGACTCACTAAGAAGGACAGCATACCGGCGTACAGGTTTTTGGACTGGTGAGCAAGGCGAGAGAGGAATGCCTCTGCTGGGCGCCCTACGGCTCACTAAGAAGGGAAGTGTACTTGCATATAGTGCAATGCGAGTACAGATCTGCCTTAGGGTTGGGGTTAGGGCAAGGGCTAGGCTTAGGGTTACGGGTAAGGTTAGGGTGAGTTAGTGGTCTGCACCTCTGGGTGCCTCTGACCCACTAAGAAGGACAGTGTACTGGCGTATGGGTTAGGGTTAGGGTTAGGCTTAGGCTTAGGCTTAGGCTTGGTGGGCTTTTTATTCCCGACTGGCACATCCCAGAAATCTCAGTCAAAACCTGGCCAAGTGGCCATGCGATTGGTGGAATGGCTCCAAAAATTTGCATGGTCCCATCCCATGGCCAGCCCATCATTGCGCGTGTGCAGGTGTAAAAAAATAAAAATAAAATAAAATAAAATAAAATAAAATCAATGGAGACGTTTTGTTGCAAGAAAAACCCACTGCTGCTACTGTAAAAATTCAGGCAGTTAAAATACCTAATTTTCGCATGTTTCTGTGGTGCTTTGGTGGGTTTTTGGACCACGATTTCAAAAAAAAAAAATATTGCGGTCGCCATTTTGGTTCCCCCCGCACCGCATGGCATGGCGAGACGACGGGGATGCCCCCCACCAGAGCAGCCCAGGACAGGAGGGGGGAGGCCGGGGACCCCCCCCCCAGAAACCACCCCTCTGGTAGGTGCCCTCACTCAGGCAGGCATATTTTCGCCTGCTTTTTTGGCCGGGAATCGGGTTTTTTTTAAAAAAAACTTTTTTCTGTGCCGCTTGGCATCGCGCGATCGCCGCGATGCCATGAACGACAATGACAAATCAGACCCAATTTTTCTTTTATCGGTTCGAGTTCGAGTTCTGACGGCTTAATTGTTGTTACCGTTTCTGTTGTGTAACGGAAACGAGAAACAGAAACGGAAACGAGAATTTCGCCAAGTTTGCCCATGTCTAGTCACCATATGTCAGAACTGACCTGATAATATACTGTTATTTATTTATTTATTTATTTATTTATTTATTTATTTATTTATTTATTTATTTATTTATTAAATTTATATACTACTGATTTAGTGTGGGACACTACAAAGAAAAAAATAAGCAACCATGCCTTCTGCCCAACAAAATCAATAAAATACCTAGATCAAATAACTCCAAATGATGGTGGACTCCGGGGAGCAGATATAAAGAGAGACTTAAGGGAAGGATACCCTGAAATGCTTCCTGAAACAAAAATATCTTTAGCATCTTCGTACTGTAAGCCACAATGGGTCCTTTTCCAAGGAGAAAGGTGGGCTAAAAATATTCAAAATAAATAAACAAATTAAAGGATTAGAGGGAGAACCCTGATGGACTTCCATCCCATAAAGTAGGGGGGCTACTGCTGAGAAGACATGATTTCTTGTAGTTGTTTTCTTTTTTCCTTCTCCTTATCAACCTGGAGAAACAAGACCTGTGACAAATGGGTGGAATGGGCAGAGATTCCGAGCGAGAGATGTTCTGGCAGATAGCAGGGCCTCAACCCATTAAGAACTTTATAGACTAGCACTAAAGCCTTGAACCCGGCAGGGCTCTCTCTTGTTATTAACGTGCTGTCACAGCAAGGAAAAAACACCACTTCTTTCATTTTGCCGTGGCATGGCAGCAAAAGCTCTTTAAACAAGACAGTTCAATTTGGAAACAAGGGGTACCTGGAGCACACACCTTGTATTTGTAGTTAGTTGTAAGTGCTGTCAGGAGCCCAGCGCTATCAGAATGGCAAAATCAGGAATGTGTGGCAGTGGTTCCTTTAAAGGGGTTTTACTACTGCTGCTCATTATGGTGGCCAGAGGGGTTGGGGGGGAGGACATAGAGATAGCCAAGTGCCCCCCCCCAGGGCCAGGTCAAACCAGGATACTTTTCATTATCAGCATGCCCCACTTTGCGTCCCTTGGAGGACAAGCAGCATACAACTCTCTTTGTCTTTCCTCACCTAAAAATGAGTTCCAAGGGGAAAAAAACTAGAAGAATGAACATGAGGAAAGGATATGGTATATATCCAACCCCCATTCCTGCAGAGGATCATTTCCATGATCTACTGTGGATGCCAGAAACTACAGATACAAGGGAACCCTATATGCAACATATGGCGGGGGGACAGGAGAAAGTCCTCAAGGTGGCACCGTTGTATGTTGCATATAAGGCTACAGCAAATGGCTGATAAGTAAAATCACAGACAATGAGGTACAGATCTTGAATCTTCTTTCCAAATGCTTGATCAGTGAATGGGAAATCAACAATCATCCAGGACCTGATCCTGCAAGAATGAGCTGATATCACTTGCATCACAGAGACTTGGCTGGATGAGACTGGGGGTGTCAGCTCGGTCCTTCGGGTTTCTCTGTAGAACAACAGGCAAGACCAGGGTGGTGGGTGGTGGAGTGGCAATAGTCTATCATAGGGATGGGCATGAAATGAAAAACAAAATGCTGTTTTGTCATTTCGTTATGTAACGAAACAAAACAAAACAAAATGAGGAAGCAGCATTTTGTTATAGACAAAATGGAACGGCCGTTTCCCCATTGAAATGAACCATTTTGTTCCATTGTTTTCAGGCTCCTGCCGAGCTGCCAATGGCTAGAGTCCTTTAAACCTGGCCCAGTTGGTACCCACCGGTGCCAACTGGGCCAGGTTTAAAGAGCTCCAGCCATTGACAGCTTGACAGGAGACCTCAGAAAACGGTCGGGTAGGGAGCGTGATCCTGTGGTTTAATGGTGTGGAGGGCAGTGTGATTAGGAAAGGCCCTGAGTCTCCACCATTTTGTGAAGGCTCCTGCCACTCTGTCAATGGCTGGACCCCTTTAAACCTGGCCTAGTTGGTACCAGGGGGTCCCCTTGGTACTGACTGGGCCAGGTTTAAAGGGCTCCAGCCATTGACAGCCCAGCAGGAGCCCTCAGAAAAGGGTGCAGAGAGCAGTTCCGACAATTGTGCTATGATACAGCAGTGGTTCACTGACTGAACTGAGGAGAGTAAGTATAGACATTTTTTCTCACAAATTATCTTGCTTAGACAGAAGGGAAAAGAAAGCCCTACTTATTGGCATTAATAAAGGGGATTTTATAATTTCTTTTTTTTAAAAAAACACACACACACATCAATTACTGTATTGAAAGAATGGGGACTAAGAGAGTGGGTCAGAAACCAGGTTATCAAGTCAGTCCAGAACACAATAAGAGAAGCTCATCAAAAATATGTATATGACCTCCTCAACAGATTAGTGGCCAGTGTAATGTGCTAGCAAAAATGCATTGCATTGTGCTCCTGCTCATAAGATATTTTGCTATTATAATGATAAAGACTTTGATGTAATACAAATTATAACTCTGGACTGCATTATCCATGTCGTATTTGTGGACGAGGATCTTGCTTGCTGCTTTAGGATAAATAAGAGAATGGTGAGGTGGGGTGGAGTGGGAATGGAAGGGATGGGAGAATCCTACCTAATCCTTTTATTCTTTCTTTTATCTCTTTTGTTGCCGTTGCTTCTGGTGCCCCCACCCCCAGACACTGTCCGGAAGTGGAAGAACTGCCTGCTCTGGTCCTATCTGGTTTGGTAATTAAGTGAGGGAAAATGAATTAATTGCCCACATGTTCACTGGACATCTGGAAATTAATTTACATCTCCCAGTTTAATTATGGGTTGGCTTACTATGAATAACTACTGCAAAGTAAGATGTATTCATTCAGTGAAACCCAGTCTTTGGTTAATTACATCCAGGGCTGCCTCTTATGAAGC
The DNA here is from genome assembly GCA_023846285.1 of Phrynocephalus versicolor. Taxonomy (NCBI): domain Eukaryota; kingdom Metazoa; phylum Chordata; class Lepidosauria; order Squamata; family Agamidae; genus Phrynocephalus; species Phrynocephalus versicolor. The sequence goes on along the minus strand of JAHTLZ010000074.1, from coordinate 10,628,127 downwards.
ATTTAAGCCACTGCTTCTCAACCTGTGGGTCCTCAGGTGTTCCTAGACTGCATCTCCCAGGAATCCTGGCCAGCTCAGCTAGTGATGAAGAGTTCTGGGAGTTGCAGTTCAGGAACATCTGGGGACCCATAGGATGAGAACCACTGAGTTAAGCCCTAGGGCAGGGGTCCTCAAACTACAGCCCGGGGGCCAGATGCAGCCCCCAAGGGTCCTGAATCTGGCCCCTGGGACCAATTGCAGACCCCCCACCTACCCCCTGGTTTGCAAGCAAGCAAGCCTCCACAGCTGCTTCTATTGCTGAGGCAGTTCAAAGCGGTGGGCTATGTCACTTCCCCCACTTCCTCCACCCACCACCCAGATGATCGGCACACTGGCTAATAGGGTAGTTCAAAGTGGGAGGGCCATGGCAAGGTCCCCATTTTCCCCATCCCACATGGCCAGGACAGCAGCTGGCAATTTAAACAGGAGGGCATGGAGGGCAAGGTGTCCCATTCCCTCCATGCCCTTGAGGACCCGCCCCTGCTCCTCCTCCACCCCGCCCACCTGCCTTCCTTGTGTGGCTGCTACCTGTGTTATTATGGTTGTGAGGAAGGAAGGGGGCAGGCGGAGGCAGCGCCAGCCATCCTTCCGAGCTGGAGCAGCCATGGCAGTATACCGATAGAGGGATGGATGGTGGGCAACCAAGGGGGAAACAGAGCTCCTTCCTGCCCACCCAGCACCCTCCAAGCTGCTGCCTTCTCCATGGATTGAGGGAGGGGAGGAGGGAGCCCAGCTATGGCCAGAGGCTGAGGCCGCCGCCACCACCACCACTGGGTTAGAGACCAGCGAGTAGGAGGTGGTGGAGAAAGAAGAGAAGGGAAGGGAAGGCCAACAGTGGCCTGAGCCTGGTTCCTGGGAGGCTGGCAGGGCTGCATTTGTCCCCGGTTGGTGATGGGTGGGCTGGTGAGCCAACAGAGCACTGCAGCCTGGTTGGGCTGGGCCAGTGAGCAGGCTGTGGGTGGCTTTGGGCAGGCCTTCCTGCCTCCCCTCCCTCCTTCCCAGCCCTTGCTCCCATCTTCTCTCACTTGCAATGCAACAAGTCAGGCCAGGCCGGGCCAGGCCAAGAGAGGAGGCAGCTTTCCCTCTGGGGCGCAGCAAGGGCATGATGGCCAGGGTGCACAGCTGGATCTGTGTGCAGTGGCGCCAGTCTTGCCGCCCTTGCCGTGGCTGCTGCTTCTCAGCTTGAGTGGCCAACTAGAATGTGATGAGGGGCCTGAGCTTGCCTGGGCTGCCACCTCCTTCATGATGCAAGGAAGGAGAGCCGCTCCAGCCGCTGCCACTGTAGGAAGGAGGAGGAAGAGGCGTAGCAGAGGAATCCCAGCAGCAGCATCTCAGGGTGGCAACCCAGAGCAGGAGGCATTGCTGGGGCCCCAGAGAGGCACTGATCATGGGCTGATTGTGGGGAGCTCCGCCCACTTGCCCCTCCCTCACCCTTTTGTTCCATGTCAGCTTATTTATGTAATTTTTTGTACTGTGGTCTGGCCCCAGTGATGTCTTGGAGGGTGGTGGACCGGCCCGCTGTTTGAAAACTTTGAGGACCCCTGCCCTAGGGCCTAGGGTGTTTACAGTCTGTGGTGGGATGGAGCTGACATTTTGGCTGAAACACATGTTGATGCCGCTGTCTAATAGAGTCTGCTCTAGGTAATGCTGGCTAGCTTTGCCAGGTCAGCAGTGTTTCATTCTCTGAAGGCTCCAGGCCAAAATGTGAGACAAAGGGACAGACCGTTGTGGTGCCATAGAGGCAAAGCAGGTAGGAGTAATGGGGAGTATTTCCCTCCTTTCTGGTCTTTACACAACTTGGCTGCCATGGCATGGGCAGCAAGAAGAAGGCTGATTAAGCCCCATAAGATAAAAAAACCACTTATTTTTCTTCTCCAGTGTAGGACTGGATTTCTGATCCATTCTGCCTGTTAACCAGGCTGCTCAGGACTGACACAAATTCACATCCAGCAAAGTTTGGAGGGTTTCAGCATTCTCATCCACATTGTAACATTGGCCATTTGAAATGGTATTAAATGGCCAGCCCCACATGAATGATTTAAAAAAAATGCTTAACTGGATAGATGGATGGATGGATATAGGAATGTTATGCAACCTTACTTAAAATGATGGAGAATGTGTCAGGAGGCGGATACATCCTGATCACCATTTTATGGCTACAGATCTACAGCTTGTTAAGCCTCTGGTAAGCTGTGGGGTTTTGCAGAATCTACTCCGTGGGCTGAGTGATCCTTACACTCCCCAAGAAGCCAGGAAAATACTTTCCACTGCTGGCAAGAAGGTTCATGTATGTAGACAGGCTGCCATTCCAACATTTATGGTGACAAGGCATAAAAAGCAAATGAGGGCTGCAAAAAAATAATTTCCTGTTCTATGGAACCCATTCTTGTTGCTGCAGTCCTGACTCTTCCAGTTCTCTAGTTTTAAGACTGTATTCTCTATCTATGTATCATTTGTTTTCATTTCCATTCTGTCCTGTGCTCTTACAAATGATCCACAGCTCATTGGGATTCCTCTCCCAAGAGTCTCTTTTGAAATTCGAGTAGGGCATTCTTTGCAACAGCGAAGATATTCCCAGTTTCCAGGTACTTTTCTAAGGCTGTTTCTAGGCGGTTACTTCACGTCCGTTTTGTCTCTGTAAGTGGACCGGTACAAAAAAAAAATCTTACTTTATGTCCGTTGCACAACAGCTGGAATTTGTCTTGACCACACCCCCGGAGTGGGATCAGAGTGTGACAATACTGTACCTGGTGCTGGGTTGGGGTATTCTCTTGTCACGGTTTGTTCCTGGTTTCTTTTCCGAGACAAGGGATCGTGTGGTAACAACTGTCATAGTGGTCAGTGACTGAAGTGGCATTTGACATTAGTTTCCCTACGGGAAACACCATGCAGAGCAAATGTTTTACTGAAAATTCTGTAGCATTGGCGTGTAAATCCCAGAAGACCAGTAAATCAAAATATCGAAAAAGTTTTATTTACGATATTAAAAAAAGAAAGCAAGACAAATTCAGAATTTGTCACAGAACAAGACTGTGAAGTAACAGTTGTCATGGGACAAGTTATCATGACTGTTAGAAAATGGAAACAGGGACTAAAGAGGGACAAAACCACATGCTCACGACTGACGCTGTCACGGTACAAAACTAGTAACAGAACAAGGAAGGATGTGAAGTAACCGTCAAAGTGGCTCTGCCACAATTCTCTCTCTCTGTCTGTCTCTCTCTCCATCTCTCAGGTGAATGCACCTAACCAGATGCACATCCAGAGAAATCGCAGCAGGGATTCTTTACTTACAAGGGCAGAACAGACTGAAAGTTACAGCTTATGCTACAAACAGGATTTCTGTCCCTGAATCAATGGGATTTGCATAAAGTGACTTCCCACTGAACTACTGAGTCAGTGGATTTACTCTAGCGGGGGATGGCAATGGTACAAAAAAAGGAAAGAAAGAAACTTGCAAGATGAAACACAAATAGAACATATAAAAATGCTTGAATCTTTGACGGAGCTGGATCCAAATTTGCTGGTGTGCTCTGACCTTCAAATGCACAATCCTAGCATTTAGCCAAGAGAGATCTCTTCCCGTTGTGCACACAAACGGGCCTTAAAACATGCAGCTAGATGTGGCAAGAGAAAAAAAAAGAATAGGGAGCAGCAGCAACAATAAGAACCTTTTCCCTCCCTGAGAATTTTGCGCTATTCATCTGCTTGCTATGCCAGAATAAATAAAAATAAATAGTTATTATTCCTACCCCCAACCCCCAACCGCCAAACTGGCTGCTTTGGGCCATAACAGGCAACCCTGGGTCTAAGTAACTAACCACAGAAATCAATACATGTTTACTCAGCTTTCTTCCAATTGATTTATTCCCAACTAAATATATAAGCGGCAGGAGTCAAAAGCACTGCCGTTAGGAAGCTGTGCACAAACGGAAAGAGGAATAAGCTCTGCTATAATTTCTTTTTGGTTTCTGTTACATAATGGAATGACTCACCTCCTTAAGTAGATGACAAGAGTCTCGGGAAAGAAACACAGCCGACTTGTTTACTTCTAAGGGATGTCTTCCTGTCTGGGCCAGTATCTCTCTCTCTCTCTCTCTCTCTCTCTGTATTTGTGTGTGTGTGTGTGTGTGTGTGTGTGTGTGTGTGTGTGTGTGTGTTGTGTCATTACAGTTGTGACCAACTCTTCGTGATTCCATGTCCATGGAGTTTTCTTGGCAGGAATACTGGAGTGGTTTGCCTGTTCCTATTCCAGGCGCCGACAGCATATGGTATTCCCTGGTGGTCTCCCATCCAAGTACTAACCAGGGCTGACCCTGCTTAGCTTAAGAAATCAGGCAAGATTGGATGGTGCTTAGGGCATCTAGGCAGTACTATCTATCTATCTATCTATCTATCTATCTATCTATCTATCTATCTA
>JAHTLZ010000074.1:10586033-10597533 GCA_023846285.1 Phrynocephalus versicolor | reverse complement strand
TCTGGTAGGTGCCCTCAGGCAGGCATATTTTCGCCTGCTTTTTTGGCCGGGAATCAGGTTTTTATTATTTTTAAAACTTTTTTTCTGTGCCGCTTGGCATTGCGCGATCGCTGCAATGCCGCCAGGAATGACCACGACAAATCAGACCCAATTTTTCTTTAGTCAGTTCGAGTTTGAGGTCTGGCGGAGTAATTGTCGTTCTTCATTCCATTACGTAACGGAAACGAGGAACGGAAACGGAAACGAGGATTTCGCCGAGTCGTGCCCATCTCCTACATACAAGTAAACAAGTCAGCTCCAAGTTTTTGTATGGGGAGAAAGTTTAGTGAGTGACTTACCAACACTCGGGAGTAACCCAATAAGCTGGAACCAATGACACTGTGCCTTGCAAATCAGCACAAAGAAATCTGAACATGCATTGGGCAGATCATGTAGATTTTGGCGGTCCCTAAACAGCTCTGTGCAGAGAGCCGGGTGAAGGGGAGGCAGCAGTTTGTGGCCTCATTCGTAGCCCCAGTTTACTCTCCAGCCACACCATTTTTGAGATGCCCAGAGCAGCATGGATGGAGAATAAGCTGGGGCTATGAATGAGTCTACAAGCCACCACCATTTCCCCTGTCTTTCCCAACAGTGTAGCACCCCATCTGCCTCTGCCCAGGGCAGAGAGGTGAATGGGGGGGGCTACTCTTCGGGAAAGTGAGGATCGAAGAGCAGGTTTTTCAATTTCCCAAGGCCACAGCGAGGGTGTTGTAGCTGCGGAATATTCAAAAGCCTGCTCTTTGATCCTTGCTTTCCTGAAGGATAGCATCACATGCTCTCCTTTGAGAAAGCGAGGATCGAAGAGCAGGGGTGCTGCCCTTAGGAAATCAAGGATCGAAGAGGAGGTTTTTAAATTTCCCATAGCCATAGCAAGGATGCTGTGGCCATAGGAAATTCAAAAGGCTGCTCTTAGATCCTCTCTTTCCCAAAGAGTAGCACCCGAAGTACCACTGTATTCAGGTTAAATTGCCATATTAGCATTTTGGAAAAAATAAGTGGGTTTTGAATTGCAGTTTGGGCACTCGGTCTCTAAAAGGTTTGCCATTGTTGTGACAGATCTGTGAGAGAGTCTTTCCAGCATCTTTCCAGCAGTGAGCGGAAGGAGACGAGTTGGCATTTCTGGCCGTTGAGCAGGAGGAGATGAGGTTAAATAAAAACTAGCACCATTCCACCATCCCCGCTGAGAGATGACTTGCTTCCCCTTCTTCTTTTTTCCTTCCCCACCTCTTCTTTCTTTTGGCAGCATGCCTTTTTTGCTTACTGTTTTTAGTTTTCAGATAGATCCTTTTAAAGGAGAAAGGTGGCATGGGAGATAAAATAAACAAATAAATAAATATGCTGAAAGCTTGTGGGGAAGGATGGACTTTTTATTGATTGATTACACCCATGAAGTAACTCCAGGAAACAATTTTGGCTGAAGACTGGAATAAATATGTTTTCACCCAATAAATGGAGCGACCTATCCTGTCCGTGGATGCCAAGTCAATAGCATAGTGCCCCTACCATCTGTGGAAGGCAAAGGGGGACTCACCTGATAAGAAACACAATTGAACAGATGAAGTGGTATGTGTATGTCTGTCTCTCTCTCTCTGTATTACAGCTTGATCTTTTGTTTTTCAGAAGAGCACCCAACCCCATTTTATATGTATCCCAATTCCCTGCGCTGTTAGAGTGTTTTCTCCATCATTGCAGTTGTCTTCTCTGCAGTGCAGTGAAAAGTCCTACTGCGTACGTCTCTTCGCTCTTTCTCTCGGTGAGCTCAGCTAGTGACTCCCAGCTGGGCTTCAGAATGAAGACTCTCAGGATGTGTTTTCAAGGGCTCTCGGGAAGTTTTCTTCCTTCCTTTCTTTTTACCATCTCTTCAAGGCACTGCTGTGCTTATTTTCCTATCAATTCATTCCCCCCTTTGTTGCCGCATTTGCTCTATATTTAGCACATTTTAAGAAAGGCCAAATAGATTGTGCGAATACAATATCACACGGCAGGGACTTCAGTGCTGTTCTGTAACAATTATGGGGCATACATCTAACTTTTTCCTTATTACTGTTTCCTTTTTTTAAAATGCCCCCTCCCCTTTTTTGTTTTTCTTCTTTTGCTCTCTCAGCAGGCTTTATTCAGTGGTACACAAACTTTACCCCCCCCCCCGTTGGGGAAAATTGCCCAGACCGGGCCCCGTCAGATCTGGGTGAACAGTGGAAATTAGCTTTAAACACTGAGGTGTGAACATTCAACTTAATTGTTTTAGAACTGAAATGTATTATTATTGCTATCCTATGAGGAGCTGTTAGCCAGAACAATGCTTAAGTTGCTTAATGCTTTACACGATAAAGAACTCCTGTGGCTTTTTTTCTCTAAAGCACATTATCTCAAGCATTTTTGTCAGCAGAGGACTTTAAAATTCAGTTCAAATAGGGCCATTTTTGACTAAAACATTCCCTCCGCCTCCGAAGATTTCCATGCTTCCCCAGAAGAGAAATGGTTTTAAATAGCCATTTTCTTTTGTAGTAGGGGGACAGAATAGTAATGTTATGCAAAGATATAACAACAAGAGAGCAACTGGGTGTTTTACAAAATGCTTCATAAAACAGGTCTGCCCCTAGAAAAGCCACATATTTTATACAGCCTGGGCCCTTCCTAAGGGATTAAGATCACAAATCCTTTACCTGAGAATCCACAACTAATGAAAGGTGTTTTTATAATTGTGCTTTTTGTTTTGCTGATGGTGAATAATAGCTGCTAGGGTAGTGACCACCAGCCAACTGGTAACTGGGGCTCGTGTTTGGTGTGTAAGTGTGTGGTTACATTGGAAGTACAACCTTTATTACATCTAAAATTGCAATGGGCTCACGGAGCGAATCGGGAGTTCATCTTGGACATGAATCACCAACTCTGAGCACTTTACACTCATCCCCTTCAAGAATCATTCTTTACTTGGGGCACATTGTCCCCTACTTCTCTGTTTTTGCTTATCTTCCTTCCAAATTCAGTGGGTCACCATATCTGTGACCCATCCTCTTGTATATCAGTGTTTTACACCTCTCTTTCTTTTTCTTCCTCTTCCTCCTGCCAACAAACCCACCTACTTCCTTCCATTCTAAAGGCGTGTTCCCTGCCTTTACACAGATCTGCACAGAAGAAAAAGCCCCTTTGAGTCCTTCTGTCAAGAAAAACAGTAGGAGAGAGGAAAAATACCACTTTGGAAGCACAAAGCGCCAGAAGGATTCAAATCAGGATTTGCATCATGGGGGCAGCAAAAATGACCTTCAAATTGACCTATTTAATATACCGGTCAGTAGATAAAGTATTTTGATGGGATAGTCGGTCACCAAGAATGCTTCAAAGGGAACAGTTTTGATGACTCAGGAGAGTGGGTGGCTGGGAAAAGCAGGCTTGGGAAGAGGACATTAGAGATGGGCACGAACTGAGCCATGAACCAGAAAAATTGATGCACTGGCCTGGTTCGCTGTTTGATTTGTGGCCCAGTTTGGGAATCTTGTTTTGCCAAAGAAAAATGAGACACCCAATTCATACACACCCAGCATTTCATTTTGCTTTGGCAAAACAGGATACCTGTCCACCCCTTGCCACTGCCCCATCACCTGCCGATCTACAGTTGCTTCCTCCTCCTCTTCCACCACTACCACCATCCTCAGCAGCAGTGGGCTTGGCTCCCCTTTCAGAATCTGACTGCTGCCTATCCACATGCATCCATCACCCAGCTGGTAGGTAGGTGCATATCCAGAGGCAGCAGCCAGCTTTTGGTTCCGCTAGAAATCGGCACAAACCACCGTTTTTCTGGCTTGGGCCCATCTATAGAGGAAACAGATCCATTAATGCTCCTTGCTTAAGAATTAGCACTATGTTTTCATACTTCCTTCATGCCCAACTTGTATCCTGCCAAATAAGTATATTCTAGAAAGGAAAAGAGGTCCCAGCTTCCAAGATTGTCTTCTTACAGAGAAATCTGGTCTAGTGAAATGTTGACCTTTATAAGTTTTTACTACTTAGGGAAGTGAGAACTGCAGACAAGGTATTTTAAAAAGAGAGCGTGCGAGCACATGCTTTTATTAGCTGTACAGTACTTGGACTCTCTTGCAGTGGAAAAAAACTCATGCAAGACCTAAGCGTAACTGATCCCAGGCTTCTGGAAATGCAATCAGATTTGTGCAAGAAAACAATATGAACAAAAGCATGACAAATAAAAGATAAGTTCAGAATTCAAGTCACAAATAAGGAGAAATCAAAGCTGGTCACAATGGTATGAAAATAAAACAAAATAGTTTCAACATCAAAATAAGGTCAATTTCAACCAAACATTAAAACACATAACATAGTTCATTTCTATTACATTCTTTCACCCAGGCCAATGTCCAGAGGTACCCTTCAATAAACACAAAGCATCCTTTCAGCCTCAGTTAGGCTAGCACAGATCTTATTTCTTCCATTCAGAATTTACCTTTGCCTTGGATATTCTTCTCTGCTTCCTTCACAGTTGTCTTTCAGAAGAATCAGCTTGACTTCTTTCTCTGTTAGCCATGTCCCTCTGACCTGAGCTCTTCTCTTCGCCTACTGGATAACCGCCTACTTCCCCAGCTAGTCTAGGTCAGTGGCTTCCAGCTTTTTCCAGGTTATGACCCCTTTTTATAAAAGCTGGAATATTGTAATCTTCTTTCAAACACCTTTAAACAGATTAATGAAGGAGAGAGGTATCAATTCCTCCAAGTCACACAATGTCTCCAGCATCTATTGCTGCCTACATGTTGCTTCCTGTATCAGAATTCCATCTGTCCAGGAGCAGGAGAGAGCTGTTGTCCTTACGCATTTCTTTTGGACTTCCCAAATTGCAAAACATGCGAGTAGAGATGAGCACGACTCAAGAAAAATGGTTTTTCGTTTTTCATTTTTCGTTGAGGGGTCCGTTTCGTTTCGTTTCATTTCCGTTTCCGTTTTGTTTTTTGGAAAATTTTCATTTTCGTTTTTGTTGCATAACGAAAATGAAAAATGAAAATGGAAATGAAAAATTTCTGTTTCGTTAGCATTCTTTTCAGTTCAATGTACTTGCTGCAACGAAAACGAAAAACACAGCAAAGTTTTTCGTTTCATTTCCGTTTCCATTTTGTTTTTTGGAAAATTTTTGTTTTCGTTTTCGTTGCGTAACAAAAACGAAAAACGGAAACGGAAACGGAAATTTCGCTGAGTCATGCCCATGTGTACATGCGAGGAAGTTTGGAAAAGTTCTATTGTTTCCTACATAATTCTCTGCCTTTCTCACCAGCTGAATTGCTGTCTAACAGGTAGAAATGCAGATCTCATGATATGAACTTTGAAAATAATAATAATACAAAAAATTAAACTGGTGTTGTATACATATTGCTGTTTTGCCCTAGCTGCTAATCCATGCCAATTGTGCTGTTCTTTTAAAATCACCCATCCATTATTTATTTATTTATTTATTATTTTAACAAGCTACAGGAGGATATTTATTTATTTATTTATTTTAGAGTATATAAAATTTATTATACTGGTTAAAATCACTTTACTAGAAAGCACCATTATTTAGTCAGCTGGCCTAGAGTACCAAGCACACAGCAGGCATTCCCTCTTTGGACAGCGATTGAGAGCTGTTGCCTCAGGAACATTGGTGCTCGGTTGTCTTGAGAAGTAATGGCTATCCTGCGACCTATTTCCTGGACGAGGCTCAAGGCTGATTCTCCCCAGACTCCAGATGTTTCAATGGCTACAGGGACAAAGTCAATTCCTGTCGCAATATCTTTGTATTTTTGTGTTTTTAAATGTTCAGCCATTGCTGCTGCGGATCCGGCTTCAATGTTGGTGTTTTGTACATAGGATGTGGCAAATGTGTTTGGACATGTGGCGTCCCATGTTAAGCATCAACCTTTGCTCCGTGGGATCAGGATAGTCCCATCTGGTCTTTTGTTACTTCCAGCAAACAAATGTAAAGGCTCTCGGATAGCTGGAAAACCGGTTCAGTTAAGGGCACAACATAAGATGTCATTAATCATGTTGTGTCTGACATGTTTGCCTGAGCCAAGTCGGCAAGAGAGGCCATGGTGGCCCTGTGGGGTGACAGTCATCCACAGGGACACATGTGATGGTGAACAATTGGTGCTCCCAGACGGAGACTGACTGCTATTCGAAGAGAGTTGTCTTCAAGCTTCAATCCTATACTGGAGAGTGGGAGAGCATGAAGCCAATCTCCTGAGCCTTTTGACTGAGCTGCCAGCATGTGTTCACAATCTATTGGGTTGTTGGCTGAGGCCTTAAGTTTTTTCGCTAGGGCTTTGCAGCATGGGTCGTCCCAGGAGCTTTGGATAGCTCCTGTAGGTGGAAGAGGAGGAACTGTTGGAGGGTCCAACGAAGATAAGGAGGCTAAGGCTGACCACCTTGAAATAAATAAATAAATAAATAAATAATATTTATTTATTTATTTATTTATATTTGTACTTCTTAACTGCCCGATTTTCCCATGGGAACTCTGGGTGGTGTACATCAAATAACAAATACAAGAACCCAACCAAACTCACAAACAAATATCAGACTAAAAAACAGAAAAATGATAAACACAAGTACAGTAATATGACAACAAAGAGTCCAGCAAGAAAAAGGGCAGGGGCAAGATGAAACAAACAACAACTCACAGATGTACACTCAGCAATCACCACAGCAAGCCAGGTCTTTAAGGCTTTCAATCTTGTCTGTAGTCTTCCTCTATTCCTTCTTCTAATCCATCTACTTGTCTCATAGAATGGCCCATCCACTCAATTTTAGTGGTGCTATTTGAGCTTTTACATATATTGTTGTTCTAACCTGATTTCTTACATATCTATTAGTATGGGCTAGGATTATGTCTGAGCCCAACCTGTGGCCTTTGATCGGCTCTTCGTGTTAACTTGTGATATGAGCCAAGGAGGCATAACATGATATGACTATCCTTCATCTCCACTTCATTTAACTGGATATGGACAACAGAAGGTAGGATCATATAGTGTAATGGCATCACTGCCATGACTTATACCATATGCTTTGTGTCACCAGGACAAAGAAAGCACAGTGGTTATCACAAGGCTGTTTGTACAAATGTAACCATACATACTGTGGGACTGAGATCAAGATGTTTGTTAAAGCTAATATTATATGAGGCCTATCAAGAGAAATTTTTAAAAGAAAAATTGTTGCAAACTGAACAGGCCTAATTATTGATCAGATCAATTTCTAGAGTGGAATGCAAAAGCTAAACAATAATCCCAGCGAGTATAATTCTAGCTCAGGCCTTCAGCCCCTAAATAAAGAGTTGTATCTGGCTATACTAATTGTCAGCGACTCAGCAATTAGCAAAAGGAACAGGATGCAACTGCTAAGGTAATGTAATTCGCAGGCCAGTACAGATGATCTCTGAGATGCCTGTGATATCTGGTTTCTCCGTGCTACAATGACGTCATTCCCCAGTGATTTTTGATTAATTTATTTACCACCATCGGATGATTGATTGATGTTGATTTCACTTGGGTACGCCATAACTTTCTTGCTCTTTAGCTGTCAGTATGACAAGTCTGCGGTGATTAATTAGAGAATATGTGATGCTGCCTTGTTCTTCCTGCTCACTCAATGCTAAAATTGCATATGCTTTAGAAAACAATAAATATACTGAAAACAGCAGATGAAAAATATGTTGTTTTTATTTATGTCTTTATGGTAGGAGTAAATTTGTTCCTAGATGTGGGACCCATTGAGAGAATTCTACCCACCCCACTTCAGATCCAAATGAATCTCATTTTTTGATAACTACCCGGGGTGTTATACATTTGGCTCCTCAGGAAGTTGGTGAATATAATCCCTTTTTTCTGGTCTTTTTGACCACAGAATATAGAAAGGGAAGCAGAATTTTTAAGACAGAGAATCCAGATGAATGGGCAAGTACATGGCTCCACAATAGGTCTATACTCTATATTTCGTATGGCTTATTGGAACAATGCTTTCTTGTTTCCTGCCCTTCTGGGGTTCCTTGATGATAGCATAATTATATGTATATGATCTAGACTTATGGAAAATATGCACTGACATAGTTCTAGTAGTCCTTCAGTGATTTCCAGCCTGAGCCTAAACTAATCTATGTAACAGTTTCCCTTCTTGATACTCAAATAGCATGGCATTATATCAGAAGTATAGTAGAACCCCGGTATCCGCTGGGGATTGGTTCCAGGCCTTCCCTTGGATAATGAAAACCATGGATAAGAGAGAACACCTGTCCACCCACCTCTGCCAGCCGTGGATAACTGAATCAGTGGATACGGGGGTCTTACTGTACCACCTTATTTTGTAAAGCAGCATACAAATACACATACAGTACTTACATGTTTCTTGTTTCTGCTCACAAACTCTCGCTTGCTTATCACCACATGGGATTTTTGCAGTTCTAGTCCCTCTAGCACTGTTGAAAAATTACATTCTTCTTCTTCTTCTTCTTCTTCTTTGCATTTGGGTGTGTGGGGGGAATACCGTTTACTGTCAGCATCTATGTGTTAATATACTAATTTATGACCGGATGTCTTTAGCACCCTTTAGTAACTCTTTAGCATCTTTCTACCAAGTGCTGAACTTTAAAGATTGTCCTCGCACAGAAACCAAGAGGATAATCCTTTACAACTCCATCCAGAAGACTTAAAATGGCTCTTGCATAACTGTGTAACAGGTCATGGCCAACGTTGCCTTTACGTTGCTCTCGTCGCTCTTTGCTGTCCTGCTTGGGACCGGTACGAAAATAGGTTACTTCACGTCCATAGCGTGACAGCAAAATCTTGTCCCAACCATGCCCTCGGAACCGGGAACAGAGCGTAACCAGCTGTACCTGCCCCTGGGCTGGGGAATTCTGTTGTCACGCTTTGTTCCTGGTTCCTGTTCTGAGACAAGGGACGTGAAGTAACGGTAATGGCTGTTTTCCCTTTTCGTTCTAGGAGAAGGCAGCTCTTGAAGGGACAGGTGGAGAGACACTCTCAGGTGTAGGTCCGTCCTCCTCGGGTCCTGGAGGCAGGACTGAGCTCTCCTTGCCTGCTTGCATGCCAGCCTGCAGACTGCTGAGTACAGGGCAAGGGTGTCTCGCCCACTGCCCACACTGCCACTGTCGCCACTGCTCGCCTGTGGCAATTGATGAGGGCTCACTCAGCTCCTCCTGCCAGGCTTCCCAAGAAGCCTGACAATTTAAAAAACAGGCTAAATGAAGCCAGGGAAATCCAGTAGTTGTCACAAAACAAGGACGTGAAGTAACAGTTGTCACGAGACAAGTAATCACGCCCGTGGTAAATGAAAACGGATTGAACAGGGACAAAACCATATGACTGTGAACAACGTTGTCACAGAATGAACGTAATCGCAGAACGAAGTAGGATGTGAAGTAACCGTCTAACTCGCATGAGCACACAGAGTTTCATCAGGTGCTCACAGCCGACTCAGTCCCATTTTGTCCCATTGGTTTCCAATTGTGATCAGCATTCCTTGCTCAGGGGGCAGTGTGCCCACACAGTGCTCCGGAGAATTAAAGGGAATGTCAATCCCAACCCAAGCTGCCTTGAAACCTTTCCACTAGTATTCTTCTTTCCTTGCTGTTAGACATGACCATGGTCCTTTTCCTTGCACACAGATGCTCATGCAATCCTTCATTTTCAGACAAACCAGTTTCTCCTTTGTTCACTCTTCAGGTCCCATGTAGGGTGAAGTGAAATACAGTAATACATCGAATAAAGAATGCCTTGGAAAACAATTTTTTCAGATAACAAATTGAAATTTCCAGGTATAGGTCTGCCTCTGGTAGCAAATGTTCCCTGTGGGCTGCCTTGGATAACAAATGTTTCATAATGTCTTGCAAAAAATGCATACCCTGAATGCATTGCAGGATGCATAGTTTATGGAGGGGTGGGAGGAATTAGAGCGGGGTTTTTTTCATGGTGTTTTGGAGCCATTCTGGACATGTTTTGCTGAGGGATTTGGACCTTTTGAACTTGGCAAGATAGGGAGTTAGCTTTTATTAATCTTTGCACTGCTTTTGTTTGCATATTTGGCTGGAAGAGGCTGGGGTAGTCTTGTTGGTTTCATTTCTCCATGTTTGCTGTCTTTTTTCATTGCTATGCAGGCAAAAATGGGTTGGCTTTTCTTCCTGCTTATTTATGTTTGTTTGCATTTTTTCCCCATTGCACTTTGGGTGGGAACAGACTGGGGTAGTCTTGCTAGTTTCTCTTCTCCATGTTTGCATTGCACTGCAGGGGGATGATCTGGAGGGTGTTCCAGCACTGCAAGCCTTTAAACTGCATTTTATAAAGAGGTCTAGAACACTCCCCCCCACCTTTCTGCCTTTTTTCGGACCTCCGGAATGGATTAATTGGTTTCCCATTCATCTCAATGGGAAACCACGTTTTGGATAACAAATTTTTCGGGTAACAAATTGCCTCTGAGAACGAATTACATTCGTTATCAGAGGTACCACTATATGTCCTTACACTGGGAGCCTGAGCTGCTTTCCAGGTGGGGAGTTGTATCTGTGATTTAAGTCCCATGACTCCAGCAGTCCTTCTCCACCCCATCTTCTTTGACACCTGCCAGCACTGTCGCCTGTATTTCCTGCAAAGGAAATGAGTTCTGAAGCCCCCCCTTAACTTCCTAAGAAAATGGGATAAAGTTGTTTACTAAGGCTCACATCAGCATTGGGTGGCTGCTGTTCTAACTAATGCAAATATCCTCACATGAAAAGGTACCAGTTTCAGTTCAGCGGCTGTTTGAACTTTATGGTCAAAGCCAGTTGGTATTAACATTAACATTTGTACATTGCTTTGAAGGCCTCCTCCTTGCCTTTGACTGAACTAAACAGAGAGATCTGTAGCTCTTGTATGACCTCAAAGCAACACTGGCAGGGGTAACTACGCTCCCCTCCCATGTTACATCATGAAAAGTCATATATTTGTTTCAAGAGCAATAAAATATGCAAGTCATATGGGTGCCTCTTCCTTGGTATTGTACAACAAGTGACTGTAACTGCTCAGTATGCTTAAGAGACTTCAAAGCTTTCTGCAGCTTTTTAAGTTTATCAAAGATGCAACACTGAAGCTTCCTCCACGTGCTTTGTTTAATGCCATTGTCAGTGACACTGTGAGTGCTTTGAAATGGTAATTCCTTTCGTTTTCAATTGGTTACTTCACAATAGAGATGTTATGAAGTGCAGCTGGATTAGTTTTTATGATTGAGACCTTTTGACTACTTATGTGATCCTTACATTGTCAGGTCATCCAGGAGAGGCTTTCCAAGGGAAAAAGTGGTTGAGAATCCACCAGCATTCCAGAGGCAAGCTTTATGTTCATCACCCAGTTAAAAGAAGCAGCAGTACTCTTCATGCTTAGTGTACTTAGTTAAATACTATCTCATGTTGCTTCCATCGCAATACTCAAATAGGAAAGCA
>JAHTLZ010000074.1:10527164-10585699 GCA_023846285.1 Phrynocephalus versicolor | reverse complement strand
TGTGTGTGTGTGTGTGTGTGTGTGTGTGTGTGTGTGTGTGTGTGTGTCCCTTTTCCCCAAGCTGAAATGATTGAGACAGTCCTTTCCCTATATGTTCAGTTGATTTGTCCTTGTAAAGATGGGAGTTGTGACTGAGGACGGTGTTTTAGTGACACCCACTCCTGCATTCTTTCGCCTGATTATCCTCTGAATTTTATTTTTGTTGCTTTTGCGTATATGAGATCAACACTAGATTGTCACTGTCTGGAAGTGATATACTAGTTTAGCACTAGAGCACCTCAGCATGAGAAAATCAATTGTTTAAAAAACCTTAAGAACAAACGAGAAATCACCCGGATGAAATAAAAGATGTTCCAGTTGTATGTGGCATATCTGTATATATCAAAAAGGATTTTAGAATGGTGCCACCTTTTCTGGAACACTGTGCACCCCCTTCCAAACAAAGGGCTTGGCAATGAATATAAAATAATTGGCTGACACTGGACCAGAGGAAGGAAGGGAAAGGAGGAGGCCTGTGGGGAGGAATAAAAATTGCATTTATTTTGCTTTTTTAACCCTACCTGGCTAGTGCATATCAACTACTCTGGGTGGCTTATGAATGACAAAACATTGGATGTTCTGTGGGCTATGAATCAAATTGCAGCAAAGAGGTAGTGCAGTCACAGTTTTTGCAAACCTAGCTCACAGAAATAATTAAGAAACTGGTTTTAAAAATCCCAGTCTTCACCTTTCTTTTCTATCTTCAGAAGGCAGGCTCATATAATTAAAACAGGCTGATGGTGACATAAATGCCTTTTATGATGCTAATACTGTCTATCTGTTAGCTGGAGTTTCAAACATTTAACTATGGAATATTTATTTTTGAGGTATACTTTTATTGCTGCAAGTTTTTACTACTAAGGGTATTTTATGAACTGATGGGAAAGTTCGAGACACAGAATATGAAGAAAGAAGGTAGTGCCTTCCACAGCATTCTTGCTTTTAGCTCCAAACTAACCAGCTAGGCCAGTGTTGGCGAACCTATGGCACAGGTGCCAAAGGTGTCACTCGGAGCCCTTTCTGTGGGCACCCAACATTGCCCCTTCACAGCCACCTGTATTCAGGTTAAATTGCTGTATTGGCACTTTGCGAAAAATTAGCGAAAAATTTGGACCCTCAGTCTCTAAAAGGTTCACCATCAGTGAGCTAGGCAGTCCACTCTACCTGAACTCAACATATGATTCAATTGTTTTTCACCTGATATTCTAATGTAGATATATTCACTCTTTCTTTGAAACACATATATGGGGACAAGGTTGTACATTCTAACACATACAATTTGCTTTAATACAGTATATATAATAAAGAGTGTTCAGAGGTTAAACGGGTTAAATCACAAGATGCCCCATTTTTCTTTACTCACAGGAGCGGAGGAAGGCAGATTTTGAAATAAAACCAGCTGAAGGAAGGTCTAATTCCCCATTCCATCATTTACATGATGGGTCTAGTCTGTCTTTGGATTGTCTTGGATACTTATTCTAGTGAAAACAAGAGAGGACATATTTCCTGCAGTGTGTAGCTTTGGCCTTCCAAGAGCAGTACTGGTGCAGCTGTCCAATGCTGCATTTTTATTGCTTATTTCCGTGAAGATTTCTCACCCAGTGACATTATTATGCTTTCTGGTTCTTCAAGTGGGCCAGGCTTAAAAAGTTTATCTAGCATTTAGATCTTGCTCTGCACAGAAATGCAACATACCCATTGGTTTTGCTTGCTTCTTTCACAAAGTTTGGAGAGTAACTTTTTAAAAAGAATGATTTACCACCATGGTGGGGTTCAGGAAGGTTCTTATGGGCTGAACAGGGGAGGCATCCTTGGCAAAAGCAACCTGTTGCTACCATTATGCTCATGACTCCCAAAGTTAGTTATTATGATCACTTCTATGTTTTTTTCAGTGAGCTCTCTCCCCCACCCACCTCTCAGCAGGAACTAAGCTCGATGTTTTAGATTTTTTTTCTTTAGTGCCATGAGGCACTGCATGAATCAGTGTGTTATATTCTTCTGCCACAGCCTTCATAGTGGTAAAACTATTTTTAAAGTTTCACTTAGACTTCAAAAAGAGTGACATTATCACTCATTAAGTTACAATCACAGTATAAAGTTGTCACACATCCATTCTTTGGAAGAGAAATTAAGACTGAATGAGCTGGAAGCAACTCAGTGGCTGAAATCTTATTATACACAACACTACGTGTTCAAGGATAAGAATCTCATCAGCAGTCAAGCACTGCAGACTAAAGTCTTCCTTTGGGGTGTGTGCATTGTGTGTCACATTGGGTATGAGTTGTGTGTATTCCAAAATTGCCTTTAATCGGGTTGATTTGCCTTTAATCAGTAGTTTTTTGGCCATTGGTTATGTTGTCATCTCTGTTATACACATGGACCTGCACAACGGGAATTCAGCCTATAGGTTGATTCCAATGTTCAAACTTATTTTCTCTTTGTCTATTGTTAAAAAATGGAGTGGATAGTATTACTATCACTTCTCCACATATACTTATGTTCATATGCTCATCACCATCAAATCATGTCCTGTTTATGGTAAACAGGACTGCGAGCTCTTGAAAATCAATAATCCAATATGTTATGGAAAAAAATGAAGGGGTAGAGCCAATAAATATGTCCATGGAGTTAGACATATGAAAAGGCAAAGAAAAAGAGAATCAGGCTAATTGCCTGTTTTATAGATGAGGAGCAGAAGGGAAGTTATGTAAACTTCCAGGTCTTTCTGACAGACTCCTCACTGCATGACTAGTTGCATGATGCAATCATTATGAGAACCAGCATGCAACAGGGATCCTGTAAAGAACGGAAGGAGGATGATTAATGAATGTTCCCTCTGCTCCATATTTAGGCAACAGAATTCTTCTTCTTCTTCTTCTTCTTCTTCTTCTTCTTCTTCTTCTTCTTCTTCTTCTTCTTCTTCTTCTTCTTCTTCTTCTTCTTCTTCTTCTTCTTCTTCTCCTTCTCCTCCTCCTCCTCCTCCTGCATTTCTTATAGGTATATGGTACGCTTTTCAGATCCTGAAATGCCACTTTCCCCAATCAACCTTCAGGGTGCAGGCTAATGATTCACATGTCCTTATTTACACTGTCCTACCATCTCTGTTTTGGTCACCCATGTGGCTGATGCCCAGATTTTCAAGTGGTATACGGTTTGGGTGGTGGTGGAAGGACATATCATTACCAGCAGACCCAGCTTTCTCTCCTCTTCTCTATTACTGATACCACACCAAGTTGCTATCAGGTAGTATTAGTAAATTAATCAATTTTATTTTATAGCCAAAGGCCCAATATATTCATAAAAATAATTAAAAGAAGCTTAAAATTAGATAAGCACAGTAATTCTGTTTCATATTTTCTGGGTAGAGAAAAGGAATTTGGCCACAAGTTCTGAAGTGGACTTATTGGTATCTTCCAGAATATAACTTGCATAACAATCCAAGGATCTGCCTGGGAAATCTCTCATTACAGGGTGAAGGAGCCTGGTGCAAACATCCCTGTAATAACTACATATTAGGGATGGGCACGAAACAGAAAAATTGAGATTTGTTTCATTTCATTTCATTCCTCCGTGATTCGTTTCATTTCATTAGAAACTTTTTAAAAATTGTATGAAATGAACCAGTAACAAACTGATTTGTTACTTTATAAAATGAGTCCCCTGGGTCCTAGGGGCACCAAATTTAGTGGGTACCTTCCTAGGAGTGAGTATACTTTTTTAAAAATCTATGCATGGCTTAATTAACAGCTCTCCCTCTCTATGGTAAAGGATGCCAAAGACACTTATTCAATTACGCGCACTCCATCTCCTTTGGAATTTAATATTTCTGCCCCCAGAAACCCTAACTTTTCCAAATTTCAAAGGGTTCCCTAAAATTGCTTGAGGAAGCTAGCCCTGTCACATTGGGTAGATATATGGCTGGGATCAGTACTTTCTACAGCACAGAATAATATATTTTTTAAAAAAATATTCAATGGAAAATTACCGATCCCAGGCATGCAAATGGCAGACTTAGCTTCCCCAAACGATTTTAGGGAACCCCGCAAAATTTGGAAAGTGTTGGGTTTCAGGGAATAGAGTTATTAAGGTCCAAAGGAGGTGCAGACTCCACACTCCTTCAATTAAGTACCCCCACCACAGCCCCTTTGGAGCTTAATAGCGCCATTCTCTGAAACCCAAAACTTTCCAATTACAAGGGGTTACAGAGGAGAGTTTGCAGAAGCTCCCCTGCCATTGCGATGCTGCCAGATGCCTGGGATCAGTGCTTTCAAATACTTTTAAATTAAAAATGATTTTTCCTATGGGCACCCCATTTAGAGTTAAATAACTCAGCCCTCTGTACCTCAAACCTCTCCAAAGTGGGGTTGCTTCAAGGGGAGGGCTTGAGAAAGCTCCACTGTAATTTCCACACTGCTAGATGCCTGGGACCACTATTTTCAAGCACATAACATTGCAATTAGAAATGTTTTTTCCAGGGCACCCCTTTTGAAGTTGAATAATTTGGCCCCTGAAACTCAAATCTTTTTAAATCTGGAGGGTTTAATGGGGAGATTCTAAGGAAGTTACCCACCAAATTTGGTGCCTCTAGGGCCCAGGGGAGGCATTTTACAGAGAAAAGAATTGGTTTGTTTTAAACACTGGTTCATTTCGTTACTAATGAAACACTGCTTCTCTGGCTCATTTCATTTCATTTCATTTCATTACGTAATGAACCAATGAATCAGTTTTTCATTTTTTGTTTGGTGCCCACCCCTACTACATATAAAAAGAACATGTTGTAGTGTTTCAATTTCTTTATCACTGCAGGGGCATAATCAATTTTCATATGGTATGCCATAGTAGTGATAACCCTCTAAAACTGCAGATGGAAGACAGTTAAATCTGGATCTTGAAAGGATATGTCAGTATTTTGAGATTGTCAAGTTTGCCAAATGCTTAGCAGTTTTGTGAAATTCAAAATTTAAACCAAAATGCACGGGTGAGCAGATTTTCTGAGCATTCTCTGTTGAATACTGGACATTAATATCTTTAATCTGCTTTTCAATGACAGACATAACTGCCTTCAGTTCATAGATGTGGAAGAAATCTATAGATAGGCCAGAAAAATGCAATTTGCTTCAAAATATCTTTTAACCAGGAGCAAGTGTAAACCTCTTTCTGCAGAAGATGTAGATATCCTGAGGAAGTGTCGGCATATAACACTTTGATCCAGTATCTGAAGGCATGTAACAAGGCAGTACATTCCATTGAAGAAATACCTATCTCAAGTTGTCGACCTGCTAGAGAAACACATCTTGGCAATCCAAGAATAGACCTTAAAACAGGCTTGCCCAAAGTCTGGCCCGGGGGCCAAATCCAGCCCATCAGGCCATTCTGAGTGGCCCACAGCTGGCTAGCCCGCCTCTCCCTCCCCCTCCTTCACCCCATGTTTTTTTTTAAAATATATTCTGCTAACACTGGCACCGCTGGGAAGCTTGGGAGGACGGGCGGACGGGCGGTCTGCCACCACCGGCACCGCAGGGGAAAGTGTGGGGGGTGAGCAGGCCAGCGGGCCTCTGCCACTGCCAAGGAGCTTTGGGGTGGGCTGGCAGGTGAGCCATCACCACCGCTGGGGAGCTTGGGGGGGGGGGGTTCAAGGTCGCACAGATCACCTCTTCCAAGGGGCGACCTGTGGCCACGGCTCCCTGTGCTTTTTTTGGTCCCCACCTTCCTTCCTACCTCCCTTCCTTGTTCCCCACCTTCCTTCCTTCCTCTCTTGGTTTCTACCTCCCTCCCTCCCTCCCTTGGTCCCCACCTTCCTTCCTGTGGGTGGGGTAGCAAGGGGTCAGTGGGTGGGGCTTGCAGTGGGGTGGCAGGGTCGGGGAGCAACCGCCCCCTGACACATTCTCAGCCACCAAATCTGGCCCTCCTTACAAAAAGTTTGGGCACTCCTGCCTTAAAACATTGCAGTGGTACTCTTGATGTTTGGGTGGAAGCATAGGATCCATACTCGGATTCTATATAACAGTTGAGGTAGGACCTTAGATCTGAATATCTGGATAGCAGCTGGTATAAATTTGCCCCCCTTAGCAAAGAAGAAATGAGAAATGGCCTTGCTGGTATTCTGAGCTGCCTGTATAGCAGACCTTCTATGGGGAGCCCAGGAATGATTCTGATGAAACCAGATGCCCAGGTATCTGAATTGTTTAACTTAATCAATGTATTTCCCATTGATTTTCCAATTTTTTTGTGCTACGTGTTTCTTAAAGACCATAATTTTTGTTTTACTAATGTTTATATTCAGTTGGTTGTTCTTACAGTATACCATAAATGCATGCATTAGGCGTTTAAGGCCAATTTCCAATAACGAAAGCAAAACAGCATCACCTGTGTTCAAAAGGAAAGGGCATTTAGTTTTAGCCAAGCTTGGTGAATGAAAGTCTGGTGCAAGGCAACTCTGAATCATATCATTTAGATAGAGATTAAATAACATACAGGTAGGTGCCATTATACACCCTTGATGGATTCCCCCCCCCCGGAGGCGGGAATAGATTTTGTCAATTGCCATTTTGTCCCACATCTAATGTGAAGCGTGGTTCCCTGGTAGAGGCATTTGATATAGAAGTCTCTTATTGATGGAAGCATCACATAACTTTATCCATGATTTGTCTCTTGGTATAGAGTCAAAGGCAGATTTTAAATCTATGAATGCAGTGAACAGGCCATTACCATTAAAGGTCATATATTTCTCAACTAGATGATAGGAGGATACAGTGATCGATTGTTGATTTGACCTTTCTGAATCCTGCCTACTAATTTCCCAGAATATTTTGATCTTCTGCCCAAGAGGCTAGTTTCTGATGTAGGTAACTAGCGTACACTTTGCTCACAACCAACAGTAAGCTGATGGGCCTGTAATTAGATGGATCTCCTCTATCTCCTTTCTTGAAAACAGGTATGACAATAGCCTCTAACCAATCAACAGGGAATTTACCTGAGTTGTTAATATACTGTATGTAAACAGATTGTCTAGCAAAGGGCCCCCCCAGCCTGTATTGGCTTTTAGTTTCTGCAAGAATGGTGTCAATTCTTGGAGCCTTGCTTGATTTAATACAACTGAACAGAGACTTTATTTCAGATTGGGTAAATGGATTCCTATGTGGGGTATCAGATATATCTATGGTGGAAGAGCTATCTTTGGGGCTATCCTTGATATCTTCAAAGAAAGCAGAAAAGCATGATTCCCAAGTGTTTGTTGAGGTGTTACAGTATGGAGGATTAGAAGAGGGATCCAGGCCATATGTCATGAGTGCCCAAAAAGTTTTGAGTTTTTATTTGAGGATGCTATCAATGTAGTCCATCTTTGTCTTTTTTAACAACTATCTGTTGTTTGTATTCTTTTAAAAATTTCTTTATAGTATTCTTGTGGTAAAGTGTTTAGATTTTCACTCCTATAGTAGTAATATATCCCTCTCAGTTTTTGTGTGTGTGAATGCACAACAGCCCTTATTAAAAACCACTTGGGGTAGGTCCTGCAGGGGGATTGTTTTGGAGTTGGTACAGGTTTTAAAGCCGTAATCATAGCTGAATAGCTATTTAAAGCAGAGGCAGCATTTGTAGCTACCATTATTGAGGAACCAAGAAAATCTGCCACCTTATTGCTGTTTTTTCCTGTCCAATATAGCCTTTTTTGTTTTAGACATAGAGATTTATCCTGAAGGTAGGAATTTGTATTCAGATGGCTAACATTTGACGAAGAAATAGCAACAACAAGAGGCAGATGGTCACTATCTAACCTGTAATCTACACAGAATTCAGACACCCTACTAGATAATAGGTGTGAAATCAGCACAAGATCCACAATATTGCTTCCATGGCCAGATACATAAGTGGATTCTGTGCTTTTGTCAAAAAGAGGGTTTCCATTTAAAATTACGAGGGAAAGATGACTCACCATTTGGGTCAAACAGATACCTTCATAGTTCACTTTAGCATCTTTAGAGGTTTTCTCATAGCTGGGAACAAAGAACTGGTTTTCAATTAACCCCCCACAAGGATGAAAAAAGGGGGCATTGTCATTTGGCCCTAGCCTTGCATTAAAATCTTCTATTTTAAATGGCTGGGCTCTGGGAAATTTAGATTCAAGTTCTGTTATATAGTTTTCCAGTTCTTCCCAGGCCTGTTTTGTGGCATTCTGACAGGAGAAAGGGGGAATGTAGACATTAATCAGCAATAGGGACTTGGCAACAAGATCGATAAGGCCAGCCACTGCTATTTTACCTCAGGGGGGGGCACTTGGTGGGTACTTGAAGAGTTGTAGATGTCAATATTGCCAGGCCATCCTTAGGTCTACTCTTTCCTTCAGTGGGCTCAGCTGGCATATTGTTTACTACAAACCTATTTAAATGGATTTTCTTGTTGACTCATGTCTCCTTTAGAAACATCACATAATAGGCTCTTATAGGCTCTCATATTGCTTGGACGTCCACCCTGCTATATTCCAGGAAACAATTTTGAGTTTATTATGTTTGTCAAGTGAAACCTGATTTTTGTTTCTCAGAGTGCTGGAGGACATCACTGGATGAGTTTGAACTACTGAAGGACCTTGAAGCAGATTCGGTCAATCTGTTTTGGTGATACGGCTCCAGCTCCTTAACCTTGTTAAGAAAAACACATCCAGATTGTTTTGGGGGTCAATATACTCAACTTCAGATGGTACAGTTGGGGGGAGGCAGTAGGGGAGCATATTGCCCCTCCTCATCAGGGTGTAAATGTCACACCAAGTTGCTTTCAAGTAGTTTCATTTGTGACATGGTTGAGGAGATACCCAGTATCCAATGGAGCATATCTATTTCCATGGAATGGAGATTGCTTTCTGTGCCATATAGTTCAATAAGGTCAATGGTTGTCTTTTAAATGGATTGACCTTCATCTGTCACCGATCAGTCAATACATAGCTGCTATATGTACTGCTATATGTACTGAAGAACTCTGTCAGAAAATGTATCCTCAAGTCTTCAAGTTCCTGCAGCTTTCAGAAATCAGTGGGCCATGTTTGCAAAAACAAACAAACAAACAAAAAACCCTAACACATGTTTTTCCTGATTATGTTGTTGAAATAAATGAGGAATGAACTGAGCTTGGAAATGTACAGCTTCCGCCCTCCTTCAGATAGTACGATTAGCAAATTAGCAAGAGTGATGCCAGAGCTATCCACTCCTTGGGCCCTAGCCCAAATTGCAGGAGCTGAATATGTTAGCTACATGTGAATTGGTTGCCACAGGCCTAGCAATGTCACCATTTGAAGCACACCTGAGCACTTAGAGGAAGCTGTCCTAAGTGCAGATCCAAAGGAGCAGTTGTTGACTCTGAGATTTAATTTAAAGTGCTGTGGGCTCAAAAGACAATTTGAGTCTCAAGAACCAAGGCCTAAGGTGTAGCAAATCAGCAGTAGTATATAGAAACGGTATTCAAATACAGTGGTACCTTGTATAAAGGAATTAATTTGTTCCAAATGAAATTCTGTTAAGCAAATTTCCCATATCTCTAGAATTTTTTATGTTGTACAAATTTTATGTTACACAAACCGTTTGTTATATGAGGGTCCACCGTATACTTATATCATAATGAATATGTTGACGTTTAAAGGTGCAACAAGATTCCGTGACAGAGTGACATGGTTTGCTTGGTGAACATTCTGTTTTGAAAGAAGCTCTTGTTGGACTGTTATTTTCCTTTGGAATCACCTGAAGAAGTTTACCTAACATGGTGCCTTCTAGATATTTTGATTAAAAATGAAAACTGGCATTAGCTCAGGCAGCATGGCCAGTGGCCAGGGATGTTTTGAATTGCAGGATGAAGCATCTTGATGATGCCATGTTGGGGGGGGGAGAAGGCAGATTTAGAGCAAGCAAAGGTTACGTACTGTGAATCTGTAATAGGTGTGACATCCCTATGCGCTTCTGAAGTGTCAGAGGCCACCTACGTAGGGCTCCTTCTTCTTTATTACCACCATCACCACCATCAGCACACTGACTTTTTATGAAATAAACGTGGTTGCCTATTGTATTGTTATTTGTAGATAGAATCCAGTTGCTAAGAAACATAGTGATTAACATGCTGACAATGCCACCTCCTTTGATAATTTAGGCATCAGTTGTCTGCTGTTGCAATTGGCAAGGAAAATCTTTTGGGAAGAGCATTTGTCAGAATGAAGGGGGGGGGGGGAAACAGACTTTCTGAATGAAACAGAATGGCTTGTCTGCAAATCTGCCACTATTATGGTGTCTTCCATTCTCTCTCCACTTCTGTGGATGCTCCGTACAGTGATCTGGAGAGGACTGGAGCCTTGCACAGAAATGCACTTATACGTTATACGAGGGTCTACTGTATTCAGTTAGCAACCTGCAAAAGGTCAGTCCTTAACAGCCCCAGTCTATGACTTCCTTTCTTGTGTTAATCGTCTGTTATTTCATTTTCCTTCTTTTCCCAGTTCCCTCTAGCCTCTCCTTGCATTGTTGTCATTGCCAGTGAGTCTTCTTTTCTCAAAATCTGCCCAGTGTCCAATGGCCTCAGCTTAATCAGTTTCTGGCTCTTGGTATAGTCGACCCCACATCTCTTTATTTGTACAGTATTTCCGGTGGCCTATGGTATCTACCATGCTCTCCTGGAAAATCACGTTTTGAATGAATTGTAATCATGCAGCCATTTCCCTCTCTTTGCTTGCCATCCATTGTGTGACCAAAGGCAGGGTTGATTGTGCAATGGCTTCTTAGATGAAAGGAAAGTACCACAACTGGCAGGCAATGCAGGTTGGCTTCTTGCATTACTATTGCATACAAAGTCCACAGGATAGTGGCCAGTGGATCTTATTTCGGGGGACACATGCATTTTAAATAACATTTTATTATTTATTTATTTATTTATTTATTTGTTGTATTTATACCCCGCTTATATACTACGTACTCTAAGCGGCTTACAAAAGGCTGCAAAGCCAGCGAAATTACAATGAAAATCGAATAAAACAAACCAATAAAATAAAACCAATAAAACCAATAAAACACCCAACACAGTTAAAACCAGATGGCACCTCAACTAAGCGATGAAAAAGAAGCGCAGGTTACGATGGCGGGTGAAAGAACAGAAGAGGGAAAAAAAAAAAACCAATTAAGCATCGCCAAAGGCCTCCCGAAAAAGATGGGTTTTTAGCGCCTTTTGGAAGGCCAGCAGGGACTCTGCAGAGCGCACTTCACTGGGGATGGAGTTCCAGAGGCTAGGGGCCGCCACAGAGAAGGCCCGGGTCCGAGTGCTCGTCCTCCGGGCTTCCCGAGGGGTGGCGACCCGAAGCAAGTGCGCTCGCGCCTGCCGAACGGGACGGGCCGAGGTTGACCGCTGAGCGATACGCTCTGCCAGGTAGTCCGGTCCCAAGCCATGGAGGGTTTTATAGACTAAAACCAGGACCTTGAATCTAATCCGGGCTGCAACGGGCAACCAGTGCAGACGGACCAGGACTGGGGTGATGTGGTCGAAGCGACGCACACCAGCCACCAGCCTGGCCGCTGCGTTCTGTACCCGCTGCAGGCGCCGGAGAAGATTCAAGGGCAACCCCATGTAGAGGGCGTTACAGTAGTCCAGCCTCGAGATCACCAGAGCTTGGACCACTGTTCTCAAGGAGTTCGCGTCGAGGTACGGGCGGATCTGGGCGATCCGACGGAGATGGTAATAGGCGGACCTGGTCACCGACGCCACCTGGTGCTCCAAGGTAAGCGCCGGGTCCAGGAACACACCCAGATTCCGCACTCTCTCCGCGAGCTGGAGGGAAACTCCCCCCAGACAGGGGAGAGGGCCACCGTACCCCGACGGCGAGCTCCCGAAGGACATAACCTCCGTCTTCTCGGGGTTGAGCTTAAGCCTGTTCGCCCCGGTCCAAGCCAGTACGGCCTCCAGGCACCCGTCGAGAACTTCCACAGCTTCCACAGCAGAGGTGTTAAAGGAGAGATAGAGCTGCGTGTCATCAGCGTACTGATGACAGCAGACTCCAAAACTCCTGATGACCCCCGCCAACGGCCTTACGTAGATGTTAAACAGCATGGGGGACAGAGACGACCCCTGCGGAACCCCACAAGGGAGGATCCAAGGGCCCGACAACTCCCCCCCATGCTGCACGTACTGTGGCCGGCCCTCCAGGAAGGAACGGAGCCAACTGCGAGCAGTGCCTCCGATCCCGACCTCAGAGAGCCGGTCCAACAGGATACCGTGGTCGACGGTATCAAAGGCCGCTGACAGATCCAGGAGGACCAACAGGGAAGAGCAACCCCTGTCGGCCGCCCTGAGAAGGTCATCTTGCAGGGCGACCAAAGCTGTTTCGGTACCCCGGCGGGGCCTGAACCCGGACTGGCAAGGATCGAGGCACTGCCGATCCTCCAGGTATGACTGCAGCCGGACCGCCGCCACCCTCTCGATCACCTTGCCCATGAACGGGACGTTGGCGATAGGGCGATAATTTGTTAAATCGTCCACCGCCAGGCCAGGTTTTTTCAGAATGGGCTTTACCACCGTCTCCTTCAGACGAGAGGGAAAAACCCCCTCGCTGAAGGAGGCGGTGGCGATGGCAGAAGCCCATTCGGCCATAGTCCCTCTGGCAGCTCTAATTAGCCAGGCAGGACAAGGGTCGAAAGGAGTGGAGGCAGGCCGGCAATGCGCCATAGCCTTGGAGACCTCGACAGCAGAAACAGGCCCAAGCGCATCCAACCGAGGCGACGAAGGCGGACCAGCAACTGGGGATGGCGGGGCAGGACCACTGCAACCGGAGTCAAAACCAGCACGGATGGCCTCAATTTTAGTTTGAAAAAAGGCTGCGAATTGCTCGCTACTGAACTCAGTAGGAGGAGGCCTAGCCAGACTAGGATTGCTGAGGTCCCGAACCACCTGGAAGAGCTCCGCCTGGCGGTTCGAGGCCTCAGCAATTCTCAGGGAGGTGAAAGATGTTCTAGCCTCCCTTATCGCGATGATGTAGCGACTAGACTGGGCATCAACGGCCGTGCGGGATTTCCTCCAGCTGCGCTCTAACCTCCTCCTAACCTGCTTCATTGCCCTGAGCTCCCCCGTGAACCATGGGGAGGGCCGGGCTCGGCAGCGGAGGAGGCACTTGGGGGCGATCCGGTCAATGGTGTGGACAGCTGTTTCATGCCAAAGATTCGCCACACCCTCGGCCGGAACGTCAGCCATTCCACCAGGTAGTCCCCCGAAAAGCTCACCGAACCGCTGAGGGTCCATGAGCCTCCGGGGGCGGGCCAGAACAGAGGGCCGATGGTCCCTGCGGGGAGGGGCCGGGATCGCCAGGGAGAATGAAAGCAGGTAATGGTCTGTCCATGACACAGGAAGGGAGACAAGGTCCCCCACCTCCAGACACGCGTCCCCCGACATGGAGGTAAACACCAGATCCAGGGTGTGACCAGATCTGTGGGTGGGGCATAGAACATGCTGGGACAGACCCATGGAAGCCATGGATTCCATGAACTCCAGAGCTGCACCAGCAAGTTCACCATCCGCATGCACGTTGAGGTCTCCCACAACCAATAGGCGCGGGGATCTCAACAATGCAGCGGAGATGAACTCTGTGAGCTCTGGGAGGGATTGTGCAGGGTTGCGGGGAGCTCGGTAGCCCAGCACAATGCCAAATCTGTCCCGCTGTCCCACCAACAGATGAAGTACCTCTAACCCCTGGCTGACCAATGTCGAGGCCCTGCTGACGTATAAAGAGTCCCTATAAACGATAGCGGCTCCCCCCCCCTTTTGACCCCCCAACCTTCCCACTCCCTCTACCAGGTACCCGGGCGGGCAAAGGAGAGAGAGAGAAGCCCCCCCCTCCGTGCCCACCCAGGTCTCGGTGATGAATGCCAGATCGGGCCTCCCATCTGCGATAGTGTCGTAGATGAGAGGGATCTTATTATGAACCGACCTGGCATTCATCAGGATACAGGCAAGGTTGGGGGCACTGGTGGAGTGACTCCCGGACACGTGGCAGAGAGCCGAGGGGTCAGAACGAGGGACAGACACGAGTTGTCTGACCCGAGTTCTTCTAGTCTGACATACCCAACGGCTAGCGTACCGCCCACGGCCCATCACCGTCATGGCGAGAAAAAGAAAGAAGAAAGGAAAGAAAAAGAGAAAAAAGAATTAATAAGTAAATAACAACCACAATAATAAGAAAAAAAAAAATAAAAATTACAATAACAATAACAATAAAAATAACAGTAACAATAATGCACTTAGAAGAAGAGATAAATAAATAAAAACACAAAGTAAAAGAGATAAAATTGACTGCTATACAATGTTGATAACATATGGGGCCGGCATGGAGCTGGTGGGGGCCATAAGAGGAAGAGATAACCGGTCTCCTCAGCAGAAACGGGAAGGTGACAGCTGATGGTGATTAGCAGCAATCCAACAGGCAATCCTCAAGGACAACCGGCTCAGAGCTTGCAAAGCCTTGCAGAGAGCCTTGCAAAGTCCAGACAGACGATTGTAAAGTTGGTCAGATAAGTCTTCAAGGACAAGGACAGCCCAGGTCTTATGGCGCTGCAGAACCCATAGACTGAGGGACTCAACGAGAACAGCAGAGTAATGAAGGTCCTGATGTCCCAGGAGAAACAAGCCCCAAATCCTCGACCAGTGCCAAATCAGTGGGCCGGCAGAGGTAGAGTCAGGGGCACAGAGAACATCGATGTGAGCAGCAATGCACATCAGCGATAAGCTCCAATACCCCAATGCCCATACAAACACCATCCTGCCAAACCGATGATTAGAGTCAGAGATCTGCCAGTTCCGAGGCATGATGACAAGCACGGCTTCACAGTTCGTACACGGGCAAGGGCAAGGGTCCGGAGACAGCCTCGGGGTGACCCAGGGTGGTAGCGGGTGAAGGTATAGGGACGGGGAACAACCCCAATACCATCCCATCAGCTGAGGGATCAAATGGCAGGGGGATAGGCGAAAGAAGCAACCCACATGGCCATCCCATCCTGCCGAAGGTGTCACAGCCCTACCGGACCCATGCACCGACTCAACGCTCTGCACTCCTCGCTCGGTGCTCCAGGGCAGCCCAGCCCTCCACCCGCGCAAAGCCAGCACAGTCCATCCGAGCGGGTTCGGCATGACAGCCGGGCAAGTCGCAGATCTTTTCGGGTTAGAGACAAGCACCAGTTGGAGTCCGTCAGAGCCGGGAAAAGCCTGATGGCAACCACGGAGGCGCGGCAGATGACACAGCCGCGCAAGCCGGGAGATCGTCGGTTCAGGCACGTCCACAGGCTCAAGCTGGCTCAGCCCGGGAACAAGCGTCGCTAGAAGCTCAGATGGAACCGGGGCGCGGCAGATGGAACCAGGGCGCGGCCGATGACACAGCCGCGCCCGCTGGTAAGTCACCGATCAAGGCTCGTACGCGGCTCAAGCTAAGTCGGGCCAGGTCCGCAGGCTCGAGCTGGGTCGGACGTCAGTTGGATCAGTTGAGTCTCTGATGGAACCGGAGAGACACAGAGCCCGGGAGGTGAGACAGCCGCGCGAGCCGGTGAATCCCAGCCGACAGAGCACTCGACCGCAGCGGCAAGGAATAGCGGAGAGGTGGAAAGGAGGGGGGGGAACACTCAAGCCGACCTGAGAAGCAGATGGTAAAACGTCTCGTCCGTGGTCTTTCATCCGTAGTCTCGGCGAGCTCCCCTTAGGACTCCCCCAAACCCCGACAGCCCATAGCGAGTCAGGAAGAAAAAACAAGGCAGTGCAGCAACGAGAAAAGATCAAAGACGGCGAGGTGCCGAAGCCGCTTTGAAGTGCTGCTGCTGCCGCCCGCCATCTTGTTCTGCCACTTAATAGTGGCAGAGGTATCTTTTTATTACAGATGTGTGGTTTAACAGTCAATATAAGTGGCACTTCCTCAGGTTGTGCCTGTGGCAGTAAACATACTCTTGTTACAAATCAAATACCCCCACATATTTTTAAAGCATTATTATTGTGAGGGTTCACTTATACCAACAAGTCGTTCCGACGATGATTGATGACTGGAAACTCGAGGCTCTTCAAATTGTAATAAACTTTTATTAAAATTATTTAACATACTAATGTTACTAATACGAGGCATTAACAGGCGCTCTTCACAACTCTTTGGTACTTGAAAACTATTAGTCAGAAGATCCTTAACAAAGGGGTTATTCCTCATTTGTGGGGTGTGGTACCGGAAATTAGCATTGGGCCCGCACAATGAGTTCCACAACAATGATGGCGAACCAGTGACTGGGGTTCCCACCCCCATCCAGGGATACATTCTGGAGGTCCACTTGCTGATTTCCCGGTGACATTTCCTGGTTCGTAGCAGGCAACACCGGAGTGGGCAAAGGGAGACCAATACCTATCTTTTCCTCCACTATATAATCTGTCTGAATTCCCTTATCTGTCACTAGCGTTATTCTTCTATCTGTTTGCATCTCTCTCTCTTGCCTACTGTTCTCCCAACCGTCATTCCCCCCCATGCTTCCTCTCCTTGTGCACACCACCCAGCACACTCACTTCTTTCAATATTCTTCTACCCTCGTGTCTTAGCGTCTGCACCCCTATCTCTTTAGTCAACTTGTTTCCGCTCATGTTCACTTGCATTCCTACATGCCACCATTTCCCCATGTCCATTCTTTCATCCCATCCTCCCACTTGCATTCCTACAGTATAAGTTACCCTTTTCAACTCTATTTCAGCCTGTACAGCCACACTCCTCCCTATGCATCTCCATTCTTCTACTTATATCCCTATACTATTCATCACTCCTTTTTGACTTCCCTCATTTCTTCCACCTGTAGGCCAAGACTTCTTCTAACCTCTTCCATCTCCTCCTCTTGTATTTTCCAACCACCCTTTCCTTGCACCACTGCAAAGAAGCCCCCCAAAGAAGCCCCCATATCCAATCACTCTTCCTCCTCAGGATCCACTTTCACCTGTCTGTCTTCTACTCAGTTCCTTTCTGGGTTTCTTTTGATAAGGATTTATAAGCATGAGAAAAAAAATCAAAATATAAGCATTAAAATATTAACAGACCCAAATATGCTGACAAGGTATAGGGTCAAAATGACCCAGCAAAACTTGGCATAACAGCCAAGGCTTGGCATAAGCACATTGCGGGTGTGCCAGTCTATGAAGAGCAGCAAATATTTTGTGGTTAGTTAGAATGAAGCCAAGCTAGGAAGTAGGAGACAAGACTATGGACATGGTGACCCAACCTCTAAGACTGTTGGCACTATCTTATAGTGCAGAGGTGTAATTTTGCTGAGAACAACATGGTGGTTACCCAGGAATAAGGAGCCAACTTTGAACTAGGAAATAGGGTGAGGTCATTCTAGGCTTTGATGGCCAAATGGCTATAAGACAAGAACATGAGCTAATGAACAGGCACATGTGGGCACGTGTAGGGGCGTACAAAATACGTCAGTCTTAGATCATGCTTACCATACAGAAAACTATAAAATCATGGAAAGTCATTTAGTCCTTTGTCCAGGACAGCAGGGCAGATCAAACCGTCTGGCCTGTGCTATGTCTTAGAACCTTAAGGGGCTCTTGGACCCTTAAGCTAAGATGTCTACTAACCTATTTTCTCTACTGTATGTGTTCTGTGTTGTATCTCTATCTGTCTTTAATAAACCTTTTGCTATATAACTAACTCAGCGTGGCAGTTTTGATGAACCACCAATGGTGCATTAGGCAATTTATAAAGAACCACCCCAATGCCAATTTTTAAGGCAATTCTTGACTTTATCACTTTCTTCGGCTGTCAATTCCTTTTCCTGTCCCTTGCCTTCTGTGTTCTCTCAGCAGACGGTCCCACACCTGCCTCCATCTCACAATTATCATTAAATAGTCAGCTATTCTTCCTAGTCTTATAATTTTACATGGCAAAGAAGCTTCTAGGTATTCGTTTTCCTTAGAGAGTTTTTTTGATTTTTCTAAAGTGGTTGCCATTATTTTGTTTACACTGCCCCTCAAAAAAGGTATGTTGATATTGAAAAAAGTTTCATGATTACAATATGTATTTCATTGTATTTTTTTCCCTTACTGTAACTCTACTCTGACAGCCTCTTGCTGCTAAGGGTACAGTAAATAATTTACATATACAAACACAAAAATATATACACTCAGGCACACAGCTTACAAAAATGGCTTTTGCTTTAAAAACATGTGATCATGGAAGTCCATCACTCATGCTAGTTGGGAGAATCTGGGAATTACATTTCAGAAAGTTGCCATTTCCAGGTTAACATGATAAACGAGCATTAACTCAGCCCTCCAACCCGTTGCAGCAAAGGAAGTACAGTTTATTTATTTATTTATTTATTTATTTATTTATTTATTTATTTATTTATTTATTTATTTATTTATTTATTTATTTATTTATTTCTGGAGCTTAATTCAGAGAACAACTCCAGGCGTTGTACAAGAAAAGTTAAAACAACAAAATAAAAATAATGTTTTATATATATTAAATAAACATAATAAACACATAGAGTAAACACATCATAATAGTCAGGTAGTCAGGTAGGTGATGTATAATGTGCAACACTACCAAAAGTCTCACAGTAGAGCCAGATCTTCAAAGAATTTTCAAACATTGCCACAGATGGAGCCAAATGGATGCAACTGGTAATTTGTCCCAAAGAGTGGGGTCAGCCACTGAGAAAGTCCAGTTTCTTATAACAGTTTTTTTGGGTTTCCCCAGGGGTGGCCACCCTAAGAGCCAGTGCTAAAAAGGATCTAGTTGGAGGGGCATTTATTAATCTAAGGGACAGTAAGCAGTGTCATGGGATTGCGAATTAATGTGAAGAAAAAAAATGGATGGTTATCAGTAAAAAATCAAAACAGTTCACAGAACCTTCTCAAGATTGGCAGTAATATAATTGAGAGAGTATCATCTTTAAAATACCTTGGGATGCTTTATCAAAGATAACTGGGATCCTTCATGTGAAATTAGTTGTAGAACTGAACAAGCTAGAAATTCCTTCCAGAAAATGTACTTTTAAGTATCTCATTTACACTGAAAACCGTATTAGGATCACTGTGAGACAGATGCAACTTGATGGCACATAAACCACTCACCCAGACCTCTGGATGTAGTTCTGGAGAACTCATTGCTTCCCTGTAACTTGTGTTCTCTGTCCTGATGTCACAAAGACTTTAATTTTCTAGGAAGGTCACCAGATTCTGTTAACTGTGTCTTGTGTTTCGTTAGAGAAACTCCTTTTTTAAAAAGAGCCCTTTCTACTGTAACCCTGCAAATGCGCCTACAGCAAAGTAATTAAGAAAACCAATGATGCAAATTCCCTACGGTAATCTCTCATCCTGTTTAGGAGACAACTACAGGCTGAATTTCAATAACACCTTTGACATAATCAAACATCCCGGAGCCCTTTACAAAGCCATAAATTACTCACCTGTAAAATAACGACTGCAGGGAATTAGGGCAGCTGTGCAGAGCCCATTGATCAATATTGGAGTAAATGAGGTAGCATAAAGGCTTCAAGGTACAGAGTTCAATTCCCCTTCCCCTCCGCCATCATTTGTCCGTGAAGAAAACCCCAAGGATTTCCCCTGAAGAAAGATGAATGGGGCATGGCATGCTCCACCCCTCTCTCCACCCCTTATTTTACCAGTCCTCCCTTCCCCAAATGAAAAACTACATTTGGTGGATTTTCATCACTCTGTTACAAATGGGCATGCCCAAGCCTCATGGAAGTGTTTTGCCTTCTTCTTACTTCTTCCTCTTTCAGCAAAAGTATGAAAGGAGACTTTTACAAAGATTGTATTCCCCCAAGTTTATAGGAGTGTGCAAAGATTGCAGTAGTTTGCTACACAAAGAACCACACTCAGAAGACGAGAACAGTAATAAAATAAAGTTAGTATTTAAACCATAACTCCCAGAATTGCTCTGTCAGCATTTCCACTGCAGGAAAAGAGCCTTGCTGGATCAGGCCCATGGGTGTGTGTGTTAATATTAAGTGTTCATATTTTAAGATGTGCTCAATTGTTTGGTGTGCAACCTTTCCTCTCCCAATTGCCATTTAAGCCTTGCGGACGTGAGAATTGTGAAAATAAGATGCATTTCTTCCCAAGAGTCCTCGTATGTGCTGTCAGTAGCATCCAACAGACTGCTTTTCCATTCTTCTATTTATTTTCCACACATAAATTCTGAGGCGAGAGACAAGAGTGTTCTTAAGTCACCATTGCAAATGTTTAGTGAAAGCAAAACCTCCTGTTTCTAAAACCAGATTGTTGGTTTTGTAATGGGAGTTGCTGTGTCAACAACTGGTAGCTTCCTCAATTTCCTTTCATTGGGAGCTACTGCTGCAAGTCACAGCTTTTATTCTGTGAGGAGTTCCACTATCTGCAGTGAAGCAGCCCAGGAAAATCCAATATATCCATCTGGAATGCCATCAAATGGGTATATTGGCTGGAAAATCCAATATCTCCATTTGATGGGATTCCATTAGGTTGTCACACAGTGGCAGCTAATTATTTATTTAACATGGCTGAGTTCCGTCAGTTGTACTGGAACAGCTTGGTAAATGTTGCAGCCGTCGGCCCGCTGAAATAGCCAAGGGCTGAGCTGGCTGAATCTGTGTGCATAACAAAAAGGGGGAAATCCTGCAGTCCATGCATTTAAGCGAATGCACGTACTGCTGAAAATAACTTTGGAAATGCAGGATAATTACACACACACACACACATGTGCACACGCACACACACACACACACACACACACACACACACACACACACACACACACACACACAGACAGACAGACAGACAGACAGAGAATTGTTTGTAGGAAATCTGACCCCTTTAATTAAAGAAATGAAAGTTTCCTAATTAAACTCATCAAGGTTTGCCATGTTCTACAATACAACTCAATTAAAACTTAAATGTGTCCATATCTGATTAAAAGGCCATATTCCCCCCAATGTACAAAAATCCGATGTACAGTGGACTCCCATATAACAAACAGTTTGTATAACAAAAAATCTGTACAGCATAAAAAATTCCAGAGATAGGGGAAATTTGCTTAACAGAATCACCCATGGGGTGAATCTGTACAACATAAAAATGGTCACGATTATCGATTACTCCGTTTTCAATGCATTCCTATGAGAAATTTGTATAAAGGAAAATTTGCTTAACAGAATTTCATTTGGAACGAATTGATTCCTTTATACAAGGTACCACTGTACGTTTTAATGCACACTTTCCATTCTGGATACCTTGAGTGTCTGCACTTTTAAAGTGGATGAATTCTCTCCTATTGAACAAAAATGCCTTTGAGTGCATGTTAGGTCCACATTTATGTTTCAATTGTATGCATTTCAATATATATTTTCAATATCATATGAATCATATTGCAACTACCAAAACATGCAGCTTTTTGAGTGCATACAATGTGCTCAAAAGCTCAACATTTTGTTCCAGGTGAAAAGAACTGGAGAAATTCTGTTTTTTAAAAAATAGTCCAAAACAGAGTCCCCTCTCATGTCTACCATTATTTAAAGAATGTGTCGGCTGACGAACAAAAAAGACTCCTTGACAGGGGCTGGATTCTCAATGATCTATCACTTTCAGTTTTGCAGATTAAAGATTCAAATGATGGTCCTACCTCAATTTCTGCCCCCCCCCCCCCAAAATCCCATTTCCCATTTGGATTATGGGGATTCCTTCCCAAAATGGCTAAGATTACTCACCATTTTTGTATACCCGGGCTAAGAGGGGACAGAAGAGGAGTGCTGCTGGTCAAGGATCTAGGAGCCTCCAGGGGCAGGCCCAGATGAAAGGCCCAAGCTCCGTGCAGGGTGGGGAAGGTGATAAGCAGGGAAAAGGTCAACAAATAATGCTCTAACCATGACATGGGCTGGGCCACAACACTTCCATCCTTCAGATTATGAGCTGCGGACATGGAGAAAAAAACCAAGTCCAGCGAGCACCTAGCCCTATGAGTGGAACAGATGACAGTTGGGACAGGTTCATGGAGGCTATGGACTCCAGAGTCACTCCTGACACTCCAGACCCGGCATGCACATTGAAATCCTCAACCACAAGGAGTCAACGAGATCTCAACAGTGCAGCTGAGATGGACTCGGAGAGCTCCAGAAGGGACAGTGCAGGGTTGTGAGGTGCGTGGTACATGAGCACTATCACAAATCTGTCCTGAAGACCCATTGATAGGCATTCAAGTCCAACATTACGACTTACCAACATCGGGGTTCTGCTGATCACAAAGGATTCCCATTAAATGATGCCCCCAACCCTTTGACCTGCTCAGATGCTGAACGCAGTACCTGGGGGGAGACATCTGGGAGAGGGAAGCCTCTCCTCTGCGCCCACCCAGGTCTCCGTAATACAAGCCAGGTTGGCCTGACTGACACCCCAATCTTAGTGTACCATCCATGGTCTGACACCACCAGTATAGCCTCCACCAACATAGCAAGTGACAAGGATGGAACAAACAAAGAGTGGACCGAAAACCAACTAGGACAACAGCCAAAACTAAAAGAGAGGCCGAGAATATGACCCTCCACCCCAAAGCCCAACAAAAGAACCCACCCACCCCTGAGAAAGAAAAATACAATCTATTCCAGCATAAACAGATAAGATGCACTACAAAAACAATGTAATGCAAATAAACACAATACTATATAAAAACAATAAAACACAATGCAAAACAAAATGAACACTAGCATCGAGCATTGCTGCTGCCAGGAAAAGTGCAGTAGATGTAGTAGAAGGCCTCAGGAGGTGCCCCTCCCACCAAGACAGATAGGCTGGCCATCAGGCTACCTGCAACCGGTCTCAGCTCACAAGAGATGCCACCTTTCTGCTGACACTCCCAAGATGGCACAGTGGCAATCGCAGGCAGGTGAGCAGCCACTAGGGGCATGGACCCCAGCCAGGGGAGAAGTCCCTCAAACAGCCCACTGGTCTAGTAGCCTTCACCACCAAGGATGGAACAAAAATCTCCAGCTCAAAGGGAGGAGCTGCCCTCATCGCCAGCATCCTGGTCTTCAGCATCACAGACGAAAGAAAGTCCAAAGTCCAAGGTCCTGGTCTCCTCAGAGATCTCACCACCACCTCCACATTCCCCCCCCCCCCAAAGCAAAACAGGGGAATGGAGGAACATGCTGAGGATTATTTCAGATTTTTATTTTTCCTTCCTCCACCTAAAATATTTCAGTTTGTGTTTCAACTGAGTTGTGCAGTACATAGGTCTTATAAAAGGTGGGAAAAGTTCTGAAATGATTTATCTTTGTCTCATTTATTTACATCACAGACACTTGACATTTTAACAGGGGTGTGTAAACGTTTTATATCCACTGTAGCTAATATGTCTGATCTGTAGGAATTAGGTACTGCTACTACAAAAATCTCCCGCAAAAGTTTTGTTTTGGCTGGAGAGTTTTCTGTGCAATTTTGTAAAGTGAACTGCGGTCTTAAAGATCTACTGTATCCCCTTAATTTATTGCCTTGGGTACAGAACAAGAACAGCTAGAGGAGGCAAGGGAACTGTATCCATGAGTAAAGTGAGCCATGCTGAACCCTCAAGACTTAATTTAAGGATCTAGCAGAAGCCATGGTTTCCCTTAGGGAAAGCACTGAACTAATAGCGAATTTCCTTCAGTGGATAAACTCTGATGGATTTTCGAGTCAGCTACTAGTAGGATGGCAGGGAAGGGGGGGAGAACTTCAATGGGACCTACATTTGGCCACCTTGTGCATCCTCTCTTCACTAAAGCAACCCAGGCTTCCATAGCAATCCATACAACATTCCGGATGAATAGTTGTTTCCAATCGATAGCAACAAAGAAGAGCCTGGATATTTTTGGAAAGCTGCAGAACTGGGGCATAAGCCAGGAGTAGGCTGAGTGGTGCTCTCCTGATGCTAGGGATGGGGACGCAAGTTGTGGAATTCATTGTCCCATCAGATTTACTGTAGGTCACACCACTGATTTAGCTCAGACGCAACGTAGGTTATTATTCTCCAATGTCCTGGACTTGACTTGCGACTTCAAATCAACCCACACCTTCTTTTTTACTTCAAACCAACCCACCCCTTCTTTTTGACTTATGACATGAAACCAACCTACCCTTTCTTTTTTCTTGGGGGGAAAGGCTTCTTGAGACTTGAGATTTGGTACCAATGACTTGAACTTGGACTTGGGACTTGGTACCAAAGACTCAGGCTTAGGACTCACTTCCAAAGATTTGTCAACATCTCTGCCTGATGTTTTGGACTCCTACTCCTTTATGTCCCAGACAACAAAGCCAGGGATTATTTTGTGGGGAGGATTGCATGTTCAGAGCATCAGGTTGCCTATTTCTGGAGTTGCAGTCATGATCAAATCTTCTTGACTCCATGTCCATGGAGTTTTCTTGACAGGAATACTGGAGTGGCTTGCCAGTTCCTACTCCAGGTGCAAACAGCACCTGGAGGTCGTCCATCCAAGTACTAGCCAGGCTGGACCCTGCTTAGCTTCCAACATCAGGTGAGATCAGATTTGCTCAGAGCACCTAGATTGAATTAATTCCAGCAGATGCATGTGGTATTCCTTCTACATAAAGCAAAGCAAAGTATGCTGCTTAAATACACTTAAAGCACTCTCTGGGTGATTTAGAGGTTAATTATGTAGGGTATACATCCCCCCATCAAGCAGAGTACTCATTTTACCAGCTTTGGAAGGATAGGAAGTTGAGTGAACCTTGAGTCAGCTATTTGTGATTGAATACAGGTCAAGCGCATAGTTTTGGCTGCAGTACAGCAGTTTCACCACTGAACCAGGTGGCTCCATATGGGCACTTCCATGAATGCTCATCTGTTGGGCAAGAAGGTACTACATTTGTGTCTATCTGCCAAACCAGGTAACCCGGTCAGGCATATAATCCAAATTGGACCTATATGAAAACTATCTCAATAGTGTTTCCACTTTCTGATGGAATATCCTGCATTTTTCATCCATGCACTGAATTTCACAAAATCCACAAGTACTGCGCCTTTTGTCCTGAAGCAAAAGTGGTAATGGTAGGGAGAGGGGGAGAACATAGGTGAAATTTCTGTGTGGCATGCCAAACAGATGTGGGAAATGCATGCTCAATTCCTCAACCATGCTGGTTTAAGGTGTCTTGATAGGATAAGGCATCTCAAAGAGGAGTTTGAAAGCCCTGCATTGTTCTTGATTTTCGGCTGAAAGCAAGGAAAGGAGCTTTTGTGTTGTTGTTAGAGCCTTGTGGCATAGCGGCCAAGCTGCCGTGGGCACAGTCAAGACTGTCCTCAGCAACATTAAGTTGGTCCCAATGGGTTCAGGTTGATTCATCCTTCCATTCTTCCAAGGTTGAGTGTCCAACTCAGGAGGCAACGTGTACTTGCATCATTAAATTGTAAACTGCCCAGAGGGCATTGCTAGATAAGCAGTGCATTTTGCTTTTGCTTTGCTTTATTAAAATCCAAGTAATTCATGCAAAATATATCTGCACAAGAGTGGCCTATGTCCTGCTTGCCTTTTTCTCACAAGGCAAGCACAGAAGACTGTCTTGACTGTATACAGAACAGAGGGAATGCCTGATGGAATTTCATATGTTGAGTGAACCCAGATCAGGGGAAAAACCATACGGGCAAATCCCTTGTAAAGCTTAAGAACATATAACACAGTGATAAACTATGGGAGGTGACCTCCTGAATCGAGTCTGCTATGTTTACTTAATGTAAACAACAGACATGTATACATGACTAACCTGCTGAGAAAAACAGGATGCCTTGAGAACCTCTTGGTCAGCAACCCCTTGCTCAGCACCCCCATGTATGATTATCCTATTGTATGATTAACCTGGACCCTCAATAAAAAAGGAAAGACAATGGGGGAAGCGCTCTTTCCCCCGAGATAACATGTGGACTCTCGGTCTCTTCTTCATTGCAACATGACTGTGAAGAAAGATGCCAACCACTGGTCCAATGCAGGGACTCCAGAATGGTACCATGGTTGATGGTATCAAATGCTGTTGAAAGGTCCAGCAGAACCAGCAGGGACATACACACCCATCAGATACCCGAGGTGGGCCATCAAACAAGGCGGTTGAAGCAGTCCTGGTCCCATGATCCCACCTAAAGCCCAACTGAACCAGATCTATAAAAATTGCCTCATCCAGGTACACAGAGCTTTCAAGTCCTGCCGCTTCATAATGCAATCATGACTTGAAATATGTTGGCTGTCGTGGGTGTGCAGAAGAA
The DNA here is from genome assembly GCA_023846285.1 of Phrynocephalus versicolor. Lineage (NCBI taxonomy): Eukaryota > Metazoa > Chordata > Lepidosauria > Squamata > Agamidae > Phrynocephalus > Phrynocephalus versicolor. The sequence goes on along the minus strand of JAHTLZ010000074.1, from coordinate 10,559,391 downwards.
TCAATTGGCTCCACTTCTGCGGTGGCTAAGGTTAGCCAGTAGATGAGTCAAAATGAGGGGAAGGGGAGTGACAGAGAAGAAGTGGGCTAAAGGAGGGGTCAAATTAATCCAGAAACAACCCACCTCCACCCTTTACACCCACCTTGCAAGCTCAAATGTTTGCCAAGGTGAGAGTAGTCCTTCGTAATTTAAAACATCTCTGGGATGCTCAAGGTTTGCACTCAACGCAGCTTCAGCTGAACCATTGTGTCTTGGCCCTGAGCCATCTCGACTAGTTAGGAATACGCTTTTTGCTGAATGTATTACATCTTAGCCATATTTTAAAGTTTTGCTCCACAGTTTTCCTCACAGTGGACTGGTATGTCAACACGTTTAAAAATACTGTATTCGGCTATCAAAGAAGAAACTGGTAAAAAGCTTCAAGTGCAGTTATTTTTATATTGGTTGGATAGCCTTCCACCCTTCCTAAAAGTGAAGTTCTTGTGCCCTTTTTAATTTTTTTTTATCAAAAAGGCGAGACATTCCAGGTAACGTTATCACTTGCAACACGTTACTTTCAAGATGTGCCATCTCTTGAAGAGGTAGTGGTTTGCAAAAAGGAAGAGGCAGCTCCAAGTTCCCACTTCCATCTACCAAAAAAATACATTTGGCGTCTGTCTTTTTGTTTTAACAAGTTTTTTCTAGAAGCAATCTCTTCCTTTGCAATTATAAGGACAACAATATTTTTCTTAGCTTCTGTTCTTTAGCCTGTGAGTTCCGAACAGAAGTAAATAGCAGTAAGGCTAACTACTGGTTATATTTCCTGAACTATTCATTTAAAGATTTTTCAGACATTACCAGCCATTAAGTTAAATGCAACTGTAAGTGATTTATTTTTAGCAGGAGCTCTTCAATGGCTTCTTTGTCCCAGCATGACTTTTTCTAATGTGCAATTTTGGCTCAAAAGAAAGGTTTTTGGTTTTTTAAATGTAATCATGTCTGGAATAATGTCATTCCTATCTTAAGTGGTTCAGTATGCAGAGGAGAATATGCAGGGTAAGACCATACAGTCACTCAGAGATAACTTCCCTTAGCCTGCCCTGGAACATCCGGATTAAAGAAGATCAGAATTGGAATACTTTTATTGGCCAAGTGTGGTTGGACACACCCAGAATTTGTTTTGGTAAAATATGCTCTCAATATAGAAGGAAATATAAAAATCAGATTCCACTGTTAATATTATATAATCAAATATAATCAAAGGCTTCGTTCCATTGATCTGGAGTTATTCTTACAATTCTGTGACCCAAACAGTGTAACCATTTTTGAGCAGAATCACAGAAGTATCAGTCTCAAGAGATATTCCAATGCTTATGATTTTAATAAACATGAAAGTAGGGATCCCTACCCCCACCGAAAAAATACTTTGGCTTGAACCAACTCATTTTGCATTTTACAAACTCCTACTTTTCACCCTTTTCTGAGGTTTGCAGATTTAAACTGTTGTATACCATTATACTAATGAAATTGGTGTATTACTACACATACTGTTTTGTACTTGAATCTCTAAGTCCTTCCTTTTTTAGATTTTAGGTTTTAGGTCAGGTAGTTTTTTCTTCTTTTCTTTTCTGTTTTTTTTATATTTCCAGTTACTTTTATATTGGTTGGATTGTTTTCTTCATTGTAAACCATCAGTCAGTCAATCAATCAATCAATAGCTACTATGCAGAGTTTTTGCAAAAATCTGTCTATTGGGAGAAACTCTACAAAATTTTGCAGAATTTATATATCCACAAAAGATGGATGCCCAAATGCATACAGAGTTTTCATAGTAATGAGTTTCCTTATCTTTTATTCCTTTGTGAGATAAGAATTTGTACCAGAAAAAAGTGGGAATGTTATAGAAAGTGAAATTGACTGACCTGGCACCCATTCATTCTAATCACCCTAAAAAAGAAAGATACATAAAAGTATACCTCCTTGACTGAAAACACAAAATGGTTTTTACACGGATGATTTATCATATAATATTATTTCTGTCCTCAGAAGAGCATTTGACTGTCATTCTCTTGTCTTTTGTGGTCCCAACATCTAAGGGATCTAAGCTGAAAGCTGTCAGTATATAGTAGGGTTGGATCCTAGCTGTGCATGCAATAGCCTGAGTGCATTCTTCAGGAATGAAAAAGTCATTAGTAAACTTGTCTACAAATTTTATGTCAGACAATGAGTAAAGACTGGAGACAGAAGCATCAGAAATTATGATGCTTCCCTCTTTTAGCGTTGCCATCAGTGATAAATCTTGTTTTGTAGTTAGAGGCCATCTTATCATGAGTTTGAAGAAGTGGCAGCAGAGGGGAGGGAAGAGCCGAAAATAAAGGAAAACTCTGCTTTGCATCGAACCAGTTGCGTCCCTCCTCTTATGGTAGCACGTATAAGCAGATGATGGTGGCCTTTGCTAATGACTAGAGATGGGCACGACTCAGAAAAAAATTTTCGTTTTCGTTTTCGTTTTCGGCTAGGGTCCGTTTCGTTTCGTTTCCGTTTTCGTGAGCTAATTTCAAAATTTTTCGTTTTCGTTTTGTTACGTAACGAAAATGAAAAACCGAAAACGAAAACGAAATTTTTTTCGTTTCTCCCCATTTAGCTCCATTATGTGTTTTTCCAGTAACGAAAAACGAAAATTGGCTCAAAATTAGTCGTTTCGTTTCCGTTTTCAGTCCATTTTTGAACCGTTTTTTGTTTTGTTTCGTTACGTAACGAAAACGAAAAAACGAAAACAAAAACGAAAATACCGCTAAGTCGTGCCCATCTCTACTAATGACCCATTTCTGAAGCTCTCTGCCTTATTTTCCATGCTGGTTCTAAGGGCCGCCTTCAGTTTTCTGAAGCAGATTTGGGAGAAGCATAGAAGGATGGCGAGGAAAGGGAAACAGCGGAAATCTCCTTCATTCATTTTTGCTCACGGAAGCCTCTTCTGGATCCTTCCATCAGCAGAAAGGACACCGATAACAACTGAAAGCAAAGCTTTATTTTTTTTAAAAAAGGAAATGCTTCTCTTCAGGTACATTAACTAGTTCAGATTGTTCACATACCATTCCCTCACATCGTCTTATGGAAAATTATATATCAGAATACCCAATGGAATAAGACAACGGGTGACAATTCTATTCCTTGGCCCGTAAGGAGCAAGAGAGGTGGGCAAGAATCCTGTTGCTCTTAAATCATGATGTGCAGATTGGAAATGCCAAACATTTTGTTACCCTTCTTTTTATTTATTTTTACATACAGAACACAAAGTCAAGTAAATGTTTCTCATGTTAAGAAAATTGCACACACACATTTTTCAAAGGCTGATACGGGAATGCTTTCGGAAAACGAAATCAAAGACCGCAGTTAGATGGGTCCTAAATTATGGAATGGGAATTGCTCTAATTAGAGTCATATTCATTATTTCATTTTCTTTGATTAATGGAGATGGTGCATGAAGGAAGTCCCTGTGGCCCATTTCAGCTTTTAAAACATGCAACAAGGAGCAATCAATAGACTCTCCCTAATCTAGAAGCAGCTGAAGAAGATCTCGGCTCTCTGTCAATCCATTCCGACATAGCAATCTGACTTCCCAATGTTCAAAGGGCCCATTGCTACCAGTCTCTTTACAACCCCCCCCCCCCCAGTCTATGTGATTTGTTAAAAGGTCCCTCTGGGAGGAAGATGATCTGTTCTCTCTCTCTCTCTCTCTCTCTCTCTCTCATGATCTAGAACCCAGAGTCTTCCCCTGAGACTGAAGGGCAGAAGGTGAAGGCACATGTTAGGGGAAAGTGCATATAGAAATATGTGCTAGTTGTGTACAAAAGAAATACAGCTTGGCCCCTCTCTCTCTTTCTGTTTGTGTGTATGATATTTTACACTTGGAGACTGTATAAAAACTGGATGAGATGAACCTGGGTTGAAGAGGTGGAGAACTGATATGAGCCAATGACTGCTAAGTGAGTGTAAGATGGTTGTCTTAAAGGGGGGGCACCTAAAATTGTCTATACTTTTTATTTATTTATTTATTTATTTATTTATTTATTTATTTGATTATTTTTACCCCACTTTTCTCCTTGGAAAATGACCCAAGGCAGCTTACAGTAAGAAGAGAAATTAAGTAGGTGTCTAAAGTGTGGTTTGACCAGTTCCACTCCCGTAAAGGTAAAGGTAAGTGTTCCCCCTGCACATGCGTGCTAGTCAAGTCCAACTCTAGGGGTGGTATTCATCTGCATATCCAAGCTGAAGAGCCAGTGTTATACAAGTTCATGGCCACATGGCCAGCATGGCTGCAAGGAAACATTGTTTTACCTTCCTGCTTTATATGGCAGTACCTAGTTATCTACTTGCATTTATATGCTTTCACACTGCTAGGTGGCAGGAGCTGGGGTTATCAGTGGGAGCTCGTTCTGCTGTGTGACACCAGGGATTCGAACTGCCAAGCTGCCGACTTTGCATCCAACAGTTTTCGGAGCCTTAGTCCACTGAGCCACCATGCCCCACAGACAATATATAGTCCATTACAATTAAGAAATGTTCAGTTTGAGAAGGAGGAAATTGAGGGGTATCTTACAGCATTAGAAGGCAACATTAAAACTAACAGTTGATAACACAGTGTCAATGAAATCACCCAACGAGAGACAAAGTTATAAGTGGTTATAAACACAAAGTCTGTGTAGCCTTATATGTTAGATTCATATAAAGACACAGTAATGCCACTTTTATACGACCTCTAAAACCAGCTGGCAACTTAAATTCGGACCAGAGATCGTGGGGGTTTGTTTTGCTTGCTGTGTTCCCAGCCTTCCGCACTCCATTGCTCCTGTCTGCGAGGAGAAAAAAGGGACAGAAAAATGAAGGCTCACCTCCGCTCACCTCCATCTGCCGTCGCAGCAGCCCCATAGGGATTCCAGAGTGTTAAAGGGGCGGCGGGGACAAAAAAATCAAACAGAAGGTGAGGAGAGCCAGCATCCACAGCTTTATAATCCGCATCGGAATTTTTTTTACCTCTGGAGAAGTAAAATGCGCTGGGGCGTGCTTAGGTGGGCATTTTATTTATTTATTTATTTATTGTTAGATTTATACCCCACCCATCTTCCCAAGGGAACTCTGGGCGGCTTACAAAGCTGAACAACTCAGCACAAATCACAATACAACAGACAGACAGATTAAAAACAAATTACAAAGTTAAGCAGCAAAATATGAACCCTTAAATTCTAAGTTTGGCTGCTGGACATCTGGCTAAAAATAGGGAAAATAGGCAGTCGATGGCGGAAGAGAAAAAAAACAAAACACTATTGGGCTAGGTCACCAAAGGCCTCGCGGAATAGGATGGTTTTCACCGCTCTGCGGAAGGCCAGCAGGGACTCTGCAGAGCACACTTCGCTTGGAAGGCTGTTCCACAAGAGTGGAGCAGCAGCCGAGAAGGCCCGATTCCGGGTGAGAGATCTTCTGGCCTCTCGGGGGGTGGGGACCCGAAGCGAGTGTGCCTATGACTGCCTAACTGGTCGGGCCGAAGTTGACCGCTGGGCGATCCGCTCTGCCAGGTAGTCCGGGCCCAAGCCATGGAGGGTTTTATAAACTAAAACCAGGACCTTGAATCTGATCCGGGATGCAACGGGTAGCCAATGCAGCCGAGCCAAGACTGGGGTGATGCGGTCAAATCGACGCGCTCCCACCACCAGTCTGGCCGCTGCATTTTGCACCCGCTGCAGTCGCCGGAGGAGAGTCAAGGGCAACCCCATGTAGAGAGCTTTGCAATAGTCCAACCTCAAGATCACCAGCGCCTGCACCACTGTTCTCAGGGAGTCGCCGTCTAGGTAGGGATGGATCTGGGCGATCTGACGAAGATGGTAAAACGCGGTCCTGGCCACGGCAGCCACCTGGGCATCCAGGGACAGAGCCGGGTCAAGGACCACGCCCAGATTCCGAACCCTCTCCGTCACCTGGAGAGAAACACCCTCCAAGCTGGGGAGAGGGCCTCCATAGCCAGAGGGCGAACTCCCAAAGAACATCACCTCGGTCTTCTCGGGGTTGAGCTTGAGCCTGTTGGCCCTGGTCCAAGCCATGACCGCCTCCAGGCACTGGTCGAGGCACTGGACAGCTTCCACTGCAGAGGTGGAAAAGGAGAGATAGAGCTGCGTGTCATCAGCGTACTGATGACAGCAGACTCCAAATCTCCGAATGACCCTAGCCAGCGGCCTTACATAGATATTGAACAGCATGGGGGAGAGAGACGAGCCCTGCGGAACCCCACAGGGGAGTGTCCACGGGGCCGACAACTCTCCACCATGCTGCACATACTGGAACCGACCCTGAAGGAAGGATCGGAGCCAACTGCGAACAGTGCCCCCGATACCCACCTCCAAGAGCCGGTCCAGTAGGATAGCATGGTCGACGGTATCGAAGGCCGCTGACAAATCCAGGAGAACCAACAGGGTAGAGCAACCCCTGTCGGCCGCCCGGATTAGGTCATCTTGCAGCGCGACCAGAGCTGTCTCAGTTCCCCGGCCAGGCCTGGACGGACTGGCAAGTATCAAGGCACCGCTGTTCCTCCAAGAATGACTGGATCCGTACCGCGGCCACCCTCTCGATGACCTTGCCCATGAAGGGAACGTTGGCAATCAGACGATAGCTGGCCAATTGGTCCGATGCCAAGCCCGGCATGGTCGTACTTAATTTTTTTTAAAGTCCGCAGCTGATGGGAAAACAACTTTAAGCTCTGCATCTGGGAGCCCTTTGCCTCAGATTTTGGGGGTCATGTAAAAGCAGCCTAAGTAGTCCATCATTCAGGGAAAGCTTGCCTGAAGAGAAAGGTCTTTGCTTGTTTCTAGAAAGACAGCAGAAATGGGGCAGTCCTTACTTCTGGTGGGAGGGAGTTCCAGAGTCTGGGCACAGAGGCCGAGATGGCCCTTTCATGTCTTTCTATGAGCTGTACCTGTGAGGGTGGCAGGATGGAAAGAAAGGCCTCTCCTGATGACCTTAGCACTTGAACTGGTTCATACTGTGAGATTCAATCTTTGTGGTAGCTAGGACGCAGCTTGTACAGTGCTTTGTAGGTTAAGGTCAGCACTTTGAATTGTACCCAATAGCAGATTGGCAGCCAGTGGACCTGCTTTAGTAGGGGTGTAAAAATATCCAAGAGAAAAGCATACTTCCGTCATCACTGCCTAGTCTGTCTCATTCATTTTTGCTACGATGATAAGCGGTGTGAGCTGTTAATTAATGCGAGAGCTAATCATGAGCACAGATCACCACAGAAATGTCTTATTGCAACAGGAAATCAGGAAAACATTGACGGCACAATGGTTTCCATCTGTAGCTTTCAAAAACTGGCTGGAGGGAGAGAGTATTTCTCTCCCCCACCCTCTCTTTTGGAGCATCGGCAGTGTGGCCTGTCCCCCGCCCCCCCAAGGATCAGCACGATCCATTATATTTTTAGGAATAGGAATTTTTATTGTCATTGCCCCCTTGCAGGAACAACGAAATTTTGTGGTTGGTATATTCAACTCATTTAAAAGATTTCACATAGATTTCAGTTAGAAAACACGCACACACAATTTAAAAAAAATGCAGTTCTGAGAACATATAGAGAGACAATGTTGAAAACATGAGCACTGTAACTAACCAGAGAGCCTCCACCACTTCTCCCTCCTCCTCATCTTAGAAATGGAGAGCTGGGAGGGAACCCATGGATCATGGGGTCCAGGGACTCTCAAGAAGGCCCAATGGGGAATTGAACTCCCAACCTCTGGCTCTGCAGCCAGATACTTAAATCTTAGCAACAGCTTAAGATAGCTCAAATCTTCAGTGCTATAAAGCCTATGGAGGATAAAGAGGTCTTCTTTTAACCAGTAGTGGCAGTACTAGGTAGATGACAAGTGGCAGATCGATGAGAAACATGTATTATGTTTATAACAACCACCACAGTAACAAAAAGCCAACCCTGGATGCCCTAAGCACATCCGATCTCACCTGATTTCGGAAGCTAAGCAGGGTCAGCCCTGGCTAGTACTTGGATGGAAGACCACCAGGAAAGTCGGTCATGACTGTAATGACACAACACTCAACACACATAGTACAGTAGGACCCCCGTATCCACTGATTCATTATTCACTGTTTCAGTTATCCATGGTTGGCAGAGGAAATTTTTTAATAATTTAGCAGCTACAAAACAAGCTGTCAGCTTGTAAAACAAGCTATTGTTACAAATAACATCTGTAAAGCAAGCTACTGTCACAAACAGCAATCATAAAGCAAGCTATTGTCTCAAAATAGCAGTCATAAAGCAAGCTACTATCAGGAAACAGCAGTTTGGGGGTGGGTGGGCAGGTGTTCTCTCTTATCCATGGTTTTCATTATCCATGGGAAGGCCTGGAATCAATCCCCAGCGGATAACGGGGTCCTCATATATTGTTGAGGACTGTGAGGTTGATTTCACTGCATAATGTTGTGGGTTGCTACAACAGACATACAGCAACACCCTTCAGCCATGGGGTTATAGTGCAGAAAGGCTGCTTTCACACGGCCACTAAAATATGCAGCAAACTTTGATCCAGATCACCCCCCCCCACCGGAGCAGTCACGTGGTTGATACTGTGGATCAGATGTTCCCATGATCATGTTTTGAAAATCTGCAACCATTTTGGTCCCACAACTGAGAACCGCAGCAAAGATACCATAATGGGATGAAAAAGTTTTGGTGTGGATTTTCTGTGTTCCCACAGACTCAAGTAACGGTGTAAAATCTGCATCAGAACAGCAACAAGGATTTTACCACCTCGAGACCAGGTACTTGTAAAATGCGCTGGGTCGCAATTAAGTGGGCGTGGTCACCTTTTTTTAAAAGTCCGCTGCTCGTAGGAAAACAATTTTATGCTGCACATCTGTGAGCACATTGCAGCGGATTTTAGTGGTCGTGTAAAAGCAGCCATAGTTACAAGAGAGGATCAGAATAAAATGGGATCCAGAGAATGACAACTGCATGATTACACAAGTGCTGATTCCAAAAGCATTTGACAACAGGGAGAATAATTGGCTCTGCAGCTAATCCACTATCAACAAGACTTTTTGCCTTTGAAGTGTGGATTCAGTGGGACCTGTTGTAAAGAAACAGTTGTGCTGAAGCACTATTTCAGTAAAAAATATAAAATACTCTTTTGCTAGACACAAGACTTGCTTTCATTCCAACAATTGTGTAGCCTACATTCCAGTGTGATTGTAGAAGGTCATGTATATTATCATTCACGGTTTTAGGTGGCATGATTGTATAATTGCCAGTATATAAGGCCAGTGGCCGTGTGGATAAAAGCACAAGATTCTTTTAATGTTATCTCCTCATTTTCGAGAAGTGCTCATTCTCAGATATGAATATACGTTTCTTAAAGTTATACATGCTAGTAAATGTGGGAACAATGGAAAGTAAACTGAGCTGAAAACTGGATCAAGCCAAGGCCATCTCGCTAAGCAGCCTTTTGTCAGAGGTTTTCTCTCTGTTAAAGTCCATTCTTTTGATTGCTTCTCATACATGTTTTATGTAGTTATTTCCATCATCCATTTTACCCCATCTTTTTTTTTTTGCTAATGAGGCTGCTATCTCACCTGGGGGAAGATCCGGATTTTGTGAAAGTCCGGCTTTTCTTCTTTCTTGTTCACATGACTGAAGATGTGGGATCTCCGTTCCCACGCACAAGGATTTTTTTTTAAAAAAGCGCAGACCAGCCCCAGGGCCAGTAGGTGGCACTAGGGGGAGGGGAAATAAAAAAAATTAAAAAGTGCCGACGAGCCCCAGGACAAGCTTATCGGGGCTGGGGGGGGGGAGCAGAAACCTGTATCATAGGTGAACTCCCACAGATTTCTGGCTCACATTTTTTACCGGAGCAAAAAATTCCCATCTTCTCCGGTAGGTCTTGGAAAATTCGCTAAAGGGGGCATAACCAGGTTTTGTTTTGTTTTTTGTAAGCCCGGTAGCCGTGGGGACAAGATTTTTGGAAATGCTTTATCTTGAATTTAATCAGCATTTTAAAGGACGTTTGATAGAGCCCTGAGTGGATTTTTTGTTGTTGTTTGGCAGCAGGAGTAGAGATACTGAACATCTGTGCAACTCAGTGGTGCTGTGAAAAGACTGCTGGGCAGTTGAAGGCAATCTATAGTGCCCAAAACACAATATAACTGTGTGCAGGCTTCTGGTATCAGCAATACAGATTATAAATGAAGCCAGAACTCCTGAGATTTCCTTGAACCCTCCTAGAAAAAAATAGCAAATGCCATACAAATTCTGCCCAGTTAAGTAGAGCTTTCAAATTATTAACTGGGACATTTGTGAGAAACAACATTCACAATTTTAAGTTCTTTATGAAGATTAATCTGTGCGGTAGAACGATTAAAAGTTTTAAATGTTGCCGCCTATGTATTTTCATCCCATTAACCTGATAAAATCTAGATGCATACCCTACAGCTGTATGTCCCCTTCTTTTCGAGATACTGTTAAGCCCCACATCATGCTTTCTGTCCCATGAGAGATTCTTTTAAACACAATGTGCTGTTAAGGCCAATATTGTTAGTACAGGCTTTGAAAGTCAAGTTGGCATTTGGTGCACATAAATTGGTTATTAACGGAGTAATATAAAAACACAAGCCGGGTCGCAATCTTTGTTAACCTTTTGAGTGACATTATCGCCGATGAATAGGCATTTAAAATGAGGCAATAGATTTGCTATGGAAGGATGGATTTATTTTGTGGAAGTGTTTAAATGCAGACCAAGGCTAAACAGCTTGTTCAGTGCCTGAAGTGTTCAGTATGATTGTCATTACTAAACTTCTAGGCACAAGTAAATAAGTTTTGGTACTCCTTTGCTTTCCAGAAACCATGGCATGGATCACCGAGCCATGATTGAATTAGAAAGTTCATCTCTTGTGAGGATGAGAGGTAAAGTTCAAGATTTCCTCCTCTTGCCAGAACATTATAACACATTTGCTCACCATGTACCTCCGTGTCAAGACCTGTCACTCTCCATTGTTGAAGAATAGAATATTCTGTAGAGAATGCATGGTGTCTTCATTGAACTCCATGGCAGAATCACAGCCATGTTCCTCCTAAGGAAGATGGGCCTAAGTCTGGTGGTTTTTCTCTTGTCTTCCCACTTCATGGATCTGGTAGGAAACTGGAGACAGCAAACTCACATTTGGGGAAAGTTACATTTTAAAACTGACATACTTAAAAGGAAATGAGGTGGGAAATGTGTGAAATGGATTTCAAGGGTATTAGGTTAAGGTATGATGCCAACCATTATATGACTTTTATGTACAATATTGACACAAACATGAGAGGAATATTTTCTTGAGTGAGAAGAAAATTTATGTTTACAACTGAATCCAAGACTGTAGGCTTCTGAACACTATATTCAGAGCTTTAAAAATGACATTTTGTTAGAAGAGTTAGAAGGTTTTCCAAGATATGGGATAAAGGGACTGAAGAATGTACTAAAAATAAAACAAGTAGATACATGGGGAGATTGGAAGGAAACAATTAAAAATAAGGAATAATTAACTATCTGGAAGTTGAGACAAGGCAAATGGACTTTTTCTTGAGAGACTGAAATATTTTGCTGCTCATCCAAATAGCTTTGTCAGTCTGAGGAAAGCTAGTTGTGATTCTTCCATTTTACAGCTCACTTTAAGTCTTGTCAGCCTGGTCTGAAATAGGCTCATAAGATGAACAATGGCCTGAATAGGCTCGTTAGGTAGACAGTGGTCTCAATAGGACTTTAGGTGAACAATGGCCTAAGGTGTTAAAACCCATAAAGTATGAGTCGTTAGCTATGGCCTTGGTGGTGGAGGCATGAAGTATTTTTTATTTGTCTGGGTATTGTTGAAATCACTTCCTAGTAAGTAGCAGACAGACTGTGCCTGAGTCCCCAACCTCTGATGAGAGAGGGGTTTTCAGTGCTCACATGAATGGCTTCCCTGACCCCTCTCTGAAACCACCTATCCTCTCTGCCTAATATTTGTACATCCTCATCTTTGAATGAGTGCCCTCTGTCCTTCAAGTGGAGGTATACTGCTGGTTCTGGTCCTGAGCTGTTACCCCTCCTATGTTGGGCCATACTTCTGTTTAATGGCTGTTTAGTTTCTCCAGTGTAGAGGTCTGCACACTCCTCACTGCATTGGACCGAATATATTATATTGCTCCTTTTGTGTTTTGGTATCGTGTTCTTTGGGTGGATGAGTCTCTGCCTTAGTGTGGGTTTGAAATAAACAGGGATGTGATGTTTGCCAAAAATCCTTTTAAGCTTCTCAGACACTCCAGCCATGTAGGGAATGACCAGATTCTTCTGTCGGGTATGGGTCTCAGGCTGATCCCTTGTTCTTCTGGGTCGGCACACTGCTTTTTTGAAGGCCCACTTTGGATATCCACAGGCCTTAAGTGCTGTCTTCAGGTGCCTGTTTTCCTTCTTCTTGGCTTCTGTGGAGGTAGGGATGCTCTCTGCTCTGTGCTTTAGGGTCCTGATAACTCCTAGTTTGTGCTGTAATGGATGGTGGGAGTAAAACAGTAAGTACTGATCTGTGTGGGTGGGTTTCCTGAAAAGTTCTACTCCTAGGCTATGGTCCGGTCTAACAATGACTGCATAATCCAAGAAAGCCAGTTTGTTGCCTTGGGTGTCTTCTCTAGTGCACTTAATATTAGGGTCCACCACATTGATGTGGTCTGCAAAGGCCTGTACTTCCTGAGTCTTGATTTTCACCCAGGTATCATCTACATACCTGAACCAGTGGGATGGTGTTGTCCCTGGGAAGGTTTGAGTGCCTACTTCTTCACTTCTTCCATGTATAGTTTATCAGCAATGGATGACACTGGGGAACCCATGGCACAGCCATGCTTCTGTCTGTAGAATTCCAATCTGTACATGAAATATGTGGTGTTGAAACACAGGTCCAGGAGCCGGCATATGTGGTCTGGGATGAAGCTGCTTCTGGAGGTGAGTGTGTTGTCTTCTTTTAGTCTTCTCTTTACAGTTGTTAGGGCATCGTTGGTGGGAATGCTAGTAAGAAGAGATGTAACGTCATAGGATAGCATGGTTTCATCTGTATCCAGTTTCAGCTCCCTGACGTTAGAAACAAACTACTTTGAATTATCCACGTGGTGGTCCATGAGTCCTACCAGTGGGGCTAGGATAGTCACCAGGTATTTTGCAATATTGTAAGTCACTGAATTTATATTACTGATGATGGGTCTGAGGGGGATTCCTCGCTTGTGGATCTTGTGGAACATAGGAGGTGCAATAGTTCAGGACCAGAATCAGAAGTACACCTCCCCTTGAATGACAAAGTGCACAGATGTCACAGAACTAATGACAGGGACAAATGAGGAGCAATCAGCCTCTTATCAAGAAACAAATTCTGAAAGCCTTTCAGGAATTTCTTAATTCTAGGATGATGAAAGAAGGCAGTGTCAGGAGAGCCTTCTGGCTGATTCACCACTATAGCTGATAGGTGTATCTTTAAAGAAGACAGTGTAAGTCCAGCTCTCTTAAGATAAAGCAAATACTGTAGAACATTTGGAAGAGAAGGACAAAGTGGAGACAAACCTTTATCAATTGCATAAGACGTAAACCTTTTCCATTTGTATGCATATAACCACAGGGTGGATGGCTTATGATGGTATCAATCACTTTGCAATCCTCCATGCCACCAGATGTAAGCGGGTCAGGTTGGGATGAAGAATCTTGCCATTGTACTGAGAGAGCAGGTTGAACCAGGGTGGATGCTTGAAGAAATCTGAAGCCATGTTCATTAGCGTTGAGAACCATGGCTGCTGCGGCCACCAAGGAGCTATTAGAATGTAGAATGATATTTGCTCTGTTGTGGTATATTTTAGTTACCATCTTCAGAAGGAAGGGAATGGGGGGGAGGCGAAAAGAGGTTGACATCCCCAGCAGAACTTGAAGGAATCCTCCAACAAATGGTGACCTTTCCCTGTCCGTGAGCAAAATGTGTTGCATTTCTTGTTTTCTTGCGTGGCAAAGAGGTCTATTCTTGGGGTTCCCCAGTGGCGAACTATCAACTGAAAAGTGGCTTGGTAAAGTTCCCACTGGTGTGAAGTTGAAGTCGTCCTGATGAGACCATCTGCAATGACATTTTCTTTCCTAGGAAGGTGCACAGCTATAGGGTAAATGTGATGCTGCATGCACCATTCCCACAATTCGACAGCCAACAGCAGGAGACCTTGCGAGCGGGTGTCACCCTGTTTGTTGGTGTAGTGCATAGCATACTGGTCGTGTTTTCAGTGACCACCTGCACTACATTGCTGGACAGGAGATGGAGGAATGCCCTGAATGCTTTGATGACCGCTAAGAGTTCCAGGTGATTGATGCGCAGTGACCTCTCCAAAGGGGACCATGGACCGTTGATGGTAAGAGTCCGGCAGACCACTCCCCAAGCTTCTAAGCGTGCATCTGTAATTACTTGGCTAGTGGGGCGGAGTGGACAAAAGGGACGTCCCATGAATAAGTTCCACTTGTTTGTCCACAGCTCGAGCTGTTTTGAGAGCTCTGGTGTTACTTGGTGTAATTTTGAAGGATGATCTGGATCAAAGAGAGCAAAGTACCAGGCTTGTAGGGAGCAGAGTTTTAAGCGGGAGTGTGGTATGACCAAGGTTGTGGAGGTCATTAATCCCAGTAGTATTTGAGTTACTTGTGCAGGCAGATAGTTCCAAGGTTTGAATAAAGGGATGAGTGTAGCCATGTCATCAAGATGGGTCATTGAGGGAAATGCCTGCGCCAGAGAAGAATCGAGTACTGCCCCAATGTAGGTGACCTTTTGTAGGTGACTGGGTAAGGGTGGGAATTTTTCACATTTATTTCCAGTCCTAAGGTGTCTAGAGTGTATAGAACAAAGTGAATGTCCTTTTGGGCCTTTTCTCTTGATGGAGGCACTACAAGCCAATCGCCGAGGTATGGGAAAACACAGACACAGCACGTTCTCAGGTAAGCAGCCACTGGGGCCATGCACTTGGTGAATATTCTGGGTGCAGTCGCCAACCTGAACGGAAGAGTTCGATACTGGTATAAACTTGTTGTCCGATTGTAAAACATAGGTACAGTATCTTCTGTAGGACAAATGAGTGGAGATGTGAAAATAAGCATCCTTGAGGTCTATGACCCCAAACCAATCTCCATTCTTGAGCGGAGGAATGATTTTCTCTAACTCGGAGTTCCTGCCTGTGTGAAGAATTTTCCCCGCACAAGACATGCATGTCTTAAAAGGTGGCAAAAATGCTATAAAATATATGGAATCTCCAAAAAGACGACAAAAGAAATATCGAGAATGAGGAGACTAACAAAAGTGAACCTTCTAGCGCTGTGGTTAGAGGGAACTGAGGCGGGAAGCCTCTTACTCATGTGCAGTAGGATGGGGAGTAGAGATGGGCACGACTCAGAAAAATTGTTCGTTTTCGTTTTCGTTTTCGTCTAGGGGTCCGTTTCGGCTCATTTCCGTTTTCGTGAGCTAATTTTCAAAATTTTTCGTTTTCGTTTCGTTGTGTAACGAAAACGACAAATGAAAACGAAAACGAAAAATTTTTCATTTCTTCCCATTTAGCTCCATTAAGTGCTTTTCCAGTAACGAAAAATGAAAAATGGCTCGAAATTAGTCGTTTCGTTTCCGTTTTCGTTCCAGTTTTGAGCCGTTTTTCGTTTTTCATTTCGTTACGTAACGGAAACGAAAAACGAAAATGGAAATGAAAATTCCACTAAGTCGTGCCCATCTCTAATGGGGAGGAGACTAACAACCTTACTCATGTGCAGTAGGATGGGGAGGAGACTAACGACCTTTCTGTTGCTAGGAAGGTCCGGAGCCTCACACATGCATGTTGGAGAACCCATCTGTGTGGCTTCACAAAGGCCATGAAGAAGGATAAAATATAGTCAGAAATTTAGATCTAAAGATAGTAAATTGACAAGTTTCAAAAATACTATAAAACTATGGTGATTGGGAAGGAGGAATGGAAAGAGAAAGGAAAAATAGGTACATCATACAGATGTTTGACAGAAGAGGACCAATTAGAACGTCTAAAAACTATGGGCAATAGATGTTGGAAGAATAGAGAAAGCGGACTGGTAGAAAATCTGCAATAAGAGGGTATTTAAAATATGTCAGTTAGAATAAAAGAGAAAGGATGTAAAATATTATGGAGGTAGCACCCTACCCCAATAAAGTTAAATAATATAAATGCTAACAATTTTAAGAGATGCTGGAGATGGGATAAAGAGGGAACTTATGGCCATTTATGATGGGAGTGAGAAGTGGTGCAAAAAGTATGAAATGAGGTTTTTGAGGTGATTAGACACATATTAAAAATTAATATTGAAATATCACCAAAATAGCACTATTATTCATAATACAAAATGATGATGTCAATAACACAAAAAAGGAAAGAGAGAGAGATGATAATGAATATGATAACAGCAGCACAACTGCTCATTGCAAAAAAATTGGAAGCAAAACGGGATCTTCCAATTGCATAAATGGCATAATGAAATTTGGAAAAAATGCAATTAATGACTAATTGACTTTGGAAATTAAGTTTTAAAAAGGAGAGCTGGAGATTAAAAGGTTTAATGAGATATGGGATGAATTTATAAGCACTGCATTGGGTAAAGGGAACAGGAGAATGCCAAACTGAGATTATTTGTACTTCTGGAAGGGATATGGGTTAAAGAATGGAAAGAACATCAGGTCTTTAAAGGGGAAAATTGAGTAAGATGTATTGATCACCAGGGTGATGGGAACATTGTATTCTGTTGTTTTGTTGTTGTTGATGATGTAAACAGTTGTATTTTAGTAATTAATTTTTTAAAAGACAATTTTGGACTGCAGCCAACAGAGCCAATGGCAGGTCAACAGATCCCGACTGAAGGGCTGTCCAAAACAGTATGGGACAAACACCCTTCAGAATGGCCTGAAGGTGTCCTGGATTCATCCAGACTGAGCCCATGGCTGTGCCAAATGGAGAGCCAAAACAGGAATAGTGGACCCCACCACCACCACCACCACCACCAAGTGAGACAAATGGTAAGAAAAAGAAGAAATAGGAAGCCAACCGAGCCAGTGACTATCATGCTGGGGCATTCTGGAAGATGCCACCCAGAATGTAGCTTCTGCAAGCTTGGTTATAGAAGTCACATTTCACAAAAAAAGAAATGAGCTTTGATTGTAGTGTTAGATCACTTTGGGCATTGTGCCTTCATAAGGGGTGGGGGAGGAGAATCCTAAATAGGGTTTCAATTGCCCTGCATACACATAAGATTATTTTTTTTTAAAAAGGGGATTATTGTATTCTGTTGTTTTAACAGAGCTTTTAATGTTGCTCTTATTTATGAGTTCCACTAGATCTGTTGAATGCTTTTTAAAAATGCTGCCATAATTTTTTATTCAGCTGTTTGTTTCTTTGTGTCTTTTAATACTGTAAGCCACCTTGGATCCTTTGGGGTGGTGGTGGTGGCATATAAATACTTTAGATCATTGGTTCCCAATCTTTGGTCCTCATATGTTCTTACTACTACTATTACTCCTCCTCTTCCTCCTCCTTTTAGAACTGCAGGGCTGGAAGTGATCCTGTATGGCAGGCATGTCCCAACTTTGGCCCTCCAGATGTTTTGGACCACAACTCCTACAGTCCTTTGCCATTGGAAATACAGGCTTGGAATTCTGGGAGTTGTGGTCCAAAACATCAGGAGGGCCAAAGTTTGGACATGCCTGCTGTATGGATTATCTATCCTCTGCACAGTTAGGAACTGAACACCCGACCTCTGGTTCCACAGCCAGAAACTCAAGGCACTGAGCTGTATCCGCGACAGCTTCCAAAAATCCTGGCCAACTAGTGGCAAAGGATTCTGGGAGTGTTAGTCCAAGGACATCTGGGGGACCAAAGGTTGAAAATGGCTGTTTTAATTAAGTAAGTCATATATAAAATAGGACAAGCCTGCCCAATAGGTAGCCCATGGGCTACTGGTAGCCCGCGAAGGGTTCTAAAGTAGCCCACCGGCCATCAATAAAAGAAGTGAGGGGATAAGTTCTCCACCCTCCCTCCCCCATCCCAAGGACCACCACTGCCCCAGAAAAGTTCTGGGTCTGCCAGCCCACTGTCTCAGCTGAGCGGGGCAGTTCAAGGGCCATGGTGCATTGAAATCTGTACCCTCCAGAACAGATTAATTGGTTTTCAATGCATTCCTATGGGAAACCGCTGCTCTACTTACAAAAGTTTTTACTTATGAGCATATGCTTGGAATGGGAAAAATTCGTAAGTAGAGGTTTTAGTGTAGTAGCCCTCAGGCACTTTGGGCCAGAAAAAGTAGACCTTGGCCTGTTCAAAGTTGAACAGCCCTGAAATAGGAGATTATGAAGAGACTACTAAAAGAAAATGGCAAGAAGTAGTTAAAATACTAGTTAACTGATATGTTACTATATTCTGTTATGTATGATCTTTGACTTCATATAGTCAATGTAACCCTTCGTGTTTCTCTCTCTTTTTCTTTACCCCCTTCCCCTTCCCCATTAAAACTAATAAAATGTTTAAACACAAAAACAAATTAGAAATAGAAGATATATTTAGGCTTCATATTTTTATGGTAAAGTAAGCCAGTGCTCATCCAGTACAGTTTTATAGCTTTCAACCTTCAGGTAATTAATCAGTTTACACTACAGTGATCCATATACATCAGAATCTTTGTGATATTCATTTTTCCCCTTTAAAAAGCAAAGTGTTCTGCTTATATACCACCCCATACCACTTCAAGTAGTCCCTGGGCAATTTACAGTTTTTAATTACTTTATGCAGGCTACACATTGCCTCCCCCCCCCCCCAGCAAGCAAGCTGGGTACTCATTTTACCAACCTCTGAAGGATGGAAGGCTGAGTCTACCATGATCCAGCTACCAGGGATTGAACCCTAGGTCATCATGAGCAAAGTTTTACCAGCAGTACAGGCATTTAGCCACTGCACCACAAGTCTCTAAAGAATGCTTCATCTCTGGTGCTTTCTTTTGGGAAAAAAACTATGTCCTTTTTGTTAGGATTATGCAGCATCTAATTTTATAAAATGCAATCACTTAGACCAGAACACATGACTCTTGGGTGGGGGTGGGTGGGGAATGACTGAACGCTAAAGGGTATTAAATTAGGCCAAAAAGGAAAAAGAAAGAAGGAAAAGGAAAAAGAAGAAAAAGACAAGAAAAAGACAAGAAAGAGGAAGAATTCCACCAAGAGCACTGCTGGTAAGCAAGAGTTTGGAACTTTGAGCAGCAGAAAATCTATGAGAGTGAAGCACAATAAAAAAACTATGCTTGAACAACTCAGATTACTATGATATTGGCCTTAGTCTGCTGAGATTAGAGCTGACATTAAATTAGCAAATCAAAATGAATGATCTGGTCCTCATTCAGAAGATAGGTCAAAACTGGATTTGACCTGGGACTATAGTGATACTGATTTGATTTACCAAGTGCATTTCCCAATGTACTTCAGGACCATCCCCTCACCTTAATCCAGAATGTGGGAAGAACCAGATTAAAAGGAACAGCTCCTTCTAACCCTAACTCATCAGTAGCCCAATAAATTTCTGTTTACCTCAGGCATGTCCAAAGTCAGGCCCAGGGGCTAAATGCAGCCCGTTTTCAAATTTTGAGTGGCCCACAATCTCTTCTCCCTGCTGGTTCAGCCTGTCACATCCCTGCCAACTGGCCCCTCCCCATATCAGATGGAGACATCAGCTTGCAGTTTTATGGTTTTCCTGCCCTCTCTGCCTCCGTCCTTCCCCCAGCCACTTGCCCAGCCTACCTGCCCCTGGTTCCGTTGCTGCAGCGTCCTCCCTGCCTCCTTGCATGTCTTGATGCAGCTGAATGGTTGCCCCCACACATTTTCACCTCACCAAATCTGGCCCTCTTTGCAAAAAGTTTGGACACCCCTGGTTTACCTGAAGGTTTACATTATGTAGGACATTGCTTAGTCCCATAAAAGTTTGCCTGACAAATCTTTGATAACAGAAAGTCAGACTATCCCCATTTTAGTGCTCTTTACTCGTTTCATTTACGTTTATTATGGTCATATGACCCAATTCGGTAAAACAGCAGGACAAAGAACAGGAACAGCGATAGTACAAACATAAATGTCAGCACAGAAACTACAACCTCCCAAAAGGTACATATAGCTCTTTACTCTTTGTTTGTAACTCTCCCCCAAAATCTAGAAATAAGGTAGACCTAAATCAGCAATGTCCTTTCCCTGCAAGAGCTGTGCCTACCCAATTATGCACTGGAGGAAGAAATAATCACTGTGTTGCAAAAAATAAAAATAAAAACGTGCCTTTGGTATTTCTCTTTTGTTTTGCGAATACATTTCATGTCTATTTGTGAGCATCAGACGACTGAGAAACAAGGAAGCTGTAATGTGAAAAACTCCAAGGACACTGCCTACAGGGATCACAGCTAGTATAATGTAAAGGACGACAAAATGTGTATCCTACGGTTTTTAACACATTGACCCAATTCTCCATTTTTCACATTAGCTTTAATAATCCTGTCACTTACACCCATGAAACAATAGTATCATTCCACTGAAATCAATCTACTTGTCCCTAATTTGCACTGCTGGTGCCAACATCTGGGAGGTAATCATCTGCAGCTGTTGCTCAAGCAGGCAAGTGGAGTGCTTACTGTCACATCCCTTGACTGCCGATCAGCTGTAGAGATGCCACCAATCATGTTAAGAACATAAGAACATAAGAGCAGCCTTGCTGGAACAGGCCACAGCACATCTAGTCCAGCATTCTGGCTCACACAGCGGCTCACCATTTGCTTCAGGGGATTCCCAAGCAGATGTCTTCACCTGCTTATGATTCTCTGCAAATGGCATTGAGAGATATCCTTCCTCTCTCTCCAACCCAGAGGCTCTCCTTAGGCATCCATAATGATGGCCATTGATACCCTTGTTCTCCACGAACTTGTCCAATCCTTTCTTAAAGCTGTCAAGGCTGACAGCTGTCACCACTTCTTCTGGCAGGGAATTCCACAGAGCAGTGATCCGCTGGGTGAAAAAGTACTTTCTCTTGTTGGTTTGAGATCTAGCACCCAAAAATTTCATGGAGTGCCCCCTTTTCCTAGTGTTGTGTGATAGTGAAAACAGTTTTTTCTTAACTACTTTGTCCACACCGTGTATGATTTTATGAAATCAATCAGGTCACATCTTAGATACCGTTGTTCAAGAGTGAAGAGGCCTAGCTGTTGACACCTAAGATGGTAAGGAAGGTGTTCCAGTCCTGTAATCATTCTGGTTGCCCTCCTCTGGATTTTTTTTTACATTTCCATAAGATCCTTTCAGAGGTATGGTGACCAGAACTGTACACAATACTCCAGATGGGGCGTCACCATAGATTTATAGAAACAAAATGACACTTGCTGACTTATTTTCTATACCCTTCCTAATGATCCCTAGCATTGAGTTTGCTTTTTTTACTGCTGTGGCACACTGGGTTGGCACCTTCATTGAGCTGTCCACCAGAACACCAAGGTCCCTTTCCTGGTTTGTTGCAGAGAGTTCAGACCCCAACAGTTTATAAAAATGTAATTGGAGTGGGTTTTTTTTTTTTGCCCCAGCGTGCATCACTCTGCACTTTCTAATGTTGAAGCTCATTTGCCACTGGTTTGCCCACTCCTGCAGTGTCAAGAGATCCCTTTGGCGTTCCTCACAATTTCTCTCAGTTTTTGCTACCCTGCATAAGTTAGTGTTCTTGGAAAATTTGGCTACTTTGATATTTACTCCTACTTCTAAATCATTTATGACGAGGTTGAAAAGCAGGTGTCCGAGTACTAAACCTTGGGGGACCCCACTCTTTAATTCCCTCCACTTGGAGACGTGTCCATTTACTGCTACCCTTTGTTTCCTGTCCCTTAGCCAGTTGCTGATCCAGGACAAGACCTGTCCCTTGATTCCATGACTCACAAGTTTATTCAAGAGCCTTTGGTACTGGACCTTGTCAAAAGCCTTCTGAAAGTCCAGATAAACAATGTCAATTAGATCTCTGTTATCCACATCCTTGTTGACACTCTTAAAAAATCCCAACAGATTAGTGAGGCATGATTTGCCCTTGCAAAAGCCACGTTGGCTCTCTTTCAGTAGTGCCTTCTCTTCTATGTGCCTATTAATTAAATCGTTTAGGATGGTTTCCATCACTTTACCTGAGACACATATCAAACTGACTGGTCAGTACTTTCCTGGATCACCTCTAGATCCTTTTTTGAGGATTGGTGTTACATTTGCTACGTTCCAGTCATCAGGCACAATGCCTGTTTTGAAGGAAAGATTATCTATTTTGGCTAAGACATCAGCAATTTCATTTTTAAGTTCCTTGAGAACTCATGGATGGATGCCATCCACTCCTGGTGATTTGTTAGCATTTAGTTTAACAAGACATGCAAGGACCTCCTTTCTGGTTATTTCTATGTTGCTTAATCCCCCAGTTTCCCTCCCTACAAAGATAGGCTCTGTTTTTGGCATGTGTTCTCTTTCTTCTTCAGTGAATACTGAAGCAAAGAATTCATTGAGTCTCTCTGTGATCTGTTTCCTCTTTAATAATCCCTTGCTTTCCATTGTTGTCTAATGGTCCAATGGCCTTCCTAGTTGGGTTCTTATTTCTAATGTACTTAAAGAAGTCCTTGTTATTTCTTTGAGAGTTTTTAGCTATACGCTCCTCCCAGTCTTGCTTTGCTTTGCTGATTTTTGCTTTGAATTTGCTCTGCCACAATTCATGTTTCTGCCTCTTGTCCTCATTCAGGCAAGCCTTCCATCTTGCAGATGTCTGCAAGCTTTGCACCTGGCAGACAATGTTAGAAAGTGTGTTGCAAGGGATGGGAGTGCGTGGGAATGAGAGACCATCTCATTGACAGGAAACTGGCACCACTATGAAACTCCATGCCTTTCACTAGAGAGATCTCTGGCAGGCATAGGGTAAGAAGTGGAAACATTTCTTATTCTTGCTTCTTCAAGCATTGCATCATATACTGTACTTTTTATACTATGTGCTGCCCAGTTGGAACTGACTTAAAGCAGCCTTTCAAGGTGAGTGAGATATTCAAGAAGTGGTTTTACCAGTTCTACGATCCCAGTGAGTTTCCATGGCCAAACAGGGATTCAAACTCTAGAGTCCTAGTCACTTACTCTATCCACTATACAAAATGGGGTATCTTTCTATTTGTTGTTCAGTCTTGTCTGACTCTTCATGACCCCATGGATCAGAGCACACCAGGCCTTCCTATCTTCCACTGCCTCCCAGCATTTGGTCAAATCCATATTGGTTGCATTGATGACACTGTCCAACCATCTCATTCTTTGCTGTCCCCTTTTCCTTTTGCCTTCGATTTTTCCCACCATCAGGGACTTTTCCAAGAAGTCCTCTGTCCTCATGAGGTGGCCAAAGTACTGGAGCCACAGCTTCAAAATCTGTCCTTCCAGGGTTGATTTATTTCAGGATAGATAGGTTTGATCTCCTTGTACTCCAGGGGACCACAGCTCAAAAGCATTGCCCTCCCATTCGAAATGACGAGACGAGACAGTATATTGGGGGTAACTGGGCCACCCTTTATTAACACAACTTCAACAAACAACAACAATAGGAGGGACCAGGCATCAGGAACCTGGTTGGAACCCCGGGGTCTCCCGGGACCCCTCCAACCGGGCAGCATCGGGCTAGCCACAAACCCCCAGGTGGTGCAGTCAGCCGACGGCACCCAGCAGGCCAGTTGATTTAAATTAACCTTCCCTGCCTTTGATGGCACCAAGCTGGGTAATTCCCAGTGCAGGGAAGCGTTCATTCACCCCCACCCCAGCACCGAGACCTCCTGGCCCGCAGTGCTGTGGTTAAGGGGCATTTGGGTCCAGATGTTAATTGTAAGCTCACCACTGCCCTCCATCAGCTTCAGCCGCCACTGCTGCGGGCCTAGCCTTGCTATGGCCCCGGTCACCCATTATACAGCCAGCTCAGCAGCCAGGCCCCTCCGCAAATCCCACAGGAACAACTCAGTGCCCTCGTCCGTAAGGTGTACACCGTCCGGCCTGTAGAGCTCCATCCTGCACACATTGAAATCCAGGTGGCCCACCACCACCCCAAACTCACAGCATACCGCACGACAAACTTCTTCATTAACCCCCTTTCTGGAACGATTCAACTTTTGGGGGTCACAGTCCACTCTCCAATTCTGGCGGGGTATCATAGTCGACCAAAGGACTCTACAGGCCGGAAACAGGGCCTTCCAAGTTGCAAGGTCATGCAAAATTTCGAGAATTAGGGATTTGCCAGTCTGCCTGGTCAAATCGTTTCCACCCAAATGGATGAGGATGTCCGGTGGCAGGCCCCTCGCTGCAGCCGTAGCTACGCCGAGGAACTCCTGCCACCGCATGCCCCTCTTTCCCCACCACTCAATAGTTGCAACATTGCCCAGGCCCAAATTGGGCCCCCAACCAGTCCTGCAGGCAAATTTTTCAGCCCAGTATACGTAGCTGTGGCCCACAAAAATAATTCTCGCATGGAAGGCTCAGCAGCCTGGTTCTGGGGAGACAAAAACAACATATTAAAGTGCTGGCAATGGCCGCACATATCTCTTATAACACTGGGAAGCCCACCTACCCAATCTGCGAATGGAACCTGGATCGTATCCCACGGCTGCCGCTGTCGACGCGGCCCCAATTCGAAAGGAGTGGGTCCCAAATTTAAGTGTCCCCACACCCAGTTCCCTCAGGACCCTACCTGTCAGGGCAGTAAACTGCAATTTGGTCAGGGGACGGCCATCCTGATGGATAAATAAATATCCCTCCTGGGAACCTCTCAACTCGAGGTATGTCCTTACAGCTGCAACTGGGCAAATATCCCCCACCGAGCATGGGCCCAAGCTGATTTCTGCCCCTCTGCCCCTCTGATCCGTCTTGGACCTCCGGATGTGCACTGAAAGGCCGTCTGTGGCCAGGTGAATATCAGATGCGCGCAGGGTGGTAAAAGAGGTATCACGCCCCCCCCCC
Source organism: Phrynocephalus versicolor (assembly GCA_023846285.1). Taxonomy (NCBI): domain Eukaryota; kingdom Metazoa; phylum Chordata; class Lepidosauria; order Squamata; family Agamidae; genus Phrynocephalus; species Phrynocephalus versicolor. The sequence goes on along the minus strand of JAHTLZ010000074.1, from coordinate 10,534,323 downwards.
GCTGCCACCATCTCGCTAACTCGAAGGGCACCAAAAAAGGCCAAGAGGGAGGTCGCCCTAAACAGGGCCGCCTCAAAGCCGTCCAAACAGACAGCAGGCCATTTGGTGCTCATGTTTGCCAGCAGCTGGGGCGTGAGCGGGAAGCGGGCATCTGGGATCCTACCCCTCTCCCAACTCCAACCCATGATCATGCCTCTCACCCAGAAATCCCCTGTGGCATCTGGGTGTCCCCTCAGTTTGGAATAAAAGGCCAAAGCGGCCAACTTCCCCTGCAGGGAACTCGGTGCAAGCCCCCTGTGGTGCAAGTGCACCAGAAACCTCTGGAGGTGCTCTATGGGTAGGGGCCACTGCTGGTCGAGGCCCTGGGCAGCTCTAAAAGAGATGAATTCTTCCATCACCGATGCATAGCCCCTCTGTGTCCTGGGGGCAACAGAGTGGCAGAGAGCTTTGTCGGCCTCAGCACGCCAACCCACCATACCTCTGTCGGGATCTCCACAGGAAGGGTGGCCGCTCCAGGGGCAAGGGCCCGAAAATGTTCAGCCTGTCGGCGGGACAAAGCATCGGCGATTTCATTATCCACCCCCAGCACATGCTGGGCGTACACCACAATATTAAATTGCAAAGCCCGCAATATAAAGGCCCTGACCAGCTGCATCACCCAGGGGGAGCGAGATGTCAGGCTGTTAATCACATACACCACTGCCAAGTTGTCACACCAAAAGTGCACCACCAAGTTGGCCCAGGCCTTGGACCAGATGTAGAGGGCAACCCAGATGGGGAACAACTCCAGGAAGGTGAGGTCGCACGTAGTGCCGTCAGCCAGCCAAGCAGGGGGCCGAGCGCCACTACACCACGACCCCCTCCAATAGATGCCAAAACCAAGACCCCCGGCTGCGTCGGTGTGCAACTGAAACTGAGCTCCCAAACGGAGCTCCTCCCTCCAGAATGAAACCCCATTAAATCCCTCCAGGAAAAGGAGCCACACGGCCAGATCTTCCCTCATTTCAGCCGTCACCCTGGTTCTGTGGGTCGGCTTGTGCAGTCCCACCATAGCCGAACACAGTCGGCGAAGGAAGTCGCACCCCGGGGCCACCACTTTGCAAGCAAAGTTAAGGTGGCCCACCAGCTCCTGCAGCTCCCTCAGGGATTTTTTTTGGCGCTGTTGGGACTCCCACACTCTGACCCGGAGCGACTGGAGTTTATCTTGGGGAAGGCGCCACGCCTGGGCCCGTGTGTCAATTTCAATCCCCAGAAAAATAATCAGCTGGCTGGGATCCTCTGTTTTCTCCTCCGCTAATGGGAGGCCCAACTTGCGGGCCATGGTGCAAAACTTATCAAGGAGGAACCCACACCTACCAGAGCCAATGGGCCCACAGAAGAGGTAGTCATCCAGGTAATGAGCCATGGAAGTCACCATTCCACGAACGATCTGAACGTTTCAAATATGGCGCAAGACACCGAGCACCCAAATGGGAGGACACGGTCCATGAAGTACTGACCTCGGAAGTGGAACCCAAGCAGGTCGAAGTCATCTGGATGGACCGGGAGAAGGCGGAAGGCAGACTTAGTGTCGCATTTCACCATCTCCGCAGCCACCCCACAGGTGCGCACCATGCGCACCGCTGCATCAAAGGACATGTACCTGACTGTGCAAAGCTCATGAGGTATCCCATCATTGATGGAGGCACCGCTGGGATATGATAGGTGATGTATAAGCCGGAACCCCCCCCCCCGGGGCCATTTTAGGGACCAAGCTGAGTGGTGACACTCTGAAATTGGATACGGGTGGCACCTCAAAGGGGCCGAGGACCCTGCCCTGCCTGACTTCCTTAAAAATCTTGTCCTCTGCCACCTCCTCTGCCACCGCGAGGGATCTCAGGTTATTGGCTAACCGTGGGAGGCGGGCTCCCTCGAACGGGATACGGAACCCAAACTCAAAACCATCAACTAAAAATTGGGCAGCAGCCCTGTCCGGGTACTCGGCCGTCCAACACCATAAAACTTCCAGCCTAATCGGGCAGGGCCCCTTTTGCAGGGGAGCCATCAGTGCCCCCGGCCTTACTGGGGCCTCCCCCCTCCCGGGGACTACCTTGCTGTGGACGGGCTCTGCTGCAACTGGTGGCTGGGTGCGGTGTGCCACAGACGGAACACTCATGCTTAAAATGGCAGGGTTTCCTGTTTCAGGAACCCTGGCCGTTATACTCCCAACAGACCAGCTGGACTTGAACCGACTAGCCTGCTGTGCAGGCAGGGGAGTTGGCCGTTCCCTTCCGTATCATGTGGCCACTATCATACCTCTCCCCCAGGGTCGGCTGAACCGGGGTCATGAACTGCAGCCAAATGGGCGGCAGGGGCTCATCCCAGCAAACGTAGGGATCCAGGGCTGCCCTGTGACAGAATTCCTCGTCGTACTGAAGCCATGTGTGGCCCGGAAAGTCCACAAAAGCCCTGTATATGATGTCAAGGTACTTGAGCATCGATTGTGCCCTCCAGGGGTGCGCTTGCAGGGACAGGGACATGTATATCAGCTACACAGGCAGCCAGGTAGCCCAGGAGTGCTTCGGCTTCTTCTTCAACCTACGTTCCTTATCCTGTGGGTCTTCCTTATCCAGTTCCTTCGTATCAAGCTCCCTGTTGAGCAGGCTAAAGATATCAATGAATTCCCCCCTCCAGATTTTTCCCTGGTGGACTGTGCCAGGTGGTGACCAAACAGGGAGGTGTAGTCACCATACGGCATTGCAGCTGCCGCTACCCCACATATCCAGGAGCGGCACCCAGACTGGCATCTGGCCAGGAGGCCAGGCTGGGGGGGCACCCGGAGCATATGGCTGTTGTTGGCCCGGCACCCCAGGGCGGATGTCGGCTGGCCCGGCCTGGGTCCAGCAGGAGGCGGCATTGGGCCCGGCAGCCACGACGGGACTGGCCCCCAAGCGGGGAGCAAAGCCGTTGGTGGTAGGTGAGCAGGCATAGTCTGTGCCACCCCATGAGCACACCCCCCGCGGGCCAGGGCCATGTAATAGTGGGCGCAGAGTGAGGCGTGCATGCCAACTCACTAGGTGCTGCGCTCTCCGCTTGTGTTGCCAGGGGGTGCTCCTCCTCCACGGGTTCTTCCGCCACAGCTCGTTCTTCGTCCAGTTTCTGCAGCGCTGCCCGAGGCCGCTTGGTGGTGGCCGGGGCACTGCTTGCCCCTGAAGATGGTCCCGGGGCCACCTCCATCTGTTCGAGCACTGAGAAATCAGCAGACATATCATTAATCATCTCCTTTAACTGAGTCTGCTTCCATGAATTCGCAGGGCGAGAGCCGGTTCTGGGTGCTGGGCCTGTCTGGGCCCCTGGGCCCCCCACAAACTTGGATGCCTCTAAGGCCAACAGGCGAGACTTGAGCTCCAGCCAGATCGGCCAGCCCTCCTCATCAGAATCCCCTTCAGGCCTCTGGGCCGGTTGCTGGGGACGCTTCTCCACTGGCTGCTTTCCCTTGCCGGCCCAGCGTCCCTTACTTGGGGCCATCCCTGCTGCCCCTTAATGGGTTAGGTCAGTCGCTGCTGTAGGGTTCCCCAAGGGGCCCAAGTGCCACCCAGGCCAGGCAGGGAGGGAGCGGTGGGGGGGGCAAGCCTCATGAAAGTGCAGGCCCCTCGCCTTGGCTCAGCTGCCCGGCACGGCCCTCGAAGCTACTGCCTGTCCTGAGCAATGGGGAGCCCACCTGAGGGTATAGCCCACGGCACCCCTAGGCCCAATGGACAGGGAGAGGGGGTTGCAAATCACCCCAGAGGTCAGATGCGGGGTGGGAAGGATTGCCCACAAGCCCCGCCTGCTCACCCACCGCCCGGCCTGTGCCAGGCCGGGCTTCCACCCCCCCTATCCCAGCCCCCCCCAGTGGCGCCTTTGCCCAACCGCTGAAGGGCGAAGGACTGGGTGGCCGGCTAGCCGCCTTGACGCCCGGGCTCTGCCACCCAACTCACGGGAGGGGGGAGGGCCGATACTGCTCCCCCCAATCCGCCGCACTCCCGTGGCCGAAACCGCTTGCCGCGCAGCGCCACCACTGGCCCGCAGCCTTCCGCTCCACCGGCTGTTTGGGCCACTTCCCGGGGCCCGGCCCGGTCAAGAGCCGCCAAGCTGCGGCTCGAATTTCGCCATGAGTGCGGCAAACAAAATGGCGCCCACCACGTGGTGCTCGCTGCTACAGGCAGTCCCAAAATGGCAGCGCCTCAGGGCGTTCAGCCGGTCCTCCCCAGCCGAATGCCAACAAAGACTGTCTGCTGTTTGCATCCCTTCCAGGATGCTGACGTCCTGTCTCGCCTTTGCCACTCTTGTGAGGGGCAAATCGGCCCCGCGGGGCGGACAAACTGCCCGCAGAGCCAGCATCAATTCTACAGCAATCAGCCTTCCTTATGGTCCAGCTCTCACTTCCATACATCACTAATGGAAAAACCATATCTTTGGCTATTTGGACCTTTGTTGGAAAAGTGATGTCTCTGCTTTTAAAGATGCTTCCTAGGTTTGCCCTCACTTTTCTCCCAAGAAGCAGGTGTCTTTTAATTTTGCTGCTACAGTCACTATCTGCAGTTATCATGGAGCCCAAGAAAATAAACTCTGTCATAGCCACCATTTCTTCCTCTTCTATTTGCCAGGAGGTGAGGGACCGGTGGCCATGATTTTAGGGGTTTTTTTTATGTTGAGCTTCAGCCCATTTTTTCACTCTCTTCTTTCCCATGCATTAAGAGGTTTATTTTAAATTCCTCCTCACTTTCTGCTATCAGAGTAGTATCATCTGCATATCTGAGGTTGTTGGTATTTCTTCCGGCAATCATAATTCCGGCTTGTGATATAGCCAGTCCTGCCTTTTGCATGATGTATTCTGCAGTGTGACAGTATACAGCCTCGTCATACTCCTTTCCCAATTTTTAACCAGTCAGTTGTTCCATATCCAGTTCTGACTGTTGCTGCTTGTCCCCCGTATAGATTTCTTAGGAGACAGATAAGGTGGTCAGGCACTCCCATTCCTTTAAGAAATTGCCATAGTTTGTTGTGGTACTCTTTGAACTCTGTTGGTGGAAGGCTTCTCCAAGGTATGTCATCTTCAGTGTGCTGAGGTCTCGACCATTCCAACCTTTCTGGACACAGCCTTGATCTTCTCCAACCATACTGCTCTGGTCAGACCCCACGGGGAGTACTGTGTTCAGTTCTGTGCACCTCAATTTAAAAAGGATGTTGACAACTTCAAATGGGTCCAGAGGAGGGTGACCAGGATAGTTAAAGGTCTGGAAGAAATGTCTTACAAGGAGCAGCTTAGGGAGCTGGGAATGTTTAGCCTTACACAAAGAAGGTTGGGAGGGGATGTGGTAGCCCTGTTTAAATATTTGAAAAGATGTCATGTCGAAGAGGGGACTGGTTTGTTTTCCACTCGGAGCAATGGTTTCAATCTACAGGAAAAGAGAATTTATCGAAACATTAGGAAGAACTTTCTGAGGGTTAGAGCTGTTCAGCGTTGGAATGAGTTGCCATGGAGGGTGGTGGAGTCTCCTTCTTTGGAGGTTTTTAAGCAGAGGCTGGATGGCCATCTGTCAGGAGTACATTGATGGGGGTTCCTGCATGACAGGGGGTTGGACTGGATGGCCCTTTAGGTCTCTTCCATCTCTATGATTCTATTATTCCATACTTTAGCAATATAAACACTACTTCGAAAAGTAGCTACTTTTTCAGAGTTATGCAAACCAAAGAAGCTGACTATAATTGTGTTTTTCTCCTTTTAAAAACTTTTTAAATCAGAAGTAATTAAATTACCTTTTGGCTACTTCAAAACCCAGCTATAACCCTGTGGTGAAAAATACACACAAGTAATGTTCTCAGGAGAACCAGGAGCCCCCCTCTTATTGTATATTATTTGAATAATTTTTGGCAGCATCCAGCACTCCAGCTTTTGGAGGGAAAAGCCATGGCCCTCTCTCTAAAATTCTAAATGAATGAGCCACAAGCAGAAAACACTTTGGATGAATAGAGGTTTCCCCAGGCGACCAAGCAAAATGTTCTAGGCACCCAACACTGATATCGGAGGGAGGCAGCTGTAGCCCCTTGACCAGGCTCCCTCCCTCCCTCCCTCTCTTAATGTCCTTCAGCCTGTCCTACCTTCATCTCCCAACTAACACATTGGTCTCTGGGGCAGTGGAGGAGGCTGCCCCTGTCACCACCATTGAAGGAAAATTCTACTCCTGATCCTGACATGGAATGAGATGCCTGTGTCTTTAGCTGTCTGTGTCCTTTGCCTCAGGGCGGGTGCCCCAAAGTGTTGGGTTGCCCCTACGAGTGACTCAGTCTCTGAAAAAGGAACCAGGCTGGGGGTGGGGGGAGGAGACTCAGCTGTTGTCAGTCTCTGTTCCATTCTGAACCCAGGATGGATGGTACATCTACTCCACTAGATGTAACATCAGATAAAGGAAAATGAATATACTGTTATGCACTTGCTGCCCATTCTAGCAAGTTCAAATTTGGATAGTCTAAAAGATTCCTGGAGAATTGTTTTGTGGTAGATGTGAGAACAGACATCTCCAAGGAGAATAAATGGACCTAAAATCATTTCAAAAGTGTTAAGGGAAGTGGTTCACTAATGAAATGTGATAAACAGGATGAAATATAGAAGACTGTGGGGAGGCATATTTGAGGAACTGGCTAGGTTCATTAATGCATTCCCTCCCTTTTTCAAAATACCAAGGCTGGCAATATCAATTCTTCTGTTTCCTTATGGCCAAATCCTTGACATTTATTTATTTTAAAAAAAGGGAAATGCAGGGCTCAGCATCAAGAAATCTTATCAGCCAGGTCTAACAGGATCTGATGTAACTTGCTTCCAATTTTTTTAATGGAATCAGTAAGATAGTGCCCGTATACTGCATTGCTTAATGTGCTGAGAAAAAACAGTTCTGAAACTGGCAGAGGATTAGCTGCACTAACTGCCTTGATTCTAAGATAACATGCAATACTCCCATCATAACAGATGTCATCACCTTACAACTAAAACTCCCAGCAGAAGGGTAAAAGACACCATCTGTGATAGGAAGCTTCATTTTTCAAAATTATGGGCATGAAAGAAGTAGAATATCAGATAGCCTGTTGACTGATATCTATCTATCTATCTATCTATCTATCTATCTATCTATCTATCTAT
>JAHTLZ010000074.1:10494937-10525404 GCA_023846285.1 Phrynocephalus versicolor | reverse complement strand
GAAGGGCAATATACGTACAAAGTTGGAGACAATGAGTGTAGAACACTTATCAAGAACATTAAAGACAATAAATTCAAGGCTAAGAACAAAGATTGTGAAGAGGCATCCTACAAAATTAAGAAGCAATATTAAAGCTAACAACAAGTAAACAAATAAAAGAAAAAATAATATTTTAATTTTTATTGTTTTATTGTGTTTTATATTGTAAACCACCCAGAATCCCCTCTGGGGAGCTGGACAGTGACAAATCGAAATAAATAAATAAATCACTAAATAAATAAAAGGAAAAAAGTCACCCTGAGAGATTGAAAATTAAAAGTAGAATGACACAGATTGTACTACACATTTGGACCAACCAGTAGTGCATAACAGTCCATCTAAAAGTTGCATGGCAGGTAGTCAGACACTCAGGGAAAGCTTGCCTGAAGATAAAAAGTCTTTCCTGCTTGTGGAAGGCAGCAAAGATGGTGCAAGTCTGACTTCCTGCTGGAGGGAGTTCCAACATGTGCGAATAGCAACAGAGAAGGCTCTGTGTTCTCATCAGATGCAGCAGTGAAGGTGGCTGGATGGAGAGAAAGGCCTCTCCTGAAGATCTTAGCATCTGAGCAGGCTCATACTGGGAGATATGGTCAATGAAATAATTTGGACCCAGGCCATTTAGGGTTTAATACGGACAGGGCCAGGAATCTGGGTGTGGTCCTGGACTCTGCCCTCTCCCTGGAAGCCCAGGTGATGGCGGTCTCCAGGGCCACTTTTTTCCAACTCCGCAGGATCGCCCAGATCCGACTGTATCTCGATGAGTCCTCCCTGAGAACAGTTGTGCAGGCCCTCATGATTTCGAGGATTGACTACCGCAACGCACTCTACGTGGGGTTGCCCTTGACCCTTGTCCAGAAACTCCAACGAGTACAGAATGCGGCAGCCAGACTGGTGGTGGGTGCTCGTAAATACAATCACATCACCCCAGTTTTGGCGTGCCTGCCTTGGTTGCCCATGACTCTCCAGATAAGGTTCAAGGTCTTGGTTTTGGTCTTCAAAACCCTCCATGGCTTGGGTCCTGAATACCTGGCGGAGCGTATCTCTCAGAGGTCAACCAAGGCCAGGCCCACTCGAATGTCGTGGGCATGCTGACTCAGGGTGGCCACTCCGAGGGAGGCGTGGAAGTCTCTAACACATAGCCGTGCTTTCTCTGTTGTTGGCCCCCTATTATGGAACAACCTAACGAGTGAGTTGTACCTTGCACAGTCCCTGCCCGCCTTCAAAAAGGCTTTAAAAACTATGCTTTTTAAGAAGGCATATGGTGATGTTATTTCTACTTAATTTTTTTGTGTGCCTGCCATATCTTGCTGAGGGTCTCCCCTCTTCTGTTTATATTGCTGTTCTACTATTGATGTTTCTTCTTATTGTTGTTTTTTCTTATGCTTTTTAACCTTATAAACTGCCCAGAGTTCCTTATGGAAGATGGTGCGGTATAAAAGTGTAACAAATAAATAAATAAATAATAAATAAAACTGGCATTTTGAATTGTGCCTGGAAACTGATTGGCAGCCAGTGGAGCTGATGTAACAAGAGTGTTATGTGATCACTGTAACCAGCCCCAGTGAGCAATTTAACTATTGCAATTTATATCCACTGAAGTTTCCTGACACTTTCCATCAGTAGCCCCACACAGAGCGTGTTGCGGTGATCCAGCTGGGAAGCGAAGAGGGTGCATGTCACAGTGGCCAGAGCAGATATCTCAAGAAACGGATGTTGCTGACACACTAGTTTTAATTGTGCACATGCATTCCTGGCCACTGCTGAGACTTTGGCATCTAGGTTCAAGGATGAGTCCAGAAGCACCCCCAAGCTGTGGACCTCTTTTTTCATGGGAGGGTAAATCCCATGCAGCATAGCCTGCACCCCTATTCCTTGATCTGCTTTTTGACTTACCATAAGCACCTCTGTCTTGTCTGGATTACGTTTCAATTAATTCACCCTCGTTCCTGACATCAAGCACTGAGCTAAAGCTGAGGCAGCTTCCTTGGACTTAGGATGCAATGAGAGGAAGAGTCGGGTACCATTCGCCTACTGGTGACACTGAACTCCAAAACTCCAGATAATCTCTCCCAGGGGTTTCAGGTAGTCAGGATGAAAATGTATTCCCCTCTCTGCAGTGAATATTCCCGCTCAGCTCAGAGTGCACAGGGAGACCAGAGAGGTGGAGAGTAGCAGGTGATACCACATCTGCCAATCAAAAATTCTCAGTACACTAATCTTGGATGCTCCAGTCTATGTGTATGTTACTACTTGGACCTTAAGATGGCACAGATGCCCCACAGCACTGCTTCTAAGCCAACTTCTGTTCTCCTAGCATTGTGTGAAGTTTTTCCTCTTAGCCAGAGCCTGCTCACATTGGCCTTAAGAACTGCACCCAGCTTTGCTTATTGTGTCACATGGGGTTATTTCTGGAACAGCTGGGCAAGGTTGTCGTCTTCACCACTAACCACGTACACAAGAAGCTAATGGCTGATATGCCCCAGCTTCATAAATTTTGGGATGAGGCACGCCTGCTTCAGTCCATATGTCACAACAGCTTGGTCTTAATGCATGCCAGCTCCTAAATACAGATATAAATATTATCCACTGTGGGCACCTAAACACTGGGAATAGCAGGTAAACTATACAATATGGTCCGGCATATTATCATTGGAAGCCTCCTCAGAGACAATAGCCTCCCACTATAAAATGGCAGACTTAACAAAAGCAGGAGTCTTGTTGAGAAAGACTGAAGGTCTCTACAAGTCAGGATGGATGGATTCAGTCCAAGATACTGTACAAGGTTGGAGGGCTGGGGGAGCACAGCATCAATTGCTGCTAGCGGACATCATATTTACTCAGCATAACAATTATAACATAAACTGAAATTGACACTGTGGGGAAATGGCTGATCGTCTGCCAAATAAACATGCCCTACAAAAATAACCTTGAGCTGTTTCTGGTCACATCCTTTCCCCCTTCCCCCTCAGCTTTTACACCTCTGCCTGGTTTGACTGCATGTTTGATTAGACATCTCTTCACTGTGAAAATAGTTATAGAGGGGAGTGTGTGTCTGAAAATGTCATCTCTGTTTACAGTTTATTACCTGGAGCAGTGGTGGCGAACCTTCAGCTCCCCAGATGTTTTGGACCACAACTCCCACAGTCCTTTGTCATTGGCAATCTAGGCTCGGAATTCTGGGAGTGGTGGTCTAAAAACATCTGGAGTGCCTAAGGTTTGCCACCACTGACCTAGAGCATCCAGAAATGGCAAAGTGGAAAGTTGTCTTTGTCATCAGCCTGCAATTTTTCAGGAGAGGAACAGAACAACCATGGCTGGGGGTATGCATCCAGAAAACTGTTGTTTTTATTTGTTTGTTTGTCTTTTGGTCATAGGACATGCACAATTTCTGACAGCTAACCCATTTTTGTCTCATTTGGGCACTATAAAAGTGTTCTACTCTGGTGCTTTACTGAAAGGGGGAAAATCCAAAATGAATTTGTGTGCAATCCAGACTTCTTTAATGGCTGGCAAAGATAAGAGGAATTACCATGAAACCAATTAACTCCTTCTTTGGATCAGTATGCTTCAGAAAAGTTTGCTTTCTGCTTAAGAAATGCATTGCTTTTGTTGATAACAATTCTCTCCATCCTTGAGATGAAATGCACCTGTCACAAGCACCTACAGTCTTAAGAGAACATTTTTTGAATTGCTTAAATACAGTATTAGAAGAAAAAAGAGAATGTCTCTTGTTTTCCCCCTCTTAGACCTTGCTTTCAAAAATAGAAGTGACTTTACCAAGTCCGTATCTTAATGCTACTTTTCTACCCACTCTATAGAAAAATCTAAAGTTATTTTCACAACTACAGTCTAAATCAAGAAGGTGTTAAACTTGGTGGATCTGTCTAGGTATCAGTATCTAATTTTGAAATCTGTTACTTTGTTCCCAAGGTGGGAAATTTGCCAAGAGAATGTTTTTTTCTCCCCTGTAACATTTGCTTCTAAAAACCCTTTCCTGCTGATAGGTTTATGAAAATTAGTCAGTCTTGTTTTACTGGGCTTTTCCAAATCCCAATAGCATAATTGTCCCATCCATAATCAGGTTCTGGGCCTTTGGGAGAAAAAAATCCCAGGTGGAAATCTGTCTTGTGTTCTGGCAATGATTTGAGCACCGGTTCCTAACCATGGAGCGCCAGATATTATTGGACAACAACTCCCAGAAATCCTGGGCAGTATGGTTGGTGGTAGACATGGGCACAGCTCGGCGAAATCCTCATTTCCGTTCTCGTTCGTCGTTCTCCTTACGTAACGGGAACGAGAACGACAATTACTCTGCTCCAGCTCGAACCCGACCTGATAAAGATAAATTGGGTCTGATTTGTCGTTGTCGTTCATGGGATCGCGGCGCCGGCGATCGCGCTATGACAAGAGGCACAGCACAGAAAAAAAGTTTTAAAAATAAATAAAAAAACGATTCCCGGCCATAAAAGCAGGCGAAAATATGCCTGCCTCAGTGAGGGCACCTACCAGAGAGGGGTGATTTCTGGGGGGGTCCCTGGCCTTCCCCCCTCTCCTGTCCTGGGCTGCTGGTACCAGGCTGGGGGGTCATCCTCGTTGTCTCCATTTGCCATGCGGTGGGGGGGGTCCAAAATGGCGACCACAATTTTTCTTTTGAAATGGTGCTCCAAAAACCCACCAAAGCACCACAGAAACATGTGAAAATTAGGTATTTTAACTGCCGGAATTTTTATAGTAGCAGCAGTGGGTTTTTCTTGCAATAAAACGTCTCCATTGATTTTATTTTATTTTATTTTTATTTTTTTACACCTGTGCATGCGCAATGATGGGCTGGCCATGGGATGGGACCATGCAAATTTTTGGAGCCATTCCACCAATCGCATGGCCAAGTTTTGACTGAGACTTCTGGGTGTGCCAGAGAGGGCATTAAAAGACCACTAACCCAAACCTGAACCCTAACCCATACACCAGTACACTGTCCTTTTTAGTGGGTCAGAGGCACCCAGAGGTGCAGCCCAATAACCCACCCTAACCTTAACCGTAACCCTAAGCCTAGCCCTTACTCTAACCCCACCAACCCTAATCCAGATCCGTACACAAGTACACTTTCCTTCTTAGTGGGTCAAAGTGAGGCACCCAGAGAGGTGCCTCACAGAGCCCACTTCCCTACCCCTATCCCATTCCCTAACCTGTACGTCAGTACGCTAGTACACTTCCCTTCTTAGTGAGTCAAAGTGAGGCACCCAGAGAGGTGCCTCGCAGAGCCCACTCTCTATCCCATTCCCTAACCTGTATGCCAGTACGCTAGTATGCTTCCCTTCTTAGTGAGTCAGAGGCACCCAGAGGTGCCTCTGCCACTTACCCCCCCCAACATATGTAAAAAATAAATATGCAGTGGCTCCGCGAAATGCTTCCCTTCCCTTCTTAGTGGGTCAGACGTCAGAGGCACCCAGAGAGGTGCCTCCCAGAGCCCACTTACCCCAACCCCAACCCCAACCCCAACCCACAAACGACCAAATGACAAATGGAACAACAAATTTTTGAAAATTATCACGACAAACGGAAACGACCCGAAATGGACCTGTCCTGACAAACGACAACTTGAAACGTCATTTTTTTCTGGTCGTGCCCATCTCTAGTTGGTGGTGAAGTCTTCTGGGAGTGGTTGAACAAGATTTGGAGACACAATGTTGGGAACCATGGCATTAGAAGGATGAAAGTTTGTGCTTTTGGACAATGACTCCCAGAATTCCACAGGCATCTGGGCGTTGTTCATCCAAACCCACAAATCTGCACGCCTCTAATATGTGATCACTTCCCCAAAAAACCCATACATTTTTGTCTGTGTTTTTATTCGTTTTGTCTGATTTTAAAAGTTTTCTCTCCCCTCATCACTAAGCATGTCTATGAGACATGCATCTCGGGTTATGTATGTTTTTCCAATGTACATTTTGGTTTACATGTTCTTTTTCTTCACCGAAATGGATTGTGAGCTTCGGAAATAAACAGATTTAATTGAGCTTAGTATTTATTTGGTGAGGGTTTGAGTAACAATGTGTTGCCCAGCTTTTTTTTTTAACAGCTGCAGGGTGTTTGGGATGTCGCGGGGTCTTCATCTTGCAACCTGTCTTTCTGTTCCCCAACTTGATGCATCACATAGTTCCTACACGATGGATGTGCATGGACCACCAGCTTCAGCACTCCTTATCTCCTGATTAAAAGCCAGGAGCTGTGAAGAATACTCGTGAGAATGTCTTGTTTCTTGTCAAGAGAGGACTAGTTTGACAAGATGAGATAGCTCAGGAAGCAATTTTCATGCCCTGCAAGAATTCTGGCAACCAGCCCAAGGGTGTGTGTGTGTGTGTGTGTGTGTGTGTGTGTGTGTGTGTACAGCAAACACTCTTTCTCCTCGCAGTTCTGTGCAATGGAGTGAAATGGGTGCAGCATCTTTTCCATTTTTGAAGCCATGCACACCCAAAACGCAAGCACACAAGGGCAGGCTGATTATTCGCAAAGTCACAAGATGACCATAGAAGGCTTGCATTCTTAATAATTCAAACAGCAAAGCAGCCATTATTGCCGGTGTCATCGTGTACATGTCCTGCCTTTGCATCAAAGCACAAGAAAAGAGGTCTTGAAACTGTGCAAATTTCCTCTGAAACTCAACCCTCAAAGATGACTAGGAAAACCGTTCTAACAGTGTGCGAAAAGGCAAACCGGGTCATAATAATGGACATAGCTATGCAGAGCTGGCCCTTTTTTATTTGTTTTTGAACCAGAGCGCAAAGTCAGAAATCCAGATACCTGTGTCTCTTGTTGATTCCCATGGGAAGTAAATCTGATTAGAATTTATAGTGACAGTTGCCAACAATTGCAGCAGACAATACCATGAGTATTAACATATGTCATTGTTTGCTCCAACTGAATGAAACTGTCAGGATCAGTAGACCTTTAGCAGGAGATATGCCTTCCAAATTATAGATATACACATGCAATCTCTCTCCCTCTTTCTCTCTCTCTGTATGTGTGTGCGCATGTGCGTGCATGTGTGCGCGTGTGTCCATAATTTTGCCAATGTAGAACTATGTAGGCTGAATAGTCTATTAGATTTTTTTTTAAAAAAAATACCAAGTTTCAGGTGCAAAGTGTTTAAGCAAAAAACATTTGGACTTTTTTTTTAATTCTCTCCCCCCAAAAAAACTTTCTTCCCCACCCCCTAGTGGAGAGCATGTGTTTTTTCTACTAGCCTCCTACTTCTAACCCATCTCTGGCCAACCAGGAGCTCTGTGCTTTGAAGAGCCAATAGAGAGATGATGGTTGTAAGCAATGGGGGGGGGTGCCCATACCATGCCACTCTTTGTTTGAACTGGCCTCTAAAGTCCAGCCCCATCGGGCCATGCTGCCCTGTGCCTTCCAAGAAGAAGCCTGGCACCCATCTTGCGAAGTGAACTTTTAAGAACTGTCTCCTAGCAAATGACATCCCTTACCATGTTTGGACTTCTATAACTGTTTTGAAATGAGAGCTTGCTCCCAAAAGCTCAGCAACTTTTTTTTTTAATTTTTCTACTAGCAGCCTATGAAACTATCATCCATCGTCTAGTTTAGATTAGAAAAGGGAGAAGCTTAATTGCCTCATGTTTCTCATGGACCACTTGAAAATGACAGAGAACATAGACGTGGCCATGAACAACAAATCTGCCCAAGGGTGGATCCTCTGATTCATGTGGGAGTACTGGCTTGTTTTGTGGTGGTGTTGGTGGTGTTGGTGGTGGTGGTGGTGATGGGGAAGGCGCAGTGATTCATTTTGCTTCCCTTGCCTCAGCAAAATAGCAGACATCCAAAAGCAGGGTTGCCCTGTTTTAGTTTTCCAAATCTGGATATTAGAATTTGCATCCAATCCAAACTGAACAATGTAGGGGCTCGTTTGGGCTC
The DNA here is from genome assembly GCA_023846285.1 of Phrynocephalus versicolor. Taxonomy (NCBI): domain Eukaryota; kingdom Metazoa; phylum Chordata; class Lepidosauria; order Squamata; family Agamidae; genus Phrynocephalus; species Phrynocephalus versicolor. Next base: position 10,517,436 of record JAHTLZ010000074.1, on the reverse strand, counting down.
TATACACATTTCCGTATCATGTGAGTTGCACTGTTTTTCTAATGTTGTTTCAGTGTTGGCAGCTTTTATTATGGCAACCTCTGATCTGAGAAAGTCAGGAGAGTGTAGCAATTAGACTCTTATGAGGCAGGGGACCCAAATACAAATCCCTGCTTACTTGCAAAATTCACTTGGTATCTCTAAGCTACTCAGTGCATTTCAGCCAAACCTCCCTTACAGAGATGGTGGGGAATGGGTGGTGTTGGGGAAGAGGGGGGCTATGTAAAGACATAGGTGGTTACTTCACGTCCTACCTTGTTCTGTGATTACGTTTGTACTGTGACAGCGTTGTTCACGGTCACGTGGTTTTGTCCCAGTTCAGTCCCTGTTTCCGTTTACTCACAGGTGTGATTACTTGTCTCATGACAACTGTTACTTCATGGTCACGTTCTGTGACAAATTCTGAATTTGTCTTGCTTTCTTAACCCTTTTTAAAAAATATTGTAAATAAAACTTTTTCAATATTTCGATTTACTGGTCTTCCAGGATTTACACATCAATGCTACGGAATTTTCAGTACTTTCTTTAATAAACATTTGCACTGCATGGTGTTTCCCATAGGGAAACTAATGTTGAATGCCGCTTCAGCCACTGACCACTAGGTGGACACTGGTTGTTGCATGACAGTTGTTATCACATGGTCCCTTGTCTTGGAACAGGAACCAGGAACAAACCGTGACAAGAGAATTCCCCAGCCCAGGGGCAGGTATGGCTTGTCACGCTCTCTTCCCGGTTCTGGGGGGTATGGTTGAGACACCTTTTTGCTGTCACACTATGGATGTGAAGTAAGATTTTTGTATAAGTTCCCAAGCAGGACAGCAAGGAGGGATGAGTGGGACATGAAGTAACCACCATAATGTAATTTCACCACATACAGGTGCTTGTAGCAATTTTGTTATGAGATGGCTGTTTTGTTGTTGTTTTTTGTCATGAGATCCCTGAGAATACCTTAAGAATTTCCCACAGGGAATACATTGTCATCTTATTTTCTGAGAAGAATGCAGAAGAAAGTGAGGCAATCTACAGAAATCAGAGGGGGGGGGGAAAGCAATTTGCTTCATAGATACAGACTGAGTGAGATTTATTATAAAAGCTTGGCTAATTTCCTTTTTAACTACCCAGAATATCTAAGACAGAATATTACCAGCCACGGTGGCTGAGATATTCTGGAAGTATAGTCCAAACAAATGACTTGAACCATATTAGCCTCTTAAAATATACAGATATATGAACCTGTCGTGTGCATTTATTTGCTAATGTACAGCTACGTAATATAACAGCATAATTATATCTGATTAAGCAGTTCAAAAAAACCATACCAAGACCAATACATGCTGAAGTAGTTTTTCAAAAAGTATATTATAATTTCCTTATCATTGTCTGAACCAGAAATTTAAGCTGTAGAAACCCTCTGATCAATTTAGTTATTAATAAAAATAAAAAGTAGATTCTTATAATAATTTATATTCGCCTTTCTTTTTCATCTCTTGTTTTTTCCAACCTGTCACGCTCCCAGAAGCCCATAGAAAACAATGGAAGGTGATGTTTCTGGAAGACCAGTATAATCATAAACTCACAGGATTATAGAAATGTGGAGCTGAACCAGACCTCAGTGTTCATTGATGCCATCCCACTGACAAAGCAGAAGATGCAGTAAGATGCATAGTGCTGTAGCTTTCTTTGGATTTTACATGTGCCATAATCCAGTAACCAGCATGCATTCCTATGGCTTCATTGCTTTCTATGCATTGTTTCCAGCTCTTAGATGTTTGTAAAGAACACAGAACCAACACCCCCATAAACGCAGTATTTAGCCAATAAAGGTAGAGTCTCTATGAGCCTTTTCACACGTCCCCTAAACTCCGCGGCAAATGGCCCCCAGCTCCGGACCTTAAAATTGTTTCCCCACCAGCTCCGGAGTTTACAGAAAATTAAGTGCGACCACGCCCACCTAAGCGTGTCCCAGCACACTTTTCAAGTACCTGCTCTCCAAGGCTGAAGAATTCCTGATGTGGATTAAGAGTTTAAGAGTTACTTAAGAGTTACTTAAGAGAATGGAATGCTGTGGGGGCAAGAGCCAGATGGCAGAACGGAGGTGAGCCCGCATTCGTTTCTTCCTTTTTTTTCTCCCTCCCCTCACGCAGCCAGCAGCCAGGAATGCGGAGGGGGTGGGAACACAGGAACAGCGACAAGCCCCCAAGATCTCTGGTCTGAATTTAAGTGGCCAGCGGATCTTAGGGGTGAAAAGGCTTTATAAGACCTCAGCAAAATCCTGTCAAAGTGTGAATGGCCTCAGGTTCAGTGATTGGCAAATCGCATAGACATACTTGTTTCTCACAAGCAAACTGGCCCAAACAGTAATTGCCTTGCACCCCGATCCCAAAAGGGCTAGACAAAACCCTGTTGTAACAGCACCTCAAACATCACTTTGCTCACATGGGAAATCAGAGTGATACTCCTAACCTTGGCGTCTCCTTTGTTGGGGATTGGAATGTATATTGAGCAATACTGGTCTGTGGGCCATTGTTTTGTTTTCCTATCTTTGCTGACATATTCTTGTTAGGATGCTGACAGATAGAGCCTCAGTGGGTTCAATTTGTTCTATCAGTGTTTCTGTGGCTCACTGTCTCCCACCTTCTAATGGACCAGTGAGGATGGGGTTCCTGAAAATAACTTGATGGACTCCAGCTCAGCTTCTTGACTTAGAATGACTATTATTAGTAGTATAGGGTCATTCTCCCTTGTTTTTCTTACAAGGCTGCGTTATGACCTCTAGTCCCTTGGGTGCCCCTTGTCAATATGGGGCCCCAGTTATCTTCCCCAGAGTTCAGGTTCTGGAAAGCAAGATGGATAGACCCCTTTTGGGGAGGTTAGCAGAGGTGGATGAAAAAAGCCAGGCTCTGTGAACTCGTCTGTTCCCATCCCTTCCTCTGGTGTACCTGTCATTACTTGCCTCTCCAGGGCTGTGGAGGAGTCCAAGTAAGCATTGCTATGTCCAAAGATGTGGCTGGAGGTTCCAGCGCCTGACTCCTGTCCTGAGCATATGCACCTTGCAAGTGGAGGCTGCTTTGCATACTCTCTTCCCATGCCTTTCAGACATCTTCCCAGATGTCCTCTTCCTCAGAAGTAAATGATGACCCTGTGCATTCCTACGCCTGTTCTTTTTTTCTTGTTGACCTCAACCCCCTCCAGCTGTTCCGCATCAAACAGCCATCCTTCCTTCACCTGTGTGGCTTCCCTTCTGCTGGCTTGATATTGAAGAAACCTGCCCTCATCTTAGCTGCCTAATACTACTATGCTGGGCCCAGATGGCTTGCTGAGAGTGGTGGCCCTACATCCACCCACAGTATTCCATCAACCCCTAGTGATTTATTTGTCCCTAATGCTTGCAGAGTAGCTTGCAATTCACTTTCTAGAACTGCAAGTTCTTTGTCATAGGATTTCTCTTCATAAGATTGTCACCCCTTTATCTCTTCTGTACAAGTATTCAGTATGCTGTTTCCATCTTCTCTTCTCCTTTTAAGATCAGATAGTGTTCTTCCCTGTTGGTCATTCAGCACAGCTAATTTAGGCTTACATTTACATTAATTGCATTGATCTTCTGAAAGAGATCTCTTGACCCCCCCTTTTTTTGTTATTCTCTCTCTATATTTTAGCATTGGTTGAGAAGTAGTAATCTTTGTCTCTCTGTAACAGTGGCTGAAAAAATGCATTCAGAGTTCTGACCCTATTTTGTCATCTTTTATTTTAGCTTCTCACTTGTCCTTTCCAGTTTAAAATTTTCTTCTATCATCCTTCTAGATTTTCCTTTTCCTTTCTACAGGAATTGTCTTTTTGCATTCTTCCCTAATAAAATCTCTGGTAAGGTTTCAACCCACAATTCTTATTCATGGTGAATTGAGTTTAGTAGTGTAAATCTGTCTCTTATACAGACTTTATATTCATCAATGCTGCTTAAATTATATTTTAGGACTACAATTCTTTAAAGGTTTTTTCAGTTTCCCTTTAATGTTGAATAGTAATACTTCATGATCAGTACCACAATTTGCTCCCAGTCTTGTTTTAGTGTAGAGAATACACTTTCTCCATCTCCTTTTTCCAATTGCATCATGGGTTTCTATATTGGCTATCTGGTGAAGTCCATGTGTGCAACCATCTGCTCTATTTTTTGAAGCATGTGCTTGCAACAAACTGATTGCTGGCTTTGCAGAACTCTATGGCTTATTGTCCTGCATTATTTATGTCCCCTAGGCCAATTTTTCCAGCAACATCTGGCCGTGCTTTCTTCCCTGCTTTTGTGTTCTGGCTACCTATGATTCCAGACATGCCTTGTTTTTCTGTGTGATCAATTTCCTCTTGGAAGCTTGTGTAAAAGCTTTCAGTTTAATAATATTCAGCACAGGTAGTTGGAATATAGACCCACATGAGGGCTATGTTGATAGTTTTTCTCCCGAGTCTGACTGATGGTATTCTAGTATTATAGCCCCTAACTCCCTGTGCTACATCATACAGTGGTACCTAGGTTTAGGAGCATTTTGATCAACAAGAAAAAAATCTGTGCCTTGATCAATGAGCAATGTTTTGATATACAAGCATTGGGGACACTGGCAGCCACCCCAAAACCACCTTTTCCCCACTGGGCACCTTGGAGGAGTTGGACTTGGATAGCAAAAATCTCATCCCAGCAAAGCATGGAAGAGGCTTTACCTTGCTTTGGTGGGGTCAGCTTTCAGGTGCTTGTCCCAACACCACATTTTCCCCACTGGGCACCCTGGAGGAGCTGGACGTGCACGGAAAAAAGCCTCCCCGCAGGTGCTGGTTGCTGCCTTCTTTGGGGCTCCCTGCCAAAGCAAATTTCTCCATAGGAAATAATGGAAACTAGGGCCCTAGAATGGATCATCTAAGTCAGGCATGTCCAAACTTCAGCCCTCCAGATGTTTTGCACCACAGCTCCCACAGTCCTTTGTCACTGGCAACCTAAGCTTAGAATTCTGGGAGTTGTGGTGCAAAACATCAGGAAGGCCGAAGTTTGGACATGTCTGGTCTAAGTTTCCATTATTTCCTATGGGAAATGTTGCTTTGATTTACGAGTGTTTTGGTTTATGACCATGCCTCCCAAACGGATTATGCTCATAAACCATGGTACCACTGTATTTCTTTATCAGAGCCCCTCCATTTCTTCTGAGTGAAAAATTTACAGAATACAGTAGTCCCCCACCATTTCAGATTTCCTATACTGTGGTCCCAGTATATCGAGGGACCGTAGTATATGAAACAAAGGGCTCCTGGGGCAAGCTGCATGGGCCCATTTGAGGCCTCGTGCACTTTCCTGAGGCCTGGCACTGCTCCACACAGGCCTCCAACGGCCTTCCCAGGCATGTCAAAGGCCACAGAAGTGGTACCAGAAGTAACCTGGATCACCAGAAACCACTTCTGGGGCCTCCAACAGGCCCGGGAAGCCCATTGGAGGCCTGTTCAAGGCAGCACCGGGCCTCAGGTAAGTGTCGGAGTCCCTAGATAGGCCCCTCAGTCCTGACCTGATCCAGCATCCACATATCACAGATTTTCCATTATCGCGGGTCAGGTCAGGTCCCTAAATCCCACAATAGGTGGGGGATTACTGTATAACACTTTACTGACTAAAACTATCCTGTTCTAGTTCACTTTAGTTCACTGACATCAAGCACTGGAACATCTGATGTTCAAGATGAATTCCAAAAAGGAAAAGGAGTTCAAGATCAGTTCATGACTATTCACTGCCTACTGGAGGACAGCAAAGCATTCCAGAAGAAGATCAGTCTAAGAAGCTTTTGTCTGTGTGAATCATGAAAAATTACAGGTTGCTACAAAGGAAATGGGTGTGCCTCAGCACTTCATTATCCTGATGCTAAAACATATTGTAGACAAGAGGCTATAGTTAGGACAGAATATAGAGACATAATGGTTTCCTATAGGCAATTGTGTGGGAGAAGGGTGCATTTTATCTCCTTAAGTGTTCAGTCTGTATGCAAAACATATCATGCAGAAAGTCAGACTAGATTCAGATGAAGGAGTGAAAATGAGTGGAAGAAACATAAGGCATTTACTTTTTTTTCTTTTTAAAATGAAGGTTTGGAGTCTTGGCCAGCTGATGGTGTAAAAGACACCAGGCGGCAGGCTGAAAATCTGGGCAGAAAAATGGATAATATGGCAAGCTTAATCAAAGAGCTGTCTGTAGGCCAGAAAACTGCAACCCTTCAGAAGAATAGATGCAAGGCCTAGGGGATTAGGGTGTTCAAAAAAAAAAAAAAGAAGAAGAAGAAGAAGAAGTTTAAGAATTCTTTAAACAGTGAAATGTGTCAGATAATAGAGGAGGAAATAACAGTCAATGTCAGCCCTTTCCCAGTGCATAGTGATTGATGAGTCCCTCGTAAAACATGTCTGAGGACTAGAAGGTTGACCTTTCTTTTTATTCTGTCCTGGAGGCTCTACAGAGCACACACACACACACACACACACACACACACACACACACACACACCCCTACACCTTTGATAAACATGTTAGACCCTCAGTATGAAGGAGAGATTGAACATTTCCTGGTCTAAAAAGTGAGCCCAAATTGTACTTGAAGCAAGATTTCCTGCCCCCAAAAGCAAGCCAACTTTGTGGGATTGCTTTCATTCCCCCCCTGTGTGCCTATCAGCGGTGTCATTTATTACTTGTCAAATTAATGGCGACTGCAGTGTCTGCTGGCTTGTGTAAAATCTAGAAATCAATTGCTTGTAGCATCTGAGACCTACTTAAGGGCCACAGAGTCACACAAGCATGCAGAATAATTAGATGAGTTTATCTTCAAGGAGAAAGCTGCTTAAATTGAGCTGCATTTCCTTTTTTTCTGGGTCCATTTTGAGAATTGGTATTGAGTCGCCACATTATTCATGGGGCCAATTAAAGGGCTGCTTTCATGATATTCATACCACTTGGCTGAAAATGGCGTTAGATTCCCCCTCCCTCCACCCGCCCTTCCTTCTATCTCCTGGCATCTATCTGGTGTTGCTGTCGTGGCTTGAGACCCTGACCCGTCCGTTTAGTTTTGAATCTCAAACAGGTTAACTTATTTAAATCTTACTGCTTAATTTTCTAGCTTAGGTTTTAAACAGACAATTTGGGAGGAAGAAGAAAAAAACATGATCCTTCTAAAAAAATTGTACAGTAGCTTCAACAATCCTGACTTTGCCGGAAGCTCTTCCACCTTGAAAAGCATTACATTTATACTCCATAGGCAACTTGCAGTTCAGGCATCATACGCGCCTCGCAAGTGAGGATCTGTTATAATTTTAATAGCTAGGAAAAGGGTTGTTTTTTCTTTCTTTTAAACTGTAGCTCCCCTGCCTATCCAGCCAATGCTTGTGTTGGCTGGGAGATTTGGAGGCTGGTACTCCATCAAAGTAAAACATCCAAGCTCTCGGTTATTTACAGTAGAGTAACCTGCTGAGAGGAGGAATATCCTTCATTTGTTTCAGGGACAATCCCCCCATCCCAAATTAGGCCGAGTAGGGTGACAGAATTTGTGTATCAGGAGAGGGCAGCTACTTGTTCATTGTTATTATTGTATATGGTATAACTGCTAGATGTGGGAAGGTGTCCCTGAGGGATTTTCAGTCATGGGTGGCAAAATAATTTGGCTGGCGGTGAGGATGATGTGGTCCTCCACATCATCCTCACAGGCAGCCGCATTATTTTGCCACCCATCACCGAAAATCCCTTCAGAGGGCAGCACTTGCTGTTCTATCTCAGGCGGCAATATTTCTCGGGCCCTCCCTGAACGGCCTTGTACTGAGTCATGGTATTATTCCATGTCGCTCAAAATGGTGCCTCCTGAAAGGAGTAGCTCCCCACGCTATCAGGTATACGTTGCCAACCCAGCCATCTGGACTTCCTTTTCTGCCCCTTCCACACATGAATTGCTTCCTCCACCTTTTTCTCAGTCATGGCCCCCACCCACACCACCCACTCCCAGAAGGCAAGGCAACACAACAACACTGCTGGTACCTACCTAAGGAAATCATGTGGCGTACGGCCAGGTCAATGCAGGCCACAGCCCCACAGTGCCTGCAGTTTTAAAATTTGAGTCTTTTGCTTTGCTACGTTTGGGGAGCAGTAAATTCAGCCGATGAGACCATGCCTTGAGAAACACATGGCGAGAAACAGCTACCTTTCCATCAGCCTGGTTCTTTTAGGGAAGCATGGACCACAAAGGCAGCATCTGTGCAGTTCAGCCTACTGCCAGTCAAAGTTAAATTTAAATTGCAGTTAACAGTATTTAAAATCTCTCTCTCTCTCTCTCTCTCTCTCTCTCTCTCTCTCTCTCTCTCTCTCTCTCTCTCTCTCTCTCACTCACTCACTCACTCACTCACTCACTTACTTACTTTCTGTCCTGCCTATCTCCCTCAAAAGGGGACGCAGGGTTGTTTTGAAAGACATTAATAACAGAAGTCCAGGTGAAAAACTTAAATCGGATGAACAGAAAGATCAAATGAGCCACTGAAAACCAACCAATAAAGACAAGGCAGGTGCTGTAGAGATTAAAAGCCCCTTCTGCCACAACTCCCAACTAACAGCCAAGGACTCACCTGAATACATGGTATTTTGCCAGATGGCAGAAGGACAAGAGGTAGGGGCCAGGCTACCCTCCCTTTGTTAGAGTATTCCAGAGCCTGGGCGTGCCCAACAAGAATGCCCTCTCTCATGTTCATCCAAGATAAGAACACAAGAACAGCCTTGCAGGAACAGCCACAGCTCATCCAGTCCAGCATTCTGTCTCACATAGTGGCTCGCGATTTGCTTCAGGGCATTCCCAAGCAGATGTCTTCACCTGCTTACGATTCCCTGCAAATGGCATTGAGAGATATCCTTCCTCTCTCTCCAACCCGGAGGCTCTCCTTAGGCATCCGTCATGATAGCCATTGATCCCCTTGTTCTCCACGAACTTGTCCAATCCTTTCTTAAAGCTGTCAAGGCTGACAGCTGTCACCACTTCTTCTGGCAGGGAGTTCCACAGACAAATAAGTGGTCCACTGTGTGAAAAAGTACTTTCTCTTATTGGTTTGAGATCATGGGCACTTGAAAGAAAAAAAAAAACTGGAACACCAACCGGGCCCCAGGTTGGCCTGGTTGGCACCCTAAAAATATATTAAATAATAAAAAATATTAATAATAATATATAAAAATATATTTAAAAAAAACAGCACCGACCGGGCCCCAGGAGCCGTGCGGTCGGTGCTGAAAGAAAACAAAAACAAAACCAAAAAACCCCTGACCACGCTACAGGTGTAGTGCGGCTGGAACTGGAAGTAAAAAATAAAATAAAAATAAAATAAAATAAAGGAGCACTGACCCGGCGCCAGGGGTGGCCGGGTTGGTGCTGTAAAATAAAGAAAAAAAATAAAAATAAAAGAAGCACCCACCTGGCCCCAGGGCCCGCCAGTGGGTGCTTGGGAAAAAAAGGTGCTGGCCCCATGCCAGCGCCTCAAAAAGCCCCTTCTGCAGGGGCCAGGATCCGCCGCCGCCACCGCTGTTTGCATGAATTTTTTTTTTAAATTCGTACAAACCCAAACCCAAACCGAACCAAGTATGGGCCCGAACCAGACGAACCCAAACCATGGGTTTTCTGGTTCATGCCCACCTCTATTCAAGAGTGAAGAGGCCCAGCTGTTGCAGCCTCAGATGGTAAGGAAGGTGCTCCAGTCCCCGAATAATTCTGGTTGCCCTTCTCTGCGCTTTTTCCATTTCCATAATATCCTTCTGGAGGTATGGTGACCAGAATTGTACACAATACTCCAGTTGGGGCCTCAATATAGATTGCTGACTTATTTTATATACCCTTCCTAATGATCCCTAGAATTGAGTTTACATTTTTCACTGCTGCAGCACACTGGGTTGACACCTTCATTGAGCTTTTCATCAGGACACCAAGGCCCTTTTCCTGGTTTGTTGCAGAGAGTTCAGACCCCATCAGTTTATTAATTTGATTGGATTTTTTTTTTTTTGCCCCAACATGCATCACTCTGCACTCACTAATGTTGAAGCTCATTTGCCACTGGTTTGCCCACAACCCAGGGTCAAGAGATCTCTCTGGAGCTCCCCACAATCTCTCTGTTTTTACTACCCTGTATAATTTAGTGTTGTTGGCAAATTTGGCTACTTTGCTATTTACTTTTACTTCTAGATCATTTATGAAGAGGTTGAAAAGCAGGTGTCCCATTACTGAATCTTGGGGTAACCCACTCTTTACCTCCCTCCACTTGGAGAAGTGTCCATTTAGTGCTACCCTCTGTTTCCTGTCCCTTAGCCAGTTGCTGATCCGGGAGAAGACCTCTTCCTTTATTCCATGACTGGCAAGTTTATTCAAGAGCCTTTGGTGCGGGACCTTGTCAAAAGCCTTCTGAAAATCCAGATAAACAATGTCAACTGGATCTCCCTTATCCACATGTTTGTTCATACTCTTAAAAATTACAACAGATTAGTGAGGCATGATTTGCCCTTGCAAAAGCCATGTTGGCTCTCCTTCAGCAGCAAGTTCTCTTCTATGTGCCTATTAATTACAGTATATCTTTTGGGATGGTTTCCATCACTTTACCTGGGACACATGCCATTTGCTCTTGGTGATTTGTTAGTATTTAGTTTAACAAGACATGCAAGGACCTTCTCCCTGGTTATTTCTATGTGGCTTAATTCCCCGGTTTCCCTCCCTACAAAGATAGGCTTTTTCAGTGAATACCGAAGCAAATAATTCATCTCTTGTTTCCTCTTTAATAATCCCTTGCCTTCCATTGTTGTCTAATGGTCCAATGGCCTTCCTAGTTGGGTTCTTATTTCTAATGTACGTAAAGAAGTCCTTGTTATTTCTTTGAGAGTTTTTAGCTATACGCTCTTCCCAGTCTTGCTTTGTTTGCTGATTTTTGCTTTGAATTTGTTCTGCCACAATTCATGTTTCTGCCTCTTGTCCTCATTCAGGCAAGCCTTCCATCTTCTAAATGAGCTTTTCTTGCTTTTGATCACTTCCTGAACAGCTCCTGTAACCAACATTGGAGTCCTCTTGGACCTGGCAGTGCACCTTTTCCTTTTAAGTATGCATTTCAGTTGGGACTTTGTTATTGTTTTTGTGAGTAGCCTCCATGCCTCTTGGAGGTCAGTGTATGGACATGCCTCTGACGAGCATGGGTCGAAAATTAAGGCTCAGCCTAAACATCTCAAACCCCAGGAAGGTGCATGAAGAAGAATATGCCTTGATGTGAGTTCTTTGAATTATGACCCTAAACCGGGTGGCATTTCACAGGGCAAACCAATCAGTTTCGCACCAACTACAGATGCATACATTGGGTCCAGGAGAAGGAGGGCATTGTTGCTTCCATGTTCATTGGAGGAAGGAGCGGCCCACCAGGGGGCGCTGACTCTCGGAAATGAGAGATTTCTGCAGTCCAATGGTGCCTCACCCCCTTCTAGACTCATACATTTCTTTATGATATTTCTGTCTTCCTCTATTCCGTAAAGTTTCATGCATGCTGGTGATACATTATAAATCAGTTATTTGTGGAAGTAACGTGGAATGAGGTCCTGTCCTCTCTCTTTGCCCCTCATCACCCCCTGGAAGGGGCAGACAAGGACCTCTGCTTTAATTCATTGCCAGGAGCATGCTAAAAGATGCTTCGGGCAAAGTGAAGCTGTGACAACCCGTCTGGGGATTTTAACAGTCACAGAGCATCCTCCTGTATGTGGGATTACTCACCAGCTTACTTGCAATGTGCTAGAAATGGAATACGGATAAATACCCACCAATATGAAATGAATACTCCAGATGTTCTTGCACAGCCTAGCCTAATCTTCTGCTGTGGGAATCCATGAGAGCTAAGCAATTTTATTTCAATGTGCAGAGCTGCAAATCCTACAATTAATATTCATTTTTGGGGAAGAAAATAGACAAGAAACCCCTGCGTTAGCACATCGGCATGAATGGCCATTCTGAACCAAGGGCTTCACTTTCACATGGCTTTGACTTTGATCTGGAACACATGTTGACCTAGTGAAAGGGAGGGCAGTTTGGCCAGTAGCTGCAAGTTCTACTGGTCTTAGAAGTCCAAGATCTATATCATGCACAAGGCCCTATCTTCCCATTGGCTTCATATCTGTATTTTCAGTTTATTTAATGCATGTAGCATTAAAGGACATCTAGCAAACACGAACCAGAAGCATGGTGGCAGCTTGAAGACTAACAGACTTAGTTCACCTGAATTTGGGTAGCTTACTAGCTGTGGCCCAGACAGGGTAGAAGGTCACGCACAAAAGCTCATGATGAAATAAATCTGTTAAATCTTAAATGGGCCACAATACTTTTTGGTTTGGTTTTGGTTTTACATGCTGCCACAGACTAACGGGACAGCCTCTCTGAACACAATCAAAGAAACTGTGGAACCAAAGCTGGAAGTCCATGTCTGGAATCAGTAGCAAGTGCTATTGATGTTCTCTTCTATTCGGTGCAATACAGTGGTGGGTAGAGATGGGCACAAAACGAACAATTTTTCATTTCCGTTTTTGTTTTTTCGTTTCGTTACGTAAGGAAACAACAAACAAATTTTGTCTCTAAAATGAAACAAAACGAACAGAAACTCCAGAAATTTTGTCATGCGTTTCGTTTCCGTTACTGCAATATGAGTGAATTGCTTAAAATCCTTTAAAAAATCACAAAAATTTGAAATAAATGGTAACGAAATGGTAATGAAACGAACGAAAACGAAAATGATTTTTTTGCAAAAATTCGTGAAAAACAGAAATGAACCGGAACGGACCCTCCAAACGACAAACGACAAATGAAATGCCATTTTTTTGATTCATGCCCATCTCTAGTGGTGGGCAACATGAGCCCCTGAGCTGCATCCTGCTCCCAGGGGCCCAAATATGCCCTCTAATATACAGGTGTTCTGGGAAAACAGTGCTTCAAAGACTCCTCCGGGGGACATTGAGGTCATTTTGCAGGTATTGAGACCCCACCAGCATTAGCACCTCCATTTTTATTTTTATTTTTTTTAAAAAAAAACATGTCAAAAATGTCCCTCCCCAATAACCTTTCCAGGTGGCGGTGGTGGTGAGATTCATGAGTGCAGGATGGCCATGTGTGGCTCCCCGGCCTCTGCAGGTTGCCCAGTCTTTATATAACAGCTGGGTATGGCTGAGATTGTGGTTAGGTTTAGGGTTAGGATTAAGGTTAGAATGGCTGAGAATGTGGTTTGGTCTGACTTTGGTTGATTGATAGGAATATTGCAGAACATGTATAGATCCATTCATATCTGTGACTTGAAGAACTGGGGATTATTTGTTTTTAAATTGACGGGGGGGGGAGCGAGAAGTGGGACTGCTCTTCTTATGTGTAGTCAGTGTGGCCTGGAGGTTGTTAACAAAGAGCTTTCCAGGGCCTTCCATGACACAGTCTACTTAGGGATGGATGCTTCAATAGCTCTTGAGCTCAAATGGTAGTTTTCTAGTGCAATCAGGATGGAGAAGCACAGACCTTTCAGTTGTCCCTTGGGGGTATCTTGCAAACCTTTTGAATGACTCGATTAAACACTTGTCCAATGCATTTCCTAATATAGTTTTTGTCTGCTCTTTGATTCTTTTTGGCATGCTTGACAAAGCCAAGTTACTTAATATCAGAATGTTATCCTAGCATAGCATCACCATTATCATCGTCATCATTATCAACATCAGCTATCACACAGCCACTGCTATTACCGCCATCACACCAATTTCTGTGCCAGTGATCTAACAGACTCTTAAAGCTGTTTACTATACCTTGGTCTCCGAATTCCTTCATTGTACAGCATGTTTGTAGTGCAGTTGGCTGGTGTAGTGGAAGAGCTATCCACTTGTGGCAGCATCAACAGCTGCTGTTGTGTGGCATTTGCATGGAAAAGACAAACCAGGAGCTTGGCAGCTGTTGGTGGTGCAGCACAGAAGACAGCAGAACAACTGCTGGTGACAACCTGGTCGGTTTGTGTTGGTGTGTGTGTTGTCTTGAAAAATACCATCCAAAGACACTTCCACTCTAAACAAGACATACCGACTGAAATATGTGAGGTTCTAGTGGGGGAAGGGCCAGCAGTTGCAGCAAACCAGTAAAATACTTTTACTTGTGAAAACTTTCTGCTGAGATATACTATGGGACAACACAACACAGAAAGACCTGTTTCATAATCTTGAAGTCATTAACATATTGTTGAGGTGAGACTGAGATCTTGTAATCCTTTTCACCTGATTTGTTCTGGGAAATAGAGGTTTCTTCAATAGCAACTTATCTTTTGCATCTGCCCTCTTGGGAAATTGATTTAACCAGGTGCCCTCGCCAAATTAGAGGCTGGGAAACACCAGGCCATTGGCATTCCCACTGCGGCATCATGGACCATGGGACAAGTTATGGACATCTCTTTCACTGCTGTTTGGAAAATGTCTTGCTGCACTATTCTTAGAGCAATGCACCATAAGGAACCACTAGGGCCCTAATATTTGTGAAAGGTGACCTGCTCATGTTTGGCTCCCTTCCTGTCCCATGTTGTGTTCAGTGTTGTCAAATCAGAACTGACTTGCATTAACCCTAGTAGGGCTTTCAAATTAAGTAGGTGTCTAAAGTGTGGTTGACCAGTTCCACTCCCGTAAAGGTAAAGGTAAAGATCCCCCACACATGTGTGCTAGTTGTGTCCGACTCTAGTGCTCATCACGGTATTCAAGGCGAAGAGCCAGGGTTGTGCAAGTCCATGGCCACGTGGCCAGCATGGCTGCAAGGAAACACTGTTTTTACTTTCCCGCTTTTTACGGTGGTACCTATTTATTTACTTGCATTTTACATGCTTTCAAACTGCTAGGTTGGCAGGAGCTGGGGTCATCAGTGGGAGCTCACACTGCAGTGTGGCACCCAAGATTCAAACTGCTGAGCTGCCGACATTGCAGCTGACAGTTTTTCGGAGCCTTAGTCTCCTGAGCCCCCACACCCCTTTCTCCACTCCAGTACTCCAGTGCAAAGCAGGGATTCAAATGCAGGCGTTATGGGTCCTAGTCCATCACTCTATTCACTAACACATTGGGTATCCCTGCCTGTCTCTTAGTGATAAGGTTAATTAATATTTTGCCATTTTACTTCATTGCTCTAGGTCTACTTGAATGTCCATATTACAGCTGGTTTCATCCTCTTCTTTCACTCATACTCTCTTCTCAAGGTCACAGGGAACTTTCTTCTGGTTTGGTCTGAGAGAGTCTGTCTTTCTTTCTTTGTGGGACAATCCCCAATTTGCTGCTGTCACTCTTGCCTGCAGGCCATTTTATTCTTCAGTTCCTCTTCCCCAGAATGATGCCAAGGTCCTGTGGCCACCACCAAATATGTATCTACCACCACAGAAGCTATCATCAGTTTTTCCTTCCAGTGCTGTTTGCCTGCTTTTCTTATCTGACCAGGTGGTCTATATGAAAGAGAGTGAAAATAGAAGAGAAGGGATTGTTTGTTGGTTATTGCCTTATTTTAAATGAGCATTGTTAAAAGATGAAGGACTTAGAAGCATAAGGTCCTTTTTAAAAACAAAAGGCGATTTCAGGAGCTTAAAAAAAGGAGCTCAAAACACATAGGTTTGACATTAGTAGTCTACATATTTTGAATTAACTTGTCCACTGTCTGCAGCCTTCCTTTGGCATCATTAACTTAAAACGGGCAGGGTGAGTGGAGGAAAGATGAGTAAGCTTAATCAGAATAAAAAAAAAGATGCCACTAGGGTTTTTCAGAAGGTTTTGGCCCATTGGCTTAAATGTATTTGCTCAGCTCCAGTGCATTTTCCAACTGTGAGGAAAATAATCCATAGCACTCATTGGCCCGGTAGCGCCGTCCGACATAACATATTGCTGTAATATAGGATGCCAATGGCTTTGCCTCGGGGCCGTAAACATTTGCCAGTGAAGGTGGTATTCTGAGGCACACATGCTAGAAAATAATTCTCATGGAATTTAATAGAACTTACTTCCAAGTACACTTTTCATGTTTACCCAGAAGTAAGTCCCACTGAGTTCATTGTCCTTTTGTGAGTGAAAGATCTAACAAAATATATTCAGCATAATCCCACAATACTTGTTTGGTGGAAAATATATATATTCCATGGTGCAGAAGCAAATACTATGGTATGTTAGACTATCAATAAGCCTGCCTTGCATTATCAGGTGACAGATCTTAAGCCAGGGCATATACTGCTTTCCTTCATTAGGCTGGCCACCTTCTCCATCTGGTATATTTTTAATTATAAGACTATCTATTGATTAAACTACACCAATTCAACATACCCTGTTAGACTTCCTTTAAGCCTCTTTTTATTATTATTTTTTGTTCCTCATTTCATCGTTCCTTCAACCTAGTCTTCAAATAGTCTCTGAGCTTTCAGGAGATGCCAGGTCACCTCAGATGGTTCCAGAAGTTGTATAGATGGTTCTGAACCCACTGGGGAAAAGAAAATAATGGAAAGCTGGAGGGAGTGCGGGGCACAAGCAGCAAATGATAAAGGCCCATGTGGCATTACTGTATGGAAAATGGGGTTGCTCGGTCTGCAGCATCTCCTCCACTGAAGATTCAGGGACAAAAGGTGAGATCTAGGGGCATGCTATTGTCATCTTATAGCGCATGCATTATTGTCATTGAGGAAGACCCTTCAACAACCCTTATAAAATGGTGTGTGTGTGTGTGTGTGTGTGTGTGTGTGTGTGTGTGTGTGTGTGTGTGTGTGTGAGAGAGAGAGAGAGAGAGAGAGAGAGAGAGAGAGAGGGTGATTTTAAAGACAAGTGGTGCAGAGTTACTAAGGATCTGCCTGTGGGATTTGCAGGTTGAATGTGATAATAACACACAGTGAGAAGTGAGTGCATAACTAAAAGTTATTCTGTTCATAATGAGTGTTGGGATTGCTAAATATTCATCTACTGAGCCTAGATAAAAGCTGAAGTTAAGAAGTCCCCATTGTGGCCTGTTCCGTTCTGGCTTTGACTTAGTCTTCAATCACTAGTCTGGATATGGACAGAGGTCAGCGAGGTTCATGTCCAGCAGCAAAGAGGGAGCTGACTCTTTTGAGTTTCCTTGGTTGGCATTACCATGTTAATTAAGTATGTTCATCTTGTTAAGGCTCACGGTCTTCTTGTGTGTATATCCAGATCCTTGCACCCCTTTGACAACCTTCTTACTTGTGGAGGATCTAGGGTGTGTGTGTGTGCACATTTATACTCTAAAAACCAGAAGACCATGGGGTGCAGCACTTTGTTTTGAGAGAAGATGAAGAAAGGACAAGAGGAAGAAGACAAGATAGGAGCTGTCTTGTGAAATAGTCAATAAAGTTTTGTTGTTGTTATTGTTGTTTGCATGGCAGCGATTTCTTAGTCAAAAACACTAGTAATATTTTCAGGCAACAAGACACTGGGTGGGGTTCACTAGACCCACTGCTGCGATTCCTCCTTCCTGGCTCCAACATTGTGTCACACAGAGAACCCTCCTAAGCAAAGGTGGGAAGGCTCCCCTTCTTGTAGTCTCCCCCAATCATGTGTCTGCAGTGAAGATCAGCTCAGCAGATTCAGGCTATAGTCACAGCAATACATTGTTTTCCAGTTCTCCCTCTCACAATTTAAATTGTGGTCACATGACGCACTATGATTAGAGACCCATATACCCGGTAAGCACACACATCACTTTTCACTCAGCCAGAGCCTTCTATTTATTTATTTTTTGTTGTTGTTGCAGATTTTTTTGGGGCAAAAAAGCATAGTGTTGCTGCATGTGTGAATGAGTTTACTGAAACCTTTTTTGAACTACTGTCCCTTCCCATGCCCTTTTAAAATGTTTTGACTCCCCACCTCTACTACCAGATTTTGCATTCATGTGTAGGTTATCTTCTGTCAAACAGTCTCAAGTTACAAGAAGGTGTATGTGGTTATTGAATCAGAAGGAAATGCCCTGGTAACCCAAAAACACATTAAGAGGCACACCCTGGAATCAATGCCATGTGACCTCAAAGCATGATAGGGACTTGATTGAACATCGTGCAACCAGGGGGGACAGCACATTTGACTGGTGTGGCCATGACCTCACCCAGGTGTGAGTCCTTGTTGACTGTAGCTTCCCATTCACGAATCTGGCATTCATTGCCTGTCCTTTCCACAGCAGGGAGTCAGGGACTGTCACTAAAGCTACGGCATATCTTTAAAACTGGGAAACCCATTTTCTTTAGAACCTCCCTTTGTGTGTCTGCTGGTAGTTTGAACGTGTCCTGCAGTTTTTATTTCCCTGTGTGCCAGGTGAAGATAGCTTGCAGCGACAATACCATAACTGCACACTCAACTCTGCCTGTTCACAAATGAGCTCTCCCAAGTTGGAAAGCTTTCCAGTGGGGGGAGAAGTGCTGCTTACAGAAGGTCTGAGTCAGAAACATTCAGATGATAAAATCAGACATCTGAAGAAGATGATCCTGACCTAAGTAGCAACAAGGACTTCCTCTTTGGCAGCGTCTTTTCAATCAAAAGGAATCTTCACACACACACACTGAGGCCCAGTCTAAGTATCTTCCAACTATTTAGCATCTTTCTCTCCCTTAGCAGAAGCAGGAGATGTTGCAAGGAGCTAGAGGTGGAAGCTAGGGGTGAAGCTTTCAGTCCCATCAAGTGGAACACTATCAAAGCAAAGCAAAGTGTTCTGCTTATATACCACCCCATAGCACTTCAAGCACTCTCTGCGTGGTTTACAATTTAATTATGCAGGCTACACATTGTCCCCACCCCGCAAGTTGGGTAGTCAATTTACCGACCTCAGAAGGATGGAAGGCTGAGTCAACCATGAGTCAGCTACCTGGAATTGAACCTCAGGTTGCGGGCAATAGGTGGCACCTTTGAAATGCAGAGACATCCCAGGCAAATGGGCAACCTATGGGCTATTTAGTAGGGATTCTCTTGCATTTCACAGGCACCACTTGGTGTCCATTTTGGCCACTATCTGGCTTGGAGTCCAGGCTTTCATTTAAAAAGCAGAACAAAACTCTGCAGTCCCTTTTAAAACCCACGAAATGCTCAGACATTGTCTTAACCAATTGTTTCCAATAAAATAAAATAAAATAAAATAAAATAAAATAAAATAAAATAAGACTTTCTGTGTAATTAGCCAGTAGGTGTAGCCAACCGCAAACTTTCAAACTGATATAAACCAAAGAGAGAAGTAATGGTTAGGTTTCTAAAAAAAAAAAAAACCCCAAAAACCCCTGATGTTGTCCTTTGCCAAACAGCTGAAATTTGTTTGCAGAAATCAGGGACACCTCCAGTACCTCCATATACACAATGTCTAGAAAGCAATTCACCCATAGCAAAGCATGCTGGCAGAGGGATTATGGGAGCAGTAGTTGCTTCGGTGTTGATGACCCTTGTGATCCCATCTAACTCTACAGTTCTATAATGTCTGCAAATCAATGATATGTTGGGCATCTAAAAACATGCCATTTGAATGTATTTCCCACAGTTGCCAAAGGGTTTAACTAAGGTACGTGTGGCTGAGGGAGAAAAGGGTGGGGTCGTATATATTATTAGAAAATTCTGCTTGTTATTTTTGTTGTTCTTTGGAGCCTATGATTGCTCTGAATCTTAAACTTCTGGAAAGAGATTTCAGACGATAAGCGGCTTTTTTCTTTAAAAGGGATTTATCTTGAGATAGCTCTTTGAACTGCTGATTGAGGCATGGCTCCAACTAAATTAAGTGGTTCTTACACCTCAGCAGATATGCATCGGAAATTGGTCCATTTGTACTTATTAGGAAGCAGTGATCGAGTCACTTTCTTGGACTCCCAGAATCTCCCAGCCATCATGGCCAGGGACTCTTCTGCTGAGGCTTTGTTTTTGGTTTCATTTTTTATTTTTTGTTTAGTTTGTAACAATTTTTTTTTAAAAATCATTTTGTTTTTCATGTGTTTTTGTTTTTCATTGGTTTAAAAACCCAGGCCAGCACCATTCACCCCAATGTGCCCAATGGGGGGAGTGTAGGTTTTTAAAAAATGTCTTGGAGCCACCTAGGCGCCTTTCCCCATTCAATGTGCCCAATCGGGGGGGGGGAGGCGCAGGTTGTTTAAACCTAATGAAAAATGACACAGAACAAACAGAAAATTTCCAGTTCATTAAATTTTGTTTTCCTTTAAAAATTGCTTTTTATTTCATTTGGAAACAAAACAAAAAAAAAACAAAATGTTTTTTGTTTTCTTTAGTTATAAAGTGATTGTTGTATCTATTTAAGAAGGAATATGAATTGTGGTATCTTTATAGACCCTGCACTACATATTGACTCTTGCAGATCAGTGCTTAGAATGTTCTATCTAAAGGCTAACATACATAAGCTTTTTTAAAAAAAAAAACACACAGCAAAGATCTGTACCTAACTTACACAATATAAAAATCTGCATTAATATTAATGCTGTGCATTATTCATACTATGCAAATTGCAATGACTGATTTGTATAACATGCAGATTCAACTGCCCAGCTTTGGGGGAACTGAAAACTGGCAAACCTATGATCCCCTGTCCCAAAATAAACTCGCAATACCAAATCACATAATGCATTCTGACAGCATTGGAAAATGGTAAAGTCGGGGTTTTTTTAAAAAAAACTCCAGCAACAAAAACTGCAATTCATTAAAAGCAAAACAAAACAAAGCCACAAGCGGAAAGTAACCTCAACATTCCTAGACAGCTAAGTTTGAGACAAATTGCCAAAACACACAAACTGCTGGTGCTTGATGAATCCCAACCAGGAAGAATTGTGCATGGCATCGTGGGTTCCCTAATCTTTGTTGCTTTCCCTAGAGCCAGAAACAGCAGAATTTCAGATGATGAGCAGAGCATGGGGGGAGGAACATATGGAACAAATCATCCTCCATATGCTAAAGATGATGTAAAGAATTTAGTAGAGAACTGAGGTGGATTAAGCTGACACCTATGTTGTATCGGTTCAGGTTCTTCCTGAAGTGAAGCCAGAAGAACTGCCAGGTTTTCAGTATCTTGGTTGAGATATCAGGTCAAAACTGAGAAGTGAGGAGGGAGACTCCCTCCCTCCCTGTGCTGCTCTCTCTCTCTCTCTCTCTCTCTCTCTCTCTGTGTGTGTGTGTGTTTCTGTATTGTGTTTGTGTGTCTCTGTGTGTCTGTGTGTGTGGAGAGAGAGAGAGAGAGAGAGAGAGAGAGAGAACTGACAGGTCCACCTTCTTATCTTGGGACATTCTTACAAGGGATCCTCCAGCTGATGGACTTTGAGATATGGGTTGCACAAGCTCATTTGAAGAATGTGCTAAACCTTCTGCAACCTTGCAGGCTCATTATCATTTCAACTGCTTTAAACAGAACAAAGAGAACAAATCACACTTACCCACTTGCAATTTTTGTTCCATATGAATGGTCTTCTGGCCATTGAAAGGCCAGAACAGACACATCAATAAGGAATATGTAGATTAGAGATGGGCACGACTCAGAAAAAAACCTTCGTTTTCGTTTTCGTTTTCGGCTAGGGTCCGATTCGTTTCGTTTCCGTTTTTCGTGAAAATTCGCAAAAATTAGTCGGTTCGTTTTTTCGTTTTTTCGTTGTCGTTAGTACTGGTTTGGGGGGGTAGCGGGCTCCTGGAGGCAGCTGCAGGAGTCAGCCAGAGCCACAAGTGACGGACTGGCAGACTCTTTGCACATGCTGCGTTTCACATACTTGTATGTAGTGTAATGCAAGTAGATCTGGCTTAGGATTAAGATGGGTTAGCAGTGCACAAGAGCTAGGGTTAGGCTAGTGACGGGTGAGGTTAGGGTGAGTATTGGGGTGCACCTCTGGGTGCCTCTCTGACCCACTTAGAAGGACAGTGTACTGGTGTATGGGTTAGGCTTAGGCTTAGGGTTCAGGTTCGGGCTACGATTAGTGGGCTGTTTATGCCCAATTGGCACATCCCAGAAGTCTCTGTGGTCAACCTGGCCAAGTGGCCTTGCGATTGGTGGAAAATTTGCATGTTGCACTCTCATGGGCGAGCCCATCATTGCGAATGCACAGGTGTAAAAAAATAAAATGAAATGAAATAAAATAAAATCAACGGAGACGTTTTTTTGCAAGACAAACCCACTGCTGCTACTGTAAAAATTCAAGCATTTAAAATAGCTAATTTTCGCATGTTTCTGTGGTGCTTTGGTGGGGTTTTGGACCACGATTTAAAAAAAATATTGCGGCCGCCATTTTAGATCCCCCCGCACTGCATGGCAAATGGAGACGCCCTCCCAGCCTGGTTCAGTCAGCAAAACCTGGCCATGCGATTGGTGGAATGGCTCCAAGACTTTGCATGGTCCACTCCCATGGGCGAGCCCATCTTTGCAAATGCGCAGGTGTAAAAAAATAAAATAAAATGAAATAAAATAAAATCAA
>JAHTLZ010000074.1:10477972-10494927 GCA_023846285.1 Phrynocephalus versicolor | reverse complement strand
GCCTGGTACCAGCAGCGCAGCAGTAGCAGTAGCCAAGGAGAGGGGGGCGAGGAAACCCCCACCCCCCAAAAAAACCACCCTTCTGGCCTGGTAGGTGCCCTCAGACAGTTTTCGCCTGCTTTTAGGGCCGGGAATCGGGTTTTTTTTACTTTTAAAAACTTTTTTTCTGTGCCGCTTGGCATTGCGTGATCGCGTGACGTCACGCAAGTAACGAGCACGACAAATCAGACCAAAATTGTTCGTTCGTCGGTTTGAGCTCGAAGTCTGGGGCAGTAATTCCCGTTACCGTTTCCGTAGAGTAACGGAACCGACTAACGGAAACGGAAACGGGAATACCGCTAAGTCGTGCCCATCTCTAATGTAGATAATGGAGCAAGAGTAGAGATTAGAGATGGGCACGACTCAAAAAAATGGTGTTTTGTTTGTCGTTTGATCGTTTAGGGGTCCGTTTCGGTTCGTTTTCGTTTTCGCCGGTTTTCCTGCAAATTTTTTGTTTTTGTTTTCATTTCGTAACAAAATGAAAAACGAAAATGAAAATGAAAAATTGCTGTTTTGTTAGCATTCTTTTCAGTTCAATGCATTTGCCACAACGAAAACAAAAAACAGCAAAATTTTTCGTTTCATTTCCGTTTCTGTTTTGTTTTTGAAAAATTTTCGTTTTTGTTTTCGTTACGTAACAAAACGAAAAAACGAAAACAAAACAAAAATTTCGCTGAGTCGTGCCCATCTCTAGTAGGACTGAGACCGTGCCCATCTCTAGTCGTGCCCATCTCTAGTAGGACTGAGTTGTGCCCATCTCTAGTAGGACTGAGACCGTGTTAGTCCTGTTCCGATAATAACAACCTTGCATGCAAGTAACCCTAGGTGTTACTGTGAAGGAGCTTTCTCAAGATAAGGCGATTGACTCTTTTGGACCCTAATCAAATAGCAGAGTTTCCCCCTCCCCACCTCTGGGATTTGAGGCAAGCTCCTGCACTTCCACGTCTCCTCTTCCTGTCTGTCCTGCTCGCTTTGTTTTTCTCTTTCTTCACTGTCTCTTTCAACCATGCGGTAATGGAAATAGTTTCTTCCCCATGTGGAAATTGCAACCTTCCTTTTATTCTTCTGTTTGTAACTACTGACCACAACTGTATGGTAAAAATAAATTTTCCTTTTCTACTTAAAAAGTGTTAGTTACTGTGAGGGGGGCCGGTTCTGAGACTTCAGCTATTCTTTTCTGCTTTCTCAATTCAGTTGTTTGTACTTGAACATCTGCTAACCAAAAAAGAATTACCATTTTTGACAGCACTAAGGGGATTGGGACTATCCACTAAATGCTCTTCCTCTTAGCACATATTGAGGGATCAGAAATCCTAGCAGTGACACACTTGCCTAAGTTTGGTTTCTTTTTGAAAGAGATGAATCCCAGCTTATTGTTACTTTGCAATATTTTGGTTTATTTACAAATAGGCAGGTTGAGCGTAGGTGGAGGCACAGTTTCAACACTCTAACAGATGGCCAACATGCACTGTTCCAACTTCAGAACTCTATAGAAAGACAGTCTCCAAAATGGGGAGAGTATCTCAGCCTCAGTTTACCAGGTCTTCAACAGGGTGTTTGTATGCCTCGCATTCAACAAACATGTTCACCTAACACAGAGAGACCGAAATCAGACCATGCTTAGTGGGGTCAAGGAGAGGAATTTTCTTTTCAAGCATTTTTGAGCCGTTCCAAAATGTCCCCTATTGAGAACTATCAGCCAAGTCTCCTCAAGAAAAGACAGTTACATGGCCATGATGACCCTTAAGATGCTTTTCAATCTCTTTGGTCCAACACTATCTTACAACACTACATATCGGGGTGGAAGGGAAGAAATGGACATTTGCAATTTTTTCCCCTCACCCTTGCTATGGAGAGGCTACTCTGAGCATCACCATTATTTATGAAGGAAACACCTGGCCACCTTTGCAACTGATGCCCACAGGTATCAAGACGTGAGGGTGTACACATCATGACGATGAACCGTACTACTGGCTAAGCTGGCAACCATGGTTCAAAATCTGCAAGCCCATACAAGAGGTTTCATAACCCTTCCCACTCCCACCCTTGATTATCAGCAAATGCATATAAAAGAATTCTGGGCAGAACAGATTTATCCTTGGTCCTTTCTACAATCAAGGCATGGGTGCTGACAGGATGCAGGCTCACACTAGCCCTTTCTTAATGACGGACTCAAGGTCTGATGCTGACGCATGGATCCTATTAAGTAGTAAAGCAGCAGGATTGATGGAACTGGCTCTTTTCATGCAAGCCACTGAACTGCCCTCATATTTTAATAATATCCTGTCATACTTGGCGACCTGAAGGGTAACATCTTGATCCCTATTAGAGACTCCATTAGTCACCCAGTGGCTCTGAAAGACACCGTTCCTTCGGCAATCACCTCCACAGGCATCAGCCGCAAAACACTTACCCCATCAACATTAGATCCCAGGAGCTGCTTATGGCCACAGTCTGGTGACGGGCATTAAAAGGTAATTTTGAGATGATGACTGATATCAGTGATTCCTCAAGCAAGAAGTGTGTGTTCTGGCCACTTGCGAGGAATGACTCATTGGGTGTTCCTCGTCTTCGCTGTCCCAATTAGAGAGCTAACCTGGTGCTAAAGCAATTTCATTGTTGATGAAAGCTGCATTTTGTATTCCTCACTTTGCAGAGTGCCTGTGTGAAAGTGGGTTTAATGAGAGCATGTGTTGCTGCTGCGGTAGGAGGAACTGAGACAGCTGACGTTGAAAGAAAGGTGGCTGGATGATTCAGAAATTTCTAAATGATGGAACAAGTATGTTGTCTTTGTCTACAGAAAATCTCACAGCATGCATGGAGAAATGGTTTCTCAGATAAAGATAAGTGATAGTTTTCCATCAGTGGGTCCAGGGCCAGAGTATGATGTCAAGATGAAGAATGAGGATTGCTCTTTTGTTAAAAGAGTATCCAGGTAATGTGACAAAAATTAAGTACTATAGTCAAACCTTCAAAATCTTGCTCCACTGAATTTCTGCCTTCTTGTTCTTGTTCTTGTTCTTCTTGTTCTTCTTGTTCTTCTTGTTCTTGTTCTTGTTCTTGTTCTTGTTCTTGTTCTTCTTCTTGTTCTTGTTCTTGTTCTTCTTCTTCTTCTTCTTCTTCTTCTTCTTCTTCTTCTTCTTCTTCTTCTTCTTCTTCTTCTTCTTCATGTTTGTCTCACCTGGTGCTGGGGTCCACTAATTTCTGCCATTTTGATATCCCAAATCACTCGGTTTTCTTTCCAAAGCAGAAATGCTTTGTTATTTTGTTTGTAGCAATAATGGGCAAGAGCACATGTGTGAGTTGGCACTACCACTTCTCAGAAGAATCGCAGTGCTGGCCATGTTTGAAATCATCAAGGCAGCTTTTTAACAATGTTTTGCCCAGTGTTTTAACCAGGCACAACAGTGACCTAGAGAGGCAAATGTGCATGCATTGACACCAATATTACCATTTTTAAAAATTCTCTTCATTTAAAAAGGTATGCAGTATACAGCACAAAGTGAAATCACAGAAATACATTAAATAAATAAGGCAACAAATGTGAGAAAAACCCTCATTGTTGAACTTTGGGTCCATTTTATGTTCACATTAATAACCCCATGGTTTTAAAAAAAGCACAGTGTGACTTCAGGGAACTTGAACACCAAGTTAAGATCATAAATACACACAAGAAAAGCCACATTGAATTATACCAAAGGTCTCTCTAGCCATAATTCTGTTCCCACAGTGGCCAACCAGAAGCCCACTCAAGGTCACAACATGAATGCAATAGTCAAAGAATACAATAGTGGCTTGAGTTTCCCAGCAACGGCTACGTCAGCTGCTGATGTGATTCACAGCAAAATATTTGAAAAATCCCTACATGTCAAACCTGCACAGGCCCGCAAAAAACTGACACCTTTTGAAAAATGCAGTTTTGTCCAAAGCAAAGTGTTCTGCTTATATACCGCCCCATACCACTTCAAGTAGTCTCTGGGTGGTTTACAGTTTTAATTACAGTATGTAGGCTACACATTGTCCCCCCCCCCCGGTACTGGGTACTCATTTTACCACCCTCGTAAGGATGGAAGGCTGAGTCAGCCATGAGCTTGCTACCTGGGATTGAGCCCCAGGTTGTGAGCACAGTTATACCTGCAGTACAGGCATTTAACCACTGTGCCATAAAGGAAATGGTGTAGTAGATTTCAAAAAAGGGGCATAAATGTGCTTACATTTTGGGGGGGGGTGGAGAAAGTGCAAAGAACCATGTGCTTGTCTTTGTATCTTTGCTTGCTCCCATGATGGTAGAGAAACGAGTATTATACATCACCAGCAATCATGGTCCCTCACAAGGAAGCTGATTCCAAAATGGCTGCCCTTCACCTTGCTGCCCCATCTACCAGAACTTCTTTCTAGGCAGAGAAATAAAAAGAGACAGGATACTATGGTTATTTCCCCCCCTTTCTCTGTGGCACTTTGGTGACCCGAAGTAATAGGGGTAAGTTTTATATTATATACTTTATATTTTCTTTCTTTTTATTTACCGTTTTATTTTGTTTTTATTGTTGTATTGTTTCTTCTGGGTCTGTCTTGCCCTCTTTGTTCACTGCCCAGAGTTCTTTCGGGAATACAGGCAGTATATAAATAAATAAATAAATAAATAAATAAATAAATAACCAAGCAGCATGATTCTTTGGTGCAGTATTCATTCCATCTTCAAAGTCTCCACTTCCTTTCATTTAATTTTTGAAAAGACCTCCCCCACCCCACCCTGTGAACTGTCCTTCACATCTTTCCTTTTGGCTCACCCATTTTATAATACTCAAATAAAGGATATCAGGCATTTGACCGCCACTAGAGCAGTTCCATTTAACAACCTCTTGACTTGAGCTTACGGCAACTGCTTTTATAGAAACCTTTATCAATATCGCAACAGAGAACTAATTCAAGATATTCTGCTGCCAGAGATAAGGGACAAGATGTCAACCAATCTCAGTTCACACACAAAATCAACTGGGGTCTTATTCCAACCCTGGCACTAGTATAGTATCATTTGATTGTTTATTTTTATTTATTCAAAACATGCATACAATGCCTTTCTCCTTAAAGAGGACCCAAGGTGGCTTGCATCATTCAAAGACAATATTTAAAGCAAAACAAAATGAAAAAACCAATAAGATACAAATACTAAAAAGGATTAAAGAAATATCACAGTAAAAGATGGTAATTGGTAAACAGAAGCAACATCAAGACTAGAGATGGGCACGACTCAAAAAATGGTGTTTCGTTTGTCATTTGTCGTTTAGGGGGTCCGTTTCAGTTCATTTGCATTTTTTGGTGTTTTTTTGCAAATTTTTCATTTTCATTTTTGTTACGTAATGAAACGAAAAACAAAAACAAAAACAAAAAATTGCTGTTTCGTTAGCATTCTTTGCAGTTCAATTTATTTGCTGCAACGAAAACGAAAAACACGGCAAAATTTTTCATTTTTGTTTTTGTTTTTGTTTTTGTTTTGTTTTGAAAAAAAATTTGTTTTCATTTTCGTTACGTAACAAAACAAAAAAAGAAAACGAAAATGAAAAATTGCTCGTTTCGTGCCCATCTCTAATCAAGACACATTCAGCACAGTAGGACACAAAAGTCCATTTTAGAACCTTGTTCCAGCAGCCAGTAATTAAGGAAAAAGTTTGCTTACACCTCCTGAACTGGATACGTTATGGTACAAAACTATATGCTAGGTACAACTCTGTCCTCCAACAGTGAGAAATATCTAGGAGGAATTGCTGGAAACCTGCCACAACAACAGATCCCTTCACGGCTGGTCACTTCCTAATAGAGATGGGCACGACTTAGCGGTATTTTCGTTTTCGTTTTCGTTTTTTTGTTTTCGTTACGTAACGAAACGAAAAGGAAAAACGGTTCAAAAATGGACCGAAAACGGAAACGAAACGACTAATTTTGAGCCAATTTTCGTTTTTCATTACTGGAAAAACACATAATGGAGCTAAATGGGGAGAAACGAAAAATTTTTCGTTTTTGTTTTTGTTTTTTTCGTTTTCGTTACGTAACAAAACGAAAATGAAAAATTTTGAAATTAGCTCACGAAAACGGAAACGAAACGAAACGGACCCTAGCCGAAAACGAAAACGAAATTTTTTTTCTGAGTCGTGCCCATCTCTACTTCCTAATGTAAGCCAGTTCTTTAAAATTGTACTGAGAACGGATGAGAGTTTTGGATTTTCTAGACTACCAATGCCATAATTCTCCACTCTGGAATTTCCACTTACCTTGCAGGCACCTTCCAAACACCTGAACATGATGCACTTGGGAGGAATGCCTAAATTAGAAGGCTTTAAGGATTACAGTAGAACCCCTGTATCCACTTGATTCATTAACTACTGATTCAGTTATCCATGGTTGCAAGAGGAAAAAATTAAATAAATAATTCAGCAGCTGCAAAGCAAACCACTGTCACAAACAGCAGCTGTAAAGCAAGCTACTTTCACAAAACAGCAGTTTTGGGGGCTTTTGGCATTCTCTCCTATCCACAGTTTTCGTTATTCACTCATGGGAAGGCTTGGGACCAATTCCCAGCGGGTACCGGGGTCCTACTGTACTTAAGACTAGATCTGTCCAAGCTTTCTCTTCCTGCCACAGTGCAACAGGGAGCTTTCTTTTTGAGCATGCTCAGCAAGTGGAATTTGTAAAAGAGATTGTGGGTTTTAGTGAAGCTTATGCTTCCAAAGCAGGTTTTCCTCCTAGGAGTTCATCACATTCTGATGTTTGGAAGATGTCTCCAAGGTAGGTGGAAGTCTTGAAATGGAGAATTACAGTATTGGTACTTCAGAAAATCAGAAAACCCCATCCCTTCTAAGAACTGCTCTCTGTTACGGAATAGCAAAGCAAGCAAAAATGGCATCTGAAGACTTACCCAAAGCCAGTTATGAGGCTGATCTATGTTTCTCTTTTGTCAAAACATGTCTGTTGCCTCACGGAGATGGAGATTTCTGCTAGGCACAAGATTCCTAGAGAGGACCTAGCAGGGCCGAGGGTAACTGGATCCTTGCCAAGTCTTTGGGCATGGGTAAATGTCTTATTTCCAAATATTTGAAAATTCTGATTTTTTTTAAAAAAAATCCATTTGAAATTGTAATCTCACCCATGCCAAACTAAAGTGCACATTAGTACATGATAAGCTCCGTTAGAACTGTGAGCAAAGAAAATGCTAACGCTCTAAGTTTGGGAAGGGGGACTCATTTGAAACTGTACACTAAGATCTGGACAATAATTTGACTACAGAATCTTTCAGACTCATTGGCTGCAATGGCACAGCAAGCATACTGACAGGGGAGATATTTTCTCAGATGGAACACAGGACACATTGAAATGTGATGTACTTCCTTCTTTTTTATTATTATTTCCAACGTGTCAACACATTTGAGGAAAACATTTTTTCCCGGTAAGCACAGCTGCTATCAATTTAGATAATGATAGTCCGTCACCATTTTGGATTGTTGTTGTTTTCATACATTTATGTGCAAACAAAGCAGGCAAATCCCCTTGTGGAACAAAGGATGTATAATTTTAATTCACCAGCAACTTGTATGGAGCACAGTCAGAACAACCGCCAGGATTAATTTGTTGACCTCTGTTTAGCACAAAAGCTGAAGGAAACAATTTCTGGAAACTTTTAGTCTTTACATTCAAAACCAACATTGGCATCTTGATTAGAGATGGGCACGTTTTGTTATTCGTTATTTGTTTCATTATGTAACAAAACAAATAACGAACCCCAGAGTGGATTTAGAACAAACCAAACTGAACTGAACCCTAAAATGAACTGAACCAAAATTAATTGTGTGTTTTTTTTTGTTCATGCCCATCTCTAATCTTGATTCTGAATGTTGTAGCTGCAAAATGAACCCAGGCTGATATTTCAGTTTGCATATTTACTCATATGCTGCCATCTCTGAAGTTTTCTGCATCCATTTTCAAGGTCACTGGTGTGATGGCCAAAAAATAAGCCAAACAAGCTCATCTTCTTTCCCTTTTTCTTGTCCTCATTAGCCTGTAGTGAAAGTTTATCAAGTGCTGAGACCTTAGCCTAACTCTTTACCAGTGGGGGAGGACGGGTTATTTCACGGTTTACATTAAAAGAACCGTGAACTGTGAATATTTATGACATTACACCTCATTAGTAAATCCAAAAATAAAAAATTGAAAAACTGACTGGGTTTTTCCCTCTCCACCCCCTGTGGCTCAGCTGAATTACTATGGACGAATATAAAAGACAGCTCTGCCTTGGGAGTTAAGCCCTGTTTCAGTGGAATTCCTTTCTTGCCGACTATCCTTTGCAGTTATTCACTTACAGACGCTTCTAACACCATGCGGCCAAAACATGATCCAAATACATAAATTCCATATGCTTGTTATTAATATTATTTCTACAGGGCACTAAACATCAATGCAATTAAAAGGAATTGTTTTTTAAAAGATGGCTATAGTGCAGAATTGAATGGACCCCCTGATGTGGGGCTAAAGGTTATGGGGATGAGGAGTTCCAGGGAGAGCAATTATCTCCAGACAAGTTACTGCTTAATATTGGGAAAGCTGCACAGTCCCCAGAAGGAAGGATGGTGAACCACTGCCAACTATTATCTACCAGAGAAGCCCTGAAAAGGCTCACCCAAAGTCATAACTGACTTGACTGCATGACTATTAATACTGTCATACCAATACATTGGGTATCACCAAGATTGCTGAGAGGCAGGCAGCCTTTTTGGACTTGAACTACAACATACCTCAGCCAGCCTGTGCAATGGCTGGGAATTATGTGAGCCGTAGTCAAAACAATTCTGGAAGGCTACAGGTTCTCCCTCCGATCTATACACTCTTTCTCTAGAACATTGTTGTTGTGTGCCCTCAAGTCACCCACAAGTTATGGTGTTCCTATGAATGGTCAATCTCCCAAATGTCATGCCTTCGACGGTCTTGCAAACCCAAGCTTGTGGCTTCGTTTAAGGAATCCATCCATTTCGTATTTAGTCTTCCCCTTTTCCCATTTCCTTCCACCTCTCCCAGGATTATTGTGTTTTCCAGAGAATCTTGCCCTTTCATGATGTGTTCAAAGTAGGAAAACTTCAACTTCAACGTTTTTGCCTCTAGACTTGATTCATGATTGATTTGATCTTGGACCCACTTCTTTGACCTTCTCTCAATCCAGTAATCCAGTATCAAGTTTTAAATGAATCATTTCCCCCCTTTCCTTGACTGTCTAATTTTTCACCCATGCATAGCAATTGGAAATCCGATGGTTTTGGTCTCCAGTGACACATCCCTATGCTTGGTGATCTTTTGCAGTTCCTTCACTGCTGCCCTTCTGAGTCTCAGTCCTCTTCTGACAATTACTCTCTGCAATTTCTGTTTGGACAGATAATTGAACCAAAGTGTATATAAAATTCTTGAGTATGGGAAATTTCTGACTATTTCAATTTCTTCATTGTCAGCTGCAGCCTAACATTAAGGAGAGGTGTAGAATATATGAAGAGAAAAAGCAAAAGAGCTGACGTTTGGAGCCTTAAACAACACGAGCATTTCCAGTGGAGCATTTGGCCCATGTTAGAAGTCATCAAAAGCAGCTGAACACAAAACATATTCCAGAAGCCAAATCTGAAGGCATCAAATTGATGGCAGCGGTCATTTGACCCAAACCCATCACATGATCAGCCAGAGAACAAACATTTATGGCTATCCTTCTGACCTAACAGGGATGGCAACCCAGTATACCAAACATTGCAACCATTTTGTTTGTTTGTTTCACTTTATCAATTGCATCCCCAAATTTATTCCTTTTGGAACATTTTAAATCATGTGCAGCAAGGCACCGGGAGCTGGAACATAGAAAGCCACCTGGACTGAGACCATTAGTTCAAGCCAGTAGCCCAACAAAGTCTAAGGATAGGGGTCTCTCCCAACTCTTGCTGGGAGATGCTACAAATTGGGCCTGGAATCTTCTGTGGGCCAGGCTCATCCTCTACTTCTATGCCCTCTTCTTTAATGAGGAACTCCTGATGAAATGATATAAAAGAGATAAATCATTGGATGGGGACAAGACACCAGAGAGTTTATGAGATCCCATGCCTAGCAAGACAGTGCTGTTCGCTGGAAACCATTATGCAATGGTAGCATTTCATAGCCGATTATGAACTCTGTGGTTGATCCTTGACGCTCAAGTGGCCAATTCTTTGTGTTTTCCTTCAGGAATTTCAGACATAATATGCTACTATGTAACCCAAGAGCATTCAATACTACACTCTTCAGATGACCACTAGTTAGGTATGTGGGTGAAGAAAGTACAGCCACAGTGGAAATAAGAATATATTTTAAAGTGGTAAATCTGGGACCAGTAAAGTTTGGGTGTTCAAATTTAAAATAATCCAAGAGAGAGTCAGTATAGAGTTTATATGAACAGCAGTTGAGGGTGCAGTAGAAATGAATGGGATTGTTGTGCATGCTAAAATTATCTCATTGGGACAATTGTGTATGGACGGTCCCAAAGATCAGGGGTGGGAAATGTATGGGCCTCAGTACATTGGACTACAGTTCACACAAGGTTTAGCCAACATGGCTGGTGATACGGGGGGTGGGAGCTGCAATCTCACACAGCTGCAATTTTTCACATCTGAAAGGCCACAGTAGACCAGTCCTACTTTAGGTAGTCATTAGAAGCCGTGCCTGCTGGAACTGTGTGTCCCTTCCTGCTTTTTTAACCTAATACAAAATGTCCTTCCTTATTCGGATAATCAGTGCATGCTCTTGAGATATAATTTTATTCTCATTTTTGATGTGTTTACCCTGCCTATAAAAGCTGAATAGAGCTATTGAAATGGCAAGGTTAAAAAACAGAACATTTTTATAGAAGGAAAGAAATGAACAGGAAGCCCTGAGTTCCGAGCTATAATGCATTTACAAACATTTGCTTTCACAAAATTACTGCTCTTTTTTGAGTCTGTAACGACTGCGTGCATGGGTTTTCCATTGTGCATACGACCTACTAAAAGCAGTTCATGAACGTGGCAGAGGCCATCCCTGCCGTCTACCTATGAAGAAGGGAGCAGAGTTGCATCTCTATTTTAAAACAAAAAACAAAAAAACCCCAAATCAACACAGCAGTTCACATGCTTTTCTTGTGATCTTAATTAATCATTTCTAGAGATGGGCATGAAATGGGAAAATCCCCTTTTGTTTCATCTTTTGTTCCATCCCCCCTTGTTTCGTGTCTTTGAGAAATGAATTTTTTAAAAATTCATTTTATTTTTTCATTTTTTCATTGTCTATTTTTAAAGCACCCAATTTGGGGGGGGGGGAGCATGTGCTTTTAAAACTTTTTGTTCCACCACAGAATAGATCCTCGGTGGTGGCGGTGGTGGGTGCTGGGAGGCCTCCGCAGATCCTTGGGAGGCTACCCTGCACTGGATCCTCAGCAGCAATGGTGGGCCTCCCCAGAGCCCCACAAGGCCACCCCATGGGGGCTCAGCCATGGC
This sequence comes from Phrynocephalus versicolor, assembly GCA_023846285.1. Lineage (NCBI taxonomy): Eukaryota > Metazoa > Chordata > Lepidosauria > Squamata > Agamidae > Phrynocephalus > Phrynocephalus versicolor. The sequence goes on along the minus strand of JAHTLZ010000074.1, from coordinate 10,483,363 downwards.
AGTAGCTGCGGCGGGTGCCGGGAGGCCTCCCCGCGGCCTCGGAAGGCCGCCCCTTGAGCACCCATCAGCGGCAGCGGCTGCAACGGGCACCGACAGGCCTCAGGTAGCGACCCCTTTGCAGCTGATTGGGGGGAACGAAAAACAAAAAGAAATGAAGATTTCCAGTTTGTTTCATTTTGTTTTCTTTAAAAATCAGTTCATTTTTGTTTCATTCTGAAACAAAAAAAAAGAAACAAAAAAAATCATTTCGTGCCCATCTCTAATCATTTCATAGACCTTTGGGAAATGTTGTCCAAATAGCCCATGGAAGTGTCCAATATGAGATCTAATTTATTTCCTACATTCCAAAGCCAAAGGAGAGGAAATTCCAAGAAATTCATAAGGAAAAAGAATCTTCAAACAGTCTTACTTGAAACAACTCTCAGTCTCTCTCTCTCTCTCTCACACACACACACACTCCAAAATTACTTGCAGGGGGGAGCACAAATGTGTCAATAAACAGGCTATAACAACTTGTCTGTGAGTAAGCCAGGGAGCCTCAAATCTGAACTATATTTCTTTGGCAAGCACTACATGTTTCAGAGCACATGTCTTGCTTTAGTATGAATTACTTCCCTTGAAAGGAGGATATGGGATTGCCCTTATTGGCAGTGTCTGCGTTGAAGCGGCTTCTTCTGCTTGGCATGGATGTTGGGAAGAGTTGCATAGGTGTGACTTTCACACACCCCAGAACGTTGTCCATCTAGCGAGCCTATTCAGGCCGTTGTCCACCTATTAAGACCAGGGTGGGGTGAAACCAAGGTGAACTATAAATTGGAACCCTCCCACCAACTTTTCTCGGACTGAGTGTGACAACACCCTGGAAGCAGGAGAAATACATATGTAAATCATCAGCCAATCCCAGCAGGAGGGTGGGGGATTGTATGGTATAAAAAGGGTGGAGCCTGGTCTGTGAGGGAGTTAGGAGTTGAGAGTTTAGAGCTGAGAAAGCTGAGAGAGCACAGCTCTGTTAGAGTTCACTCAGGCAGGTTAGGTGTGAGGGCTTTACTATTTACTGTTTATTAAAGACAGGGAGGCTTGAAGATTTGATTTAATCTATTTTATGTTTAAGGAAACACATACCAACTTCAGTCATTGTTGTATTTATTTTCTCAATAAACATAATCATTATTTTTATATTATACATATGAGTCTGTCCCAGTTCATAAGGCGACGATTTAAAAGGTGGCAGCATTACCAAGTGGATCCTGTGAAGATTAATAATTTGGTTCCCTACACTTCACATTTTCATCACAATTACATGGTTTAAAAGTGAGGTGTCGTCACACTGAGGAAGCCACTTGGATGAGTAGTGAAACACTTAAATCCCACAAGAAAAGAGGTCCAGTTGCCATCACTCAACTCCCAGATATCTCAGGTCACAGCAAAGTGATGTTACCCCTTTCAGTAATGTCATTATAGTTGTCACTGTACAATACTTCTTTGTCTCTCTCAAGGAAGGAAAAAAAATATGCTATGGTTAAAATGAAAATTCACTGCTCTCCTAATTTTACATCACCTTATTTGGAATGAAAAATGCTAAAACAAAGATTATCGGAATACTTGACCCCAAGATTTGACCTTTAGCTCCATAAGTACTGGCAGGGCAGGAGCCTAGCCTTGGTATTTCTGTGGCGGAGTCAAACAACACACAATAAGGTGAATCTAAAAACAGAGGCAGCCCAGACCAAAACATAAATAAATTCTGAGATTAAAAATGAGCTTCAGGATCAAATTTGATTCACCAATAATAGATAGTCTGGTGTTGCTTTGTGCCAGGTTTAGGGACACTTGTTCAAATTGCGTTAAGACTGTGATTTATGCAAAAAGCATTGTTTCTGCCCCCAACTTCCGCCCCCATGCACACATAAATTAATCCCACCCACAATACCCCAGAATTACTTTGCTGGCCAGGGGTTATGGGGTCTGATGTGCCAGTTGTCCATCTGTGCTCTGCAGAACACTTGTTTATGGCTTCTGCTGCTAATATCGCTGTAGGATTGCCACACTGCTATTGTCTTTCACTACCTCCTTCCTCATTAGCAAACCAGGTAAACCTTTCACATAAATAAATTGGACAAGCCTTACGCATAAGTAAACAAAACAGCCACAGACCTCTATGGGAGATCTCTGCAGTAGACATGGGCACGACTTAGCGGAATTCCCATTTCCGTTTCCGTTCCTCGTTTCCGTTACGGAACGGAAATGGTAACGGGAATTACTCCGCCAGAACTCAAACTCGAACCAACTAAAGAATAATTGGGTCTGATTTGTCGTTGTCGTTCCTGGCATCGCGGCGATCCCGCGATGCCAAGCAAGCAGCACAGAAAAAAAGGTGTTTTTTTTTTTTTTAAAAAAAACCCAATTCCCGGCCAAAAAGCAGGCGAAGATATGCCTGCCTGAGAGTGCACCTACCAGAGGGGTGGTTTTGGGGGGGGGGTCCCCCGGCCTTCCCCCTCTCCTGTCCTGGGCTGCTCTGGTGGGGGAAATCCTCGTCGTCTCGCAGTCGCTCGCAACAAGCCGGCTGCCGGACTCTCCGCCGGCCGCCGCAATTCAAGCGGCACAGAAAAAAGTTTTTAAACCCCCAATTCCCAGCCAAAAAGCAGGCGAAAATATGCCTGCCTGAGTGAGGGCTCAGGGCACCTACCAGAGGGGTGGTTTCTGGGGGGAGGGGTCCCCGGCCTCCCCCTCTCCTCCTGTCCCTCCTGGGCTGCGCTCGTCGTCCCGCCAAAGTCGCCGCCTCGCTGGCTCACCGCCATTCAAGCGGCACAGAAAAAAAACAGTTTTTTAAAGTAAAAAAAAACCCCGATTCCAGGCCCAAAAAGCAGGCGAAAATATGCCTGCCTGAGAGTGCACCTACCAGAGGGGTGGTTTCTGGGGGGGGGGTTCCCCGGCCTCCCCCCCTCTCCTGTCCTGGGCTGCTCTGGTGGGGACTCGCAAGCAACAAGCCGGACTCACCATGCCATGCGGTGCGGGCGGGGGATCGAAAATGGGGCGGCGACTGCAATATTTTTTTTGAAACCGTGGTCCAAAAACACACAAGCACCACAGAAACATGCGAAAATTGCTATTTTAAAACTGCCAGAATTTTTACAGTACCAGTGGGCTTTTCTTGCAACAAAATGTCTCCTCTCTGTCCTCTCTCCATTGATTTTATTTTATTTTATTTTATTAATTTTTTTTACACCTGCGCAATGATGGGCTGTACATGGGAGTGGACCATGCAAATTTTTGGAGCCATTCCACCAATCGCATGGCCACTTGGCCACTGAGACTTCTGGGATGTGCCAAAAAGCCCACTAACCCTGCCCTAGCCCTAACCCTAACCCTAACCCTTACCCATACGCCACAGTACACTGTCCTCTTAGTGGGTCAGAGAGGCACCCAGAGGTGCACCCCAATACTCACCCTAACCTAACCCGTAACTAGCCTAACCCTAGCCCTTGCGCTAACCCTCTGTCCCCCTAAGCCAGATCTGTACTTGCATTGCACAGTACGCAAGTACGCTTCCCTTCTTAGTGAGACACAGCGGATGCAGGGAGAGTCTGCCAGTCCATCACTTGTGGCTCTGGCTGACTCCTGCAGCAGCATTTGTGTGCCATGCAAACCCTGCCTGCGAGTGCGTGTCTCTCACTGACTGATGCAGCGAAGGCACCCCAAAAAGAGGGGTGCCTCTGCCAGTCTGCTGCGTCTGCAACTTGGTATGCATATCCAATTGGCTATGCATGCCCTTTTGTAGCAGCGCCGGCGGGTGAGGATAGGAGGCACCCACCCCAGAGAGGTGCCTTCAGGAGCCCGCTTTCCCTTCATAGTGGGCCAGAGGAGGCACCCACCCCACAGAGGTGCCTCTAGGAGCCCGCTACCCCCCCCAAACCAGTATAATGACAGACGAAAAACCAAAAAACAAAACGACAATTTTTTGCAAAATTTCGCGACAAACGGAAACGAGCCGATACTGGCCGCCTCCGACACACAGCAACTCGAAAATGTCATTTTCCCTAGTCGTGCCCATCTCTACTCTGCAGTTCTGGGACAATGGTGATTAACATAGATGAAATATTTATACTAGTTTGTGGAATTCAGGCAGGTTTTTTAAAATGTAATATTTTAGTTAGGATTACATATGGACACGAAATGGAAATATAGACTATCCAAAAAAAAGTCCCTCACTGGCCATCATCAAACTCATAAACTCACATCTACTGATTTGTTCTAAATAGTTTGTGATTTGAGATAAAAAAAGTTAAGCAAGTAAACAATTCACATACCTCTACCAACCCTACTGCAATGAAATATTCTCTATGCTCCAAGTACATTTCATATTAATGACAAACATTTATTTCCCAGTCTTCCATCAGGGAAGCCAATGTGGCACACTCGGGGATCACAGGTAGCCTTCTATCTTTCCAGACTATATCCATATGTGACTTAACTTCAAGACAACAATTGCATCAAGTGCTTTTCCATCATGCACCAACTATTGCAGGATGCTCAGAAGAAGTTATTTGATATCAAATGGGGATTCAGACAAATTTGCCTTGTGAGAAGGAACTACATTGAAATGTATGAGTCTTTGATTTTTCTTTGTCAGTCACCATCTTTTTATTCCCAGGAAGAATAAGACATGAAGTTAACTGCCATGAAAGTTTAAGATATTCCTAAACTACCCCTAATATAAAACCCAATGCTTTTGTTGTTTTTGGGTGTGGATTCAACATCCCCAATGTTTCTTTCGTATATTATATATTAATTCAAACCTATTTGTAGACCATACTGCCTCACATGGTGGGTTTATAAAGGTGTAGAAAACAATTTTAAAATATTACGTATATAAAACAATTTAAAATCAAGCAACTAGAGATGGGCAAAATATCGTGTTTTGTTTTGTTTTGTTTCGTTTCGTTTCAGTCTTCATTTTGTTACATTTTCAATAATGGATTTTTAAAAACAATTTTTGTTATGAAATGTAATGCTTTATAAGGCTATAAATAGAGGTGGGCACGAACCAGAAAACCCATGGTTCGGGTTCATCTGGTTCAGGCCCACCCTTGGTTTGGTTTGAGTTTGGGTGCGTACTAACAGAACCAGTTTGGCATTCAGGTTCTTACCAGCAGCAGTGGCTCCTCGGCAGTGGCGGCGGCAGATCCTGGCCCCTGCCGCAGGGGCCAATGCCTATTTTTTCCCAAGCGCCCACCACATGGCCCACGGGGCCAGGTGGGCGCTTCTTTTATTTTTAATTTTTTTCCCTTGATTTTAGAGCACCAACCTGGCCACCCCTGGGACTGGGTCGGCGCTCCATTATTTTATTTTATCTTTTTTTCTTTTTTTTAACTTCTGGATTCCGGCCGTGCT
>JAHTLZ010000074.1:10457835-10475972 GCA_023846285.1 Phrynocephalus versicolor | reverse complement strand
TAGTTGTGTGGAGGAGGAACTTTCTGTGAGTGTAATAATAACAATATGCCATCCATTTGATTCTGACTTACGTTGACCCTTGCCAGGGTTTCCAAGATATAAAGGGTTTATTAAATCTTTGTTTTGAGTGTGTCCTGGGACAGTGCGGCTTGCCGAAGGCTATGCAGGCTGCCTTTTCTTCCAGAAACCACAGTAAGGGATTGAACTCTGACTGTTGGCTCTGCAGCTAGGAACACAGTAAGTGCTCCTGGCATCAAATCCTACCTCTGCTGAAATTTCTACTTCTAAGCAGCTGTTATAGGGACAAGAGCAATGTCCTCTTTTTCACCTGGTCACTGTATCCCCATGCCTTCTAAATGGGACATTTTGGTTCTTTTAATACAAATTCCTTCCCTGTGGCTCTCTGCCAAGTGCAAGTCGGAGGAACATTAGGTCCAGCTCCAGGAAAAAAGTTACAACAGTTTTGGCATAGTTGGTCCATCAAAGTACTGAAAATTTTTATTCCTCCTTCATTTTTTCCCTGCCTCATTTTCTAGGCCTTGTAAATATTTTCCCCAGTTGCATTTGTAACCTAATTTTGCAAGCTAGGTTGATCATGTTTCATTTCTCCCCTCTTTTAGTACACCTCTCTTCATCATTTGCAGTAAAGTGGCCACCTTCAGGGGTGATTTTGATCCCCAAAATGTTAGTATACATTTCTCAAAAGACATTTTTCCTCTATAAACAGTTTGAGATTTTTCTAATGCTCCTAAAAGCTGCTTTGGGTAATTATTTCCAGAGTATCTCTGTTATTTTCATTAATGGCTGCTTTCCATCCTTGCCAATGCCCCCAAATGACACTAGTTGTAGGAAATTGTGGAGAAAGCAAAGAGGCGCCCAGGTTAACAGCACAATAGTTGCCATTGCCAGTTTTAGTGACAGAAGCAAAAGCAGCCAACTCATTCTTTGCCATTGCCATTGCAAATGGAGAACCCCACCTCTGAGAAATTGTCCAATGGTTTCTTCTTTCTCTGGTCTTTTGTTTCACAGGCATCAGAAAGAGAGGAGTGTTAGGAGAACAATAGAGCAAGCACATGACCAAGAAGACCTTGCACAGAGGACTCAGGATCCTCCAGTAGAGCAGGGGGGCCCTTGTAAGCCTCAAAGGTGGTGAGTAGTGGTGGTTGGGGACTCCTTGCTTAGAGGAAAAGAACTAATCATCCGCAAGCCCAACAAAATGTACCATGAAGTCTCTTGTCTCCCTGGAGCCAAGGTTCGGGATGTAACAGAGGGCGTTTATACATGACCCCTAAACTCCAGGGCAAATGGCTCCCAGCTCCGGAGCTTAAAAATAGAGATGGGCACGACTTAGCGGTATTCCCGTTTCCGTTTCCGTTACTCGTTTCCGTTACTCTACGGAAACGGAAACGGGAATTACTCCGCCAGACTTCGAGCTCGAACCGACGAACGAACAATTTGGTCTGATTTTTCGTGCTCGTTACTTGCATCGCGCCATCGCGCGCGATGCCAAGCGGCACAGAAAAAAAGTTTTTAAAAGTTAAAAAGCCCGGTTCCCGGCCAAAAAGCAGGCGGAAATATGCCTGCCGTGCCTCAGGGCACCTACCAGAGGGGTGGTTTCTGGAGGTCCCCGCCCGGCCTGCCCCCCTCCTCCGTCCTGCTGGGATGCTCTGGTGTGGTGGTGGGACTCGCCCGCCACAAAAAGCCCAGTCTCGCCGCCGGCCGCCAAAGCGCAAGCAAGCGGCACGGGCGGCACAGGAAAAAACTTTTTAAAACTCTCCCCCGGGTCTCCCCCCCAACCATTCCCGGGCCAAAAAGCAGGTGGAAAATGCCTGTTTGACTAAGGGCACTCACTAGGGCACCTACCGGAGGGGGGGGTTCTGGTCTGGAGGGGGGGTGTCCCGGCTTCCCCCCCCTCCGTCCTGGGCTGCTCTGGTCTAGTGGTGGGACTCGCCGCAGGCTCGCAAAAAGCCCACTCTCACCGAGACGCCGACGGCCGCCGCAAACGCAAGCGGCACGGACGGCGCAGGAAAAAACTTTTAAACTCTCCCCGGCCCCCACCCATTCCCGGGCCAAAAAGCAGGCGGAAAATGCCTGTTTGACTAAGGGCACCTACCGGAGGGGGGGTTTCTGGTCTGGAGGGGGGGTCCCGCCTCCCCCCGTCCTGGGCAGCCGGACTCGAGTCGCCTCGTCGCCATGCCATGCGGTGCGGGCGGGGGATCGAAAATGGGGCGGCGAATGCAATATTGTTTTTGAAATCGTGGTCCAAAAACACACAAGCACAACAGAAACACGCGGAAATGTATGAACTGCCAGATTTTTCACAGTAGCAGTGGTTTTTTTCTTGCAACAAAATGTCTCTCCTCTCCTCCTGTGTCCTCCATTGATTTTATTTTATTTTATTTTATTTTACACCTGCGCAGTGTGCAATGATGGGCTGGCCCAGTGGCCTGGCCAGCCATGTGGGAGGGGACGACCATGCAAATTTTTGGAGCCATCTCACCAATCGCATGGCCACTTGGCCACTGAGACTTCTGGGATGTGCCAAAAAGCCCCCTAAAACTTGCCCTAGCCCCCTAACCTGCTAACCCTAATCCTTGACTCCTTACCCATACGTCACAGACTGTCTTCTTAGTGGGTCAGAGAGGCACCCAGAGGTGCAACCCAATAGCCCACCATAACCTTACCCGTCATTAGCCTAACCCTAACCCTAACCCTAATCCACCTTAGCCCATAGCCAGATCGACTTGCATTGCACTACACACGCAAGTACGATTCCCTTCTGTGGGACGTGATGGCAGGTGCGACCCACTCGGATCAGGTGCTTGAGCAGGTGCAGTGGCACCGCCTGGCCTGGCGACACGCAGGTCTCGCTCTGCCTGCAAATGGCATGCATAACCATATGGTTGTGCATGCCATTTTGCAGCAGCAGCAGGTGAGGATGGGAGACCCCCATGTTGAGGGGTCTCTTGGAGCCTGCTGCTGCTGTCCCTTCCTTTATAGCGGGCCAGCGGAGGCACCCACCCCACAGAGGTGCCTCCAGGAGCCCGCTACCCCCCAAAAAAAAACCAGTATAACGATAACGAAAAAAACGAAAAACGAAACGACTAATTTTTTCCAATTTTTCGCGAAAACGGAAACGAAACGACTCGGACCCTAGCCGAAAAAGAAAACGAAAACGAAGTTTTTTTCCTGAGTCGTGCCCATCTCTACTTAAAAATGTTTCCCCACCAGCTCCGGAGTTTAGAGGAAATTAAGTGCGACCCCACCCACCTAAGCGCGACCCAGCGCACTTTTCTTGTACCTGCTCTTGTGAGGTGAAAATTCCTTGATGCGGATGTGCCGGGCTCTCCTCGCTTCTTTTTGTTGTTGTTCTTTTGCCTCCCACCCCTTTAAGAGAAGGAATCAGGAAGTGACGGGGCTCCCCGGCAGCTTCCACCGGCACCAGGAGGTAAGCCTTTATTCTTTTGTCCCTTTTTTTCCTCCCGCCCCTCCCTCCCCTCGCGCAGACAGGAGCAAGAGGGGTGGGGACGGAGGAACAGCAACGAACCCCCAAGATCTCTGGTCCGAATTTAAGGGGCCAGCGGATCTTAGGGGTCGTGTGAAAAGGCCCAGAGAGACTGACAAGACTCATCAAGCCCCCTGATTCTAACTCCTTTCTTTTGGTCCATGTAGGAACTAATGATACGGCAAAGTGCAGCTTTCGGGACATCTCAAAGGAGTATGAAGGGATAGGTAGGAAGCTGCAGGATCTAGGTGGACAGGTGATAATATCAATGGAGAGGGGCGGGAGGGGCGGGAGGGGTTGAAGACTATTGTGAAGCGGTAAGAATTCTATCTGGTTGATAGTTTTTTGTTTTTTTAATTTTGCACTGTGACCATCTTCCAAGCTTCTGTCTCTGTATTCGTGGAGTGCCCTTATAATAAGTGATATTTTCCATCTCCTGTGTCACTGAGGGTCCTCTCAGCTTCCTCCAAAAAACAAAACAAAACAAAACAAAACCCTTCCTGCTCCCTAATGGTGCGAAAATTAGGTTTCAAGCTGCCGGACCTTGTCCTCTAATCAGCTACTGAGCACAATTCAAGGTGCTGACTTTGATCTACAAAACACTATACGACAGTGTTGGAGAACCTATGGTGCAGGTGCCAAAAGTGGCATTTGGAGCCCTTTCTGTGGGCACCCGACATCGCCCCTTCACAGCCACCTGTATTCAGGTTAAATGGTCATACTGGCACTGTGCGAAAAATTAGTGGGTTTTGAATCACAGTTTGGGCACTTGGTCTCTAAAAGGTTTGCAATCCCTGCTATACGACCTGGGTCCTAGCTACCTCAAGATCAACTCTCACAGTATGAACTGACGTCGGTGTTAAGGTCATCAGGAGAGGCCCTTCTTTCCATCCCACTACCCTCACAAGTACATCTTGTGGGAACCCCTGAAAGGGCCTTCTCGACTGCTGCGCCCAGACTCTGGAACTTCCTCCCACTGGAAGCAAGGATTGCCTCATCTCTGGCTGATAGTTCACATCTATTTGATTGCTGTTCATGGTCCTGCTGGGGACCAGTACGAAGAAATCTAACCGCATGTCCATTGCGCGATGAAGGGAGTTCGTCCCGACCATGCCCCCATGAACTGCGATCTAAGCGGGATGAGAGATCCCCCTCCCTGGCCTCGGGAATCTCCTCATCTTGCTTCTCATTCCAATATGAGTGCCCGTGAGGTAAGGCTCGTCACGCAACGTGCCATACTCCATCTAGTGCCAGGAATGCGAAGTGCCATTTGCCCATACATTCCCTATGGAGTCAGCAACGCAGTGCAGACAGATTAAAAGACAAATACCTCAAACTTAGCTCCATAACGCATTGAGGGCAAGGCTTCGGAGAATCGAAACATCGAAAAATGGAATGTTGGATTAAAAAAAAACAGAGAACAAAGGCATGGAATTTCACATCTCATCATGGAACGAGGACATGTGGAAACAGTCATGCGGTATCATCCATCACACCTGTGCGTACACGGGAACAGGGACAGAACCGCAAGAAGACCACATGACTGCAACCAACATCAACACGCAACGAACTTCCTCCCGGGATGAGAGTGGACATGAAGTAACTGTCTCTGTTGTCCTTCTGGAGACAGGCAAAGACCTTTCTCTTCAGGCAAGCTTTCCCTGAATGATGGACTACCACGTGTAGTTCTTGAAAGGGCCGTCTTTGGCCAAATTTGCCTCCCAACATATATATGGATATTTGAAATCTCCCGTCGCTACTGAATCATGTATTTTTAAAAAATCCTTGTAATATGCTTTTCAAAAGTTTTATCTGCTTCCTCTCATTGATTGGACGGTTGGTAATAACATTCAACTGCTATGTTCCTTTTGCTTTTTGTCCCAACTAGATTGATCCAGATGCTCTCAATGGGAAAGCCAGCCTCCTCCTCCTGTATTTCTGTGCAGGAGTGCACATTTTTGACAGATACTGCAATCCACTTCCCTTTCTATTCTTTCTGTTCTTTTTGAACACTTTATATTCTTCAATTGCTGTATTCCAGTCATGGGAGCCATCCCACCAGGTTTAGTTATTCCTATCAAGTCATATCTTCCCTCCTGAACTAACATTTCCAGTTTTCCCTGTTAGTTTCCCATACTCATGGCATCCACTTATCTAGCCCTGGAGATCTGAACTCATTCAAGGTAGTAAGGTATTTCTTGATTATTATCTTTTATTAATACGGAGGAATGCAGGCTCAGAAGATTCAACCTTACATAGCTGAGAGGGGCTTTGGTGAGTTTTGTTTTTTGCAGGATCAGGCTCAATTGGGCTTCAGCAGCCTATTCAGAAATGTCTTTTCACAGGGTGGCTCCAATGGGGCCTGATCCTGCAAAAAACAAACTCACCAAAGCTGAGAGGAGTGTTTAGAAAGGGGAAATGGAATAAAACAGTGGGGTGAGGGTGGAGAACACAAGGAAAGACAGAGCCAAATCCTGCAAAAAACAAACCCACCAAAGCAGAGAGGAGTGTTTAGAATGGGGAAATTAAAAGTGACAGTGGGGATGGTGGGGGTGGAGGAGGATTTATTAATTTTATTTATTTTGTAGTCTAAAAAGTGAAGGGGGGCATCTAATAAAAGGTGGCATCTTATAGACAGAAAAATACGGCACCTCTCCTTAGTCTTGTTAAACTGTCTTGGAGTTATGGAGTGTTGGCATTCCAGCTGGCAGGAACAGTTGAAGGGTTCAAGGCAGAGAAAGACACAGAAAGAAGAAGCTAGCTCTGAATCTGAACATAACTGAACTTGAACCCTGAAAAACTAATATGGTTGCTGTATGTAATTTGATAGGGTGTCTTCCCCTGGCCGGGCATATTCAGGGCAAAACCTGTGGGATACCCAGTGCTTGAATATCAGGTTAGTGGTGGAACCTCATTCTCCCTCCACAAGGCAGTGCCATGTAAGCGATTCACCTTGTGCCATATGTGTAAAGAGAGCTTGAGGCATGTCTGGAAATGAGCCAGAAACCACTGAAACTCTTGTGATGAATCTATTTGTGCATCATATGCTGTTGCTCATTTGAGGGCTGTACCTCTCAACCGCTGAGGGAAGGGGGAGAGGCAAGGTGCTATCTCTTATACTTCCAAGCTTGTCCGCCTTCTGTTACGGTTCAGGCTTTGTCTGTGCAAGCATGGACAGGGATGGTCATGTAAACATCAGAGTTACTATGGGAACCCCTATGTCAGTCTCCCACAGCTAAGAGTAGTTGGTTCTGTGGGCTCTTAGTATGGATGAATTGGTGTCATTATAAGTGTATGTTCTTGCTTATGGTTTATTTATTTATTTATTTATTTATTTATTTATTTATTTAGCTTTTATGCCGCCCACTACCCAAAGGTCTCTAGGCGGCTCACAATCAAGATAAACAATTAAAACATCAAAATTACAATAAAATAAGAACAATAAAAACATATAAATACAATAAATACAATACATTAAAACATTTTATACTGTCTTGAGTTTATACTGTCTTGAGTAGAGTACTGTACATATAAGCCAGTCATTAATTGCCAAAAAAATAATAATGAAAAGATGCTCAGCAACCGTAATAATGGGGTCACTGTGAATGTTTTCTAAATCGCAAGAACAGGTCGGCTCCAATTGTTCATTTCTCAGATCCGTCCCCTCTTTGTAGTGCGTGGGTCGCAATTAACTTCAATTTTCTTCTCTGAACCTCGTATAGCGATGAACACTCTGGCTGGTACATAAGGAGGCACGGTTCCACATTATAGACCGTTGGCACGTCAACTGAAAAGGCAGCTTCTGAAAACTACAGGTGCTTTGTTTGTTCTTCAGATTGTATAGGGAAGAAAAGGACCTTCTTCTGCTCATGTGCTGCAAGACAAGAATAGCAGAAGAATAAGAAAGCTATACATCCTATCATTCTCTCCTGGCCACTGCAGAACAATTATGGAGTAGTTTTAGCTATTGCAGTATTTTTTAAAAAAAAAAAAATATGCTGCAAAGCTTCAAACGGTGAATGGCAAAGAATTCTGAAGGGGAAGACACAATGATCAGAAGGCAAGAGGAAAAAGCAGAAGTGTTCACTGGCCTAGAATTACAGAAAGCAAGGTGCAAGCTTAAAATCTAAATGATGCCGTGAATGTCAAGCCAAGTTATTATTTTTGCCCCTGGATTGATAATGGGAGCTAGAGAGGAAAGTGGAAATTACAAAGGGGGGGGGGGAGAAGCCACACAACGACACACAAAGAAATCATTTTCTATTCAGGACAATACAAAAGTGCGGCTAACACATACTGCGCATCATTGTTGAACTTAAGCACAGGGGCAATTCAAGAAGCTAGAAGATTCTGTTTCAGAGAGATCGCGAATGCATAAGCAGGCATAACGAGGTGTAACTTATCTCCAGACATCTTTCAAGCTCCTGTGTCATCTGCGGAGAGTTTATTCTTGCCCACAGAGTCACCCGGCCTGTGGGCAGTGTTGCATGTCCGATTTAAGGCCAAAGGAAAATCCAGGTCTAAGTCCATCATTTTGTAAGCTGCAAGTTACTTTGGGGAAATTTCTTATGAATATATAGAGTATATTCTCCCTTGCTTAGAACTGTATAATATTCTGGTTCTGTTATATATATATATTTTTTAAAAAATAATTACTCTGCAAAATAGAATCCTTGAGGAATTAGATTTTGGGTAGTTAAAAGTGTAATCACAATAACATACTAAAAATAGACATTAAATCCATGGATTTGGTTGCAAACAGGTTCTTGGCTGGACTTTTAAGACAAGAAAAAGGGGGGGGGAATCCCTCCTCATCTCCTATTGTTTCCTCCCACTTCTGGGAGGAAGTTTTCTATTTTAAAAATAAGTGAATCAGCAATGCCCTAATAACCTAGGTGTTCTTGGATTACAATTCCGAGAAGCCTTTCTGGGAGTTGCACTCCAAAGCAGAGAACCACTGTCCTAACAGAGTCTAAAAAGAATTCACTACCTCTGCCTATCCATGGAGGCACAGAGTAAGTGTTTAATTTGCCAATAGCCTGAAGTGGATCTCTTCTTAATCCACTTCACAATATGGCAATTTGATTGTGGCAGACAATTTGACATTTGCAAAGGTAGCACTGATTTGTCTTCACTGATCCCGCATGCTGGGAATGAACTAAAATTGAGTGATCTTACCTGTGGAAGCCCCTGACAAGAGTCCAGGAAAGTGAGGGTATGAACATGCAGGAGATGAGCTGCTTAACTCCAGCAATGACATTATATGATTGCCAGAAAAAGGAGTGGGCCAAGGCATTCCCCACCTACAGACAAAGCAGTGCCCTAAATGGCTGTCAGATCACACCCTAACATAAAAGTGAACAGAATGCTAGAATCCAGACCTCATTATTGTTGATTCGGGGATTTCAGCTTTTCAAGGAAAGGTAGAAAATGGGCTTGGAATCCTGCTTGAGGTAAGAATGTGAGCATCTACACCAGTTCATTAATTTACATTTCATTATTCATTTGATTCTACAACTGTGGTCTGCTGAAATGACTTTATCAGATTTCCCATGGGGTTTCAAAACCCCCAAATAATTATTTATTTATTCATTAACATAGTCATTTAAAATACTTATATGCCACTTAACTTAGTTTATAATAAAAGGGAGAAAAAGGAAATTAACTTGTGAACCTAACCCACACACCAATCTTAAACAAAAGAATGATAGAAGAATGTTTGTGATGATTCTGTCATCCAGGTGAGATTTTCTGGAAGTTGAGTTACAGCAACTGGACTTCAGTTTTTGTTAGGTTGAAACTAACAAGAAAAGATACCCATTTGCTGTGACTCAACTTCTGGATAATGAAGAAAGAATGCAATTACAGCTAGAACTAGCAAACATGAGGACTAAAACCTAAATGATGGTGCACTTGGGTGACTCATTCTCCAACTGGGAGAGGATGTCCTTGAATGCTTCTCTGAAGAGCAGTATTTTTAACATTGTCCAAAAGGTTGAGATAAATGATAAATACACCCCATCATATATGGTGGTCATGACTAGTCTTATGTTGTGCAGTTGTTGCACAAGTAGTGGAGACTACATCAGCTGCCTTATTTTCCTGGAGGATACATGTATTATTAGGTGCTAATCATGGCTATACAACATCATCATTAACAGAACAGTAAACCATACTTCCAATATGGTTTTGAATACAGTAGGACACCCTCCCGTATCAGTGGGGGTTTGGTTCCAAGCCACCACCATCCATCAGATATTGGTTGCTGTTGATAATAGCGAAAGCTATATAGCATGGTAAATGTTTACAAAAACCAGGAAAAAACCATGTTATGTATTCTTCATTTACATAACTATTCATAGCACAGATTTTGGTTTCCTCTAGTGGCCAGTTTGGGTAATACATGTGAAAATGGGGGTCTCTGGATCCCTCCTTTTAATATTTTTTAGATTTTGACTGTGGATAAGTGAATCAGTGGAAACTGATCATGTGGATGAGGGGGTTCTGCTGTACCAATTTCAGGGGAACATGAACTGATTGATGTTACTGACCTTCTGCCTTTGTGGTAGGTTTTCCATGAGCAACTGATTGGCCTTGATGCAAATAATTTTGCTTTGATCCAGCTTGGCTTTTCAAATATCCTTACAATGAGAACAATCACTATGGCCGCTTTTACACGACCCCTAAGATCCGCTGGTCCCTTAAATTCGGACCAGAGATCTTAGGGGCTTGTCGCTCTTCCTGTGTTCCCACCCCCTCCGCACTTCCTGGCTGCTGGCTGCGTGAGGGGAGGGAGAAAACAAAGGAAGAAAGACCGTGGCTCACCTCCCGTTCTGCCTCGTTCTGCCTCTTGCTCTTGCCGTCTCTTGCCGGGGCAACATTCCAGTAGCTCTTAAGTAGCTCTTAAAGGGGCAGGAGCCAAAAAACAGCAAACAGAAGCGAGGAGAGCTCGTTGCACCGCATCAAAGAATTTTCACCTCCAGAGAGAAGGTACTTGAAAGGTATGCTGGGACACGCTAAAGTGGGCGTGGTTGCATTTAATTGCCTGTAAACTCCGGAGCTGGTGAGGAAACATTTTTAAGCTCCAGAGCTTGCAGCCATTTGCTGTGGAGTTTAGGGGTCGTGTATAAACACCCTATGTCGTGCATGCCTGAGCCTATGTGGATGACTGCTTGTATTATAAATACATGGATCTGGGTTCCAGGAAGCATGGCATTCCAGACATGAATGGTTCCCAGCATGTGGCTGGCAGTGCCTTTACTCGTGCATCTGTTGCTGAATGTTGCCTTATCAGTGTCAAATATATTGTTCTCAAATGAGCAAAGCTTGAGCTGTTGGGAGGTTGTGCAAAACCAGGAGACCTGGGTTCAAATGGCAAATATTGCAGAGAGCCCCCAAACAGAGCTGGAAGCATGTTGGTGATGAAGAGGACATCAGACTAGCAAAAGAACATGGTTAGGACCTGAAGGTCAATCTCAAAACACAAGTTAATTTTCATACTAGAAAGTCTGACTGTGGCAATCCCTCTCATCAGTCCTTAAGGATTCTCCACTACAAGCTATCTAGAAATGTCTGTCTGTTGTCACAATTAGGCAGTAGGGTGAGGAAACATACCTGGTGCCAGCAGGCAGCCTTTCTAGTAGTTTTCAGTGCTCACATCCAGTGCTGTGGTAGCATTTGTTGCAATGGTGCTGCTAGCACCAGGCGAGCAATGATCTCTGATGTAGGAGGTAGGGCTACCGGAAAGTACAGTTTGTCATGTGTCCCCTTCAACTAAAAAGCAACCCTGAGTGGGAGGAGTGCAAATGCAACACAAACACTAATTTTGGTACAAATCAGTTCCAACTGGGAAGACAGAGACAAGGGTGCGGGGGAGGGAAGAACCAGCAAAACCCAAAGCCAAACCTCCTTCTTTGGATGGAAGAAGGCATTTCTGATCTTTCCTCGTCAGATTAATTGGAGAAGAAGCCGTCAAAGTTTGAAATGCAGCCTGATGTCTCATAATTAGTATGTAATAAAGATGGGCACGAAACGAACACAAAAAGCCCCTGCCGCAGGGGCCAGGATCTGCCACCACCACCGAGCCGCTGCTGCCACTGGTAAGAACCCAAACCAGTTCAGATTGGTTCGGGTTTGTACGATTTTTTTTTTAATTCATACGAACTTGAACACGAACAGAATCAAGGGTGGGCCCAAACCAGACGAACCCAAACCATGGGTCTTCTGATTCATGCCCACCTCTAGTATTTAATAAGAGGAAGCAACCAATTTAGCCTCATTGTCAGCACAGCCATGACGCCCCTTCTTGTTAACGTACAATCTTGTTTTTTGAGTTTAGCAAAATGGCCCAGTCTTTATTATGTGTCATGAATACACTACCAATTGCTCTTGTGTACTCACTCTTAACAGCTAATGGCCCTTGTGAAGCAGAGTCATTGATGGGGAGAGACAACTGGCTTCCATATGGCTTCTGGGGGCAGCTTAGAGAGAAACAATTTTCATAGTTTTTAAGGAAAGCTTGGCAAAGATCTAATCTCCCTCCACCTCCCTCCCCCCCCCCCGGACAGAAATCCTTCTTTTTTCAAGAAGAAAAGTTGTTATAGCATGAATGTCAATTTAGCGGAGCATCTCAGGGACCCCATCTGATGGAAGTTCAATTCACTAGAACTTATCCCCAGCAAATTCGTCACTCCCTTGTCCCTTTCCACTTCCGGCTTTCCATTGATATTGCTAAAAAAAACGCCGGCAGTAACAGCAAACATTTCTTGGCAGCACCAGCTGCTGAGCAAATAAACTTCCAAATAAAAATGTTGTCATTGTGAAATAAGATATATTTAATTAAATAAAGGCAAAAAAGCAAAGTGCCATTACAAGAACATAAAACTGTAAGGCACAAGATAAAGCTAAATTACTACAAGCAGCTCAGTTCAATCTAATCCTTCAAGATAAAGATGAAACCAGAAAATTGCACATATTGTGAAATCAGCATAAGCTCTAAGCAAATATTAACTGGGGAGATATAAACTGATTTATAATAAATACAAGTGTGAATGCTAGGATTAGTTTAGGGAATGCAAACTGAACCACACTGGGGTATGAAATGTTCATTTTTAGGTGCGAAACAGAAGAAAGGTATGCATATTGCACTGAAATCCTTTTACAATATCCAATATGAAAATCTTACACAAAGTAAGTGGTCTAACTAGGTATTTAAAATTAGATTTCACTCAAGTCTGCTAGACTGTGCCTTTTGCTGCATGTATCAGAAACTGTGTTTTGTATGTAAGTGTCTGCATGGATTTCAATTTTTATTTTTGTTTTGCTAAGGAACAGCAATCCCCTAATGGGATATCAGGAGCAAAATCTTAATACTTTTCAGTCCTGCAGTTTTTCATGACATTTCATGCCTTTTTATTTTCTCTAGAAATTGGCACAAATCCATCTGTGGCTCTGTGTTTCAGTGTAGCATCTATGCCAGGCATGTCTAAAGTCAGGCCCAGGGACCAAATGCGGCCCATTTACAAATTTCGAGTGGCCCGTGGCCTCTTCTCCCCATTAGCTCAGCCTGTCATGCATCTCCGCCAACTGGCCCTTCCCCATACTGGATGGAGGCATCAGCTTGCACTTTTATGTTTTGCCTGCTCTCCCTGCCTCTGTCCACTATTGCCCAGCCACCTTCCCAGCCTACCTGCCCACGGCTCCGTTGCTGCAGCATCCTCCCTTCCTCCTTGCATGTTATAGATACTTGTCCAAAGTCTGGCCCAGGGGCCTAATGCGGCTGAATGGTCAGCCCCCACACATTTTCACCTCGCCAAATCTGGCCCTCTTTGCAAATAGTTTGGACACTGCTGATCTAGACAGTTTTTCCATGGACAATGTGTGCTTCCCTCCTCCATGGGATCATCTACTCATTGGAAGCAGCGCTCTTTCCTCCCCTCCCTCCTCTGCCTGATCACCCTCTCAGTGGAAGCCTGCACGCTACCCTCCTTTGCCTCCCCTAGACGATCATCTACCCACAGAAGTGCCGTGGGCTTCTCTGCCCTGTCTCCCTGGGTGACCACACAGAGGGGGTGGAGGAGGGAAATGCAGGGTGCTTGTGAAAAGCCTGTGTGGGCATTGTGCTGCACTGAGTTGGGCCACACCACGGTTCATACCCATCTCTATTTTGCTTGCATGGGATTTCCCAGGGAAAAAAAGGTCTCCTGTTTGTTTCCACAAAATCCTGTGCCAAATTCCAATTGGACTGGGTAGAAATTGATGGTCTTCTAATGACACGTTTCAGCACTTCTTCTCTAAGTCAGGCTCTCCCAAGGAGTCATATTGGTTTTTAAGGTCCTGGACAGGTAATTTGCTGGGGTGAAGTACCAAAAGGTGTGTGTGTCAAAAACACAGCAAAGTTCTCATTATATGGCTAGTTTGGAGTGGGAATAGGTGACAACAAGTAGTGAAATACTATCAGTTTCCTCCTCTTCGTAGCTTAGGAAGATTGCAAATTTTTAATGACAGCCCACAGGATCTCCTAACCAGTATAATAATTCTGCTGGCTGTGCAGCTGTGGGAGTTAGTCCTTATAAATTATTTTTTCAAAGAACTGGTTCTTTGCTTATGCTCCAATCACTTTTCTTTCTGTTGGGTTCTGAAGGAGAGATGCAACATGGAGCAGAGAAATGTCAAGTTAGATGTTTAAAGAAGAGCCAGTGGGTGTAGTAGATACAGTGCCACACTAGGCCTCAGGATATCTTGGTTTAAATCCTTCTTGGCCACTGGGGAGTGGCATTCGTAAAGCACTTCTTGAGCATCTTACATACCTGGAAACCTTAAGGGTCTCCATAATCCAGAAGCAACTTGACACAGGTAACTTCAACAGATGTTGCCTCCAATCACATACTTCTTCACATCCTCTCTGTGGACAGGCAGTTCATTACATTCCTTTAAATTGAAATCCTGCTGCTGCCTTTTATAGCTATTTAAAAGTTTCTAATCTCTCCCCCAGGTTCTGAAGTTCTCTGGAGATACCCTTCATTGTGGGGAAGCCTTTGGGGGGGCAATCAGGAATGGGGGTATCTTTGATATGCAAAAATCCCCACTATCAGTCCAAGTGCCCAAAGGGAGCCTCACCTTGGGTGGAGGGACTGGAAACATTTGATCAACAATAAAAGGCCAAGGCTGATTCCGTAGCCTGGCAAGCATGGAGCAGCACCAAATGATGTTCTTCAATCTGATATGTGCTTAAACCCTAAGTAACAAATAACAAAACAAAAGGTTGGGAAACAGAGTGAGGAAATACTTTATGCTATTGTGTTGGGGAAAACTAAAGAATGAAGAAAAAGAAAGAAGACAAAAACACTGAAAGACTAAATGCCGTCTTTTAATCTGCGCTTTCATGGATAAGTCCACCCCCTTGGAGTTTTCTGGGGACATGTCCATGAAAGCTCACATTAAAATACAGCATTTAGTCTTTAAGGTGCCACAATGAGTGTGTGCTGTGTCATTGCAGTCGTGACCGACTCTTCGTGACCCCATGCCACAATGTGTATACCTTCTCTATTTTATTTTAATTTTCTTTGGTTTTGACTGATAAGTAGAAATGGGCACGACCAGAAAAAATGATGTTTCGAGTAGTCGTTTGTCGGAATGAGTCCGTTTCGGGTCGTTTCCGTTTGTCGCGATAATTTTCAAAAATTTGTCGTTTCCATTTGTCGATTTTCGTTTCCACCGCGATTTAGCGCGATTTGACGTCCCAGAGCATGGGGTTAGGGTTAGGGTTAGGGTTAGGGTTGGGGTTAGGGTTAGGGTTTGTGAGCTCTGGGCTGCACCTCTGGGTGCCTCTGACCCACTAAGAAGGGAAGTGTACTGGCGTACAGGTTAGGGTTAGGGTTGGGGTTAGGGTAAGTGGGCTCTGGGAGGCACCTCTCTGGGTGCCTCTACTCTGACCCACTAAGAAGGGAAGCGTACTAGCATACAGGTTAGGGTTAGGGTTAGGGGTAGGGTTAGGGGGATAGTGGGCTCTGGGAGGCACCTCTGGGTGCCTCTGACCCACTAAGAAGGGAAGCGTACTGGTGTACAGGTTAGGATTAGGGTTGGGGTTAGGGTAAGGGTTAGGCTTAGGGTTAGGGTTAGGGGTAGGGTAGGTTAGTGGGCTGCACCTCTAGGTGCCTCTCTGACCCACTAAGAAGGACAGTGTACTGGCGTATGAGTTAGGGTTAGGGTTAGGGTTAGGGTTAGGGTTAGTGGGCTTTTTATGCCCTCTGGCACATCCAGAAGTCTCAGTCAAAACCTGGCCATGCGATTGGTGGAATGGCTCAAAAAAATTGCATGGTCCCATCCCATGGCCAGCCCATCTATGCACTGGTGTAAAAAAATAAAAATAAAAATAAAATAAAATAAAATCAATGGAGACATTTTATTGCAAGAAAAATCCACTGCTGCTACTATAAAAATTCAGGCAATTAAAATACCTAATTTTCACATGTTTCTGTTGTGCTTTGGTGTGTTTTTGGACCACGATTTCAAAATAAATGCTGCGGTCGCCATTTTGGATCCCCCCCACCGCATGGCACATGGAGACGACGAGGCTGACCAACCCCCCCTCCAGCCTGGTGCAAGCAGCCCAGGACAGAAGAGGGGGGAGGCCGGGGACCCCCCCTCCCAGAAACCACCCCTCTGGTAGGTGTCCTCAGGCAGGCATATTTTCACCTGCTTTTTTGGCCGGGAATCAGGTTTTTTTTTTAACTTTTAAAAACTTTTTTTCTGTACTGCTGTTGGCAATGGCATCCCGCAATCGCCGTGATGCCATTAACGACAACGATAAACCCGAGCCAATTTTTCTTTTTTCGGGTCGGGTTCGAGCTGGAGCGGAGTAATTCTCATTACCGTTATCGTTACTCAACCTGACCCACAATAATTGAAAATCCACAATAGGCCGAACGGGCCTCCAAGGGCCTTCTTGGGCCTTCTGGAGGCCCCAACAGGGCCTCCATGTGAACTGGAAGTGACTTCCAGTAAACCAGAAGTGATTTCCGGATTGCCAAAAATCATTTCTGAGGCCTCTGAAAGGTCCTCAGAAGCATCAGAAATGATTTTTGGTAATCTAGAAGTCACTTCCGGTTCACAGGGAGGCCCGAGAAGGTCTTCGCAGGCCCGTTCAGGGAAGCGCCAGTCCAGAGGTAAGTACAGGAGGCCTGAAACAGGCCTTTCCCCCCTTATCCCAAGGGACCTTTTTTCGTATACTGCGGTCCCGCGATATACCGGAACTGCAGTATATGAACCACAAAAGGGTGGGGGAAACTACAGGCTTACCGGAGACTAGAGATGGGCACGACTTAGCGGTATTTTCGTTTTTGTTTTTGTTTTTCATTTCCGTTACGTAACAAAACGAAAAACGAAAAACGGCTCAGAACTGGAACGGAAACGGAAACGAAATGACTAATTTCGAGCCAATTTTTGTTTTTCGTTACTGGAAAAACACATAATGGAGCTAAATGGGAAGAAACGAAAAAGTTTTTGTTTTCCTTTTCGTTTTTTCGTTTTTGTTACATAACAAAACGAAAACGAAAAATTTTGAAATTAGCTCACGAAAACGAAAACGAGCCGAAACGGACCCGTAGCCGAAAACGAAAACGAAAACGAACAATTTTTCTGAGTCGTGCCCATCTCTACCGGAGACTACACCCTGCAGGACCTATTAGGGATTATTTCTGAACCAATAGGCATAAAATGGCACTGCAAGCAATGAATAAACACATACACATACCACTGAAATGCAGTAGTAAGAATCCCATACTGTATACAATATATATACACAAGTACTTGCAAGATATGAAGTTAAATTGGGATTTCTCGCCCCCTGTTTTATTGTTTTATTCAGTTATCAAGTGACTGCAAGAACATTACAGGAACTGAATGCTATTGATCAATAACAATGTGTAGTCATCTTTCTTAGGGCTTGAAATTGGTTGACTAACTTACGGCTGCAGCATGAAAACCTGAATCAATTGCAGTGCAGAGAAGAACTGTGGCATTCAACCATTTTATTCTTGGCCTTTCCTTCAAATATCTTTTTGATTTTGAGTCCATTTTTCTCTCTCCTTGAAAGTCTGATCCCCATATGTCTGGTCCTCTAATTTTTACAGATTATCCTCCCACCGAACGCGGATAGCATGGACCATTACATTTGACCATTATACATATAGTTAAAATATCCTCATATCTTCTTACATTTGCAGATAAGATGCTCTGAGTCTCATGTCCAGCAAAGGTCAAAAGCCATTCTGGTTTGCAACTCTGCACGAATTTCTCCTTCAGGGCAAAACAATCACCTTCCCATGAAAGAAATGAAAATGAAAACATTACTGGATTTGACATCTGATTGCCTTCAACAAACACAGTTTTACTCTGATTTATGTTTTTCTTCTTTCTTTCTTCCTTTCTCTTGAAGCCCCCAGCTGCCAGTTTCTTTATTGGCGATCTGATGGGGTGTCATAGGCTTTGAAAAGAGACCTCAAGATAACACTTGCTAGATAGATATTCTTTATCTTGATGCTTCTCAGCATCAAGACACCCTGTTCTTTCTCTCTTGAGCTCCCCTTCTTCTTCTTCTTCTTCTTCTTCTTCTTCTTCTTCTTCTTCTTCT
>JAHTLZ010000074.1:10419540-10455598 GCA_023846285.1 Phrynocephalus versicolor | reverse complement strand
GAGAGAGAGAGAGAGAGAGAGAGAGAGAGAGAGAGAGAGAGAGAGAGCAGAGTGATGTCCAGGCTGTTGCTATTCACATGGCACCTCAAAACATGGGACGAGGAAGCATGGACCCAGTGGTTCTAGCGCCCATGATGTGGAGCAGGAAATATATACAGTAAAAGGCATCAGAATAGAAGGTGAGTGAGAATACCAGGCCACTTTATCTGGAAGTTGAGTCATGGCAACTGGACTTCTTTTTCTTGAGAGATAGAAACGTTTTGCTGCTCATCCAAACAGCTTCATCAGTCTGAATAAAGCTAGTTGCAAGTCCTCCATCTTATACTCCACTTTGATCTCTTATCATCCTGGTCCGAACTAGGCTCATAAGATGAACAATGGCCTGAATAGGTTTGTTAGGTAGACAACAGTCTCAATAGTCTTAAGGTGAACAATGGTCTAAGGTGCTGAAACCCACACAGTATGGGTCGTTAGCTATGGTCTTAGTGGTGAAGGCCTTTTGATTTGTCTGGGTATTGTTGAAAGCACAGCCTGATAATCAGTAGATAGACTGTGCCTGAGGCCGCAAGTTCTATTGAGAGAGGGGTTTTCAATACTCACATGAATGGCTATAAAAGTGGACTGTAAGATGGAGGACTCACAACTAGCTTTATTCAGAATGATGAAGCTGTTTGGACGAGCAGTGAAACATTTCTGTCTCTCAAGAAAAAGAAGTCCAGTTGCCATGACTCAACTTCCAAATAAACTCACCTGGATGATCTTCACAGACACCAGGTTAATTTGCATGCATCTCAGTTGATCTGATTTCAGAAGCTAAGAAGAGCCTCGTGGCGCAGTGTTCAAATGCCTGTACTGCAAGTAAAACTGTGCTCTCGACCTGGGGTTCAATCCCAGGTAACAGGCTCATGGTTGACTCAGCCTTCCATCCTTCCGAGGTTGGTAAAATGAGTACCCAGCTTGCTGGGGGGGTGGGGATGGGGGCAATGTGTAGCCTGCAAACTGTAATTAAAATTTTAAACCACCCAGAGACTACTTGAAGTGGTATGGGGTGGTATATAAGCAGAACACTTTGCTTTGCTTTAAGCAGGGTCACCTCTGGTTAGTACTTGGAAGGGAACATATTAGGAAAGATGAAGGATCTCCTAATAGAGCCGGGAAGAGGGGTCTGGAGACCAACTCAAAGCCCTGGAGGTGGAGCTTCTGTCAGTCCGAGATGGTGGTACTGACCTCCAGTATAGCTTCCTGTGTGCTTGCAGGAATCAGGAAGACACTGAGTGCAGCCCTTGACTGCTGGCAGCAGCTCCATAATCTCTCTATCGGGTCCTTCTCTGCCATTAGATCAGCCATTTCAAATAATGCCGTTGGACTGCAACTCCTGTCTTCTTTCACCATGGGCTATGCTGGTTACCATGAGTGGGAATAGCAGTCCCATACCATCTGGAGGGCCACATTTAACACACACACCCATTCCTGCTTTAAACAGATACACTATAAAATGTGTAATCAAATCAGTTGCTATTTCCTTTTTTCTTCCTGATGCAGAAACCTGCTCCATACCAGGGGTGGTGGTTGGGGGAAGACCTGTTCTGCTGATTCCCCTTCCCTGAGCAGAAAGCTGTGGGCACACATTTTTCTGATCAAGACCCGTGGATTATGCTCTGCATGTAATAGATTTTATTAGTGTTCCCTTCAAGAGCAGTGTGCAGCAGCCCTCCTTAGGAAAACAACAACACATGTAACAAGTTGCATTATCCTTCTGAGCGGCGTGTCGCCTTAATGCTGATGTTTCAATTTTCACACACACTTTCTGGATGATTGCACTGCACTGATTCCCATCAACTCAGGCTGGAACTACAAACCATGTCTTTCGGCAGGCCTCGGAAACGGGAAAGCCTTGCTAATTGTGTGCAAGAGGCTTGTTATTTTTGTAACGTTGGACCAGATGGAAAGAAGTAGCACTGAAAAGCCATGGACAGAAATTTAAAAATTATGTGAATGATGGAGCCATCACAAATCTGTATCCCTTTATGGGTGTGTGTGCTTTGGGGCGGGAGGGGGTTGAGGGGGGATAGAACTTTTTTAAAGGAGCAGCAATGTGTTTTAAAAACTCGTATTAGCTTTGTTCAGCTAAATTAGTTTAGCCAGGCTTATTTTATTAGCCTGTCATACCATGTCAGACAGATGTCTGTTCAATAAACCCCACACCTTTCAACTTCTTTTGTAAACATTCTCGCAGTTTATGTCAAATCCTGTGCTGATTTTATCAAGCATTCATTTTTATTGTATAGTATAAATGTGGTTTGTCTTGCAGCTTTGCAGCTTTGAATTTTGAAATGCTTCCCCCCCCCTCCTGGACATTGCACAGAAAATGCCCAGATCTAACGCCTTCATTTACAAGTGTCCCTGGGAAACGACCTCCTACAGTCCCACCAAGTGAGGCGCCGTTGAGTCTTTTGGGTTAGGCATGAGAGGTGTTCTAGTCCTGTCCCAACGTAAACAGGTGAAATGGATGTGTTCGAATTTATGTAGGATTGCATTGTGACTGTATCAGATTGTGGCCACTATCCCCACTTAACAGCAAATCACTGATATTTTAGGAATATGCATGAATATGCAAGAGCATGGGAAGAAACAGTGCTTAAAACCGTTCCAGTGGGTTGAGTCCAATCCTGATGCTGAGACCATCTGGATATCTCAAGATGATGAAGGTGGTGTAGGCCTACTCCTCCCATCATGTATGTTTTAAGGGCTCACTGACCACATATGTGAATGGGCAAACTGTGTGACCTTCCTCTCCCCATTTTATGGAAAGTGGAATATTTATGTAATTCTGGCCTTTGCCTAGAAATATCCCCATGATGCAACCACCACCTTAGATATTGTGTGATGACAGCAGGGCAGTGATAGAAGTGCTCTTTATTTTCTACAACTGGAAGAGGGACTTGACATCTTAATAATAGAGAAGGGCACGAAACGAGCAATTTTTTGTTTTCGTTTTCATTTTTTCGTTTCGTTACGTAACAAAACAAAAATTGACTTTTGTCTCCAAAATGAAACGAAACGAAACGAAACACCAGAAATTTTGTCCTGCATTTCGTTTTCGTTGCGGCAAATACATTGAACTGTAATGAATGCTAACAAAGCAGCAATTTTTCATTTTAGTTTTTGTTTTTTCGTTTCATTACGTAATGAAACAAAAACAATTTTTTTTTGCAAAAAAATCACGAAAAACGAAAACGAACCGAAACGGCCTCCCTAAACGACAAACGACAAACGAAACACCATTTTTTTGAGTCGTGCCCATCTCTACTTAATAATATGTGATCCACTGTTTTTTCCCCAAAATGAAACCACTGCCACTTCTTTTAACCATGTGATGCAAATTAATCCCCTTGTCCTTGAAAAATAGGAGTCTTGTTTTCTTCATAATTTGAGGATTAAAAATATTAATAGTGTGTCTCAATGTGTGCCTCTTTGTCTCTCTTCACAATATCTTGTTTCCAGGCCTTGAAGTTCAGATACCAGGAACCTGCGATGGATATAGGTGTGAGATGCGTCCCTCTGTTCCACATAATTCTTACCTCTGCAGGTAATATCTCAAACCTTGCTGGATGACTATGCTTCAAATAATGTATAATGAAATGTGATTTCACAAATTATGATGTCATGACAATGACTAAATAAAGGCCAGTGTAAAAATTGATTTTTAAAAAAGAAAAGCTATTTTGGTTACTTTTGAAGAAGAATGTGAAAGGTTAATTGTAAATGCATTGGTTGTCTATAACAAAATATGTTTTAGACCTGTGGTTCTCAACCTGTGGCTCCCCAGATGTTCCTGGACTGCAACTCCCAGAAGCCTCTGCAACTCGCTGTGGTGGAAGGGGTTTCTGGGAGTTGCAGTCCAGGAACACCTGGGGACCCACAGGTTGAGAACCACTGTTTTAGACTTTCAATGTATAACTACTGTTTCTTTTGAAAACTAACATCTGAGAAACAGTCCATTAAATGAAGTAGCATTGGGAAGGACAATCCATTATGCTTTGAATTTCCCTTAGCGCAAGAGAGAAAGGAGAGATGATATCATCATGATTCCCTGATTCTATGATGGTTATGTGAAAGCAACTTGCTGGATATCACAGTGAGTTTGGTGCATGGCTGTGAGGCTGAGTTCCATTCTCTACTGTGACTCTTGGAAGAAGCCAGGCAGTGTCGCCTTGGCAAGCATCGGGCTTCCAGGGCACTCCCAGAAGAAGGCAGCGGTAAACCACTTCAGACAGGCATCTACCAGTATGTCTCAAAAACTCTAAGAATGATTGCCATACATTGGAGTTTGTTAAAGTCTATAACCCTTTTATGCAGATAGGGATTTGTTAGGTTCATGGAAATATATAAACCACTAGCAGAGATTAGCAGTGTTGTGGAAGAATAAATGTGCGTAGTGATTATGGAGCTAGGAGACAAACTAAGTAGGCAATAGAACTTAGTACAAAACTTATATTACATATGTACACATGACAAAGAGTAATATACAATAACAATATACAAAGCACAGCATATAGAACACACAACAGAACATGGGGGAAAGCTGCCTCTCGCCTTAGGCAGTCCCAATTTTACATTGGTTTGCTTGATACCTTTATACACAATGCAATATGGTGTCAGCACAATCACACACTACATGGGATGAGATGATTTAGCTATACCACCTATGCCTAATGATCCTCATCTTCCAGTACTGATGATTCTTTTCACCTGTGACCTAGACCAAATACACCTTCTTGTCTAGCTCATGACATAGCATTTTACGCAGGATCCATTTTGGAATCTGTTAAATATATATTACAGACATTTTGTCAAAACTACAATCCTTGACAGTGTTGACCCGACATGTTGTTGTTGTTGTTGTTGTTGTTGTTGTTGTTGTTGTTGCTGCTGCTGCTGCTGCTGCTGCTGCTGCTGCTGCTGCTGCTGTATAATGTAACGAAGCTGGGCAAATTTCCCGCATAGAGAATCATATATAAAACAATCAGCTCATTAGTCAGATCACTGAACACATCATTGATGCATTGTCAAAAGCCATTGCATACTCCCTCTTTTTCTTTTGCAAGATAGATAGGTAGGGCAGGCAGGCAGACAGACAAACAGATTTTTAATCTAGAGTGGTTCTCAGGTGCCCTTCATAAAGTTTGTTCACTATTTCCCCTGAGGGAGAGCGTGGCAGATGGGTAAGGCTGGTTTCAATATGCTGTTCTCAAAATATTGACATGCTGTTACTTCTTTGGAAAGACAAATCTTTATTTACTCAGCATGACAATGAAACAAAATAGGATATACTGTAACACCTGATCTCGCCTGATTCTAGCAGAAATATTACCATATTTGTTTTGTGTTCTACTGAATGTTTCTTATCACTGGCCTGTGTTTTTGAAGTGGGATATTTAAATCTGGCTGGAATGTATTTGTAGCAGAATATTACCACCTGTTTGGAGTTGTTGTTTTTTTAAAGAAGCCCAGAATGCAATACGTACATTTTTGTTTGCCATACTAAACCTACCTAGCTGTATGGTAGAATTTAGAAAATGCTATGTTGAATTCCATCTGCAACCCACCTCCAAAAGGTAGAATCCTCCTTGTGGTTTCCACATGGTTTTGTGAAAATGTGTAAGCTGAGGTGGTGAATTGCTACTAGTTTACAAGGTGCCAGTTGTGTGCTTGGTTGTGTGCCTGTCCAGCATGAGGATGGCCAGATTAAAAAAGGCTGCTGGGTGGATTTTCAGGCAAAAGATAAGAAAACCATCTCCCTGCTAAACAAGCTTTTCCCTGCCAATTCCCTGTATTATTCCAACTGAATATTTCTTTCTCTCAAATACCATGTTTTCCTGTATGAACTTTCCCAGTAATAATACAAATATCTCTAACGTTTCTAGAATTAAGCTAAATTCAACAGTCCAGGACTTGGTTTCAAGTAAACATAAGTTATGTTGCATAAGGAATAGAGATGGCCACGAACCAGGAAAATGATAAATCAAGGTGGTTCATGTTTCATGGCTAGAGGTGTAAAATTGTTCTCTCCCTCCCCCATTTTTTCTGTTTTTTTTAAAATATGTTTTCCCCCAATGTATCAGGAAATTTCAGGAAATTTTACATCTCTGTGGCTAACCATGAACCACCCCCAAACCCCTGAAAACAAAACTACCGGTAGTTCATATTTGTTTTTTCCTGGTTCATGGATGGGGGAGATGGGCATAATGCCTCTACCCCCTCTGCTATCTGCCCACCCACTTCCCACTATCCTCCCTACCTCGTCCTGCCAGCTCCTCTTCTTCATCCTCAGCTGCCATCTTTAGAGACAGCAGCCTGGCTTCTGGAAGGGAAGTCTGTGAAGATGGTGGTGGCAGAGGACAAAGAGGAGGAGACCGCAGGACCAAGTAGGGAGGTGATGGGGATCTGCGGGTAGAGGGCAGGACATCTGCTTTTGCCAAAGCAAAATGAAACACAGAGCAGAAGAAAGTAGGTGGCTTCATTCCCTTTTGGCAAAATGGGATCCCTGAAGTGGACTAAAAAACAAACTACAAACCATCCCTGTTGGTAGGCTTTTTTTTGTGGGGGGGGTCTCATAGTTTGGTTTGTGCGTGGTGGCTCAGTGGACTAAGGCTCCAAAAACTGTTGCCTGCAAAGTCGGCAGCTGAGCAGTTCAAATCCCGGGTGCCATGCAGCGGAGCGAGTTTCCACTGATAACCCCAGCTCCTGCCAACCTAGCAGTTCGAAAGCAGGTAAATGCAATTAGTTAAATAGGTACTGCCATAAAAAAGCAGGAAGGTAAAACTGTGTTTCCTTGCAGCCATGCTGGCCACGTGGCCATGGACTTGTACAACACTGGCTCTTTCAGCTTAAATACAGAGATCAGGACCGCTCCTAGAGTTGGACATGACTAGCACGCATGTGTGGGGAGAACCTTTACCTTTTATTGATCTGTACTCACCTCTAATAAGGAACATTTCAGGTCCTTTCAGCTGCATTCACATATTCAGAAAGGAGTGATGTAGTTGATGGAAGTAGGCGCTTCTCTTGGCACCCTTACCTGAACATTCCTCCACCCAGGGCTGGCGCTTCCATTAAGGCTAACT
This sequence comes from Phrynocephalus versicolor, assembly GCA_023846285.1. NCBI lineage: Eukaryota > Metazoa > Chordata > Lepidosauria > Squamata > Agamidae > Phrynocephalus > Phrynocephalus versicolor. The sequence continues at coordinate 10,448,471 of JAHTLZ010000074.1, read as the reverse complement.
AGTCAGTTGCCTAGGGCACCAAAATGGAGAGAGGGCGCTGGACAGCCTGCCGCCCCCCTGCCGCCCCCCCGCCGCTGGTCACCGCTGCCCGTACCCCACCCACCCACCAGCTGCCCATCGCCATCTACCCATTGCTGCCTGCCGCCGCCCGCCCGCCACCCCTGTGCCCATCGCTGCCCACCCCCCGTGCCCGTTGCCACCCCCCACTGCCCCGCTCCCTGCCCTGCCCCCACCCCACCCCCTGCCCTCTGCCCTGCCTGCCTGCCCACCGCCCGCCCCACCCCCCACCCCTCACCTAGGGTGCAAAAAAACCTAGAACCAGCTCTGCCTCCACCCCACCCCCAGCTAAATTAATCTCACCATCTTATTACCACAGTTTAGGCATCTATGTAATGTTATTCTAGTTACCCAATTTTTAACACAGATTAATGTTTTGGGCTTCTATCACATACTGCTAGATTTTATAAAATCGCACAGCTTTTTATTTTAGAATGGTCTGGTTTCAGGATGAATTGTTGTTACAGTTTTTAATATTTATTACCACCTTCCCTGAGGAGTCTTATAATGAAAACGCAGGGGAGAAATAATTTAAATAAACAAATATTTTGCCCATGCAAGTAGATTACTCATACTAAGAATGCTACAGTCACTTTTTGTTCAGAAAGTTGTTCTGCATGCAATTGTAGGATGTAGAGATAATCTTGAAGGATAACATGCAATAAAATACAGCTATCTGATGTAGTTGTGTGTTTTGGTTTCCTGCAAACTCATTTTTCCCTTTTGTAAATTTAAAATATATTATATAGCCGTAGGGTCACAAGCAAAGTACTGTTAACAAGTGTGCTCCCCCCACCTCACCCTCATTTTACCAACTGCCTGCAGGAAGATCACAGCCATAATGTATGGAGGAGTTACTAATCTTTACTTTCCCTGTTGATTTACCACCCACCCCACCCCCCAAAAAAGCTGTTGTTAGTTATCAGAGGAGAACAATTTTGGAGGACAATGGGTGCATTCAAAGAAGGGACACACAATAACAGTGAGGCAGCAGCAGGGAAAGACCCATGGTTTCAGAGGTCTCAGTACCAGTGCACAGAGTGTGGGAGACAAGATGAACTGGAACTCTTAGTATAGAAGCACAGATATGATTCAATAATCATATGATCGCAGAACTGTGGAGGTGGAAGGGACTCATAAGCTTTGTCCAACTTGATGAGATGAAACCCATGACTGGGATGTAGTGATAGAAGGGTACAATGTATTCAAAAAGAATAGGTGAAACAGGAAATGAGAAGTAGTAGCAATTAATATTTAAAGGATGTAGTCAACAGTGAGGAGATCCATGAGTCAGAGCATAAAATACTGGTGGAGAGCATTCAGGTAAAAATCAGAGAAGCAATGCTGCCTAGATACTCTAAGCACATCTGATCTCACCTGATTTCGGAGTCTAAGCAGGGTCGGCCCTGGTTAGTACTTGCATGGGCAACTACCAGGGAATACCAGGCGCTGGAGGCACCTGGAGTAGGAACTGGCAAACCACTCCAGTATTCCTGTCAAGAAAAATCCATGGACATGGGGTCACAAAGAGTCGGTCACGACTGTAATGACACAACACACACACACACACACACACACACAAAGAGAGAGAGAGAGAGAGAGAGAGAGAGAGAGAGAGAGAGAGAGAGAAAGACAATAGTGCCCTCACTGTGGGTTCTGTTGCAATTTTTCTGACTACAGTAGTTTCAAGACTTGCATGATGCCCTTCTAAATCAAATTCCTAACCATTCCATGAGGAGGGACATGGTGATAACAACCCTGATATTTTTTTTGGAAGTTCAACTTTGCCAAAACTTGATGTTCCAATAAATTCCTTACTTGACTTGCAGACAGCTTCATCTTCCAGAAGGTGGAAGAATGGGATCATCTGCCCTGGATCTGGGAAACAGAAAATAATTGGTTTTAGAAGAAGTAGCTGTGTTAGTCTGTGCTGGCATATCAGGCAAAACTAAATGGAAAAAAAAATTAAGGAGACAAATATGCTGCAGAACCTTTGAAACTATCAGCCATATTTTAATGTGAGCTTTCATGAACCAGCCTGTTTTCCTCAGAAAAGAATTGGTCATTGTGGTACAGAGTGAGAACTTTGGGTGTACATGACCACAGCCTTTTGGGGTTTGTTATCCCGAGAAGAGAGAAAGCTGAGAAAAGAGTAACATGTGCTCTGGACTTTAGAAATGTTAGAAATCAGAAGAAAATACTGGATCATATCCTATGGTCAGAAATACTCAAAAGACTTGCAAGGGAGGTTAAAAAGAGAAGACATTTTCAGCTGTGTTTGAAGCAAGAGAAGCTAGAAGGAAATGCTAGGTCCCCTGCTGATGAAAGTCTACTCTGCCTCTGTGTTCTTCCAAAGGAAAGAAACATAGATAGAATAAAGGAAGAAAGGAGGGTGCTGCTGGAGAGGGATAAAGAGGTAGTATGGAAAATTCAATTCATTCTCAAATTAATATAAGCCTCCGACGCCAGCTGAGCTGCATCCAAGAATACTAAAGGAACCTGCAGATGTCATATCAGAACCGTTGTCTGATCTTTAGAATTACTGGAAAACATCTAAAGTACTTCAAGACATGAGTCAAGCAAATATCATATCCATGGTCAACAATGGGGAAGTGGGAGGAGAAAGACAATTTAAGCAACTGTTGGCTCATAATATCGATACTGGGATCAGGAAAGGTTGTAAAACAATTGATCAAGCAGTTGATTGGTGAGCACTTAGAGAAGAACACTGTTATTTCTGAGACTAGCACAGGTTTCTCAAAAACAGGTCATGGCAGGGCAATCTTATCTCTTCATTTGATGCAGACACAAACTCGGTAGATGAGTGGAGTTCTATGGATGTAGGGCAACTTGAGTTCAGCAAGGCTTTTGACAAGGTGCCTCATGATGGTCTTGTGGCCAAGGTGGTAAACTGAAGGCTAGAGGATGCTTAGGTGGATTTGTAACTGGTTGATGGGTCATCTCAAAGCAATGCTTACTTATGGCTCCTTGACATCTTGGAGATTAGTGATAAATGGTTGTGACAGAGTTCTTGTCCATGGCCCATCTTTATCAATGGCATGAATGACAGCATGGAGGGATTATTTAGCATGCTTGCAAATGGCACCTAACTGCAGGAGATAGGATCTGGAATCAACAGCACCTTAAGAGACTGGGGAACAGGGCAAATACAAAGAAAGTGAGTTTCAATAGGGAAAAATATTATTTTTTCCATTTAGGCTGGAGAAATAAGACACACAAATAGAAGACAGATGACAATTGGTTTGGCAGGACTGTATGTGAAAAAGATCTTAGTGTCTGATTATCGTAACATAATCAGCAGTGACAAGGCAGTAGAAAAAGCAAGTGCTGTGTTGATAGGATTGTGTCCACTTCAAGGGAAGTAGCAGACTAATCTATCCTGACTGCCTCCAATCATACCTGGAATATTGTGTTTAAAATGCATATTGACAAGTTGGAACATCCCCAGAGTAGGGTGACCAGGATGAGAAGATGTCTGGAGACCGAGTCCTATGGGGGACGGTTGAGAGACTTCAGTTTTTTTAGCTGGAGCAAGAGGAAATGGCTGGTCTATAGTATGTCCAAAGCTCTTACATTACTGTTGTTTCTTCTACTTATTTTCACTCCTACTTCATGTTAGTCTAATGTACCTTCTGTATTATATGTCCTGTATACAAATGGAAGAGTTATGAAGGCAAAATGTACCCTGGTCTGGCACCTTTGTCAGTTGGAAGTAGAGATGGGCACAAAACGCCGAAATGGTGTTTTGTTTCATTATTCATTGCCCCAGCCCCGTTTCGTTGCATTTAATATGAAACAAATTTTTATTTTAAAAAATTGTTTTGTATTTTGTTTGTTTCATTTTTCGTTTTAAACTTTTTGTTTCGTTTTTTTCTGGCTGGGCAGGGCCGAGGGACACTTTTTTTTGGGGGGGGGTTTATTATTTTAAATAGTGCCCGTTATGGAGCTTTTTTTTTTTTCCAGCTGAGAAGCGCTAGTGCCTCTGTTTTTTTGTTTTATTTCCCCGGCCGGGGAAACTGGCTGGCCAGAAAGGAAGTGAGCAGGTGAGGGAAACGGGAAGGGGAAGGGAAGGGAGCCAGACTACCCAGCCAGCAAAACAGGGAGTGGAGAGGAAGCTGGCCTGCCACCGCGCTCTCCTTACCTGGGGTGCGCCTCCTTCTCCTCACCCTTGCCGCCAGAGAGATGGAGATGCTCCCTCACATACACTCACACCTCCGGGCGGGGCGGGCCATGGTTGGGGGCGAGCACGGGCAGCGACCGGTGGCACTTCCCTGGAGCCTGGCTCTCTCGCTCTCGCTCCTCCCTCACCAGGGTGGTGGCTGCAGCAGTGGTGATGGCGGCAGGAGCAGCAGCTGCAGGAGGAGGAGGAGCTGCCGCTGTGGGGGGCAGATAGGCTCCAGGCACGGGAGAGGGAGCCTGTGTCACGGGAAAGACGAGAGAGGTGGGAACATGCTGCTGCCGCACAAAGAGAGAGCGAGAGCGAGAGGGGGGGTGGCGTAGAGGGAGCCAGGGGAGGCCAAGAGGCATCAGAGCGGCAAGAGAGGGAGATTGGGAGAAGTTTCCAGCTGCCCTGAGCAGGCACTCCATCCGCTTCCTCCTCCACCTCCGCGCCCGCCCATGCTGACATGATGCCAAGGGCGGACTGAGGAACCCCCTACGAAGGAAGTTGGGGGAACCTGGAGCTGCCGCCCGTCCGCCTGGTCCTGGCTTGGGTGGGGGTCTCCGGGGGGGGATGTGGGTTTTTAATTTTTAATGTGTTTTTTTTAATTATTATTGTAAATAGTCCCTGTTGTGGGGCTTTTTTCCTCTTTTTTATTTTTACAGCTGAGAAGTGCTGGCTTGGAGCCAGCACTTCCCAGCTGAGACGCGCTAGTGCCTCTATTGTTTTTTATTTCCCCCCTGGCCTGGCCCAGGAAGAAAAGGTACACCAGAATGAAAAACGAAGCAAACGAAATGGAAATTTCCATTTCGTTTCATTTTTCTTTGGTGGGTCCGTTCGTTATTCATTTTGTTCCCTAACGAAATGAATAACTAATATTAAAACGAATAAAAAATTTGTTTTGTGCCCATCTCTAGTTGGAAGCCATTTTGTTTCCCCATATTCTTTCTGAACAGCAGCCTTTTGTCGAGAGTATAGCTTGTGTATCACAACAGTCAAATGTTATGGCACACCCCCTTTTCAAAGAATACGCCTTAGCTTTTACTGTGACCAAATGCTTCTGACGTTTTCTGTGGCATTAACAAAAATTCATCCCAGGCTGTTTGTGGCATCCCTAGCTGTGTGATCTGTTGCACAGCTTCAGGGGGGCGGGGGGAGACTGGTTATGTAAAGGATAGCCTGAGAATCAGCTGCCTCCAATTACATGGCTAGTGTAATGCAATTGCACAGTCAGACCTAGAGATTTTAGGGATTCACGATTTCCAAACCAAAATGAATAGCAACCTCTGTTTGTTGTTTACTTTGATATTCATATTTCCCCCTGAAGCCATTTTAAAACTTGACAACTGTTTGCAACAAGGGGATGCATATGCAGAAATCCATACCTCTGCGGAAGCATTTTGCAACAAACAATTGCATACAATAGGTATATTTTGACTAAACTGTACATATAAATGTGCGTGTTAGGAGAAATGAATATGTGCCTGCCACAAATTTATTTATTTATTCTTAATAACTGCAAACTGATGCAGAAGCGTGATGGGAGAGAATGGACTGAAAGCTGAAGAAATGTGAATTTGAGATAGACTGAAATCAATTCATCCTAAAGATACCTCTTTGTGTCTATGTGGTACTAATTAGATGAGAATATGGCACTACAGAAGACGAGAGTCCCTGCCTCTTCTCCATCTTCTAATTGCTAAGGGTTTTTTTTAATATGATGGTTGTCTATTGATTTGCACATTTGGTAAACGGTCCCTGCCTAGCACAGTGTCTGCAGCCCTGAAATGTTCTCTCTGTCTCTTGTGTTAAGCAAGGAATGAATAAATTATTCTGAAAACAGGACAGTCGCAAGCACAGCGGTAGGAACTAAATAAGTCCAATTAAAACACTGTCTGCCATGAGTTGACTCAGCTCGGATATCTAACAGCTTCACCTGGGTTGTGGGAATTATTCAGCTAATAATTACGAAACAACATGATCCTGTTTTGTTCATGCAGCTTTGGCTCCTCTTTCCTTTGTTCTCCCATCAGCAGGATTGTCTGTTTCTTTGTCATTCCAAAGAACCCATTGCAGGCTGGAGAGGGTCTCAGTGTAACCTGTGATAATGCATTTTAATTTGGGCATCCTCCCTAGCCTTTCTTTAAAGCAAGCACGGCTTGGGCTTACTCTCTTAGGCCAGTCTCTGGTGCAACTCATGTGCAAAAACTATGCAGGAAGTCTAATTCATTTCAATATTGCTTGTTTTGGAGTTGTTTTGTTGTTGCAGCTGCTCCTGTTGCTATTGTTGTTTTTGGTATTGTTGTTGTTTTGTTTTGGCTTCCTTCTGCACCAGACTTTCCTAGCCAGCTACATTCTAATCCCAGACTTTGGTATCAGAATGAAGTTTATTGGCAGCAAGATCAGGTAGTTCTAAATAAACCACTGACCCAAGTAGAATCTAAGCACTGCTACTGCACTTTAGATTTGAAATGCCTTTTCCTTAAAGACAAATTGCCTTAAACATCTCTGTCTGCTTTTCCAATCTTTTTTGCTGAAGAGCCCCTTGGCCACGCCCATTTTTGACCGCTGTGTCGGTTTTTCTTGCAGCGACCACTGGGGGTGTAGTGTTTTTAAATTGGTTCCTGCACCCTCTTTTAAAGCAATTTGGTTGTATTTGTGGACATACTATGCCACCTTTTTTCTGTTTCCCCCCTGTTTCTGCCATTTCCCTGTCGTAGTTTAAAGCGGTTCAGCCAAGTGTGAACCGGGAAGCCGATTGCTAAGCAACCACTGAAGTGTGGACTGCCAAACTGCTTTAGCAGCCATGTGACCATGGGAGGAGATAAGGCAGGGCTGCCCAAAGTCTGGCCAGGGGGCCAAATCCGGCCTGTCAGGCCATTCCGAGTGGCCTGCAGCTGGCTGGCCCACCCCTCCCTCCCCCTCCTTCACCCCATGTTTTTTTTTTAAAAAATCTGCCAAAACTGACACCGCTGGGAAGCTTGGGCGGACGGGCGGACGGGCGGTCTGCCCTCACCGGCACCGCAGGGGAAAGAGTGGGGATGGGCAGGCCAGTGGGCCTCTGCCACCACCAAGGAGCTTTGGGGTGGGCTGGCGGGCGAGCGATTGCCACCGCTGGGGAGCTTGGGGGGGTGCAAGGTCGCAAAGATCGCCTCTTCCAAGGGGCGACCTGTGGCCACGGCTCCCTGTGCTTCCTTTGTTCACCACCTCCCTTCTTTCCTCTCTCCCTTGTTCCCCACCTTCCTTCCTTCCTCCCTCCCTCCCTCCCTCCCTTGTTCCCCACCTTCCTTCCTTCCTCTCTTGGTTTCCACCTCCCTCCCTCCCTTGGTCCCCGCCTTCCTTCCTGTGGGTGGGGTTGCAAGGGGTGGCAGGGTCGGGGAGCAACCGGCCCTGATACATTCTCAGCCACCGAATCTGGCCCTCCTTTCAAAAAGTTTGGGCACCCCTAAGATAAGTTGATGCAAAATAAAAAGCGGCTGCTCAAGGAAGTGCAGTAGCGGCCAATGTGAACCAAGGAAGAGGGAAGGCTACTGGGGCTGCCTTGTCTCCTTTTTATCTCCCCACTCTCCTCCAGTTCCTTTAGTACTTAAAGATGCTTTGATAAAAGAGAAATCAAATTAATAGATTTGTAAAAGATTTAGATTTTTTAAAAATAGAATCTAAATCTGACACTGTCTGTACACATGATATCAATGTGGACCGCCATACTCACTCAGAAGGAATGTTCAAGACAAACAGCTGAAGAAGGTGGTTGTCTTCACATCCTCCTTGCAAGAATGATCTGGCTGCTTAATATCTGAGTGCTAGACCAAAGAGACCCATGGCTTGAGGTGAAGGAGCACTAAGCTTCCCATGTGGAATATTGGGAACATGAGCCAGCAGTGTAACGTGGCAGCCAAGAAAGCCGATGCAATTCTTGGTTGCATCAACAAAAGCATAGTGTCTAGATAAAAGGAAGTGATACTATTCTGCTCTGGTCAGACCCCACCTAGAGTACTGTGTCCAGTTCTGTGTACCTCAATTTAAAAAGAATGTTGATAACCTCAAGTGGGTCCAGAGGAGGGCAACCAGGATAGTTAAAGGTATGGAAGAAATACCTTACAAGGAGTGGCTTAGGTAGCTGGGAATGTATAGCCCTACAAAACAAAGATTGAGAGGGGATATGATAGCCATGTTTAAATATTTGAAAGGCTGTCATATCGAAGAAGGGACAGGTTTGTTTCCCATGGCTTCAGAGACTAGGACTCGGGGCAATGGCTTCAAACTACAGGAAAAGAGATTCCATTTGAACACTAGGAAGAATTTCCTGAGGGTTAGAGCTGTTTGGCAGTGGAATATCCTGCCATGGAGGGTGGTGGAGTCTCCTTCTTTGGAGGTTTTTAAGCAGAGGCTGGATGGCCATCTGTCAGGAGTACATTGATGGGGGTTCCTGCATGGCAGGGGGTTGGACTGGATGGCCCTTGAGGTCTCTTCCAACTCCATGAGTCTATGATTCTGTGATTGCATTGGTTCCCAACCTTGCTTCCCAAGACAATATTGGATGTCAATTCCGCGAAGCCTTGACCAGTCCTTACTACTGGTTCAGAGATTCTAGGAGCTGTTGTTCAGTTTTTGAAGATCCAGTTTGGGGCACCATTGCCCTAGTTTTTTCCTTCAACGTATAAGCTCTCTATACCTCACTCTATGTAAAGCTTTTATTTATTTATTTATTTATTTATTTATTTATTTATTTATTTATTTATTTTAGAGTTTGTATACCGCCCGTCTTCCGGAACGAACTCTGGGCGTTTTAAGACTTTGTATGCCTTGCCAAACTGAATCCTATACATGGTCCTATGACAAAAGTAGGTCTAGTGAATGGAGTGATAGACTAGGACCTGGGAGACCAGGGTCCAAATCCCTGCTGAGCCCTTTCCCAACCAGCTTCATTCTAATCCCAGACTTTGATATCAGAATGAAGTTTATTGGGAGCAAGACCAGGAATTTCAAAATAAACCATTGACCCAGGTAACATCTAAGAAATAATGTGAAACAAGGAAGAGGGAAGACTACTGGGCTTGCCTTGACTCCTTTTTTTTGGTGCTGCTGCTGCTAGTTTGCAAATATGCTCACATGCTCACTGGGTGGTGGTGGATGGAACCACAAAGAAACTGTGACCCACACCTTAAATATTTCATTTACCTAGAAAGCTCTGTTAAGGGTGCTATAAGTTCGTTCCGACTTGATGGCGCATAACTGACTATGACAAAAAGGCATACCCAGACTCATTTGTCAGCCAGCGTTATTGATTTCATCATAAGCAATTTCCTCCTCCCCCCCCACCACTTTGTTGAAAAAAATGCTCCCCGGTTCCAGATTATTAACACAGTCTTGATTACTCTTTGGAAACGAACAAACAGTTTTGCCGGTTATGAAAGACAATAAGCTCTGGCACATGAACCTTGGAGATGTATGCAACATTCTGCCAGTGAAAATCATGGCTCCTGATTAAGTTGCACGAGGTTTGACAATTAAAGGGTAATAGAATTCTTCTGCTTAAGGGAGTTCTTTGATTTTAGAGCCAAATGTGTTAATGTGCTGTAAAAAGGAGATCCCACCTGCTCATTATGTAATGATTACCTTTCGCCTTAGTCCACTTTTATCACTAACAAACTTTTTCATAAAACCGTAATTTGATTATCTTCCTAATGTTATTTATTCAGTGGTTTCATTGATTATTTTTATGGGGGAGGGGGATGCTTTGTTTATTAATTCACATTAATTTCAACAACAGTCAAGAATTATACATATAACACGCCTATAGTGTGACACGAAGCTTTTACAAGAGTGGCTCTGAAATATATTCAACCCAGAAGGAAGGGGTGTCTTGCAGCACAAAAGCTGCAATAGCCCCAGACAATAAAAAAGAAGGACGATTTAGCCTGTGTTAAGAGCGTTACTACAGAATAGTGTTTGTTGTCACTGCTGCTGCTCTTAGTTTGCAAATGCATTTCTTAAACTTGAATTCATGCCATGTGAATCTATGAAATTAATCAAACTGGAAATTTGCCATGAATACTCATTTCAGCTTTAATTAAAAACAGTGTTGAGTCTCCAGGCTTCGTTCCTGTTTGAATTAGACCCATGCATAATCTCCAATCTAAACTGTCTATTTGCCTAGCTGAAGATCATATTTTAAGTTAATATTCAGGAATCTCTGAAGAATCTGCCTAGAGGTGTTTAGCCTTGCTATATTTCAATAACCATATAGTTTCCAATCCATGTTGCCTTTACTTTTCTGTCCCTGTGGGGTTTAATCGGAATTTTTCACAAAGAAATTCCGCACATATGGAAATCCCATTTAATCTCTTCGATTGATTTTCATGGAATCATAGAATAATGGGGTCGGAAGAGACCTGTAAGGCCATCAAGTCCAATCTCCTGCTCAAGGCAGGAGAACAAGTCAGAGTATATCTCCTTAGAACTGCAGAGCTGGATGGCACTCCATGGGTCATTGGCTGTAGCCTCTGTCAAGGAGGCCCAGGAACAACTTGAATACCCAGCCTCAAGCCTGAGCGATCCATCTGACACAGTGTTGTTTCATTTTTCTCTTGTATGCCTCCAGCACGGGAACATTCACCACCACCTTCCGAGGCAATTGGCTCGACTGTTGTACTGCTCTAACAGCTAGGAAGGTTTTGTTTTTCTTGATATTCATCCTAAACCTGGCTTCCTGTGACTTCGGCACATTGTTGCTCATGCTACCTTCTGGGATGATCGAGAAGGGATCCTGCCCCTCCTCTGTACAACAGCCTTTCAGCTATTGAAAAGTGTTATCATTATTATCATATCTCCTGGACTGTTCCAGTTTAACAGCATCCTTCTTGAAGTCCAGGAACGAGTGGTGTCCATTTATTTGATTATTACATTTGGCTGCTCTTGCCACGGCTTGCTGGGTCCCCACTGCAGCTTCGGCACTCCCTGCCTCCTCCTCCTCCTCCTCCTTGGATTCAGTGCAGGAGGAGAGCTCAGGCAGCACCTCTTAGCTGGGAGGTGGGTGGGGGGACTCCACTAGGTCCTAAAGGCACCAGATTTGTTGCTCGGGAGCAATTTTCAGAGGGGTCTAGCAGATGGCAGCTCGGCTGGATGGCTCTGAAAATGGCCCGTCGCCACCAGGCCATTTTTAAAGGGGTCCAGCTGACCTGGCATGGTTGGATCCCTCTGAAAATGGCTCCTCGGCACCAAATCTGGTGCCTCTAGGACCCAACGGAGTCCCCCCCTGCCTCCCAGCTGAGCAGAGGCCTGGAAGCCAGGGCTGAGAGGAGGAGGCAAAGAGTGCTGGAGCGGTGTGGGGACCCTCCTCCTCCTCCTCCTCCTCTTGGGCTCTAGTGGCAGTGGCAGTGGTGGCTCATTGCGAGCCCAGCAGGTAAGGGAGCTGTTTTACAGTGAAACGAAATGGTTGGTTTTAAATGAAAAACCACCATTTCATTTTGTCTGTAACAAAATGCTGCTTCTTCATTTTGTTCCATTCCATTCCATTCCATTCCATTCCATTTCATTTCATTAGCTAATGAAACAAGGAAACAACTTTTTTTTTCATTTTGTGCCCATCCCTAATGTGGAATTTTGGGAATAAAATCACCCTAACACAAGTGAGTGATAAGAACAGGTGTATAAAATATAGATTAATGTTGCATCAACAGAGCAAGTGGTTTCCTAGACTGGAAGCAGCTAGACTGATCTGCTTGGAAAGTTAAAGTTCTTTCACCACAGATGCCTTTTTAACTGCCTGTTCATTCCTTTGTTTTCTTCTTTTCTCCCTTATATTCCTTTATTGATTTGATGCAGGAACAGAAGAGAAATTCCCAATTTAAAAACAAAAATATCCAGTTTGTTGGCTGAGAGATTGTTTGTGAAAATCGATGCGTCTATATTGGGTTTCCTGTCACTGCAATAAAACTGCAAGCCACGGATTCTTCCTTCTTTCCAAAACCTCTTCTTCTTCCTAGCATTTTCCCACAGGTGTGGGGGTCTGCTTTTCGGATCCTCATATGCCATTTTGCCTGATTAACTGTGTCTTCAGGGTTCAGGTTGACAATCTGCACATCCTTATTCACAGCATCCTGCCATCTCTGTTTTGCTTACCCAGGTGGCTTCTGGCCATTGATTTCTAGGTGCTACGCAGTTTGGGTGATGGTGGAAGGTGTTGCTGTTGGGACACATCCATACCAGCACAGCCAGCTTTATCTCATCATCTCTATTATTGATACCACACCTGGTTGCTGTCCGGTAGTATCATTTGTGATGTGTTCGAATAGGGAGATACCCAATATCCAACAGAGTATATGTATTTCCATGGCATGGAGGCAGCTGTCTAATCCCATCGTTGCGGCCCAGCATTCTGTGCCATAGAGTGCATCAGGGTGCACAATCCTTTAAAAAAAATTCAAAAGCTGCACATCAAAAAATGCACACAATTGAGAGTATGTATCATTAAAAATACACACACATACATGATTTGGCCAATGGGAAGATTGTGTTTTTTTGTTTTTGTTTTTAAATCATACATTAGGACAATGCATATTAGAATAGGAAGACACATTCACATGGAGCCGCTTTTCTTATATGTGAAGTTTTAAAACATGATAGGAAACAAGGACAGAAGGGAAACACAGCTGGTGTCTAGAGAAGTGCAACAAAAGTGAGACTAACAGATTTTCAAACACATATTTCCTGGAAGAGAGTGGAATAAGGGAAAGGCTTGGTGTTGCCGAATGGCACTGAGACTTGTGTGGGATTGAGAAAGGGAGTTTTTATGTTAAGAAGTAAAAAAAAAAGGGGGGGGGAGAATAAGTTTGCCTTACATAAATGTTATTTTTACTCTGGAATAATGGTTTGCTTCTCCACTGTGCACGCTGCAGCCTCCTGATCGGAATAGCGTGAGACAGCTGATCACGCTCTGAGGGAAGGGGGGAGAGAGGACGATAAAGCCCTCACCTCCCAAGGCTTCGGCCTCTTTCGAGGCCTTCATTGCTTTCGATTTCCCAGCAAGTGGCTGGCGTCCATCTTGAGGAACTGGAGCGACAATGGTTTGGGGGTTTGGGGCCACATAATGCATCCCCAACCCAGTTGATTACCCTTGACACTTGGCGGGGTTGGGGTTGGGGAGCCCAGGATGAATATGTGCTGGTCTTTTCCATCCGTTTTGGCCATAGGGGTGGTGGTGGCAGAACCTGGCTCTGCCTGGGTCCCCCCCCCCAACTGCTCTTTCCCCCTGCTTTCCCTAAGTGGGATGTGGTTTTGGGACTCGGGACCTTTGTGGGCATTACTGGGAAGATGGTTTGGGGAAGGGCACCCCTATGCCTGGATTTTACTCCACTGTCTCTATTCAATAAACAATAACAGCATATACACAATAAAAAACAAAAATTCAACACACACACTCATCAGTTCAAAGTTATAAAGGGGGTAGTGCAGTTATAAGGTTATCCCTAGTTTTAAGGGATTGAGTAGCACCATTGGAGGGGGTTTGGGTGTAACTGGGGGGGCGCTTTGGGTGGTAGCGATCCCCAACTGGGCCCCATTTTCCTACAAAACTAGAGCATACTTCACTGACTGGAAGCCCTGGCTATATTATACTAAGGGGCTGTACAAAGCAATAAAAATAAAAATAAAAATAAAAATAAAAATAAAAATTATGGCACCTGCTAAAGGACAAGCGAAGGCTAAAGGTAAACACCCCGCCAAATGCAGACCGTCAACTATACAGACTTTTTTAGGGGTCGAGATGGACACCTTGCAGAAATTCTGCTGATTGCCAGCAGAGAACTTACAGGATCTTAGGCTCAGGATAGGCAACATGCTTGAGTGCACTAAGGTGATGCTCAGAGAACAGATCTTGGTCAGGCATTTAAATTTCACCTGCAAGGTTGTTGAACCAGGAAGGGGTTTGTAAGGCATATTTGCTCATTGATGTGGGGCTTAAATAAGCCCCACCATAAGGTCTGGGTATCAGCTAGAATTTTTGGGAGGATTTAACGGGGTTTCATTTTGGAGGTCTGATATCTGACTCCAGGCTGAATTCCAGGTCCCCATTGATGTGGCAGGGTCTCTTGGCTTCAGAATATACTTCAGAGCTTGGTGGTGCCATGGAACTTGGCCCACTGAATGGAAATGCCGGGGTATTACTAGAGATCTAACATTTCTGGAATTCTTCCCAATCATGGGTGCTTCATGGCTTTGGGCTGATGAGTGGGCCAACTCAGTTGTGTGCTTTTGGTATGACAACCTAGAAGTTGTACACATTATAAAAAATCTTTCATCAAAATCTGAGCAGGTCATGAGTTTAGTTAGAGCCTTTACTCTCCAGTGCCTCTGTTTTAATATTGTTATACAGGTGTGTGCCATATCCCCAACTTGGACAATAGAGTCGCTGATGCTCTTCCCCACCAACAGATCGACTGCTTCAAGGTGTTAGCCCCAGGTGCTCAGGAATGAGCCAAAGCTCTCCCGGGAGAGGTATGGTGGACTTGTGTGAGGAAGCAAAAGAGGGCACTAAGTTTGGCTCTTCCCCTAGGACATACCTAGGACATACACAGTGGTTCAGGAATTCCATGAATTTAGAACTAGATAGGAGCTGAACCCTGAATGGCCTGCATCCATTGAACACCTTAAATAATGCATAGTTTATCTTCATACGAGGGGTTGACACCCAGTTCTATCCAGGGGAAGCTTTTGGCCTCTGTATTTCATGCCAAGATCATGGGAATAATACTTCCGATTTAAAATGCTTGAGAGTTGTCAAAGGTAGAGAGGCCAATCTAGTGATAACAGGGCTGTCCACTAGAGATGGGCATGAATAACAAAAGGCATTTCATTTGTCATTTGTCATTGAGAGGCCCATTTCAGTTTGTTTCCATTTTTTGTGATTTTTTTGGAAAAATTGCGTTTTCATTTTTCGTTTTTTCATTTGTCATTTCTACCCACTTTTTGCGCGATTTTTTAAAGCATTTCCGTGCGCGGGCATTCCCCAATGCCCCAGATCAGAGGGAAAACACTAAAAAAATTGATGCTGGCAGAGTCACAGTATAGACTAGGTTCGCAGGGAGGCTGCAAAGGCAGTGGCGGGCATTGCCCAGGGTGCAAGGCAGCCGCAGAGTGACTGCACTGTGGGGCAGGGGAGGGTACTCACTGAGAGGTACACACACATGCACACAGGGAGGCTGCAGAACTGAAGCTAGAGTCGCAGAGACAGCAATCCCACCCTAACTCCCACC
Source organism: Phrynocephalus versicolor (assembly GCA_023846285.1). Lineage (NCBI taxonomy): Eukaryota > Metazoa > Chordata > Lepidosauria > Squamata > Agamidae > Phrynocephalus > Phrynocephalus versicolor. The sequence continues at coordinate 10,432,979 of JAHTLZ010000074.1, read as the reverse complement.
GGAGACTGCAAGGAGGACGGGGGCTGCCAGAGATTTTTATGCCCTCTGTGGCTGCCAGACCTGCCCAGCCTGCCACCTGGGCATGCTATTGGTTGAAGTTGTCCAAGAATTTACATGATCCCATCACATGGCTTGCCTCCATGTTGTGGCTGGAGTGGTGACATCCATTTTGTCATCCTTAAAGGGAAAAGAAAAATACATCACGATGGGAGAAGACAAAAACAAATGTTTTAAGGACCCCAACTCCCTGGTAGGTAATAATTTCAAATAATTATTGCATTATCGCTGCATTTTTATGGATGTCCAGGGCGTTTAAATACCCAAGAAATCAATATTAGGCATCTGGGAGCCATTTGGGGTCAATGTCCCCTAACTCCCCTTAAAGGAAAAAAAGACAGCGATCTGAGAAAAGACATAAATGCACGTTTTAAGGACCCCAACCCCCCCCCCCGGTAGGTATTATCAGACAGTATAAATAATTATTGCTGCGTTTTTATGGATGTCCAGGATGTTTTTTAACATTTAAAATAGCTCATTCCATTGCACGCCGCCAGTAATGGAAACGAAATGTAACGAACCCAATTTTTGTGGTTCTGTTCGTTTCGTTTCATTTTCATCACAATTTTTGTTTGTTGTTTCGTTACGTAACGGAACAACAAATGAACAATGGAAACAAAAAATTGTTCTTTTCATGCCCATCTCTACTGTCCACACTACCTTGAGAGTTGTCATAGAGAGAGAGGCCAGTCTAGTGATAACAGGGCTCCTATGACCCCTGACATCCTTAGGCATGTTAATCACAGCTGGGAGGAGATTTGTAGGGATGAATATAAGATGGCACTGTTTAGGGCAGCATCCATCCTTGCTTTTTTCAGTGCCGTAAGGGTGAGCCTCTGACAGGGAGCACAGATCCAGAACCATCCTGCAGAAGGCTGGTGTGTATTCTCAGCTGCTGCAACACAACCCATGGCCGGTTTTCTGATGACATCCTACTGGTTCATCTGGGTGGCAATGATATTGCCAGAGAGTGTGGGAAAGCATTGATCCTGGCCATATTATGAGATCTATGGGCATTCAAGAAATTGCTTCCTTGCATGAGGATTGTCTGGTCGACCATCATCCCCTGTTTTCATTGGCAGGCGAACTGTGAAGCATGCTGTTTGAATCGTGCCGGGGGGGATTAATTGGGAAGTTTCAAGAGCTGTTTGCTGTGGTTTAGGAGCAGTTATTGGTCATCTGGCCTTTTGTCTGGATAGGCCAGAGTTATTTAGAGGTGATGGGGTCCACTTATCTCAGGAAAGTTTGGAGATATTTTTAGCAGACTTGCATAGGGACCTGCTGGCCAAAATTTTTGGCTGGAGGGAGATCAATGAGCATAGCTAGTCTAGCTCTGTTGCTGTGGAAGGTAGTACGGAGAGCAAGAAGTCAGTGAGTCCCCGGGCCAAGCAGCACCAATTAATGGGGCTTGGCAGCCTTGGGGTGTTATGAACATTTTACCAGCCCCGTTGTGCCATTTCTTAGACTGCAATGATGAAGGGTATTGGACTTGCCCTATAAGCTGGCATGGAGGTTGGGGGGGGGTCTTGGGTGACCTTAGTAGCCCAACCATTTGCTCCGCACTACTGCAGCTCCCTACGTCTGAGTCAATTGAAGTTATGTTTTAATAAGGTGTGGCCCTAGTTCCCTCCATTACCTGTGTCTTGTATCTTTATTCCGGGGTGGGAGGCAAAGGTTCAATAAAGTATACAGAATGATATTCTTGATGTGACTTGCTGTATAATGAAAAGCCCAATGTTATGATTTTCTGTCAATTGTTTTCTTTTTTTCCTTTTTATGGAATAATTGCAACTTGATTGTTCTTTTTTGCTTAGTAAATTTTAATTAAAAATAGTCTCGCCTCTTTGCAGATGAGGCATGGAAATGGTTGTTTGTTTGGAAACTTAATGGAAACCCCTGCAACAAAAGGGCTATGGAATGAAACAAGGACCTTCATCCGCAAATCTGAACTAGCTTGCTTATCTATTGAAAAGTCTTGAAAACTCAGACAAGCACATACGGCTAGTTCATGTTTTGTATTCATGGAGCATCTTGTCCACAGCGGTCTTCAAGCATTAAACCAGGATGTGAAAAGAATAAACATTTGGTGGTGCCTGTTCACTGTGCATGGTGGGCATTTGCGGAGCAAATGGGGAGGAGTCAGGTCCCCTTCGTTGCCCCATCCCACATGCTGACGTGGCAACTCATCACAGTCACAACCATGCAGCTACCTCTGACAGGAATGGATTCTGGGCATGAAAGGGACTCTTCTTCATATCTGGAAATATTGGGCCCTTAAGGGTTACAAACAAAATAATGCAGGGCATGAGTAAAGTGGATAGAGGGATGCTCTTCTCCCTCTCACAAAATACCAGAACTAGGGGACATCCACTCAAACTGAGGGTTGGGAGAGTGATAACAGACAAAAGAAAATATTTTTTACCCAGCATGTTGTTAGTCTGTGGAACTCCCTGCTACAAGATATGGTGATGGCATCTGTTCTGGAATTGGACAGATTCTTGGAGGAAAAGTCCATGACAAGTTACAAACCATGATGGAGATGTGTAATCTCCAGGCTTAAAAACTTAGGGTACTTCAAAGGCCAGAGGCAGGGGAGTGGTATCAGGAGACAGATATCTAGTCTTGTGCGCTCCCAGTGGCATTTGGCAAGGCCACTGTGAGATACAGGAAGCTGGACTAGATGGGCCTTTGGCCTGATCCAGCATGGCTCTTCTTATGTCCTTATGTTCTTATGACAATGGCCAAAATCCTATTGCTTAGTGTAGTAAAGTGCACTAGAATAGGCCCACGGAATCAATGAGGATTGGAAGTTTCAGAGAGGGTAGCTGTGTTAGTTTTTTCAAGAATTTCAGGCAAAAATCAAAGAAAAACAAAACAAAACAAAACAAAACAAAAAACACAAACATGTGGCACCTTAAAGACAGACTTTCATATTTTAATGTGACGTTTCGTGCACATGTGCACTTCTTCAGACATAGCAGCAGAATGAGGTGTGAGATACTGTATAGTATGATATATACATATCATAGCAAATATTGATTGGCTGTAGTGTATAGAGTTGGGGGTGGGTGGATAGGGGAGGTGAGTCAACCCCTTTGGTAAGTTCCATTGATTCAAATGGAACTGCTCTAACTGTGACATTCTTTACCTAACTAAGATGTAGTTAACATAGCCCCTTTTGAATCAGAGCAAACTATGGAGGAGCTGTCGTGAAATCGACCTTGATCCCATGGGCCTACTGTAGTGTATTTTGCGATCCTGAGGAACAGGATTTAGGCTTAGGAATGTGTCTTCTTGTTAGCACTACATTACTCTGCAGGGCAGATGCAACCCACTCAAAGTGTATGTATCCAAGCTGTGGTAGGTGAAAATAAAAATCTGTTCCCACTTGAAGGCATGGATGGATTGCTTGCCTGATACTAAGGTATCAATGAGATACCTTTATAGCTGGGGTGGGGGAGGATTCAGGAACCGAGGAAGAATACCAGAAGGGTGGGGAGGACAGGGGACACTCACAAAGGGAAGTTCTTCTCCCAAACAGGTAAATTAGGGGTCACCAACGAGTGACTAGCAGTGAGAAGAGGTGGAAAGTGGAGCTGAGGGAACAAAGTGTCTGTGTAACCTTGTGTAACAGTACAGTGGTACCTTGTATAAAGGAATTAATTTATCCCAAATGAAATTCTGTTAAGCAAATTTTCTTTTATACAAATTTCCCATAGGAATGCATTGAAAACAGAATAATCCCTAATTGCGACCAATTTTATGTTGTACGGATTCATCCCATAGGCGATTCTGTTAAGCAAATTTCCCCTATCTCCAGAATGTTTTATGTTGTACAGATTTTATATTATACAAACCTTTTGTTATACGAGGGTCCACTGTTCTCTATGCTACAAAATAATGTTGCCAGCTCCATTTGTGGAGGAGAGACTAGTAACAGTGACATGGGCCATTCAACAAGTATCACCAATTCTTGTTTCCTCATTGGAAGAAAATGTCCCAGACCTCCCTTTTCTTTCTGGAAAGCATTCATGATAGAAGAGTTGCTTCTCTTTAGACAGAGGTTGTTCTCTACTTTGCTTCTTCTTTTGTGGCTGCCTTTAGTCCCTTCCCACCATCAGTCACCTGTGGTGACTAGAAAAACTTAAGAGAAGGCCTTAATTCTTTGGGATCACGTCCTCTTCTAAATGTTTCTCAATGAGAGAGAGCTGCAACTTAGGGCAAAGTGGGGGAAAATCTATCTCAGTGAAGTGAAGAAAAGAGAGACTTGGATTTGTGGAGAGTCTGATATAGACTGGGGGATTTTTTTCTCAGATGATCAATACTGAGTTTAGCTCTCTTTATTAATGGCAGAATTGGTTCTTTTTTAAAAAAATTGGTGGGTGGAAATTGGTGTGTGGAAAAAGAGAGGCTGCCGCTCTCTAACAAGCACAATCGAACTGCTGTCTTCTTTGGGACCTACTTATGACTGCATAAAAGATACTTTGATGGCTTTATGCCTTTCAATTGCAATGTGTTTCAACAGGATTTGTCCTTATCTGCTTGTGGAATCTAATGGATTAGGTTGTGCACTTAGGTCGCCGCCTTATTGTTTTGATCAAGGAGATTCATTCATGGGTTGGTTCTATTGGAACATCAAACGGTGACTGTCCATCTTCCAGAAACAGGCTTGGCAGATTGAGATTTATTTTGGTCAGGGAGAGGGGGAGGGAAGCAGTTCTTCCTTCTCATATTCCACCCCCCCCAACACCAGACACCTTTTAATCTCTTCTTTTTCCCACTTGAACAACTTGTACTCGTGTTTCCTGAAATCCCCATGACCTAGAAACCTTTTCTTACTTTAGGCGAAAGCATTTCTTATGCTTGAGCTGCTCGAGACATCTGAACATGATGTACAGCAACAAACAAGTTGTCGTCTTCATGCTGTAATTACTTGTACCCGGGAAAAGGCTAAGCCTGGGAAATGTAAATGTCGGATGTTTCATACTTTACAGTTCATCCACCACAAATGTATTTGTCTACCTAAAAAGACAGGCAGAATTTAAAAACAACAATTAAAACCCGCCACCTCTGGCTCCATTCAGACATAACAATAAATCACAAAGTTGGGCAGGGATGACAATTCTGTTTCTACCCCCCACTTCTCCTTCCCCCCTCTGTCTGAAAGTTGAGTCATGGCTACTGGACTTCTTTTCTCTTGAGAAATGGAGGTGTACTGCTGATTCTGGTCCTGAGCTGTTACCCCTCCTATGTTGGGCCATCCTTCTGTTTAATGGCTGTTTAGTTTCTCCAATGTAGAGGTCTGCACACTCCTCACTGCATTGGACTGCATATACTATATTGCTCCTTTTTTGTTTTGGTGTCGGGTGCTTTGGGTGGACAAGTCTCTGCCTTAGTGTGTTGTGGGTTTGAAATAAACAGGGATGTGATGTTTACCAAAAATCCTTTTAAGCTTCTCAAACACTCCAGCCATGTAAGGAATGACCAGGTTCTTTGAAGGACAAAGGGCACTCGTTCAATGACCAGGTTCATTTGAAGGACAAAGGGCACTGATTCAAAGATGAGGATGTACACATATTAGACAAAGAAGATAGGTGGTTTGAGAGAGGAGTAAGGGAAGCCATTCATGTGAGCTTTGAAACCCCCTCCCTCAACAGAGGTGGTGGCCTCAGGCATAGTCTATCTGCTACTTATCAGTGTGTGCTTTCAACAGTACCCAGACAAATCAAAAAGCCTTCACCACCAAGGCCATAGCTAACAACCCATTCTTTATAGGTTTCAGCACCTTAGGCCATTGTTCACCTTAAGGCTATGGATTCTATTGTCTCCCTAAGGAGCCTATTCAGGCCAATGTTCATCTTATGAGCCTAATACAGATCAGGGTGACAAGAGGTCAAAGCTGACTGACTATAAGATGGAGGACTCACACTAGCTGTATTCAGACTGATAAAGCTGTTTGGATGAGCAGTGAAACATTTCTATCTCTCAAGACAAAAGAAGTCTAGTAGCCATGACTCAACTCCCAGATAAATTCACCTGGATGACTGAGAATCTTCACAGACATATTCCCCCCTCTGTGTGTGTAAGAGATTAATGGCACAGTTAATGGCAAAACTTAGGGTGTAGTTACAAGGGGAAATAAATGACATTTTAGACCACTTGTGGAGTGGGCTCTGGTCCAATCTATTTTTCCAGAGATCACATGATATGAGGGGACTTGCACTCCAGCCCAGTTCAAGATCAGTGATGTGGCTACTACTTCTTGAGGCTGGGCTGAATTAATTTATTGACAATCAGAAAGGTCACTTTAAGGGAGTTCACCTTAAAATGAAAAAAAGTTGACTCTTTTGGATGGAATCGGACACACACTTTCCCTACAATCTGAATACACTCTGAACTCAAAATGAGAGTTGGCGCATAAGAGTCAACACATGTTTTGAGATCCTGGTTGTTCACAAATTCCATTTGGCTTGAGAATGGCTTGAGAAAACCACACTCTGCTCCATTCAGCTGCCATGGAACTGCATTAGGTAGAGGAAAAAATCCAGAATCAAATGGTAATGGCTGACCTTCTGAGTGGATGTCAAAAAAGGTGCTGTAGCCTTTTAACCGTCAATATATTTGAGAAGAAGTAACACACCAGAAAGCCATGAGGGAGAGAACTTTGGGGACATTGTTCCAAATATGTAGTTCTGCAAACCTCTGAAGTCAAGAGATGATTGATTTCCCTTTTTCAATCTGCATTTATTTATAGGCAGGATGTCTTGTAGAGCCCCATTCCTTTCCAGAGGGTGGTCAATAAATTGGAGCAATGCTGTTCAGCTCTTAAGGTACACTTCAAGTCACCAGTATGCTATATGTCATTTTGAAGAAATCATACCATCTATCATGTCCGATGCTTATCAAGGGGATAAAATGTCCATTTATGTTTTATGATACTGGGGGAGGAGGAGATGGAACACAATGGCTGAAATCTGGTAGTAAGTTACTATTAGAGTAGTCCCATTGAATCATTGGGGAGCTTGGTGAGTTAGCACCTATGTATATTTCACTGATTCAATGAATTTCAGGCAATGTACACTACTGCTGGTTCCACTGTGTTCCACATGTTGCACTAGTGTGGCCAGCTGTATTTGGCACCTGTTGACATTTGCTGCATGCTATCACCAGTTGGTTACATATAGTTATTAGAGATGGGCATGAAATGAACTTTTAGTTCATTTTGTTATTCGTTATTCATTTTGTTACGTAACAAAATGAATAACGAACCCCAGAGTGGATTTAGAACAAAACAAAAGGAACTGAAAAAATTGGTTCATTTTGTTTCGTATTGTTAATGGGGGTGCCGGAGATGTCTCCTACCTGGTGCTGGTCCTGGAGGTCCGGTCTTCCAGAAAAAAAAAGCCGAGTGGTCAGCAGTAAACAAATAAAAGCTTCCCAGTCCCAAATTGAGGAGACCAGGGGCAGAAAAGACACCTTTCCAAAGAGAACTCCATCCAGTTAGGCACAGTCTTCATGGGGATTGTCTGTGCTCCTTCTTTCCCTTGGGCCAGTGGGAAAGGAAACCAACTCCAAGGAGAATCTTGATTTGGGGTGGGGGTGTTGTGGGACTTCTCAGTAGTAAGTTGTTGGGATTCCTTCTCTGGGATATACTTAAATATGATTAATCTCCCTTAACCAGCTGAGAGATTAATAGTGAAGGAATGATGTGAGCTCGAACACAGGGATCTTTTGGTGGTTAGCTTCAGGGAGAATGATCAGGGAGGCTTGTCGATGGTAAAAGCTCTCCCTCCTCCTGAGCTAGACATTTTTATTAGTTCTCACAAATCACATACACGCCAGCAGAGACCCATCCAATAAACATACAGCTTGTATCTTCTGGACATGCTCCGTAGAATAAGATGACCTCATATTCTTTGGTATGCAAACTCCTCCACTTTTCCAGTGGCCATCTTTTAGAATGGTCTGTGCACAGCTCTTATTGGCCAGCCTATTACCCAACAAGAGACTGCTTATAGTGTGATGTAAGACCTATAGAGTTTGTCTGAGATTCTTCAAGGCTAGGCTGACAAAGCATAGCAGCTGAATTCCCACAGTAAGTCTTACTGAGTATAATGGCATTTACTCCCAAGTAAGCACAGATGGGGCTTCAGCCTTAAATAATACTAGTAACTGCACACTGTCAAGACAGTTATGACTTATGGTGACCCTTTTTCCGGGCTTTCTAGGTAGAGAATACACGGAAGTGGTCTGCCATTCCCTTCTCCTGGGACAATTCTGGGACTCTGCAGCTTGCCCATGTGGGATGCACAATCAAACTCAACCTCTAGCTCCTGAGTCAGATACCTAAACCACTGAGCTGTTCAGCCAGCTTGCAGTCTTAACGTGCTTATCAACTAACGTCTGATTTGTCTGTTTTGATGTCTGTTGTTTCCTTTCAGATGCTGAGAGTGGTAGCTGTCTTTTTGTGGCAGTCAAACCACATAAACCAAACAAATATAGATAGAGATAGCTCTTATTAAAGTCCCTGTTTGAATTGAAGGATATTTTTTAAACCTACTTCAGCTGGATAATCTAATGAAATATTCCTAGTTGTTCTCTACAAATGGCAGTGAATGGCCTGCCAGGTCCCTGAGTTCAGTCATGGGACACCTTGTTTTTTTCCTTGGATAAAAAAGGATCACACAGGCCAATGAAGCTGAAAGGATTTCTTTTGTGGTACCATGTTGAGTGGGCTGTCCAGAATTAGTTTCATGGCCCTACGTTTTCCATGGGAAGGTGTCCACATCAGCACCACTTGGAAGCTCTAATTGGTGCCTGAGTTACTCAACATCAGTAAAAGCGGGCGAGGAGTACAGCAGCATGATGGTCCTCTTCAGATCACAGTTTATAAGAGCTTCCAGGAACCTTTCCTTCCCCTTGTTTGTGCTGCAGATGTGTCACTGCTGGCCATTTATAGAGATGCTGTCCTGGCATTTTTGAACGCCAGCATGTCATTTAACAAATGAGCCTGAAATCTTTTCTAAGAGCCTCAAATGAAAGGGATTTCTTTTTTTAAAAAAAATGAGAGTATGAAAATGCCAGAAATAATAAAGAAATCAATTAGCTTCCATTTTAATCACTGAGTTTATAATCCTTCAGTTTGCATGTCTACATTTCTTCAGCTCCCTATTTTACATCCATTATTAATGCATTCATTATTAATGTGAGCACTCATTTGCAGCCTAATTGGTTGCCTGTCTCTCTGTTTTTAAAAAAGAGGAGCTTATACCCCCTAAAAGCAAACTATAGCAACTCAACATCTCCCAGTTTCTTTCTTCCCTCCATTCAAAATATGGCAAATATCTTCCGTGGTCATCTAGTCTTGAGAAGAAGATATTATGCAATGCATTTTCCTTTAGCAGTCATTCTCTTATATTTATTACCATGCATATAGTTTTGTTTGGTTTGGTTTTTAAAGGTATCAAGTTGTTGAGTGAATAAATCCATAAAAATCTCTTTTTACTGTTTGGGGACATGTTCATATTTTGTCGACTTCATATTCCTGGAATTTGGTGTACCTGGATCATGAAGTAATGGAAGATACTGAGAGAATAACTGAAACCTATATGGAGTTATTTGTTATATTTTGTCTGCTAGTTTATATTCTATATTCCATCTTTAAATAAATCAAGGTGGATATTATCATGTAATTGGACTGAACACTTGCTTTACTCCACTTTGTTAGATTTAAGACATCCACAAATGTCTTAGTTATGCTTGTAATGGAATGGAGTCTTCCCTTTGGGTCTGACCGTGGCTGTGGGAAGGATGTCAGCATTTGGACAACAAAATGTGATCATCAATGGTTTTTTTTTAAAAAAGAATCATGATTGGTTAGAGGTTCTGGCCAGGAGATTTCATTCTATGTAGAATGAGAACAGATTTGTTCCAGTTGAAGGCAATTAATGGCTGTTGGCTCTAGAGAGAATGCTTAGGACCTCAGAATGTGTCAAGAGTGTCTATTTCCAACAAAAAGTGCTTATGTTACCTGTTCTTCCCAGGCAAGGCAACTGAGGGTTCTGACCCTAAGGGAGACCTGGAAATAGAAAACAGAGAGGGGGGGCACAACCCACCCCCCAAATCAAGATTTTCCTTGGAGATGGTTTCCTTTCCCACTGTCCCAATTAGAGATGGGCACAAATCAAAAAATTGTGTTTCGTTTGTCATTTGTCGTTTAGGGGGTCTGTTTTGGTTCGTTTCCATTTTTTGTGATTTTTGCAAAAAATTCGTTTTCATTTTCATTCGTTTCGTTACCATTTCCTTACCATTTATTTCATTTTTTTTAGCATTTAAAGCAGTTCAATGTATTGCCGTAACGAAAACGAAACGGATGACAAAATTTCTGGTGTTTCTGTTCGTTTTGTTTTATTTTAGAGACAAAATTAATTTATCATTTTGTTACATAACGAAACGAAAAAAACGGAAACGGAAACAAAAAATTGTTCATTTCGTGCCCATCTCTAGTCCCAATGGAAAGAAGGAGCACACACAGTCCCCAGGAAGACTGTGCCTAACTGGATGGAGTTCTCTTTGGACAGTGGTCTTTTCTGCCCCTGGTTTCCTCAATTTGGGACCAGGAGGCTTCCCCCTACCCCACCTCCTTCATCCCCTGCCACCTTCTCCAACCACACCAAGCTGGCAGGGACGAGCAGCTTTCAGAGCTCTGTGAGGGGCAGGGAGTCCTATTAGCATGGCCTCTTAGAAGGAATCAGAGCCCACCCAGAATGGATCCTTTCCGTCATTCTGCCCTGGACCAGGCGGGTGTCAGCGGTGATGGCACGGGCTCCTCTTTCTCAGCTTTCTTCAGCTGAGAAACAGGAGCCTGCACCACCTCCATTGCTGCCCACCAGGTCCAGGGCAAGAAAACAGGGAAGATCCTTCACACTGAAGCTGAGAAACATGAGCCCACATTGCCATTGCCCACCCACCCACTGGGTATAAGACAACTCTCTGTTTTTTGCCTAATAACATTAGCATCTTATAGATGGGGAAAACTGGCATTTTAATGTTGTAAACTGCCCAGAGTGGTCTGACAGCTCGATGGGCGGTGTCAAAAAAAGAAACGCCCAAACAAACTCTAAGGAAAAGGAAAGACATTCTATGCGAGCCCAACTAGAAAAAGTTCTGGAGACTGCAGAGAGAGCAGGAAGCTGAGGAAAAGTATCAAGCATCTGGCTGTCCAGCAGTGCTGTTTCGACCTTGAGTTGCTTTGAGTCGCATGGCATCTCAAGGAGTAGGGTCAACTCCGCCCTCAGCACCATCCAGTGCCAGGGCCGCAGTGCCATGCCTGGGTGAAATAGTGTGAGATGTGTGCTTCCCCGGGCCTTGCGAGGCTGGGTAGGGGGCGGTCATCAAAAACTGATCAAAGGGCTGGGGTGGGGGGAGGTTGCAGCATGACCCAGCTCTGTGCTCCATGAGGGCAAAAAGAAAATACCTAGCAAAACAGGGCAACCCGGTGAAGCCCCCTCTTACTGCACAGAAAATGTACCCCACCCATGCATTATCAATTTGTGGGCATGATGTGGAAGGCACTACTCAGGGCAGGTCCCCCCCGGGGGATTGCGGAACTCACTCTTTCAGAATTGGGGCGGTGTCAGAGGCAGTGGCCCAAAGGCTCCCTCACGAAGAGATTAAGAAGATGGGGAGATGGAAATCCAAAGTTTACAGGACATATATTCGTGCAGCGGCCAACACACCAGTAACATTAGTTCTCTTTTAGTTCTGCCCACAGGCTCCATCCTTCAACTTTGGATAGTTGGTCTTAGCATTGTGCATTGGGCCAGCACCTGGGCAAAAGTTCACCGTGGGGTCACCAACTGGGACTGGAGGACCACGTCCACATTGCATGGTTTGACACAAAGTGCATCTACTGGGGCACATTCTTACCGGAGTTATGGAAGTGTTTTAAAGGGTGGGCCACCCCACACACTGATAATACAGCTGGGGGGAAAATTACCTCATGCCATCAAGGGTAATGGACTTTTAAAAGGACATGGAGGCATGACTCCAGGTGATCCATGACTCATATACATAAGTGACCATGTTCTGGTCACAATTACTGCAGAGGAGGTGTTGGCAGGGGCCCAGGCATCCCGGGAAGGTCGAAATGATTCAGTGCAAGATAGACAAAGCCATAGGCTGACTGGTATCAAGCTGAGGAGATTTTTGGGTGAAGCATTCATCCATTACTGTTAGGGCACAGTAAATGTGCAGAGCGGACGGGGTCTACCTATCGGACCTGGGCAATAAGCGATGGGTAACTGTGGTTATGGAAGCCATAGGAGGTTGGTTACAGCTGCAGTGCTCTGGTGGGAACCAAGCTTAGCTCGGCTCTGGTGGCGGTTTTACAGGCATTGGGATGGATCTGAGCGCATAAAGTAGCAGGCGATAACTTGCACTCTGGAAGAACACCCAATGAGGTTACGTCAGATGGAAGGGGCCACAGGTGGAATCATGAGGGGACAGCTGAAGCCCCCCAGCAAGGATTTATGACACAAACCCCTGATGGGGTCTACACCCCTCGGAGGGGGGCTGGCAATGGCATAATGGACACGGGGTACTGATGGGGTGGACACCCCAAGGCACCATACAATAAAAATGGCTGTTCCCAAAAAACTACAGTGGGGAACGTGGGAGCATCAAGGGGCCAGCAGGCTCTTTGATGCATAGGATCCAGCCCAACGACTCAGCCAGAGTACTGCTTGTATAATCAGTAAAGTTGTGGCCTGAATATTTCCCAAAATACAATGGCCATGTCTGGTTATTACTTCTCACATAATAGAAAATAAAGGGTCAGTTGCCGGAAACAATGGCTATAGTAGAGCCTTGGGTTGGTGTTTCAGTTTCCCACTGTGCCTTCTGTGAATGTGGTCTTGGGTCCAGTGTGTCTCCAGAAGAAGGGAGGAGTAATACTTCTGAGTGTCTTCTACCTAGAAAACTTTGGGTCATCATAAGTCAAAACTGACTTAACCGTACACAATTACTATTATTATGAGTGTGGGAGGGTATATGCTTCCCTGTTTGATTTATGTTTTTAAAAATGTTATTTGTCTATTTTATTGTGCATTTATTCTGCTAAAAGCATACATTTTGATACAATTAGGGCAGTGCAGTGTTGTTTGTTGTTATTGTTGTGGCTTTGTTTTCTTTTGTGCCAGGCACTCCATCTGTGTTTCCTTGCTTTTTTTTTTTTCAATTTTGCTATCTAGAGGGCCTGTTGGACCACCATATGAACTCATGCTCTCTAATTTTTCAATGGTTCATTGTTTTTCATATTATTGATCAGCAAGTGAAATAGATAGATAGATAGATAGATAGATAGATAGATAGATAGATAGATA
>JAHTLZ010000074.1:10396428-10413880 GCA_023846285.1 Phrynocephalus versicolor | reverse complement strand
TGTGTGTGTGTGTGTGTGTGTGTGTGTGTGTGTGTGTGTGTGTGTGTCTGTCTGTCTGTCTGTCTGTCTGTCTGTCTGTCTGTGTCTGTGTCTGTGTCTCAGTACTGGTATGACTATGAACATCTCATGCAGGCTTTTTTTTAGAAGTGGTTTATTTCCTCTTATTTGGATCGATATGGCAGGCTACACTATGGTGCTGGTTTATTTTCTCTCTATCCTTGAGGGTCCATTTATCCCCTTATTTTTTTTTTAAGATCAATTATTTCCTTTATTGATATTGCACACAGATATAAGTCTAAGTCATGTTCTGCCTTGAGGGTTCTCCTCTGCTGTGTCGGTTCAACATGTGGAAATGCACAAATGTGTCAGCTGTAACATCCCATGCCCTTTGTCCTTCGTAGTGCTCCATAGCTTCCTGGGTTGCTACCAAAACCAGCAAGGAGCAATGTGGAAGCTTTTTTTTTTTTGAATGAACTGGGAGGAATCCAGGCTCTGGATGCACATTAGGACTGCAGCACGTGCTGGGGATCCATTCCGGGATCACCCGTGGATAGTAAAATCTGTGGATAAGTCACCTCTCCAAATGGAAAAGAGGGACAAAAGTTTTTCCCCTTTATCTTCCCACCTCACCACTGCCACGACTGGGCACCCGCGCACTCACCAGAACCCTCCGGTGGGTGCCTGGCTACCCAGCTGCCCGGTGGCAGCAGTGAGGAGGGAAGAAACTCCATCCCTTTCTCTTTTCTGCTTGGCTGTGGCAAGAAGAAAGGGGAAAAAACTTTCTTCCCTCCTTGCTGCTGCTGCCGGCAGACACCCGGGTACCCACAAGCAGTAACAGCAGCAGCAAGGAGGGGAGAAAATAAAAATAAAATTTCCTGCCCCGATGTCTGTCGCCCTCCTCCTTGCTGCTGTGGGCATAGCCATGGGCCAGCAAATCACCCAGCCTTTGAACTTCTGGGTTGGGTCCCAGGCGACCGATCAGAAGTTTTGAATTTCCCACTGAAACTTCCGATCTGCCGCCACAGACCTGAGCAGGAAATTCAAAGTCCCCACCCCCACCCCTCTGGAGGGTGCTGGCAAGGAGGAGGTCAGTGGGCATCGGGTCTATGGGTGCATATTTTTCTATGGGCCCAGTGTCTGCCACTTGCCTGGCAGGGAAGTGGGCATGGGCCCTTCTACATCATATTTTTGAAGAAAAAAGGTGAGGATGTGTGTATATAAAGTTTGTGATAACATGCATTGGTCATGGAAAAACCTTCAAACGAACATTTTGCTTTCCATGTTCTTTTATGCTTGGCAAGTAGGTACCGTACTCATTTTTCTGCTATATGCTCTCCTACTATATGCTCAGCCTTCTCACTGTGTGAAGCAGGCTGGTAGCTACAGTTACACATGCATAAGGGATGTGATGAATAAGCACAAATTACTCAATAAATAAACTGGTCCATTCCTAAAAGCAAAAGTGTTCTGCTTATATACTGCCCCATACTACTACAAGTAGTCTCTGGGTGGTTTACAATTTTAATTACAGAGTGCAGGCTACACATTGCCCCCCCCAGCAAGCTGGGTACTCATTTTACCGACCTCGGAAGGATGGAAGGCTGAGTGAACCTTGAGCCTGCTACCGGGGATTGAACCCAGGTCGTGAGCACAATTTTACCTGCAGTACAGGCATTTAACCACTGCGCCACGAGGACGACACAAAAGGCAATATACTCTGCCTGGACTCTTAAAGTAATAGAGAGACCCCTTGGGCAGCATAAAACTTGAAAGGTTGCCAAGATATGAGGTTTGAGGCCTGTGGATCAGTCTTGGCAAATCCAGGTTGAGAAGCAGGAAGCTCAGCAGACTCCATGTAAATGAACAACTTAACTGTGGTTATGTGTAGTTTTTTTTTTCTCCAGGTCCAAACAGTTAAACTCAGTGGCTCAATCTTTCTCTGCACTCCTTCTTTCCAAAAATAAATAAATAAATAAATAAAAATAAAAACAATTATCCAAGGACCTTTCAATGAGGAAAATAATTTGGTTTATTGGGCCGCTCCCAATGATTAAGTGGCTGAATCATTAAAACACTCTTGTCTCGAACCTCCTTGTTTCTCTCTCACTTTCCCTGGGTTGTTAGGTCACTTTGCTGTCTCAACGAATGGAAGTTTTAAAATCTGAAGTCTGAACTCATCTTTTAGTAAAACAATAAAAACAATACAAGCTTCTTGATAGAAAAGATTAAAAGATGGAAGGTTTTTTAAAAAGGGAGTAGATCTTGGCTCAAACACTGTTCCTCCTTTGATTTGGAACCCATCTAAGGCACAAAATTACTAGTTCTTGATGAGAAAGGGGATCTTGGTACATGGAGAAAGCCTGTCAATAAATAGTAGGCCCATGTAAAGTTTTACACATCCAGGATGGAAATGAGAGAAATGGATTCTACCCCCCCCCCAATTCAGTTTTGTGCAAAATCCCTCTGTGAAAATTTGGCATTTTTTCTCTTTGCGAAACAAAATGCTCACGTACATAGGTAGCATGAAAGGACTGGCGGAGTGATCACAACAATGAAAACAGCCCATCCAGCACATCTGATTCTGAACAAGGCAGCAGCCATTGTAATTGTCTGCCATTTTTGTGTGTGTTTGTTAAATTCCATGAGGGTGAGAAATCTCTGCAGTGGTGGTGGTGGGGATTCTCTTGCCATTTTGCAGGTGAGGGGAAAAAATCAAGCATCTTCTCATTCTCAAACATGAGGACAAAGCCAGCTAAGATGTCCAGAACATTCCCTGTTCGGTACTCAAAAACCTACTCAGGCCAGTACAACTCCTCCCCTCCTTGTGATATTAAAATCAGTAACCCGGGTGCTGGTAAATACTGAAATACTGCAGAGTAAATGGAAGATGATATTATTTAGCATTAGGGTGAAAGGAGAGTAACACTCTGCCTCTGAAATATGAACTAATAATAATAATAAAAATTGGCTCTGGAGCTAAGCCGCCTGCAAATTAAAGAAAGCACTGTAGTAATGACTATGAATAATTTTAACCCAGAGAGAAGAATGGTGATTTTTGCCCTCTAATAGTAGTCTTTAATGCATGACGATCAACAAGGATTTTAAATGGGATAAGATTATACTTACTCCTCTCTCCTGTGGATAATAGGCATGGTGTAGAGCAGTGCTTCTGAGGAAGCATTGTGTCAGAAATCAATTTGGTCTCTTCCTGCTAGCATCTCATAGCACCTTCTTATTAAGTCTAATTTTTAAAAGTCTTAAACTGAATGCGATTTATCCATTCCATGCTGGCGTTATCTGAATGAAAAAAGGACCACCATGGCTAGTGGTGTGATTTTTTTTCCTCCCTGAAGAGTACAATGCACACACCATCCCTTCCTCTCTACTTAGGCACGGCTTGCTGTTTACCTGTCGCTTTTAAGTATTCGTCAAGGGCTGGTGCCACCTTAGAGGTGATTTGAAAATTCAGTTGTTATCTTAGGCTGGAAAACGATACAGTCTGAACCTTGCCTCTGGGCATTTCCTAGGTCACACACCTATTGCCACCTGATGAAACTTTGTTGCTGCAGATTATCTCTTAATCGCATATTTTCTAAAGAAAACATATCTTTATTTGGAAAGTTTAAATGGAGGGGGAAATGACCTTGGAAAAGAGGTGCTTTGTTGCGTTTTCCCCAGAACTTATCAAAATTGGCAACATGAAGGTGTGAGTGAAACAGAGACCTTCCCATTTGTAATTATAGTTCTCTCTAAGGGTATGTGTACACGACCCCTAAACTCCGCTGCAAATGGCTCCCAGCTCCGGAGCTTAAAATTGTTTCCCCACCAGCTCCAGAGTTTACAGATAATTAAGTTCTACCATGCCCACCTAAGCGCGTCCCAGTGCACTTTTCAGGTACCTGCTCTCTGGAGATGAAAATTCCTGATGGGGATATAACGTAGTGACTGCCGGGCTCTCCTTGCTTCTGTTTGTTCTTTTTTTGCCCCCCGCCCCTTTAAGAGATCTGAATGCAGTGCCGGGGCGGCAGAACAGAGGTGAGCGGCATTCTTTTCTTCCTTTTTTTCTCCCTCCCCTCACGCAGCCAGCAGCTAGGAGTGCGGAGGGGGTGGGAACGCAGGAACAGCGACAAACCCCTAAGATCTCTGGTCCAAATTTAAGTGGCCAGTGGATCTTAGGGGTCATGTGAAAAGGCTCTAAATCTTCACAAGAGTAGCCATCTTAGTCTCTTGTAACAGAATTCCAAAGGCCCCCAAATATGTTGGTAGACCTGTTGAGAGCAGACCTATTACATCCAGGGAATTAACAGAAGGCTTGATTCACTAATCAACAATTGACTCAATGGCCAGTTGGAAATAACAAATGGATTTTGGCCAAATAATGTTCTGGCATTTATCAAACTCACGGATTCATTATCGTGTGAGCTTACAGGGTCACATGCCTTGCTCAAATACATTTGAGAGGCATTTATTGCGCCTGATGATGTGGGCTGTATAACTAGAAAAGCTCATGGAATAAAAAATGGGTTAGTCTTTGATATTTCATCTCATGGTATGCATTTTTGTATTCTTTCCCAGTACTAAGGCACTTGTCTAGAGAATTATATACAGTGGGAACTCAGGAAGTGAGAACAAGATCCATTCAGGTTAAGACATTAAGAGCAAGGTTGGAAAGGAATTTCACATGATTTGATATTTTAAAAAGAAAAGTTATCCATCAAGCTTGACAGTCTGCAAAACCATCAACAAAATCATGCATATATGTTTGGTTTTCTTATCATTGGGTGAAATGGTGAATGTTAGTATTTTTGTTCCTTTTTTCTTTTGAAATAAATACACTTTATGCAGTGGGAGAGTGCTAAAATGCATGCATTAAGACAATAATTTAGGGGAAATCTAAAAACACATGTATTAGGAAAAGAATATCACAAAATTCAGACAAACGACTATACAAGAAAGGAAAAACAGATATATGATAAATAGAGATGGGCACGACTCGGCGAAATTGTTGTTTCGTTTTCGGTTGTCGTTTCCGTTACGTAACGAGAACGGTAACGACAATTAAGCCATCAGAACTCGAACTCGAACTGATAAACGATAAATTGGGTCTGATTTGTCGTTGTCATTCATGGCATCGCGGTGTCGGCGATCGCGTGATGCCAAGCAGCGCAGCACAGAAAAAAAGTTTTAAAAATAAAAAAACCCGATTCCCGGCCATAAAAGCAGGCGAAAATATGCCTGCCTAGGGGTACCTACCGAGGGGTGGTTTCTGGGGGGGGGGTCCCGGCTTCCCCCCCCTCCTGTCCTGGGCTGCTGGTACCAGGCTGGGGGGGCATCATTGTCTCCATTTGCCATGCAGTGGGGGGGGGATCCAAAATGGCGACCGCAATATTTTTTTTTAAATCATGGTCCAAAAACCCACCAAAGCACCACAGAAACATGTGATAATTAGGTATTTTAAATGCCTGATTTTTTATAGTAGCAGCAGTGGGTTTTTATTGCAACAAAACGTCTCCATTGATTTTATTTTATTTTATTTTTATTTTTTTATACCTGCACACGCACAATGATGGGCTGGCCATGGGATGGGACCATGCAAATTTTTGGATCCATTCCACCAATCGCATGGCCAGGTCATTGCGGGACCCGCCGCCGCCGCCCGTGCACCTGCCAGCGTGCCTGCCTGTGTGCCCGCGTGCCCGCCCCTTCCCCCTGCCACTGTTGCCGCCCACGCATGCCCCCCCGCCACTGCTGCCTGCCCGCACCTCCCCGCCCCCGCAACCCCACCCGCCGCCTAGGGCGCAAAAACACCTAGCGCCGGCCCTGATTGCGGGACACCAATGGGACGTCAAATTGCGCAAAATCGCGGTGGTAACGACAAACGACAAATGAAATGACGAAACAACAAATTTTTAAAAAATTTAGTGACAAACAGAAACGACCCGAAACGGACCCGTCCCGACAAACGACAACTTGATAAAAAAAAATTCCTGGTCGTGCCCATCTCTAATGATAAACCAATAGGACAATTAGAAACAAGGGTGTATAGAAAATGCAAGTGGGATTAGGAGACATTGGAAGTGAGGTACACATACTGATATACATACAGATTCTCTCTGTAAATTTTACTTTTATATATACATATCTCATGTACATATGGAAAATATCCACTAGAGAAAGGGGGGTGAAGAATAACTTTCCCCACAGTCTGCACAACCTATGAAGCTTGCCTGAATTCAGAATCCAGGGTGCAAATATCAAGTTAGCCCATCCTAAAATCTGTATTCTTTTTACACATTCAAAAGAAGGCTCAGACTGGGAGAGAGGTATTTGCAGAAACTATCCAGAAACTGCTTCTGAAAGTGATATAGTCTCTTTCTCTTAAACCCATTCAGATGGTTTTGAGAACAATTTGATAAGAGGACAGAGATTTTCCAGGGATTTTTGTGGAGTTTTCTTTTGCTAAATTTCTGCATGAAGGGACTTGGCTTACACCTCACAGACTGATCTAGAGATTGTCCAAAACACTAACCTTCCCAGTTGCTCCAATGTTGTGATAGAAGAACTTGGAGTTTTGAAAGTGTCAAAAATATTCTGAGACCTTTTTTCAAGGGACAGTAATGCAGAAAAGGACCAGAACTAGGGATGGGCAGGAAACAAAAAATGAAATGCTGTTTCATCATTTCATTACATAATGAAACAAAACAAAACAAAACAAAATGAGGAAGCAGCATTTCGTTATAGACGAAACAAAACAGTAGTTTTTCCATTGAAACGAACCGTTTCATTCCATCGTTTTTGGGCTCCTTGCCAAGCTGTCAAAGACTGGACCCATTTAAACCTGGCCCAGTTGGTACCTGGGGTCCCCCTGGTGCCGACTGGGCCAGGTTTAAAGGGTCCAGGTATTGACAGCTCGGCAAAAGCCCTCTGAAAATGCTCGGGAGGGCAGCGTGATCACCAGAGCTGCCTTTCTGACCATTTCCTGAGGGCTGCTGCCGAGTGGTCAATGTCTGGACCTCTTTAAACCTAGCCCAGTGAGCACCAGAGGATCCCACCTGTGCCAACTGGGCCAGTTTTAAAGGCGTCCAGACACCAAATCATTTCATTTCGTACAAAAACATTTTTAAAATTTCATAAGAAATGAAACAAAACAAAATGGGGGTGAGCATGAAACAAAATGAAATAAAACATTGTTTTTCCATTTCATGCCCATCCCTAACCATAACTGTGGCAACAAAATACTGAGAAATGATGTAGAAATAAATATGTTCCTCTTCAGAAATTCAAAATCTCTGATTAGAACAATATCCACCAGCCTGACAATGCATATTCATATAAACATATATTTTTTTTGTGTTCATGTGAATTGTAGGCTAAGACATCTAAAAAGCACAATACAGAAAAAGAAAGCTTTCAGGACACATGCCACATTTACTCCTATGAAGCTTCTAAGGCACAAGATCTCTGTTCCGGAGACCATTTTGTAGTTGTAGTTTCAAGATTAGCACTTATATATAGATATATATATTTATTCACTTTTTATAAAAATATAAAAAGTAAAATCCAGGCCCTCTTGGATATTGGAATACTTTGTACTTTTTCTACATTTTAAATCAGAACTTACGCTTCAAGCAATTAGTATTTTGTACCAAGAAGAGACATCTACAGATGTCTCATTCCATTAAGAACAAAAGTAATCAGCAGCTGATGTTGCCAGATTTGTTCTTCATGTATGTATGTGAGACAAAATGGCAATATGGTTCACCACGATTATGCGCATGCCATGCCTAGAAGATGGTAGCAAACAATAAATCACCATGATTTATTGCTCTTATTGATTCACAGGCCCACTTTGCATGATCTGATTTGATAGACTTCATTGGGAAATAACAACAGTGCCTGTTCATTAGCATCAGTTAATTTGTGAAGCTATTAATTATGAAATGAGAAAGATGCTCTGTATTCAGTCATTAGAGCAATTGCAATTAGATTGAACAATGACTTGTAAATCAAAGAAAAAACAGAGATCATAAATGTGTTCTCTGTTTGTTATGGAAGGAGTAGTGTTGTTTTCTTCATGGCTGCCTTGTTTCCTTCCATTCATTTTCCTCCCTCCCTCTTCAGCTTAACGAGACTCACCTTTTGAAACAACACACAGTCAGGGCGCCATTTCCAAAATGCCCCTTTGCTTTATTTTATTACCATATTTACATTGCTTATTGATCTTGGCATTTCACTTCTGCCTCACAAGGAGAATCACATAAAACCTAGCAGGCCATAACTTGGATGCCACATTCCCAGTTAAGAGTTTTTTCTCCATTAACAAAGCACTGGCACCAGGTAAAAGTTTTACATGGCTCAATTACTGAGCCGATATATGATTCCCAGGAGCACCATGCTGGCATAATCATTTCTGCTCTCATGATATCGAAAGAAAAGAACAGTGACGCGACGTAACGCTGTAAAAGGCTAATAGCCAAGATCTACCTGAGCCCATCTGCTCTGCGCATTGGATGCAATAATTCATTGAGGATGTTTTGGTTTCTTGGGTTGTTTTTTTAGCAGCACACTGTTGTGAAGTGAAAGCCAGAAGGGCTCGATCCCTTCTTCTCTACTTGGCAAAAACCCAGTGCTATTTCCATTGCAGAGACAGGTAAAAAGGGTCGGGCCTTTCTTTTCTCTTACATGTTTATAACCCATGTTTCTTCATTGAGCTTAGCGAGACAGGGTGCATGGTGCAGAATTGATCCTTGTAAAAACCCTATGAGCTGGTTAGCACAGGCATTCTCAACGTTCTTGTGGCCACGGCCGTAAACCCAATATGAAAGAAATATCAGCTGGAATCAGGACTGTGTGAGTCATGGAAGGGATTTTATAAGGTGGTATGGGAAGAACTGTTTTCCATCTGCGGGCCTCTTCAAATGTGCCAGATCCCTCAGGGAGTGGGTGTGAGAGAGTGAAAAACTCAGGCTCACTTCATGAGTTTTATGGCAGCAGGGGGACTTCATTCCAAACTCCCTAAATCTCAGCCTGGCACTCGAACCAATATGCCAGGTCTGAACCTATCTAAACCATGGAGTCCTTTTGTGATCTGCAGATGTTATGTGCTTTTCAAGGTCCTGACTTAGCCAGGCAAGCCTATGAACTCCAAAAGGCCCTGTTATCAACAGTCCCCTTCAGCTGTTGTAAACATCACCCTTAATAGGCTCGTTAGGTGGATGGTGGTCTGAATAGGCTCAAACCAGGGTGATGTGAAATCAAGATGAACTATAAATGGGAGGCCCTTGCCACTAACTTTCCTCAGACTGACAAAGCTGCTTGGATGAGTAGAGAAACATTTCGATCTCACAAGGAAAGAAGTCTAGTTGCCATAACTTCCAGATAAGTGCACCTGGATGACAGAGAATCTTCACAGACACCTTGAACATGACTTTCCTTGAATGAGAAATTAGAGCAATGGTTCTATAGTTATTGAAGTCCTTGGCATCTCCATTATCATGGGACTGTACTGTGTTTTGAATGTTTTCAGTTTTGGCACTATTTTTTTCTCCATAGGTAAAGGTAAAGGTTCCCCCTGCACATGAGTGCTAGTCATGCCCGACTCTACGGGTGGTGTAAATCCATGGCCATGTGGCTGGCATGGCTGAACGCATTTCTGTGCACAGAACACTGTTTAGCTTCCCACTTTTTATGGCGGCACTGATTTATCTACTTGCATTTATAAGCTTTTGAACTGCTAGATTGGCAGGAGCAGGGGGTTAACATTGGGAGCTTGCTCTGCTGCATGGCAACTTTGCAGTTGACAACTTTGCAGCTGACAGTTTCAGAGCTCTAGCCTGCTGAGCCACCATACTTGTCGATATATTTGTGTTATGAATTTGTCAGATTCGATCTCAGTGTCATGAAATGGTTCTATCAGTCTCCCAGTGCTTTCACATTGATTTATTTCTTCCCAGTGCTTTCAGAGTAGTTTCACTTTCTAGGATTGCAGGATCTGCTAATGTTATTCTCTTCTATTTTACTGTCTGATATTCTTATTGTTTGTATGTTAATTGCCCAGAATGGTGTTCTGTGTTAATGAGGTGGTGTAGGAAGGAAGGAAGGAAGGAAGGACCTGTACAGCCAAGGAAACAGCTCAGATTTCAATCAGGCACCCGAGAATTGCTAACCCTAAAGACTGTATAGTAAAGATGGGCACGAAACGAACAGTTTTTCATTTCCGTTTTCATTTTTTGTCTCTAAAATGAAATGAAACAAACATAAACACCAGAAATTTTGTCGTCTGTTTCGTTTTCGTTACGGCAATACATTGAACTGCTTTAAACGCTTTAAAATATCACAAAACATTGAAATAAATGGTAACAAAATGGAAATGAAATGAACGAAAATGAAAATGAATTTTTTTGCAAAAATTTGCAAAAAACTGAAATGAACTGAAACGGACCCCCTAAACAACAAACGACCAACGAAACACCTTTTTTTTTTATTCGTGCCCATCTCTACTGTATAGAGATATGGTCCAGTAGGTTCCCAGGGTGGTAGTGGATAGTGTGATGGTTTAGGACTCAGGTTAGGAGGCATTGCTTTGAATATCTGCCTAGCCATGGAAGCTAACTGCTGTGGGCAAACCACTCCTTAAATGTATCGTTTTACCTTGCAAGCCCTATTAGGATCTCTGTAAATTGGTTCCGATTTGATGGCACAGAACAACAGCAACATGCAAAGGGGTTACTGAGTCTCTGAACCAGGAGCTCTCCCTTGCTTTGCAACCCATTACAAACATCATTACTAAAGAGTAATAATGTGATCAACACATTGTCCACCGAGGAAACCCTTTCTTTGCTCTGCTTTTCTCACAACAGAGAAGACACTAATATCTCCTCAGAGTGATGAGAGTGCAATGGGAGGAGGAAAAACCCAAACACAGAGAGGTCATGAATGTTTCATGGTGGATCTCGCTTCCGGGAAGGCTACCTGGGAAGACTGAATCCATTTTAAAATGGAGGAAGGTGTTGATGTACTGTAGATGGAGAGACTAATTTAATAGTGAAATTATATTTTGATTTGTCTGTGACTCGCGGCAAAGAGCAAGGGAATATTTAAATGTATTATCAGGCAGACTTGAACAAATCCTGCCTTCTTGTGTGGGTCTTTTGAAAGAGATTAGTTTCTCAAACTGTATTGCTTTTCTAGCACCCAGGACAAATTAAAGAGTGATCTGCATTTGCTTCTGGGTGTTTAGCTTGTGTGCAATTTAAATATATTATCACAACAATTAAAAACTAGAACATCTCCCCTAACACATTCTTTTTTAAAGGAGCAAAACAACCCCACCATGCTAGTGAATATTCAGTTAATTTAAAGCTAAGCATTCCATACCAGTGCTTGCCATTTGCTTTGGTTTGGTGAATTAAACATTCCAACGCAGAACCTGAAAAAAAAGGTTCTTGTTATAAAGAAGATTCTTTGATTTTAATTACTTGGATGGGGTGTTGAAGAGACAAAAAAAAAAAAACTGGAAGGAAGGAAAGAAAAAAGGAAAAAAAACAGGGGAGGAATATCTTTTGTTTTTGTTTGATGTGGTACAAATAAATCCCCAAAGAAAGCAAGCCAGGATTGTTGGGCATGGCTAGGAATATCTTGAGTTTAAAGCAGAACTCATAACAAGATTTACTCACAGACTGAGACTGGGTTGTCACAGCGATGGGTCTTAAGACTTGCTATGAAAACACATGGCTCCATCTGTTTCCTCTCTCTTTTTCTTGGCTACAGGAGAGGGTTTAGCAATTCTGATCAACCCAACAAGGGAGTTGATACACCAAGAGAAGGGAAGAACAGATTTCTCATTTTGGCACCATTATGCCTTTTTTTTAAAAAAAAATGGCAGTTGAAATAATTATCTGCTACTACAGGCAGCTGATGAATAGCACGTTTAATCTAAGGATCTAGTAGAATACTCTATCGCACAGAGAAAGGATGAACAGCCAAGGACATCACAAATGACAAAATGGAAAAAACAAAACAGAGGAACACTTTGGCTTCCCTTCATCATTTCATACAACAAAAGATATATACAAGCAGTTATATTTGAGAGAGAGAAATGCTGCTTATTCAAAGTTTGTTAACAAAGTTGTAGAAATAACAAAATGGCTGTTAATGTGTAGCATCAAACTCCTGGTTGAAGTTCTGTAGAGATTACATTCAATAAGGTTAATTTCCATCTCCAGGAATAAACTGTCAGAAATATACGAAGCATCTAATGTATCTAATGTACATACACTACTTTCTACCAGATAGGTAGGATACCTTAAATGTTCTAGTATTAATGCTGGAGAGGTGATACCTTTATTTAGACCACTAAAAAAGTAGACCACCTTATTTAGTGATCTAAATAAAGATATCTCCTCCCCAATATTTGTACTGGGTAAAGGACCACATGACTTCCTCTGGCACATTTATTTATTTATTTATTCATTCATTCATTTTAGCAGGTTCTAATACTGTGTGCTTTCCTTTTAAGATAGTTTTCACCTCATTCCTTCTGTCTGGGACTCATTATTTCAATTATCACTTAGCCTGTCCACCTTAGTCAGTTTCTCCTCACCATTAGTGGTGTGAATGTCGGAAGCTTCTGTAAATTATTGATCATGCACAAACAGATCTTTTCAAAAGGAGGTGAGAGATTTTTCCTGTGGAGAAAATTTTGCTTATCTCACCACATCTCTTTGGGTGTTCCCCAACATTCCTCAGATGTGTTGCCTGAAACAGATACACCATGCCCAAATTCCATTGTAGGAAAAATTTAGAAACAGCCTAGCTGAAATTAAAAAAAAATGTGGGGTACTCCATCCTTCTGGTTGTTGGTCATATCAGAGTTCTATTGGTTTCCTTTAAAATTCTTCAATAAATATTTTTACTAAGAAGAGATGTCGCCCTTCCACTCAGTTTACTTGGTACTGTTGTTTAAGGTTAAATTTGAGTGCTGTTCTGGACCTACTTTTTCTAAATAACCAGAGCTTGCAAAAGTTACTTTGAAAACGTGATTAGTTTATTCCTGGTTCCAAGGATCCAAAGTGTAGTTAGTTGTCACTGTACTTACAATTTTCAAAAAAACCTTTACTTCCTCATTATTCAAAAGTAATCAAGGCAGCCACCTTATCATTACTTTTAAAATAAATATCAGACTGCCCAATGCTACTTGTGAAGAAACGGAGAAATGGCAGAATATAGATTCCATCTTGCAATATCAGGCTTCTCTAGGTGCAGCAGGGAAAGCTGGCTGAGAGTTGTAATGGCCGTTGTCAGCTTGGTAACAAGGAAGGGGTAACACTTGTAGCCTATGTCTTCAGAAGGAGTCCTTCAAGACCAAGCTGCCTGGTTTCCTTGTACTGGGCTAACTGGGGAATGACTTCAGCTATGAGAGAAACAAAGAGGGCAGAAAATGCTCTGGTCTAATTGAATATTCAAATGAGCATGAAGCCTGATTGGTGGTGCATTGGAAATGGATGCTTAATGTTACAAAAAGGACTTCAGAAGTTACTACTTTAGTTGGCTTAGCTTTTCTCTCGGGAGATGGTATGTTCAGTTGCTGTCCTACTTTGCCTTGCCATAGAAGATGTACTCTGTGCATGCCTCAGAACCATGCTGGCTTCTATGCTAGTCTGTGAGTATTATGGACACTAATTTTCTAATTGCTTTAGCTTTAACTCAATTGTATTTTTTGCTCCAAATCCTTTTTGAAGCCTTTTGAATCTTTTTTGCCTTTCGTCTTTATAACATACAAAACTTTCTCCAACATGGCAGAGTGACTCTAGAAGTTACCCAAAACTGGGCAGTCTTTGCACTACTGGTCTATCTAACACTATGTAACAATAAAAGTAATTACTGCTGTAATGCAAAAAGGAGTATTATCCTTCATGTCTCCAGTTGTAAGGTAATGTCATGGTGAATTTCAGAAAGAATCAGTGATTCATTATTTGTAAGGACCTACTTCAAAGTTCTAGAAAGGACTATAGGTCTGTAACCCAAATGTAAACAATCAGTCACTGGTGCATATATGACCATCTCTACAAAGGAACTTAAGGGGAGAGCCTCATAATTGGCTTTCTCCTCTTAACCTTCAACCTCTTAGATGGTTACTTCACATCCATTCACATTCCGGGAGGAAGTTCATTCCATTTTGATGTCAGTCGTGGTCACATGGTCTTCTCCCACTTCTGTTCCTGTTCCTATGTACCGACGGGCGTGATTGATGATACTGGGACGAATGTTACCACACATCCTTGCTCCATGATTAGATGTGAAATTCTATGCCTTCTTTCTCTTTTGTTTTTTTCGGTCTGACCTTCCGTTTTTCGATGTTTTGATTCTCCAAAGCCTTGCCTTCAATGCGTTATGGAGCAAACTTCAAGGCAATTGTCTTTTAAAATCTCAGCACTGCATTGCTAACTCCATAGGGAATTTACTGGCAAATGTCACTTCGCACTCCTGCCACTAGATGGCAACAAGCTACAATTGGCACTCGTTCCGTGACGAGGCTTACTTCACGGGCTCTCATCTCAGAACGAGAAGCGAGAGGAGGAGATTCCCGAGGCCAGGGAGGGGAATCGCTCATCCCACTTAAATTGCAGTTCAGGGGGCATGGTCAGGACAAACTCCCATCATCACACATTGGACATGCGGTAAGATTACTTTGTACCAGTACCAAGCGGGACCGCGACCCGCGATGAAAGGGATGTGAAGTAATGGCCTTACTGAAGGCTTTGTTTTACTGAAGTAAAATATTTATAGCACAGGAAAGCCATTTCATTTTACAGCAGAGGGAAAAGGGTAGGTTTTTGGTTTCCCAGCCCCATCATTAAAGTAAAGGACCCTTATTACCAAGCAATAAGGGTTTTATACTTTATAGGAAACAATGATGGAAATATTACATGCCAGTACAATTGCCTTCTAAGTCCCTGATTAAGATAAATATACACTAGACCATTTACCTCCTGCTGTTCTTTTTCTCTTGAAACCTTGTCCAGTTAAATTTTGCTAGGCTGGGCTTTCCAATGGCTGTCTAAAGATTTATTTGGCATGTTTAAACATGACCACTCAATAGCCCTTGGCTTATTAACAATCACCACCTTCCTGCCCCTTTTCTTCTTTTCTTTCTCTGGCAGATTTCCTCAGAAATTTCCATTTGTTAGAATTTTATAAAGGGTACTTTTAGTTATACCTGGATTATAATTTAATTGTGTTGCTAATATGCTGCATTGTGCCTTGAGTTTATTATTGTTGCTTCTCTCACACTAAGCTGTACTATGTCTTCACCTATACTTGATGGCATTAAGGAAACTGTTAGATATAGAATACTGTCATTGGATGTAGTGAAGGTTTTCTCATCTGATAATTTGTCCAGGGAAAGATTGTGTTAATTCCTCTGCCATTTATTACTGATAACTGCAAAAGAAATGCACTCAGAACAAAATGTGCAACAAAATTCAACTCCCCAGATTTAGTGTTTTGCCCTATATATTGAGTTGACTCCACTGAAGTCCATGAGGTCTGGGACTGGATGGTGCCAGACATGGGTAGAATTCATGGATGCCCGTGCCATTATTTTCATTATCTAGAGCAATGATGGCGATTGGCGAACCTTTTAGAGATGAAGTGCCCAAACTGTGATTCAAAACGCACTCATTTTTTTTTTTGCAAAGTGCCAATACAGCAATTTAAGCTGAATACAGGTGGCTGTCAGGTGCCCACAGAAAGGGCTCTGAGTGCCACCTTTGGCACCCATGCCATAGGTTCACCAACACTGATCTAGAGCAATGTAAGTACATGGAAATGCTCTCCAGTAGGAATGGGGAAATATCAGTTCATGAAATGTGCTCATTCAGGATGCTGAGACTCTGGCAGGGACCTCCCTTGCCCTCTCTCTGAAGCCACGTCTCCTTGTGTCAAGGAGGAAAACCGGAACTGTTGGGGAGCCTTTGAGAGCCTTGGAAGATTTGAGAGCCTTGGAAGACGACCTACTCCGGGCGGCCGACAGGGGTTGCTCTACCCTGTTGGTTCTCCTGGATCTGTCAGCGGCCTTTGATATCTTACTGACCATGGTATCTTACTGGATCGGCTCTCTGAGGTCGGAATTGGGGGCACTGCTTGCAGCTGGCTCCGTTCCTTCCTGGAGGGCCGTCCCTAGTATGTTCAGCACGGGGGGGGGGAGTTGTCAGCCCCGTGGGTTCTCCCTTGTGGAGTCCCGCAGGGGTCATCACTGTCCCCTTTGCTGTTTAACATCTATGTAAGGGCGCTGGCTGGGGTCATTAGGAGTTTTGGAGTCTGCTGTCATCAGTACGCTGATGACACGCAGCTCTATCTCTCCTTTTCCACCTCTGCAGTGGAAGCTGTGAGGATCCTAGATGGGTGCCTGGACGCCGTGCTGACTTGTACCGGGGCGAACAGGCTTAAGCTCAACCCCGAGAAGACGGAGGTCATGTTCTTTGGGAGCTCACCATCTGGGTATGGAGGCCCTCTTCCGCATCTGGGGGGAGTTTCCCTTCAGCTCGCAGAAAGGGTGCGGAATCTGGGTGTGGTCCTGGACCCGGCGCTCACCATGGAGGCCCAGGTGGCGTTGGTGACCAGGTCCGCTTATGCCCATCTTCGTCAAATCGCCCAGATCCGCCCGTACCTGGATGGTGACTCTCTGAGAACAGTGGTCCAAGCTCTGGTGATCTCGAGGCTGGACTACTGCAATGCGCTCTACATGGGGTTGCCCTTGACTCTTCTCCGGCGTCTGCAGCGGGTACAGAATGCGGCGGCCAGGCTGGTGGTCAGTGTGCGTCGTTATGATCACATAACCCCAGTCCTGGCCCGCTTGCACTGGCTGCCCGTTGCAGCCCGGATTAGATTCAAGGTCCTGGTTTTAATTTATAAAACCCTCCATGGCTTGGGACCAGACTACCTGTCGGAGTGTATCGCCCAGCGATCCACCTCGGCCTGACCCGTCCGGCAGTCGCGAGCGCACTCGCTTCCGGTTGCCATACCACGAGAGGCCCGTAAAATGCTTACGCGGAATTGGGCCTTCTCTGTGGCAGCCCCCATCTTGTGGAATGCCATCCCTAGCGAGGTGCACTCTGCAGAGTCCCTGCTGGCCTTTCGGAAGGCATTAAAAACCTTTCTCTTCCGAGAGGCCTTTGGCAAGACCTATGTTTTTTTGTTTTTTTGTTTTTAAACCCGCCATCAATAGAATGGACTGTTTAAGACTCTATTTATCAGGCTCATCGCCTGTGGCGACGCTGGGGCATCCCTGTTTTAATTGTTTACACTGTATTGATTTAGATTTGTTTGCTCTTTTATTGTATATTCCCTTTTGTTGTTAGCCGCCTAGAGTTCGTTCTCGAAGATAGGCGGGATATAAATGCAATAATAAATAAATAAATAAATAAATAAATAAATAAATAAATAAATAAAT
>JAHTLZ010000074.1:10350214-10385001 GCA_023846285.1 Phrynocephalus versicolor | reverse complement strand
AGGAAGGAAGGAAGGAAGGAAGGAAGGAAGGAAGGAAGGAAGGAAGGAAGGAAGATTTTGAGTGTTTTTGAGGAAGGATTTTTTTTTCATCAGTAAAGGACAGGTCCACCATCAATAAACAGAATTTCTTTTAAATGTAAGAATTACAGTCTGTAACAAGGACTGGAGGAGTGAAGCGTGTGGGCTCCTGAAGCTTGCATAAATCTCTCCATCAACCAAATATTCCCCCCACCCCAAAGAATAGAGTACTGCATCTCCAAAAGACTAAAAAGGTTAAATAAATATATGAAATGATACTTTTTAAAATAATAAAAATATATGGTTAGAAAAAGAAGTGGATAGGATACTCAATTCTCACTATTTTGGTGATCAAACCCCCCCCCCCCCAGTGTGTGTTATTGGTAAAAGGTTTTTTTTTTAATGTCAACTCCCATGGTCTTAGGGAATAGTGGGTGTTGTAATTCAAACCAGGAACTTTCCCAAGGTTTGAAAAAAAAAATAAGTCTTGTTTCAGCGGTTGTGCTTAATTCCTAGATAGCTGCTATGGCTGAATAAACATGATCCTGTGGATTTACTGAATCTTTGGTATTCATCTAAGGCAGCACACTTCCATGGATCTTCAGGGATTCCCTAGTGGGTTTTTTCCCCTCATTACCATAGCTCTCACCATTTAGAGGAGGGCACCTAGGCCCCTTTCTACTCCCAACTAGGGGGTCAGGACCCCTTTGGAGGGTCGAACGACCATTCCACAGGGGTCGCCATGAGTCAGTGAAGAAAAAGGCACAAATGGCTTGGGTCTGGAGGAGAAGAGGGAGGATGAATGAGTTACAGTCAGTCAATGGCACTGGAGGCTGAAAATTGCCTGAGGGTGCCTGTAGAGGGAAGTTGTTTATAGCACCTTCCAAGCAGGACAAGGGGTCACCACAACATGAGGAACTGTATTAAAGGGTCACTGCATTAGAAATGTTGAGAACCACTGTTCTGGGGAGTAATATTTCTTCAAAAGATAGGTTTAGGAATATGTGTTGGGTCATCATGAGAGCCTAGGAAAATTGGGTTCCTTCCTACATTGTGCATACATCACAATGACGTGCATTGCAGGTACATCATTGTGCATCTAGATAAAGTGATAATGGAGAGGAGGAGATCTGAGGGCTCCCTTGTGTATTACATGGAGAGAGGTGGGTTCTAGTGCATCCCAGTACTAATTCTCCTGTTGTTTTCCTTCTTTGTGTGGTGGCAACTTGCACTCATGCCAGCTCAAGAGGCAGGGTCCACAGCGCATAACATCCCCATGTTAATGCATTTGGGTGGGGGAGCGGCTTCTTAGCAGAATGAACAATCTTCTCTTCCAACTCCTATACAATATTGTTTTCCGCTTAAGCAGAAAATAAAAAGGCATTTGCCAAGGAAACATAATGCTAGTGCCAGATAATAAATACATCAGATTACCAAGTGCTCAGCTCCACCGGATGGTATCTGCAGGTGGTAGAAATATTTTATCCACATGGCTTTCCACAATTAATATTCACTTCCTGTTTTACCCCCATCGATGAATCGTCAGGAATTGGCCAATACGGCACCTACCTCGGGAATCACGACCTTTTAAGGACTGGGGTTGAATATTCTCCTTAATATTTTTTCTACTCTTCTCCTTGGTTGCTTCTTTTCCTCAGTGATTTCAGATGAAGCTTCCATCATTTAATCACCATGCTTTCCTCACTGAATTTTATGGAGACTGCAGACACCCTTGTCCTTTACTTGTAACATGCCTTTGTTTTCTTCCTGTATCTCCATTTCCTGCTGCCACCGCTGTGCCCCCCCTGGGCTGTCCTTTACTTTTGACAGAAAGTAACTGAACAGTGTCTTCAAAGTACAAAGATGAGGTGCCCGTGGTTTGGAAATGTCCTGAGAGGCAGGCGGCATATTGAGTTACGTACGGTGGGGGTTCAGAAAGAGGAAAAACAACAACAAAAGCATAACCCCATGGGGAAGCCCTTCTACATTGAAAATATAGAAAGAAATACCTCAGACTAGGTCACATATACTCTTGCTTTACTTAGAGAAAATTGCCCAGGATAAAGGGCAGTTTTTAGGAGAAGTCTGGGAAAACAGCAGCTTGTGAACCACATGGGGCATTTTTGCTGTCCTCCCCCGAGCCACTCTAGAACTCTCCAAGTTCAAAACACCCCCATCTTTTGATCAAAATTATTTATTTTAGACAAAAGGTCCTCTGGGGACATTGGTTTTCTGCTCCTGGGTCTTGGGTTGTCCTAAAGATTCCTATACACCCATTAGAGATGGGCACGACTCAGAAAAATTGTTCATTTTCGTTTTCGTCTAGGGGTCTGTTTCGGCTCGTTTCCGTTTTCGTGAGCTAATTTTCAAAATTTTTCGTTTTCGTTTCGTTGCGTAACGAAAACGACAGACGAAAACGAAAACGAAAATTTTTTCATTTCTTCCCATTTAGCTCCATTAAGTGCTTTTCCAGTAATGAAAAACGAAAATTGGCTCAAAATTAGTCGTTTCGTTTCCGTTTTCGTTCCAGTTTTGAGCCGTTTTTCATTTTTCGTTTCGTTATGTAATGGAAATGAAAAACAAAAACGGAAACGAAAATTCCGCTAAGTCGTGCCCATCTCTAACACCCATCCAAAAAAGAGAAAGACTGAAACCAAAATGCATGTCTGAGCATTTTGTGTTTTTATTTTAAAGGCTGGTTTAGGCCAGTTCCAGATCTGGTATGGCCCACAATGGGGTGGTGGTGGCCATTTTAAGTTGGTCCCAAGTCTGCAGTCCTCTTTCCCACACCCCACATTGGACAATAACTCATAGCACCTGATTGGCAGCACCATTTACTTGAACCATTAGGAAATTCTGAGCTTATTTTACTGGTTAGTATAATAGTTATTAATTGCTACAGATTTATATATGGACATTTTGCTACAGTTCCAAAGTGACGATTGATTGATTGATTGATTGATTGATTGATGGTCAGCTGGTTGCCCTAAGTTGGCTCTGACTTAATAGCACCACACAGAGAGACATTTTTTGCTTTACTTTCTGCCAATCTCGAATGGTCTTTGATTAACTGCAGTAAAATTTGGCTGGCTATTCTTTCTACCCCACCTCCAGTGCTGACTTGATGTTAAAAGCAAAGTGTTCTGCCTATATACTGCCCCCATACCACTTTAAGTAGTCTCTGGGCGGTTTACAATTTTAATTACAGTGTGCAGGCTACACATTGCCCCCCCCCCCCAGCAAGCTGGGTACTCATTTTACCGACCTCGGAAGGATGGAAGGCTGAGTGAACCTTGAGCCTGCTACCTGGGATTGAACCCCAGGTCGTGAGCACAGTTTCACCTGCAGTACAGGCATTTAACCACTGCGCCACAAGGCTCTTAACCATCTCTTTCCCTTCCAAGTTGCACTTTTTGTGTAATTGTTTGCTCCAGCATGGATGATCTGATGGTGAACCTTCTGCTGTTGAAACGAGTTTGGTAGTCACTGGCTATTGTCAGCCTGATTCATTGTTTGACACCTGAAAATAGATTTTTACAGTCCCTATTGATGGTAGGGATATCTGATGCTTTGGGCTTAAATGTTTCACTGGCACAATTTAAAAAGGTGATTAATCAATGTTTAATGCATAAACATTTTCTAGGAGTGAAGAAATATGGCAAATCCATCCATCCAGTAGATGAAATAAGCATTTCTACTAAGTACACAGCTGCCTAGATGCCCTAAGCACATCCGATCTCACCTGATTTTGGTAGCTAAGCAGGGTCGGCCCTGGTTAGTACTTGGATGGAAGACCTCCAAGGAATACCAGGTGCAGTAGGCACCTGGAATAGGAACTGGCAAAACCACTCCAGTATTCCTGCCAAGAAAACTCCATGGACATGGGGTCATGAAGACTGTCACGACTGTAACGACACAACACACACTAAGTACATAGCACAGATTGAAATACATTGAAGATGTTTAGCTTTTCATCATGAAAACACTGCTAAAACTAATAATATAAGCATTTAACAATATATTTGCCCAAACAAAGGGGGCAATCTAAGCCTTCATTACTTGCCCCAATGCTTTGCCATGCTGCTAGTGGTTACCGAGGAAGTGCATACTATAGACCAGTGGTGAACCTTCAGCACTCCAAATGTTTTGGACCGCAACTCCCACAGTCTTTTGTCAGTGGCAACACAGGCATGGAATTCTGGGAGTTGCGGTCCAAAACATCTGGAGTGCCGAAGGTTTGCCACCACTGCTATAGACCTAGGTTCCTATCTTGGGTTCCAAACTCACTTCCCTCTAAGGTGTGCATCTGTATGACTCCCCTTCCCTTTGCACAGCATTTTCCTCCTCCTTCTCTTCCTCTGCACACCCACAACTATTGTTTTCAGCCCCTTTGGTTCCGGTTGTGGCAGATCCGTGTGCCGCTGCTCATAGAGCATGGAGTCACACGGAGGTGGGGGAGAGGAGTCCTGTGAGAGGGGCAGATCCCCATTCCAGTGGGGCTGAAAATTGGAGAGACCGTTCATTCTAGATGTTCTTGGCCTAAATCTCCCCGCTGCGCTGGCCAGGATTGCTGGCTGGGAGTGGGAGCCAAAGAACATCTGGGGATTCCAAGGTTAGAAAACACGGCTATAGAGCACGGAGAGCATGGAGACCAGCACCCCCAGCCAAAATTGGGGCAGCTTCTTCTCAGGAAGCATTGGGACAGGAAGTGAAGGCATGGAAAGAAGATCTTGAAGGAAGGCTCAGCCTTGCTCAGGCAGTTGATGTGATTAGAGCCTCTGTACAATACAGCTGGGTAGAGCTTTCAAAACCCTAAAGAACTCAAGGCTATAGGATGGACTGCACCTTCCCACATGAGCCTCTCCAGCTCCTAAGACAGGGCTGTCCAAACTTCAGCCCTCCAGATGTTTTGGACCACAACTCCCAGAATTCCAAGCCTGTATTGTCAATGACAAAGGACTGTGGGAGCTGTGGTCCAAAACATTTGGAGGGTCGAAGTTTGGGCACTACTGTCCTAAGATCTTCAAGGGTGCCTTTTTCTCCATCCTACAGGTCTGCCTGGTGAGGCCCCGAGACAGAGTCTTTTCAGGACCTGTTTCCAGGTGGTGGAATTCTCTCCCAAAGGAGATCAGGCTACCCTTCCATTAGCATTCAAAGACCTCTTCTTTCTGAGGTAGGCTTTGGGTAAGCAACTGGATGACAAGAAAGGGTTTTAAGGGAACATGCTCTGTGTGTTTCTCTTTTCCTTAAAGTATGCTTTTAAATTAGTTTTATTCAGCAGTAATTTTAATATGCACTGCTGGTCCTAACTAGAGTAGATACACTGGCTCAACACTGATGTGTTGACTTACCGTAGATCAACTGATATAAATGGTGTACTCTTAGTTTCAACAAACAGGAGGATACTGACCTTTACTTTCAATTACTTTTTCATCCTGTCATTTATTGTATTTTTAACAGCATCTGACTTTTAAATGTCTTGGTGGCTTCCCTGAGACCATGTATTGGGAGAGAGCTAAGCTAGAAATAAGACAAATTAAGGAACGAATGAACAAGAAGGTGCTTCTGGGCCGGTGGCTTCCTAGTTCAAAAGCGATTCCTTCACAGGCAGGAAAAAACATATTTACATCTTGTGAAACAAAGGTGAAGCAAATAAAGCTCACATTATAACCCTTGCCATTAAGTATGCATTCAGTTTCCAGACAACCCCAAAAACAGTACTACAAGGAACAAAAAACCAGAAGTTACTCATGTGTTTCAATATTTCGCTTCCCCTTGATCTAATACGAGTTATGATCTATTGCAATGGATGTTAAGAAATCTTGGCAAATGACTCATTCGCACCAAGGCAGGCTGTCTTAACACATTGAGACAGCCTGTTTGAGAGTTCATTAACCCCCTGAAAGTCTAAAACAACAAGAGCTCATTGGGTACAATAAAGAGAGAAGCAAAGATTTACATTCCTACAATAATGTCTCTATATTGGTAATATCACTGGGGATATTTCATATTAGGAGATCTGCCTTGATTAAATTGAAGCTACCTGGGCTTATTACATTCATGACAACAAACCAAGACCTTCATTCCTATGAAAACGGTATTGTGGAGTGTGAGGTGCCTTCTTGCTTCTGTTTCTTGTAGTGTGGTGCAAGAATGTTCTTTCAATTCTTTCAAATAAACAAGAATTCACCTGTGTAACCACATTTCTTCTATATGATGGGAAGCATCAAGATTAAAAACAAATGAACATGGGTTAATTGAAACATAGTGCTCTATTCATCCAGGAAGAATATTTTGAACACATGGTTCTCAAAGGACTGCCTTAAAATATCTCTGTATTCTGTTTTATTTGTGGTGCTGAGTTGGAGTTGACAAAGTTTTGACACTGAAGATGCTCCTGTTGGCAAACAGGTATAAAGTGGTCCTTTCCATTGTGCTGAGAATAACATTTGAATTGGTGCACTGGAAGTAGGGGAGAATTTCACTTCAATTCCTTTTTGAATAATTACAAAAGCATTTACAAAGCTCTTTATTTTCATAAAAAGTCTGAATCCAATTAGAACAGACTCACTGAAACCCACTGTTGTTGTATGCAAGTCTCCTTGATTTAGTGGCTCTTCTTTAGTCCGGGGTTGTTATTTGGATTCAGGACAAAGAATCGGAAGTCTAAAGCACCCAAATGTGAGGAAAAAGCAAAAACGGCTGGTTCCCCCCCCCCCAGTGTTGGTTTCAAGCAGAATGGTGCCCTTCTGTTCCTTGCATTCAAGAGTTGATGCTGTATGAATGCTAATGTGTTTAGCTGTACTACTCCAGGATTTCCATATAGGTTGGGTCCCTGTTGTTGTTGAAAAAAACCCAAACACAGGCATGTTCATGTTTCATCATGAGCAGAATCCAATTAGGTTGGTGTAACTCTATTGGAGTAAATTTCAGAAGTGAATTGCTACGTAGTTACTAGTTTCTGACCCTGAAAGCACCAGCTTCACAACATCACTGCCTGTGCATGCTTGAAAATCCTCTGTTGGAGCTCCTCACCAATTATTCCCATCAACCTTTTCCAATAGCAAAGCCAAGCCAAGCATTCTGCTTCTATACCACCCCACAGCGCTTAAAGCCCTCTCTAGGTGGTTTAAAATTTATTTATGCAGGCTACACATTGCTTCCCCATCAAGCTGAGTACTCATTTTACTGACCATGGAAGGATAGAACTGTGAGTGAACCTTGAGCCGGCTACCTGGGATTGAACCCCAGACTGTGAGCCCAGTTACTGCTCCAGTACAGCCGTTTAACCAGCAGCACATGGCCTTCACATTTCCATTTATCCTGGCCATAATTATATGGGAGCCATTATATCTGTGAAACTCACATAGCAATTTTCTTTGTTCAGCTTGGGAAGCCATTGCGAGCTTGGGATGGGAGCTGGGAGCCTTTAACGTCTAAAAATCTCTGCCAATGGTCCTGATCCTGGCCAGGGGCATAGCTTGGGGGTGCCCCAGGAGCAGCAATTAGGGAGTGCCAAATTGCCTACCGACCCCCCTGCTGCTGCCCCCACCCACCATCCAGATTATATTTTGCAATGGGGGCACAAAAACTGACTGTTGCCCTGGGCTCTGGAAGCCCTAGCTATGCCTCTGATCCTGGCGGTAATTCCTTTAGTTGGGATTATGCCTTTGCCCCTACTCCACCCCCACCCACCCCCACCAGGTTCTCCTCTAGGAAGCCTCACAGCCTGAGTGGGAGGAACAGGAAATGTTTAACAATAAAAAAAACCCACAGTTGAAGACATCAACATCTTGCATGGGTGTAAATTTCCACAGCAGGGTTTTGGCAATTAATTTGCAGTCAGATGAACATGACTTGA
Organism: Phrynocephalus versicolor; assembly: GCA_023846285.1. Taxonomy (NCBI): domain Eukaryota; kingdom Metazoa; phylum Chordata; class Lepidosauria; order Squamata; family Agamidae; genus Phrynocephalus; species Phrynocephalus versicolor. Next base: position 10,377,122 of record JAHTLZ010000074.1, on the reverse strand, counting down.
GAACACAAAGTAGGCTCTTTTTCCTCACAGAACATCTATGAAGGATGAGGTATCTAAACAACAGAGATTTCTATTTAAAACAAGCGGCATCAATTCCTATGAGGAGGGGGATAATCCTAATTGCAAAATTCCCCCAAAGGTGCAAAATGGTGTTCAAGAGCCTCTCCAAAACAAAACTGAAATTGCTGCTTTTTTGAAATACAGTAATACCTTAGTTTATGAGCTTAATCTGTTCCAGAAGCATGCTTGTAAACTAAAGCACTCTTATAACAAAATACATTTCTCCAGAAAGAAAGAAAGAAAGAATGGAAACTCAGATGATTTGTTCTGGGGCTCCATAGACCACATACTGTACACACAAAATGTCAAAACTGACAAAAGAAGTTGGCTAGACATCCATGTCCTCACCATGGTTTAGGTAAGAGATGGGCTTTTCATTTTGGAAGTAGTCAGCTTCCAAAACGAACTGCGGGAGCCCAGCTGACATTCGGAACTGGAGAAATGAAATCAACTAACCCCTTACTTTGTGCTGGGCTTTTGCAGGATTAAACTCCAGAGAGGAAGAAGCCACCAACGTGTCATCATTTCTTCTCCCTGGTGCTAGCCAATCAGGAGCTATGTGGGGAAATGGATAATCCCACCTCCCTGTCTGATTGGCCTGCGCCAGGGAGAAGGAATGATGACATGTTAGGGGCTTCTTCCTCATTGGAGTTTAATCCCATGCAAGCCCAACACAAGGTAAAGGATTGGTTGTTTTCATTCCTGTGGTTCCAATCGTCAGCTGGGCTCCCACGGTTCATTTAGGAACCTGACCACTTTCAAAACGAAATGTCCATCTCCAGTTTGGATACCTGGTTGCATAATCTGCTCTGTTTGGGACTAACAAATGGGCTTCACTCTTTTTTCCCAATGTGACAATAATAAAGTGCAAGTTGTAGAGCTATACACACTTGACTAGCTGCGCCATGACTAGACATGGTTTGTAAAATAAGAAAGTATGTTGGAAAAAATAAACCCCCAACCTGCACTCTCCTTTGAAAACGTTCCTTCCTTTCTCTTCACTTTGCTTTTGAGGCTTGCCTGAGACAGAACGTTTCAGACAATCTGGCCACAATCCAGCAGAGAGAGAGAGAAAGAGAGAGAGCATTCTCTCACTTGTTACCATGTGACCTGCTCCAGTGCTCGTATTGCAAGACATTGCTCATTTATCAAGGTAAAATTGATCAGAAATGTTTGCTTATTGCGCAAAACATTCATAAACCAAAGTGTTCCTTTACCCTGAACTGCCTTTTTGGAAGCAGTTCTCTGAATGTAATCAAAGACTGAATCCCATTCAGTAGATGATGGGTCTTGATGTCAAATGTTTCAGAGACCTGTCATTCAGGAGGAAGCAAACAAACAAACCAATGTAATTACTCCTTGCAGTGCGTTGCATCGGCATGAACACCCCCCTCCCCTGAGCCTGCCTCTCTGCAGGTTTTGATGCAGTAGTTATCTATCATGATTGCATCATATTCTTCTGGCAAGCCTGAGTCAGCCACTCCTGAGTTAAGGCAGCCATAATGATTCTGGAACAGTGTGTATGGATTTTATTCTATTTTTTTTTAAATGAAAGAATGGGGATTCTGATGATTTAAGCACCAGCATTATGAATATGCCAGTAGCCTGGCTCTGAACATGATTGAGTAGCTGAAGGATGATGATGAAAAGCAACAGGAGGCACATTCCTGCTGGCACATTATGTGTTTGAAATGCGAATAGCAGGGAGGAGCCCCTCCCTCAACTCATTCCGTAAAGGGGACACACAAAGGTGGAGAAGCCGAAGGGCTGAATGCTGGTTTTGATTCATTTGGGAGGAAAAATAGCTGCTCAAATGGCTGACCTCCCTGGAAATCCTTTTAAGAAGTGGAGGGAATGGAAGACGCCACCGGTCCAGTCGTTCAGCCAAGGGCTAAGCAGGGAAGTAAATGAAATCAGTTAACCTAATGGGAAATTGTTAAGCTTATTAATGAAAGGGAAGGTGGAGAGCAGCTACAAATTCCAGCAAAACAAAACAACTCCAAAATGACTCTAGCCAAGGTTTATGTACCTGGCTGCAGAGTCAAAGGTAGAGAGTTCAGTTCCCCACTGGGTCTCCTTCCATCTCTGCAGCTCTAAGACTAACTGGAGGTTTAATTGTCCAGGTACTCTGATACACGCATAAGCAAACATCTCGCTTCCCACCACTGATTACGACGGCATTCAGTCCAGCATATGAAGAGCAGTTTAATTTATTTCATTAAGCCACTTCATTTCATTAGGTGATTTAATTTATTCTATTATGGATTTAAGCCCTGTTGTTTAGCCTAATAAGTTGCTGCCATCCAATAGGTCCCTTTTTGAATCATTGGAATTCACAGAGGAGCTGGCTCACCGCATCCCAACTGGTTCAGATGGCCAGCTCTATTGCAACTCACTAGCATGAGGAATGGGATTTCAGTCAAATGTTTTTATCGGGGATGGCTTCAGGAAAGAAATGAGAGGCCCTTCTGCAATTCTCTGCCTCCGGTGCCCAAATGATGACCTACCTTTGTGATCACATATCTTGATTTAACAGTGAAGCTCATTCAGAGTGCTCACCAATGGAGTGCTCACCAGTAGAGATGGGCATGAATCGAAAAAAATGATGTTTTGGTTTTTCGTTTTTTGTTGTGGGTCCGTTTCGGTTCGTTTTCATTTTTCATGAATTTTTTGAAAAAAAGTTTCATTTTTTCATTTTTCATTTTTTGTTTTTACCTGCTTTTTGCGCGACTTAAAGCATTTCCGCGTGCAGACATCCCCCAACGCCCCAGACCAGAGGGAAAACACTACAAAAATGATGCTGGTAGAGACACAGGGGGTTGTCTTCTGCTGTGTCGGTTCAACATGTGGAAATGCACAAATGTGTGAGCTGTAACATCCCACGCCCTTTGTCCTTCGTAGTGCCCCATGGCATCCTGGGTTGCTGCCAAAACCAACCAGGAGCAATGTGGAAGCTTTTCTTTGAATGAACTGGGGGGGAATCCAGGCTCTATATGCACATGAATCCAGGCTCTGTATGCACATCAGGACCACCGCATCCGCAGGGGATCCATTCCGGGATCACCTGTGGGTACTGAAATCTGTGGATAAGAGCAAACACTTTTATCCAAGGATAATGGTGGCAGAAGGAGTAGTGGGTTCCAGTGTGAAAGCTTTTGCCTCTGAAACCTCTCCAAATGGAAAGGAAGGACAAAAATTTCCCCCTTTCTCTTCCCTCCTCACCTCTACCACGACAGGGCACCTGGGCACTCACCGGACCCCTCTGGTGGGTGCCTGGCTACCCGGCTGCTCTGTGGCAGCAGTGAAGAGGGAAGAAAGTTTCCCCCATTTCTCTTTGCCACTTGGCTATGGCAAGAAGAAAGGGGAAAAAACTTTCTTCTCTCCTTGCTACTGCTGCCGGCAGGCACCCAGGCACCCACCAGCAGGAATAGCAGTGGCAAGGAGGGGAGAAAATAAAAATAAAATTTACTGTCCCAATGCCTGTTGCCCTCCTCCTCACTACCATGGGTGCTGCCATGGGCCAGCAAGTCACCCAGCCTTTGAACTTCCGGGTTGGGTCCCAGGTGACCGATCAGAAGTTTTGAATTTCTCACTCAAACTTCCAATCTGCCGCCACAGACCTGAGCAGGAAATTCAAAGTCCCCACCCCACCACTCTAGAGGGTGCCTTACTGGCCTGCTGTGGTGGTGGTGCTGGCGAGGAGGAAGCCATTGGGCATCGGCAGGGGTAAATTTTGTTTTTAATCCCCCCCCTCCTTGCCACTCCTCTGCTGATCACCAGCCATGGATAACTGAATCCATAGTTAGTGAGTCACCCGGATAAGGGGTTGTATTTTATATGTCTTATGAAGACTGTATTTACATGCTGGGTAGTACCAAAAGTAGAGATGGGCACAAATCGAAAAAATGACGTTTCGGTTTTTCATTTTTCATTGCGGGTCCGTTTCAGTTCGTTTTCATTTTTCATGAATTTTTTGAAAAAATTCTGTTTTGTTTTTCATTTTTCGTTTTTCATTTTTACCCACTTTTTGTGCGACTTAAATCATTTCCGCATGTGGATGTCCCCCAACGCCCCAGACCAGAGGGAAAACACTTTTAAAAAATGATGCTGGCAGAGACACAGTATAGACTAGGTACGCAGGGAGGCTGCAAAGGCAGCAGCGGGTGTTGCCCAGGGCATAAGGCAGCCGCAGAGTGACTGCACAGCGGGGCAGGGAAAGGTACTCACCGAGAGGTATGCATGCACACAGGGAGGCTGAAAGAGAAATCTCTTCTTTCTTTCCCCTAAGAGCTAGGCTGCAGCCAGCAGGAACACAGAGACACACACCTGCCTGGCTGGCCTAAAGTAATGAGTCACAGAGACAGCAATCCCACCCTAACTCCCGCCACAGACTGCATGGAGGACAGGGGCTGCCAAAGCTTTTTATGCCCTCTGTGGCTGCCACACCTACCCAGTCTGAAACCTGGACATGCTATTGGTTGAAACTGTCCAAGAATTTACATGATCCCATCATATGGCTTGCATCCATCTTGTGGCTGGAATCCATTTTGTGTCATCCTTAAAGGGAAAAGAAAAAATACATTGTGATGGGAGAAAGACAAAAACAAACGTTTTAAGGACCGCAACCCCCTGGTAGGTGATAATTTCAAATAATTATCACTGCATTTTTACAGATGTCCAGGGTGTTTTAATACCCAAGAAATCAATATTAGGCATCTGGGAGCCATTTTGGGTCGATGTCCTTAAAGGAAAAAAAAAATACAGTGATCTGAGAAAAGACATAAATGCACATTTTAAGGACCCCAACCCCCCTGGTAGGTGTTATTAGGCAGAATAAATAATTATCGCTGGGTTTTTACAGATATTCAGGACGTTTTTTAACATTTTAAAACAGCTCATTTCATTGTGCGTCACCATTAACGAAAACGAAATGTAACAAACCTAATTTTCCTGGTTCTGTTCTGTTCGTTCCAATTTCATCACAATTTTCGTTCTTTGTTTCATTACGTAACAAAATGAACAATGAATAACGAAATGAATTTTTTTTCATTTCGTGCCCATCTCTACTCACCAGTGGTTCCTCACCATCTTGAAAATAAGTAGCAAATGGGGTACCAGAAATGTCCATCCTGGGCCCAAGGTTGTCCAGCATTTTTAGAAATAACCTGGATGAAGGATGAAGCAGAGAGTGTGCTCCTCAAAGTTCTAGATAATGTTAAACTGGGATGAGCATCTTCAAAAGACATAATTGGGATCCAGCATGAGTTTAATAAGTTGGAGAACTGCACTAAAACAAACAAAATGAGTTTCCACATGTAGTCTAGAAAATATATATTTTTTTCTACATTTAGGTAGGGAAAATCAGATGCACAGATACTGAATGGGTCAAGTTTTTTTTTTACCTAAATAACAAGCTAAATAAGGGTCAATAATTTACAGTATGAAACAAACACATTATGCAAGCTAATAAATCCGGAGAAGTAAAGCATGCAGATCAAGGGAAGTAATACAATGAATTTGTTTTGTTTCTGTGAAGTTTTGTCTAGAATACTGTTTCCAGCCGTGCCTAACCTAGTTTAAAAAGGATCTAGAGAACTTGGACCATGTCTGGAAGAAGACAGCCGAAACTGTAAAAGCCAAGATCTGTGAGGAACAGTTGAAGTAACTAGTTCTGTTTAGCCTACAGAAGGGAAGACTGAGGGGGTGATATGATCAGCCAACCTCTAATATTTTGAAGGGTTGCCACGTAGAAATGGCTTCAGACTGCAAAAAGGGGAAGATTGTGATTAGAATGCAAAGCCATACTCTCCTCTGTTAGGATTTTTAAAGTGGAAATTAGGGGTGGGGGGCATCTATCAGGGCTGCTTTACATGGAGATTTCCTTCAAATGGCTGGGAGGGAGGGGCTGGTCTTAATGACCCCTGAGTTCCCTTTCAATTCAACAGTTCAATTACTCTGTGATGTTATACCTCTACTATAAATTTGTTTTCTGTTGTGTATAAAAATGTTCTCTTCGTTGACTCACTACCCTTAATTTCATCCTTTGGCTCCAAGTCAAGCCAGAACTGCCTTTGTCTGGTTACACAATATGAAAACACACTCTCGGGTCTCTCTGCAGTGGGGACTTGGTATGTAAGAAGGCAGTCTAGTGATCATGCACTGTGCTTCACAAAGGGATAATTGGGTGACGTTTAATATTGGCACTCTCCTGTTCATGTCTCTAGGGCTGCAACAGTGTAAATGCATCTTGAGAATGAAAACCACCTCACACACCCGGTAGCAATTTAAATAGCACATAATGGCAGCCGCTACATGCTGCCTAACTGGCTCATGGATTCAATTGCAAAGGGGGAAAAGAAGCATTTGCAGATTAAAACCTCAGAGCTTTGGCTTCAGACAAGAGCAACATTTAATAGCACTGCCGCCACCCAAGCTGTATGAACGAAGTTCGTTTTTGCAGTAGAAAAGGGCACACTGTTAACGCTTGTTTTCAGAAGCAGCATGAGGATAATGGGACTTAGATAAGGTCTTTTTCTTTTTGATATGTTCGCAAATTATAGCTTCCTTTCTCTTTTAGTGTTTTGAAGAAGAAGAAACCCCTCCTCTCTCTCTCTGTGTGTGTATGTTTTTAAAAGAAAATAGCAACAAATGGAGTATTAAAATAGCTAACAAGTGCCACAAACCTCTGGTGCTCACCTACCTCCTTCTGTTTGATCCTGAATCTTCAGAGAATTCAAAAGAGCAGCCAATGCTCAAGGAAAAAGGGGACAATTTGATAAGCCAGGGAGATGCTGTTGGGTAACCTTGAACTTGCCTTCACTTCCCTCTGAAAACAAGCCTTGTCTCCAGACAGGCAAGGGTGGAGGTGAAGTACTTCACAGCATCCGTACTGGGTTATATAAGGCCCCGGTCTCACAGCAAATTTGCTGCTCTTTTTGCTGTGAAACACTGCACAGCAAAAGATCGTGCCTTCACTCCGAAGCGCAGTATTTTGGTACCCTGGCCGACCATGCCCCCCGGAAGTGCACTTTAACTGCAGCATTTTGTACCACCGCTAGGGGTTGTGTTAAAATACTTCTATTGATGCACACTTTTTAACCCCTCGAACAAGGTGTGACCCCAGAAACTTTGCACCAATTAGATTCATATCCCTTTTTCTGCCACATCCTGTAGTTCTGCCTTCGTAATCGTTTATGCTACTGAATTGGTGGCATACCGGCATGCCGGCACAATTTTTACTGGCTTTCCACCTGCAATTACAATCAGTTTTAAGAAGAAAAACTGCTACGTGGCTGCAACACAGGTGTTCACCACAAAGGGGAAAACAGGGAAAAGATGTGCAGCAAGCAAGTTGGGGCAGATGCAGAGAAGTAAAATACTCCCCTGTCGTCGGGGCGCTAACTGCGCATCAAACATCACGTGACTGCCCGCGAAAATAGTACGCATCATATTAAGATGTGCAGATAACAGTAGTGAGACCGGGGCCTAAATTTCTCAAAACTGGAGGGTAGCCTCAAGGTTCTGTAGATGCAATGCCCTTTAGAAACCCACCATGGGAAGACTTGGTTAAGCTTAGGTTCCTTCTCTCTACGCAAGTCACCTCCTATTGGGATAAGGTGGCCTCCTTTGCCTCTGAGATTATAGCAGCACGAGGATCTGGGTTTCCCTATTCCCCACCTCATTGGTTTGAGTAGCTAATGCATGTATTAGAATCACCTGTTCCGTGTTTGATTTCCCTCCTTGCTGTACCTTATTTTCACTCGTTGTGATGTTTTATTTTGTCCTAATGCCAATAAAGGTTGATTTGATTTGAAACCCCCCACCACGGTGTTCACAGTGATTTTGAAATGAACACCTTCTTGCAGTTTTACAGTGGCACCACCCAAAGAAAACTCAAGTTAGACTGTTAATGACAGGCACATAGGCTTTCATGGTGAGCGGATCTTTGGCCAGGGAAGTGGGGTGAAATTGTGTGCAGCACCTGCAGCGCCCTGTGTACAAACTGGCACATACTTATTAACTGAGGTTCATGCCTATCTCTACTCCTAGCTCTTCTCAGCCTCTTTAATAATAAGAATTAGGTAGTACCTTGTTTTTGCCCAAGTACCAGAACAAACCCTGAGCCAACAGCTGGAGGAAACCAACAAAGGGGCATTTGAGCTGTAGGACAGCGGCCATCTACCAAGGCCACAGCTTGAGACATGAAAACATGTTACAAAACAATGTTGAACATAAAAAGTTAGCAATTGTTACATTGCAATGGTACTGCAGTATACTTATAGTGTGTGTGTGTGTGTGTGTGTGTGTGTGTGTGTGTGTGTGTGTGTGTTCATGTCGTGTCATGTCGTATTGTTACAGTCGTGATCGACCCTTTGTGATTTCATGCAGTTTTCTTGGCAGGAATATTGGAGTGGTTTCCCATTTCCTACTTCCAGGCGCCTACAGCACCTGGTATTCCCTGGCGGTCGCCCATCCAAGTTCTAACCAGGGCTGACCCTACTTAGCTTCCGAAATCAGGCGAGATTGGACGTACTTAGGGCATCTAGGCAGCTCTGGTCATACTGTAGTTCCTGACAAAATAAGTAGCTACATATTCATGGCTATTTACCTCCATGTTTTGAATTAGATGATGAACAATAGTGCTTAAAGGTGATAAGGAATCATTATGGTTTTGTGTGTCATCTGGCAAAATCAAGGCTTTTTTTAAAAAACTCACATTGAGTGTCTTGGTGCAAATAAGTACATTGCTTGGTGTGAATTAAATTCTGCAGAATTTCTTCCACTGCAGGGGGAGAAGCTTATTGCTGTCTCTCACCTGTGAAGCTCACATTATCATTTTCTTCAGGAACTGCTGGGTCCTGCTGGCTGCAAGCATCACCACCGCTTGGCTTCTCCCACGTTTGTATATGTGTTTCCCTTTTAATTGTTTTATTCGGTTGCTAAAACTTGTTCGCAATACAACTGAAAGACAGTATATGTAACCTCTGGTTTTCATGTTTTTCAGGGTTGGAAGATTTCATTTGGCGTGGCTTGATTTTAAATTGTTTTAAATACGTAATGTTTTAAAATGGTTTTCTACAGCTTTATAACCCACCATGTGAGGCAGTATGGGCTATAAATGTTTGAATTAATATACAGTGGACCCTTGTATAACATACAGCTTGTATAACATAAAATTTGTACAACATAAAAAATTCCGGAGATAGGGGAAATTTGCTTAACATAATCGTCTATGGGGCAAATCTGTACAACATAAAAATGGGATCACTCTGTTTTTAATGCATTCCTATGGGAATTTGTATAAAGGAAAAATTGCTTAACATAATTTCATTTGGAACGAATTAATTCCTTTATACAAGGTACCACTGTATAAACAAATATTTTCTCACTCAGGAAAGCAACATTGGGGATGTTGAATCAACAACAAACAACAAAAGCATTGGCTCTTAGGAGTAGTTTAAGGTAAAGGTAAAGGTCCCCCCCCCACATGTGTGCTAGTTGTGTCCAACTCTAGGGATGGTACTTGTCTTCATATTCAAGCCGAAGAGCCAGTGTTGTGCAAGTCCATGGCTATGTGGCCGGCATGGCTGCAAGGAAACCCTGGTTTAACTTCCTGCTTTTTACGGCAGTACCTATTGATCTACTTGCATTTACATGTGTTTGAACTGCTAGGTTGGCAGGAGGAATATCTTAAACTTTCATGGCAGTTAACTTCATGTCTTATTCTTCCTGGGAAGAGAAAGATGGTGACCGACCAAAAAAATTCCAAGACTCGTACATTTCCATGTAATTCCTTCTCACAGAGCGAATTTGTCCGAATCCCCATTTGATATCAAATAACTCAGAGTTGCTTCTTCTGAGCATCCTGCAATGGTTGATGCATGATGGAAAAGCACTTGATGCAACTGTTGCCTTGAAGTTAAGTCACATATGGATATAGTCTGGAAAGACAGAAGGCTACCTGTGATCCCCAAGTGTGCCACACTGGCTTCCCTGATGGAAGACTGGGAAATAAATGTTTGTCCTGAATATGAAATGTTCTTGGAGAATACAAAATGTTCTTGGAGAATATTTCTTTGCAGTAGGGTTGGTAGAGGTATGAAGAACATATGAAGAACTATGGATGGAGGCTTGTAACATTGTACAGGAGACTGCAATGAAAACTATTCCAAATAAAAGAAAATGCAAGAAAGCAACGTGGTTGTCCAATGAGGCCCTACAAATAGCGGAGGAGAGAAGGGACACAAAATGCAAGGGAGAAAGGGAAAGATATAGAAAATTGAATGCAGACTTCCAAACAAGAGGTATGTAAATTGTTTATTTGCTTACATACTTAACTTATTTTTTGTCTCAAATCACAAACTATTTAGATCAGATCAGTAGATAATGATTTTATGAGTTTGATGATGACCAGTGAAGGGACTTTTTTGGGATAGTCTCCCAGAAGTTCTGAACTCATTAATAAGGGAGACCAGCCTGCCCCATTGCTTCATTCTGCAAGCAGATGATGAACTGATGATTCAAGAGAATTTTTGCCAGTGGTCCCAGACCCACTTGAATAAAAGTATGGGCTTGTTACTGTTTGGGTGCTGCCTTTTTCCTAGGTAACACATTTTTTTAAATCATGGTTTGATTATTTTCCATCAGACTTTCAGTTTAATGTTATTTATAGTTGCTCTTGTGTGGGTGTGTGTTTTAAATGTCTGATTGATCGATTCCTATTCCTAAGAAGCTACCCCCAATGAGTACAAATCAATGAATTTTTACAATTTGTTGAAAAAAATGTAAATTTGTTATTTATATGAATTGAAACAAAGTCAACATTTTTCTGATTTGTGCCCATCACTAACACTTTTGTTTTGTGTTTTCATAGTCACCTTCCACAAACTTCTAGTCAGTATGTCTGGTAGCCATGCATGGGTGAGAGGATGTGGGATCTAAAAAGGCAGATTTTCCATTAGCAGTTAAGGGGGAATTGATTATTCCAGATTAATGATTGTTAAAACTCAGACATGTCTGTTGTGTCGTGTATTCACACACCCAATCAAGAATAAACCTTTATGGAGATTACTTTTCCCGTAAAGTTCTGAAAACTCAACTCTTTTTTTCCTACTGGCCTTTTTATTACTTTTTTGAGTTGCCACTTTTACCTGTAATCTATTGTTCTCATTGAATTCTGTTGTTCCTTATTGTTTCATTTTATATGCTACCGTGGTCAAGTTCCATTCTTTAAACTATCCTAACAATAATTTTAAATCCAATAATATAAGACCAAAATCAATCAATTTTTTTTAATAAAAAGTCCCTAGCACTCTATTTTAAAAGGTAAATGGAGCATGAAAGGTATTTAAGGTATGAACTTTCCACAGGTATAAATGGGTCACTATATATTTTCTTCAGTCTTCGACTTAAGGGGTTTGGTGGAGGGCTCTTTAAACCAAGGGACAGAGAAGATTACAAACAGGAGAAATCAAAATGAAAAAGCAGTGGGAACGTACTTTGCCAGTGTTTTTTTCCTGGAAGGATAAAGAGCCCTTGCGGGGTTATAAAGGCATGGAGACTATCTGCTGCCTGCATATTCCATGCAGGTGTCTCTGTGAAAAGCTTGATAGAAAAGACACAGACAAGGGGGAAACAAGCCCTCTGCTGAACATCTTTGGGAGATGAAAAAGTAGTTTAGAGGTAGGAGTGCGACTTGCACAGATGACTCAGTGCTGTGAACATGAAGCATAGCCTGGGACCCAACTTAAAATAAATCCTACTAAAATGTCAGAAGAAGAGTTCATAAATGTCTTGATGCACTTCAGTGGGGGGGAAAATGTTGTGACCCCCACGCTTGTATGAAGAGGACCAATTAATTCTCTAAACATAATAGGTCTTTTTACCATGTGTTCCCTTGGTTATCCTTCTTATTTGAAATACTACATTTTTCCTAGGTCAGTTTAAAAACAACAACAACAACACAGCACGCTAGAAAAAATCCTATATTTGTGTGTGGGGGGGGAATGACAATCAAGAAACATATCCTTGGCACACTGATAGCCCTGTAAATAGTGTTGACCCGAACATTCCTCTGCTTCAGATGTTTCTATAAAATAGCATCATAGTCAGTCACGTTGGGCCATCTGCTGACATTGATGATTGGCATCTACGGAGACACTTCAGTGCTTGCTTTCATTGCAAGATGGGCTTGGGGGGTGGGGCTGTGGGAGGGAAGATTTAAAATCTGGTTAAATAATAGTAACAAGCCATCAAACTCATTCTGGCTTGGGTTACCCATTCCAGGTTTTCCATGTATAAACTAGACAGAAGTGGTCTACCCTTTCCTTTCTTCGGGGGGCCTTCTGCCCTGTACACATTCCATCACCCTCACCAGCTGCCCTGTCCCACAGGCTGGTGGATTCAGTGTGTATACATATAAGTGAGTGCCTGGGATGAAACAGGGATTTTGCTAGGGCACTGCCCACCCCACTGCCCATGCTTGGTCTCAGGAGTGATGCTGGAGTCACCTCCATTTGTTCTGCCAGGAAATTTCAACACCCATTCAAATGCTAATTTACCAGGAGCGATTCGCGACTGTACCTGGTAGTAGCTGGCCCTGTTTATCTTGCAATTGCAAGGTGTACCCTGGACTTGGTTTTCTGTGCAAGGCAAATTGGTAATAATTGGGTGTGGAGAAGCTCTTTGTCATTTCATAGTCAGGTCACTCATTATCTATTGGAGTTTAGACCTATTTGAACTCTGAGCCCTGGGAGGGGGATTAAGATGGTTCCCATTAGACATGGGCACGACTTGGCGAAATCCTCGTTTCCGTTCTCGTTCTTCATGCTCGTTACGTAACGAGGAACGAGAATGACAATTACTCCGCTGCAACTCGAACCCAACCCGATAAAGATAAACTGGGTCTGATTTGTCGTTGTCATGCATGGCATCGCGGTGCCGGCGATCGTGCAATTCCAAGCGGCGCCACACAGAAAAAAAGTTTTAAAAATAAAAAAAAAACCCGATTCCCGCCGGCCATAAAAGCAGGCAAAAATATGCCTGCCTCAGTGAGGGCACCTACCAGAGAGGGGTGGTTTCTGGGGGGGGTCCCCGGCCTCCCCCCCTCTCCTGTCCTGGGCTGCTGGTACCAGGCTGGGGGGGGGCATCCTCATCTCCATTTGCCATGCGGTGGGGGGGATCCAAAATGGCGACCACAATATTTATTTTTAAATTGTGGTCCAAAAACCCACCAAAGCACCACAGAAACATTTGAAAATTAGGTATTTTAAATGCCTGATTTTTTATAGTAGCAGCAGTGGGTTTTTCTTGCAACAAAACGTCTCCATTGATTTTATTTTATTTTATTTTTATTTTTTTACACCTGCACACATGCAATGATGGGCTGGCCATGGGATGGGACCATGCAAATTTTTGGAGCCATTCCACCAATCGCATGGCCAGGTTTTGCTGAGACTTCTGGATGTGCCAGAGAGGGCATTAAAAGCCCACCAACCCTAAGCCTAAGCCCAAGCCTAACCCTAACCCTAACCCATACGCCAGTGCACTGTCTTCTTAGTGGGTCAGAGGCACCCAGAGGTGCAGCCCACTAACTCACCCTAACCTTAACCGTTACCCTAACCCTAGCCTTTACCCTAACCCCAACCCTAAGTCAGATTCGTACGCAAGTACGCAAGTGTACGCAAGTACACTTCCCTTCTTAGTGAGTCAGAGTGGTGCATCAAAAGGTGCCTCCAACTCCAGACCCACTTCCTCCCTTGTAACCTGTACGCCAGTATGCTTTCCTTCTTAGTGAGTCAGAGTCAGCGCTGAGAGAGGTGCCTCTGACACACTACCCCCAACCCTGGCTAATAGAGCTATTGGCTAAGCTATAGCTGCTATAATGTTCTTAGTGAGACAGCGAAGTGCCGAAGAGGTTTCCTGTCACACTAACAACCCAACATAATTGGCAGTGGCTCTGGCTACGCGTTACGCTTCCCTTCCCTTCTGGGGCAACTCAGAGGGAGGCACCCAGAGAGGTGCCTCCCAGAGCCCCCCCCAAACCTGCACAAACGACGGACGACAAACGGAACGACAAATTTTTGAAAATTTTCGCGAAGAATGGAAATGACCCGAAACGGGCCCTTCCCGACAAACAACAACTCGAAACGTAATTTTTTCTGGTCGTGCCCATCTCTAGTTCCCATTATGAAGATTGTGAATCTGTATAGTTTCCTGGTGGCTCTTCTGCCTTAGAGGTGGTACGGTGGAAGCCCGAATTGATCTCTAGAATGGGAGATGGTCAGCATGGAGGATGTGATTGCCTTGAAGCATCTGCTCTCTCAGGGTGGAGCCAAACTATCTCCTTGATTTATTAGGGATCTGGAGGGCTATGGAATTAGTGGAATGAAGGTGGTGGAAAATATGAAGCCATTCTGATCAAACAGAGAAGCTTACTAGAAAGTCAACTCTGTGGTGGAGGTAGTAGCAGTAAATGATTTCTTCTCTGTCATCATTGTGCTTCCACGGAATTGTCCAGCACAGCTGTTTTGAGTGGCTGAGGGATCTGCTGCACAAACACCCACAAGAAAGGAATGCTGGCCACTTACCAGCCCACAGGAGACATTTTGCATTACAGTTTACAGACAAAGTCACTGGGATTGTTTCTGGTTGGATGGTTTAGTCAATGCAATTATGGAGATGTAAGTTTGACCCTTCTCTGTCCTGTTAGGTTGGATAGGTCTCAATTTGTGCAGTCTGAGGGTGTACACTGTACAGACATGATTATTAGAGCTGGTAAGAGCCACCACATGTTTTCTGGAGTTGGCTTTCAAGGGGTATAACAGAGGTCCTCAAGCTTTTAAAACAGCGGCCCAGTTCACCTCTTTGACACTCTAGCTGTTTGATTGTGTTCTTTTCCCCATGCTATTATTTGAATAACTTTTAAATTAACATTTTATTAATAAAAACTGAGAACAAAGACAACAAATGCAACTTTCAACTGAAAAAACAACAACCAGCCATCCATATTAGTGTACATTGAATTAAACATTAAATCAAATACTATATCCAGTTGTAAGCAAGTTTACCTTTATCATGGCTATTAATAAAAAACCCCCACAAATTTTACCAAATGAATTATATAGTACACCTTCTCTTCACACTGAGCCCCAAATACCTTTGATATTATATGAGACACTTTGTGTGCTATTGCTTGGTGGATGGATATATGGCTAAGTTCTTACTGTGATCACTGTATAGGTAAGTGGTTTCTTAAATGTCCGCCTAGAGGTGTACCATGTTTTGCTGTACGGGGCTGTTGGGTCAAACATCCTGTTTAACTGTATATTCAAGGAAGGGGAACCACTTAAAAGCAAAGTTAATCTTGGATAGATGTCTGCTTTCAGTAATTTGTTGAAGATTTTGCAGTTTTTTAAAATCATACATCTGACGTTGATAACTTGCACAATGGGACCAAACTTGAAGAACTCCCTTTCATAGGCATGCATACCAAAATATTTTAAAAACCCAGCAATACTAAATCAGAGAGGCAGTGTGTTGTAGTAGATAGTGTCTAGGAGAAGGAATCAGGAAAACAGAGTTCAAATCTCTGCTTGGCCATGGAAATTGACTGAGGGGTAGCAATGATAAAACCACTGCTCAAACATTCCACATACCTTGAAAACCCTATCGGGGTCCCCAAAAGTCAGACATGACTTGACAGTACTTAACACCCACACTCTATACCTTGTAGCAAAATAAAATTGGGACTGTTGCATGATAAAAAAAACTAAGTAAATCCTCCTAACAAATGGAATTTACCTAACACATCCTTACAAATATGTCAGCTGGAAAAATAAGTACATATTCACAGATTTAACTTGGGTTGGTAGCAATATGTACAGCCAACTGTTTTCCTTGGATTGTAGGTTACATCTAGGCAGTTAAATGGTTCTGAACTAGTGTTTAGTTTTCCCCTGGCAATGTTAAGATGTGGATGGATGGCTCCAGTGCTCCACAGATGACACAAAAGGCCCCAGCTCTCTTGAAAATTCCTCTGCCTGCCCCCGATGTATATACCTTCATCCAACTTTTCTATATGCTAACACATTTCCCAGCCTTCTAAGATTTGCCTCATATATTTCTATGTTTATTCCAGAAAGCTTCCCCAGAGGACAACTAAAAGATGTGCAGCATCTTTTCAGCAGTGGGAATTAGTCTATATTGCAAGAACGAGGGAAACTTCATGAGTTTGCATTTTGCTTGGAAATATCATTTTATACACATGAACACACGAGTCATAAATAGCATTGCTTATGCCTGCCATTTGCATTCCAGAGGTATGTTTTTAAGCACAGAGTAGATGTAATAGCTGCACACAAGACAGATTATGGTAACGCCCCCAAGAGCCTTATGATTTAAATGCATCTCAATCTCAAGCCCCCTGGCCAGACTTCTGTATTCATAAGTGCACCAGGGGTTCATCTTGCTGTACTGGTTGGATATGAGAGTTGTCATTAAGGAAGACATTAACTCCTAAAACCTGGGGAGGGAAAGCAGCACCCCTGCATAACAGCCTGAGATCCTTTGATACATGCTCCACCTGCCTCCCTTTAGGAGCACACCAGAGAATCCTAGCAAAAGAAGGAAACCAGATCCAAAGGCAGCAAAATGATTTTAACTCACCTCTCATGGAAATGGTGCCTTCCTTTAGTTTCTTTCTCTCTGTCCTCATTATCCTCTCTAGAGATGGGCACGACTCGGGAAAATGACGTTTTCGAGTTGTCGTGTGTCGGAGGCAGCCCGTGTTGGCTCGTTTCCGTTTTTCGCGAAAATTCGCAAAAATTAGTCGGTTCGTTTTTTCGTTTTTTCGTTATCGTTATACTGGTTTTTTTGGGGGGGTAGCGGGCTCCTGGAGGCACCTCTGTGGGGTGGGTGCCTCCGCCGGCCCGCTATAAAGGGAAAGTGGGCTCCTGGAGGCACCCGTGGGTGCCTCCTATCCTCACCCACTAGGAAGGGACAGCAGCAGCAGGTTCCAAGAGACCCCTCAACATGGGGGTCTCCCCTCCTCACCTGCTGCTGCTGCAAAATGGCATGCATAACCATATGGCTATGCATACCATTTGCAGGCAGAGACCTGCTCAAGTACCTGATCCCCTGGTACGAGCGTGTCGCACCTGCCATGTCCCACAAAGAAGGGAATCGTACTTGCGTGTGTAGTGCAATGCAAGTAGATCTGGCTATGGGCTAAGGTGGCTTAGTGCAAGGGCTAGGGTTAGGCTAATGACGGGTAAGGTTACAGTGGGCTATTGGGTTGCACCTCTAGGTGCGTCTCTGACCCACTAAGAAGACAGTCTGTGACGTATGGGTAAGGAGTCAAGGATTAGGGTTAGGGGGTTAGGGGGCTAGGGCAGGTTTTAGGGGGCTTTTTGGCACATCCCAGAAGTCTCAGTGGCCAAGTGGCCATGCGATTGGTGGGATGGCTCCAAAAATTTGCATGGTCGTCCCCTCCCACATGGCTGGCCAGGCCACTGGGCCAGCCCATCATTGCGCACAGCGCAGGTGTAAAAAAAAAATAAAAAATAATAAAATCAATGGAGGACAGAGGAGGAGAGGAGAGACATTTTGTTGCAAGAAAAAACCCACTGCTACTGTGAAAAATCTGGCAGTTTATAAATTTCCGCGTGTTTCTGTTGTGCTTGTGTGTTTTTGGACCACGATTTCAAAAACAATATTGCGTCCGCCGCCCCATTTTGGATCCCCCGCCCGCACCGCATGGCACGGCAACTCGAGTCCAGCTGCCCAGGATGGGGGGGAGGCAGGACCACCCCTCCAGAAACAATTCCTCCGGTAGGTGCCGTGCGCCCTTAGTCAAGCAGGCATTTTTCTGCCTGCTTTTTGGCCCGGGAATGGATGGGGGGGAGACCCGGGAGAGTTTAAAAAAGTTTTTTCCTGTGCCGCCCGTGCTGCTTGCTTGCGCTTTGGCGGCCGGCGGCGAGACTGGGCTTTTTGTGGCGGGCGAGCCTGCGGCGAGTCCCACCACACCATACCAGAGCATCCCAGGATGGACGGGGGGAGGCCGGGACCCCCCCTCCAGACCAGAAACCCCCCCCTCCGGTAGGTGCCCTGAGGCACGGCAGGCATTTTCCGCCTGCTTTTTGGCCCGGGAATGGGTGGGGGGAGAGTTTAAAAGTTTTTTCCTGTGCTGTCCATGCCGCTTGAGCCGGCGGCGAGACTCGTGCCGTGCGGGAATGGGTGGGGGGAGAGTTTAAAAGTTTTTTCCTGTGCCGTCCGTGCCGTGCGGCTTGTTGCTGCTGCTGAGAGCCTGCGGCGAGTCCCACCAGAGCAGCCCAGGAGGGAGGGGGGGGAGGCCGGGGACCTCCAGAAACCACCCCTCTGGTAGGTGCCCTGAGCCACGGCAGGCATTTTTCCGCCTGCTTTTTGGCCGGGAACCGGGTTTTTTAACTTTTAAAAACTTTTTTTCTGTGCTGCTTGGCATCGCGCGCGATCGCGCGATGCAAGTAACGAGCACGACAAATCAGACCAAATTGTTCATTCGTCGGTTCGAGCTCGAAGTCTGGCGGAGTAATTCCCATTACCGTTTCCGTAGAGTAACGGAACCGAGTAACGGAAACGGAAACGGAAATACCGCTAAGTCGTGCCCATCTCTAATCCTCTCTTTATCCTAAACTGTATGGCCATATTCTGGCTTCCTATGACAACCATGCCTCATGAGTTGAACAGCAACAAGGGACTCTACAAGTTGATAAAACTCCCCTTTTTTGTCTTCTCTGTTTTCTAACAGCAAGGCACGCATGAAAATAGATTTTGATGTTATCATGTCCAAAGAATGTATGCTCAGTCCCTCCAATTCTTTATGTTCTGTGTATCTGTGTTTCTAGCTGGCTACAGCTTCTGCGTACCTTCAGTACATAAGTAATTATAAGACTATATCTTTGTCTAAAATTATTAGACTAAAATTGAGGGCTGTCTTATACCTGGAAGTAAGCCGAGCAGAGAACTATGCAGTTGTGAAACTAATTTTGTGTTGGAAAAGTGGGGTCGTCTTAGACATTGAGGTGTCTTATAAATGGAAAAATATGGCAATAGCACATCCCATCTTCATTCCGATAGACTTCCATACTTGCAGACAGTATTTGCTGCTAGTTGAGGACTCATAGATTGTGGACTGGTATGTTTGGCAGAAGTCATTCTAACCTTCCTGTCTTGTCTGTCATGGCATAAAGCCATGGATTAAGTAAGCACTGAAGAAGGGAGTGACTTGGTAAATATGTGTTGAAGATGAATGAGTTATATTTATATTCTAAAACATGGCTAATCTTTTCAAGCAAAAACAACAATGGAGGCCAGAATCTCAACTAGAGTAGATCTATTGAGTCAATAGGATTTACCTAAGTGTTGATTTTCCATTGGAGAGTTGAATTGAAGGGCCACTCTCTTTGAGATGAAATATAGGATTTAGGTCAGGGAAATGCATAACATCTTAAATACATACAACGCTTATTGCACATACATTTATGTGGACTGCAGTTCCCTTCATTAGACGTATGCTAGTAGCATTAGTAGCTTTGCTACTGTTTAGATTCTGCCATTTTACAAGATGTTAAGGAGAAGTTAGGTAAATTTTGGATAACTACCAGAACCCCACATCTAGTATGGGCACTGGCAGTTGTACAAAACATGCTCCCTAACTATAGCTTCATAACCACCAGGAAATACAATTTAGAGGTCATCCACAATGGCATATTGATCAATATATGGATTGCTAACTGCATGGTATGAGTTAGAATAATAATAATTAAAAAACCCTGCTCCTGTACATACTTTTTGCTTAGATCAATCCATACTTCCTGGTTAAGAGCTGCTGCTCACTCTTGTAGCAGAGTAGTGGGGCCTGCATTATTTTTGGCACAATTCATTTAGTTTGTTGTTTAGCCTGTTTAGCTGGGTGGCCAAGCTGTGTTTTGCCAATTAAAACCATGGTGAAGGTATTCTCTGCTTAGGTAGATAGGAGTGATTGAAAAGAGGTATCTGGGCCCAGAATGGAGGTGCCATGCAAGAATGGAAATGGAGAAGAGATTGGGGGTCAGGTCCTGAGAGGAGGAAAGGGCTGGAGAAGGCTTCCTCATGTCATTTCCCTGGGCTGTGACAGCCATGACACCACCACCTCCTTCAGTCTGGCACAGCTACATTCTCCTTACTTGGAGACCCAGCACCAATCACCTCAACTTCCAGCTGCCATTATTCCTACAGATTCTGAGAGAGAGTGGGAGAAAATGTATGGAGGGGAATGAGGAAAAGAACAGAGGGAGGGGAATTTAAAAAATGGAACAGCACCAACAGAGGAATTTGAGGAATGATATTAAATATAATTTCACCTTCACAATGATCAGTGAGGGAAAGATTATATATTTTGGCTGGAACATCAGCAATTTCATCTTTAAGTTCCCTGAGAACTCATGGATGGATGCCATCTGGTCCTGGGGATTTGTTAACATTTAGTTCAACAAGACATGCAAGAACCTCCTCCCTGATTATTCTTTACAAATTTTCATAAACTTTTTTATAATTTTTCTATAAATTTTAACAATTTTTCTGGAGTGCAATGTATATTAAGGGCCTCGACTTCTACACAAATCAATATGTTTTCCCATTTTGGAGGGGTTACATTAGGGGCCTTGACCTATACCCGGGTTGACTTATACTCGAGTATATACAGTAGATGGACTACAAGACACATGACAGAGGTGTCAGCATATTTGGTAATAGTTGGGAGTTTTGTTTTGTTTTGTTTTGTTTTGTTTTTCCTTTATTGCTTTATCATAAAAATTAGGACACTGTATGCTTTTTTTTAGGCTGCCTAGATGCCTTAAGCACATCTCGCCTGATTTCGGAAGCTAAGCAGGGTCGGCCGTGGTCAGTACTTGGATTGGAGACCACCAAGGAATACCAGGTGCTGTAGGTGCCTGGAGTAGGAACTGGCAAACCACTCCAGTATTCCTGCCAAGAAAACTCCATGGACATGAGGCCATGAAGGGTCGGTCACAACTATAACAACCCAACACGCACACATGCTTTTTAGACATCTTTTGATCGGTCCAGCGTTAAGATACCTTGGAGCCTCATATCTCCATTTTAGGGTTTGGTTCTTAATTCTTGTTTGATATTTGGATATTACATGAATATCGTGTAAAAACAGTCCTATAAAGTTTTTTAATTTAAATTTATTGGCGTATTGCGAAGCTGCCTTATACCAGTTCAGACTGTAGGTCCAGCAAACCTGTTATGGGCCAGACTGTTGGTCCAGCAAGCCCACTATGATAAGCATTCCCTAAGATAGACTTTCCAGGGTTTCAACCAGAATTCTTTTCCTGCCTTATTTGTTGAAGATTGGATCCAGGATATTCTGAGTGCAAAGTATGTTCAGAAAATGGATCAACATGACTGATTATATGAGTTTCGTTATGAGATTGGTAAAACTGACACTCATAGCCAATGAGTAGTAGTAGCGGTGGTGGGGTGGTGGTGGTAGTGGTAGTAGTAGTTGTTAGGTGCCTCTGACATGGCAACACTATGAATGTGTCTGCAGCAGCTCTGCTCATCTCTTCCAAACTCAAGCTTGTGGCTTCCACAAGTCAATCCATTTCATATTTGTTCTTCCTCTTTTCCCTTTACCGTCACCTTTCCCAGCATCGTCACCTTTCCCCGATAACACTTTCTTCAACTGATGCACCCAAAGCCTCCATTTCAACATTTTTGTCTCCAGAGACAATTCAAGCTGGGACCCACTTGTTTGTCTTTCTGGCACTTAAGGGTACGCACAAAGCTCTCCTCCAGCACCATCTTTCAAACATTTATCTGTTAGCTTTCTTTCATGCCCATCTTTCACACTAGCACATAGAAATTGGGAATACAAAAATGTGAATGGTGTTGGCTTGGTCTCATTAAACTTGATTATCTTTTATTGTTTCTTTATTCCTTCCCTTCCAAATCTCAGTCTGATTTCTTGGCTGCAGTTCCCATTTGAACTGATGATTGACCCAAGCTATACAGAGCAAAGTGTTCTGCTTGTGTACCGCCCCATAGCACTTCAAGTAGTCTTTGGGTGGTTTAAAGTTTTAATTACAGTATGTAGGCTACATATCCCCCCCCCAGAAAGCTGGGTACTCATTTTACCTACCTCAGAAGGATGGAAGGCTGAGTCAACCATGAGCCGGGTCCCTGAGATTGAACCCCAGGTTGTGTGCATAGTTTTACCTGCAGGACAGGCAAGTAACCACTGCACCACAGGGCTCCAAAATCTCTAACAATTTCATTTTCTTCATGGACAATGCTAAATGTCTTTAGTTCTTCTATAGTTACAATTTTGGCCTTCTTAACATTCAACTGCAGTCATGCTTTGGCATTTTCCTCTTACACTTTCATTAAAAATCATTGCTGCTTTCTGCCAGTAAGATGCTGTCTGTGCAACCTGGAGCTCCAGCTGTTTTAAAACCGAATAAATACATTGATAAATCAAATTTCACATAACTGAAAAAAAATGTCCATCTTAGCTTCATCTTTTTAATTTCACAGGAATTGTACCATTCATATATTTAATTCACAATTTGCAATTAGGGCTTTTGAAACCTGAAAAGCTCTGAGATTGTGACCTTCCTTATAACTTGCAACATTCTAAAGGAATAAATACATTTTCGATCCTGCCAACTGCTACAGAAAGACTGTAACTAGAGACGGGCACAAAATGAATTTTTTTTATTCATTTTATTATTCGTTATTCATTTTGTTACATAACAAAATGAATAATGAACCACACCTCAAAAGAAAATGGAATGAAACAAACCTTTTTTTTTTGTTTCATTTGTTTCATTTTTTTTTGTTCCACCGCCGCTGCCACCAACCAGCCCCTGTGCAGAGGGCTTCCAAAGTCACTGGTGGAAAATGACCACTTTTTAAACTTTTTTTCTTTTGCCAGCTCCAATCCCGTGCTACAGCACGTGTGTGTGTGTGTGTGTGTCTGTCTGTGTGTGTGTGTGTGTGCGTGTGTGTGTGCGTGTGTGTGTGTCATTACAGTCATGACTGACTCTTTGTGACTCCATGTCCATGGAGTTTGCTTGGCAGGGATACTGGAGTGGTTTGCCAGTTCCTACTCCAGGCGCCTTCAGCACCTGGTCTTCGCTGGTGGTCTCCCACCCAAGTACTAACCATGGCTTGGGGCTCAGCAAATCATCATCATCATCATCATCATCATCATACCCATTACAACCCACGGGTAGAAACTATTTTTCAGCCTTTTGGTATGGCTGGCTATACTTCTATATCTCCTGCCTGATGGGAGGAGAGTAAAGAAGTGCTGACTGGGGTGTGTGCCATCCCTGAGAATTTCCCTTGCTCTCTTAAGGCAGCTATCCCGAGCGATGTCATTCAGTGGACTCAGGGGACAGCCCATGATGTTTTGTGCTGTGCTCACCAACCTCTGCAATATCTTCTATCCGCGGCTGTCAAACCGGCATACCAAACTGTAATGCAAAATAAAAGGAGGCTTTCTATTGTGGATTGATAAAAAGAGGTCCTCAGTTGTTGTTTCGTCTTATACTTTCACAAGACGCTAAGGAAAATGAGTTTCTGATGAGCCTTTCTGACCACCTGGTTTGTGTTGGTTTTCCAGGTGAGATCTTTACCAAGATAGACTCCCAGGAATTTAAAACAGGAAACCCTCTCTACACTACCACCCCAATATACAGTGGGGCAGGTTCCTCTCTTTTCTTCCAGATGTCTAACACTATGCTGCCACAGAGGGTGGTAGAGTCTCATTCTTTGGAGGTGATTAAGCAGAGGCTGGATGGCCATCTGTCGGGAGTCCTATGATAGGGGTTCCTGCATGGCAGGGAGTTGGACTAGATGGCCCTTAAGGTCTCTTCCAACTCTGTGCTTCTATGATTCTATGATCTCTTTTGTCTTGCTAATATCCAGGTGCAAAGTGTTTTCTAGGCACCATGATGATAATTTTTGAACTCCCCCGGTAAACTCTTTTGTCTTCACCTGTAATAAGACCTACTATGGTGGTATCTACTGTGAACTTAATGATCACAGTAGATGGATCAGATGATACATAATCATATGTGTACAGTGATTACTGTTAGGGACTAAGTGCACAGCCCTGCAGGAATCCAGTGCTGAGCTTCAGGGAGGTAGATGTGACAGACCCAACACTCACTACTTGTGGCTAGTCCCTCAAAAAGTCCTTAATCCAGTAGTGGCCAAACTCCTCCCTCTAGACATTTGGGACCACAACTCCCAGAATTCCAAGCCTGGATTGCCAATGACAAAGGACTGTGGGAGTTGTGTTCGAAAACTTTGGAGGGCTGAACTTTAGCCCCAATCCTTCTTCAGGGGCCATCCTGAGACTGTGCAGCTTGAACATGGCAAAACACACAACACATTGGAAGCACAGCGGGGGAATCAAACTCCCAACCTTTGGCTTCACAGCCAGATACCTATATCACTGAGCTGTCCAGCCAGTGTGTGTTTTTACTCATTGACATGGGAGCCTATATAGGGAGATTTTTAGTCATCCAGGTAATTCATCCGGGAGTTTGGCAACTGGAAGCTACTTCAGACTGAAGAAGAAACGCAGAATGTTTCGATCCCACAAGAAAAGAAGTCCAGTTGCCATAACCCAACTCCTGGAGAGTCTATATATGTTTTGCCTCTGACTAGAGAAAATTGGGGTCTTTCTTGGCTTTCTTGGCTTGGCTTTCTTTTTATTGAAAGTTGCAGCCTCTGGGAGGTAAGATATAGATTGCCAAGAAAGAGACTCCAGAACACGAAGAGCGAGGAAAGTGCTCACAGGGAAATTTCATATGTTCTGCAGAAAATGTCTCTCTCTTCCCTCCCCCCACTGCCGCCCGCCTTCACATGAAAGCTCTTAAAAGTAAGACAGCAAGCAAGCAAGCAAGCAATCACTTGATGCTGTACAAATAAGGGTAATAAACTACTGATTTCTACAGTGCTGGTCAATCATCGCGAAAAGGAACCCTTCTTCATAGAAATGTTATTTGAGATGCTTTCATAAAACAAAAATGGATATTTATTAGCATTACTAGTCACATTCTCCTTTGCGCCGACGATTTATTACAAGTGATGGCCCTTGAATGGGTAAGGTAAAAGCTGAAGGCTCTTTTATGCATTTTGAAAATGACATCGAAGAGAGAGTTTCAACTTATTTCTAGTCCTTAGATGCTCCCTTGCCGCCTGTTTGGTACAGGTCTAATCTGTACATAAAGGAAAGGATTTTCATTTTACTGATTGAGCAGCCGTGTTGAATGCCAGTCATCTTACTAGCAGCTGTATCAGAGCTTGGCAAGTTATTTTGAGAGACCCATTAGTTCCGAGTCTTGGACAAGAGGAATTACAGTTATAGTTATCGTACAAGGGTTATAAACTTCTCATAACTGAAACAATCAAAGAAAAGACAGATGACTGACAGTTTTTAGGACCAATGGGCTTTTTCCTCGAGCAAGGTGTTGCAAAAGGCTCCAGTGTGAAAGAGATGTAGAAAGGAATTGATTGTTGCTAAATTTTCATGTGAGCTTTCCTGGAACAAGTCCACTTCCTCAGACATTCAAGTGAAACAATGTGACTGTCATATTTATACATGGATACATGGCTCCTGGGAACAGATGAGGATACAGATAATAGGCAAAGTGACAGTGGTTCCTCAGTGAAGGATTAGCACTTTTAGCCTGTAGATAATTTAAAGTACTAGTCTATCTACAATGTGACACAACAGCATTGTTGACACAGGGGGCAGCTGTGAGAACCAATGACTGGTTTCACACTTGACACTGACTGAAGAGTTTTTGATATCCAATGCTTTTAAGCGGGTCTTCATCATCCGTGTGTACTTATCCCAGGTGTTTCTCTTTCAAGTCTAGTACTGTAGAGATTTCCCATCCCTAAAAACAGTCACTTTCAGGTACTTCAACAAGTGTCCAGGCTGACTGAAATGTTTTGAAACAGGTTTTTCTGTATTTCTATTTCTGATCACCGAGCATGGAATCCTACATAGCTCATATTAAAGTAGAATAATAACGTACAGCAATATTTTTGTCCCATTTTTGTTTGTTTACTTGTTTGCTTTTTTGTCTCATATGGAGGTGTATGAAAGGCACCGTTTTTAATGGACTATTTTCAAGCTACAAGGTTCAGAGGCGCATGGAATCTTTTGGTTGGTTCATTTTTTTTTAAGAACCTCCCAGATTTCTCATGTGCTTCTTAAACATGACAGAAAGAACATGAGATTTATTCATCTTTAAAAAATTCAAGGGAAGTGGGAAGAAACACAGTTGACATATCCATCCACCTCCAAGCAGATACAGTCTTCGTGTTTTTATTTAGTCTCCCTCTGTCCTTCAAACACGGACGTTAAGAACGAGTATGCAGCTTGTTCCCCCAATTCCAGTTCTACTGATGATGACTTTGAGGGCGGACAACCACAATGATTTTTTTTTAAAAAAAGTAGAGAATATCATGGCTTTCAGTGAACTGATTCAAACTTTCCACCACCACCATCATTTACTACAAGGTTCTACTTTTATTTTAAAAAAATCAGATCCATTCATATTCATTTAGGCATATTTATTTATTTTATTTATTTTTGCATTTATATCCCGCTTATCTTCAAACGAACTCTAAGCGGCTTACAAGTGATCGCTTGACCCAATGCACACAACAGAAAAGCTGCCACACAGCACATGTGTTCTCTAACAAAGCTCTTCTGTGTTATTTATTTATTTATTTATTTATTTATTTATTTATTTATTTATTTATTTATTTATTTATTTAT
>JAHTLZ010000074.1:10331200-10350204 GCA_023846285.1 Phrynocephalus versicolor | reverse complement strand
TATTTATTTATTTATTTATTTATTTATTTATTTATTTATTTATTTATACAACTTATATGCTGCCCATTACCCAAAGTTATCTGGGCAGCTCACAGTCAATAAACAATTAAAATGTTAAAATACCAATAAACAATTAAAATGATTTAAAAATGTTTAAATACAAATAACAGCTTCTCCTCTGCCTGTGGACAGGACTCCTCTTCTGTTTTTATCTTAATATTTTTTATAGCTGAAGAATGGGGCTTCTCTTTATCAGCAAGAGTTTCCTCACTGTTGACCCACATCCTGAGTTAGCTGTTGCATCCATTCAGTTTTGGAGCAAAGATGCACTATGCCACCAGATGTGCAGCAAACTTAAAGCAGACTTCGGGAAAGTTTTAAAGTTTTTAAATTTTAAATTACCGCTACCTCCCAGCCAGATGGCTGGTGGATTCTGGGAGCCGCAGCCCAAAGGAAAGTAACATTTCTCAGCTCTTT
This sequence comes from Phrynocephalus versicolor, assembly GCA_023846285.1. Classification (NCBI taxonomy): domain Eukaryota; kingdom Metazoa; phylum Chordata; class Lepidosauria; order Squamata; family Agamidae; genus Phrynocephalus; species Phrynocephalus versicolor. The sequence goes on along the minus strand of JAHTLZ010000074.1, from coordinate 10,349,727 downwards.
TCCCTTCCCAATTATTGGCTTTCAGGTGCTTGATACACCCACACCACAAGGTGCTGTAGCAAGTGTTTGTGACCTCAATGTTTTGCTTCCCAAACTGCTGTGCTGTGAGGCCACGTGGCAAGTACAATAATACCTCAGATAAAGAATGTCTCGGATAACAAATTTTTCGGATAACAAATTGAAATTTCCAGGTATAGGGCTGCCTTGGATAGTGAATGTTCCCTATGGGCTGCCTCAGATAACAAATGTTTCATAATGCCTTGCAAAAATGTGTACCCTGCATGCACTGAAGGAAGCATAGTTTGTGGAGGGGTGGGAGGAGTTAGAGCATTTTATGGTGTTTTGGAGCCATTCTGGACATGTTTTGCTGAGGGATTTGGACCTTTCAAACTTGGTAAGATAGGGACCTAGCTTTTATTAATCTTTGCATTGTTTTTCTTTGCATTTTTCGCTGGAAGAGGCTGGGGCAGTCTTTCTGGTTTCATTTCTCCATGTTTGCAGTCTTTTTTCATTGTTCTGCAGGCAAAAATAGACTGGATTTTCTTTCTGCTTATGTGTGTTTGTTTGCATTTTCCCCCCATTGCACTTTGGGTGGGAACAGGCTGGGGTAGTCTTGCTGGTTTCTCTTGTCCATGTTTGCATTGCACTGCAGGGGGATGTTCTGGAGGGTGTTCCAGCACTGCAAGCCTTTAAACTGCATTTTTGCCTTTTTTTCGAACCTCTGGAACAGATTAATCATTTTCCCATTCATTTTAATGGGAAACCACATTTCAGATAACAAATTTTGCCCCTGAGAACGAATTAAATTCATTATCAGAGGTACTACTGTATTTCAAGGAGTCTGAATTTGATTTGGAGGCAAATGTGATTTAATTTACTGATGAATAGAAGCAGGAGTATGGTCTTATTGTTCCTAAAAGCTTTATACATCTCAAATGACTAAACAGAATCTCCTGTCTTTTCTTAAATTTTCTTAAATTTTGTACTTGGATGCTTGATCTCAGTCCATATGAGTTCCTTATGGAAGATGGTGCGGTATAAAAGTGTAATAAATAAATAAATAAATAAATGATCAGATCATGTCTAATTTTTTAAAAGGGCTTCTTTAAAATTGAGTTTCAAGAGTTGTGTATACGGATGGCAGGCGTAGTTGCAGGACTTTCAGCCAGGTGGATGTGTAGTGCCATCTCAGGAGCTACAGCAACTGAGCATGTTTTTTTAACTTAATTTTTTTAAATTGCTTATCAAAAACAATTTAACAAGCATATTGTAACATAATGTAGTACATTATTTTCCTTTTAAATTATACTAGTACAATTTATAACAACTCACTATGTGACCCATTTTCTGTCCTGCTTAATCTATTGCTAGCTTCTATATCTGAGTTTAAAAGTGGAACAATTGACATATCGGGTTATAATGTATAGAGAGGAAATTAAACAAGACCTTTTTATGAAAATATGGTATCCACAGCAACTGAGCATGTACTGTGGTGAGGATGATTCTGGAGGTGATTGTGATTATGATGAAAAGCACCTAAAATAAATGAGATTCAGCAAGACAAACATAAACTAAAAATAAAATAATAAAAATAGATAACCCGTGCTTGCTGGTGTGTAGTCCAGATGCAACATTAGTTGTAGTGAGTGACTTGCTGCTTTGACACACATTGTTAGAAGTTGGGTTTGTTTCAGATAACATGGACATATCACTTTTTGAATTATGTTCTGACAACCATGCCCTGTTTATCTTCCTCACCCCATCCATGCTATCTAGCTATCCCTCCTGGCATGAGACTGACTTGGCTAGTTAAGAAAGATTTCCTGGAGATTGTGGATGATCCCATGTTCAGCTTATCTGGTCTTTAAAAGAAATAACATAAAATAAAACCAGTCTTTTGAAAATTTATGCATTAATTGATAATAATAACTTTGAATATGATCAATAGATCAAAATTTATGTATAAACACTGAGATGCAAACACTAGGAAAGAGACTGCATGACTTGGCTTTCTCCAGCATTGGAACTGGTGGCAGAGGTGTTTCCCATAGTTCACCGAGGTGGAGGACTTATGGGAGATTAATATGCAGAGCAGATGCCAAGCAAACACTTCCAAACATAAAGGCATCCTGGCTCCAGGACATGTATGGAGGTCCTGAACATGGACAAATACTCACTCAGCTACACTGAGTAGGGATGGGTACCTTACAAAAAATGAAATGCTGTTTTGTCATTTCATAAGCTTACGAATCGTTTTGTAATGAAACAAAATGGCAGGCAGCATTTTGTTATGAAACGAAATGAAATGCCTTTTTTTCCATTTTAAAATGAACCATTTTGTTACTCTGTAAAAAGGCTCCCTGGATCCTAGGAGCACCAGTTTTTAAATTTGTATTTTTTGCATTGCTCTCCTGATTCTACCCCACCTCTGGCCCATCAGGAGCTCTATGCTTCGAAGACCCAATAGAGAGATGATGGATGTAAACAAGAGGGAGGTGCCCGTACCATGCCACTCCCATCGGAACATGCTGCCTTGTGCTGTCCAAGAAGAAGCCTGGTGTCCATCTTGCCAAGTGAACTTTTACCAATGCATGCTGGCAAATTGCATCCCTTGTCATGTTTGGACTTCTGTACCTGCTTTGAAAAATGAAGCTTGCTCCCGAAAGCTCAGCAAATTTGTTTTAGTTTTCTTCTAACAGCCTATGAAGGTATCACCCATAGTCTAGTTTTATAGAATAATGAATAATTTTGTTACTGTTTTGTTTTGTTATGATTTTTTTGTTAAAAATCATTTAAAATTAAACAAAACGCAGGGAGAAACAAAATGAAACACAATTTTTTCCATTTCGTATCCATCCCTAACACTGAGGGAAACAGAACTTGCCTCCAAAGAAATATGCTCTATGTTTTGGGGGTGTACATCTTCTACTGAAATGAATAGGGAGGAGTGGTTTGCTTTTATACATAAAGAACTTATACATATACAGTATACTGTATAATACTGTATATACTGCATACTGCTTTAAAATGCCAATTTAAAAACTATACCAAAAACAGCTAATAATTTCTCAATATTAAAACCATAATTCAAAACAAATTTAAAAGCATTTAAAAGGCATTTACAAAATCTCTAAATTCAGTGAATCTGTCACTCCTCTCTCTCACACACACACACTACTTACATAAAGGGCTCCCTGGGAAAGAAGGCCTTTGCCTGATGGCAGAACAAGAGGGAGGGAGCCAACCTGTCTTCTCAGACCCCACAGAAAACGAGGTATCACAATGAGAACTATCAAGCAGCCCATATTCTCTGGGGCAGCTAATACAACTGCAAGCCAGATTCACCTGGAAAGATCAAGCACTGTCGCCATTTTAGGATGCTGTTTCTTTCAGCCCTTGTAAAATTAGTCCAACAGTGGATTTCGGGGAGAAGAATTATATTGTCATAGTATTTATCTTTTGACTCTTGTTCAGCATTGCTAGAGAACAAATTAATAATTGCTCCTACAAAAAGCAATGCATGCATTGGCCTGGGCCGCCAGCGCACTTCAAGCAGCAACCACTTTTTGTTTTGAATCGCCTTCTGCCCTCCCCCGGTCACATGGTCACTGAAGCGATTCAGCATTCTGCACTTGGCATTTTCTCATGAACCGGTTTCCCCGTCCGCACATTGCTAAACCGCTTTTTGTTCTGATTTTGTCCGTCATTTCCCCATCATCTGCTTCTATTTCAGATGTTTTTTTTGGGGGGGTAACATCATGCTGTTGTTCTTCCATTCTAAGTAATGTAGCTAATTTTCCGCTTTTCCGACGGCAGGATAAGGCATACAGAGGGGGAAACCTGGAAAAAATGGTGCACGGTGTCCTCAGTTTCAGCCAAATCACTTCAAAAAGCAGTCTAGAAATCGGTTTTAAAAAACACCACCCCTGGTGGCCGTCTCAAGAAAAACGGACACAGTGGCCGAAAAGGGGCGTGGCCAAGGGGGCTCCGCAGAAAAAGCGATTGGAAATGCGGTAGGTGATTTTTTAAGCGATTTGACTTTAAGCAAAAGGCGATCCAAAACCTAAGTGCGGTAGGGATCCAGCCAATTTGGAGTATGAGGAACTTGGCTGAATGTGCAGCAACAACCCACAAAAAAACAAAACAAAAACAAAACAAAAACCACCCTGAGTTTTACACAGTATGGCAGGTTACAGATAATTTAGGACATCGAAGATCCTGAGCTGCTAATAATCAGAAAATGTTTCATTCCCATCATCATTCTTATCTGCATTTTGGTTGCAACAAAAGCTTCACAGGGCTTTGTGGAGGATAATTGACTGATATAATAATACAATCTGTATTTCTCCAGTAGTTTCGCCTATTATGTGTACTGGACAACAATCTGTACCATCAACGCACACACACACCTCCAAAACAAATAAGAATGTGATCACTTTGCTTGAGGCCATAATTAGCTTGTGAGTGCTGAGAACTTTGATTGGATTCCTAGCATGATCTTAATTGGAAGTCTGAACTATATATAAAGAGACCTGATGGTATTTGGAGATAATCTGGAATGGTTGGCTGACAATTCTTCTTTGTTACCTGTAAGGAATGCCCTAGGAAGTAAATACATTTTAGCTCTTCAGAAATGCCAGCCGTTAGAGTAACAAAAACCAGGCAAAGGCAACAAAAACAAGACAACATGAGCACAGCATGAGTGAGAAGGGATCAGAAAATCTCAAAAAGGAAGGGTCCCAAATATTTTCTAAGCTGTCATGTGTTAGCACAGCTGCAGCACCTAGTATTGAGTTGAATATGTTAGCATCTCTTTAGGTTTTTTGTTCATCCTTGCTGTAATTTATATGAAAATGGCAGCATCCCCCAAACACGTTCTTGACAGTTTGCTAGCAATGAGAGAAACAGGAAGGTGTTTATCTCCATAGATTACTCTTTTCAAGGTTTTGAACACCTCGTGATTGTAAACTTGCCCCTGAAGAAGGCCTTTGTAGCTGAAACACGTTGGACTTTGTTATAAATAAATTAAATATATATTTCCTTTCCACTCTCTTCAGCATCCAGAGACGTTTGTCTCTTCTTCATTTATAGCATCCCCTTTAGGACAGGAGAGAGAATGATGTGATGTTTGCTCACCTTAAGCCAATGAGAGGATGAGAGAAACAACCCTTTTTTCCTGATGCTGTGATGATATGCTTTGCTTTGAGACTGCATTAAAATACTTATATCTAGAAAAGTCCTGAACTTGGATGAGTGGACTAAATCTTCCCAAATTATCCAGTCAGCATGATCTAATGTAGTACAGAAAAACAATTGTTCCAAATGCAATGTTGCACATATAGCAGTTAGGCGATATTAGATGTGAACCTGTACATGAATTCCCTTGCTGCTTGTGGTAATCATAAAAGTCTTCTTGGAGAGACAGTCATATCAATGAAAACATTTCACTGTCATCCTTGTAAAGAGGGGAAATTTTTTGAAAACATCATCATTTACAATGAAACAGGCTGTCTCAAGAGATTACTAGCCCCTATGGGATTTTTCACCTTCTGTCTGAGAGTGAGACAATGACCACTTTTCTCATTCTCTTCATGAGTCTGTGAAGATTTTCAGTCATCCAAGTAAGTTTACCTTGAAGTTGAGTCATGGCTACTAGACTTCTTTTTCTTGAGAGATAGAAAGGTTTTGCTGCTCATCCAAACTGCTTCATCAGTCTGAATACAGCTAGTGCGAGTCCTCCATCTTATAGACAGCTTTGACCTCTTGTCACCCTGGTCTGAGATAGGCTCTTAAGATGAACAATGGCCTGAATCAGCTTGTTAGGTAGACAATAGTATCCATAGACTTAAGGTGAACAATGGCCTAATGGCCTCTACATGAGGTTTCTGCAGTTTGTTCTTTTCCCTTTCTAAGGCAAAGTTCACACATATAGCAAACATCCATATCAATGGATGATTAATTAAAAAGATGCAAACAAGGCATATAATGTTTCTAAAGCAATGTTTATTTTATGAGGACAGGCAACATGGTAGCAGCTATCATTATTTTGTGGTGCTGCACAATTTCTGAAGACTTTGCAAAAATTCTTATTGCATGTATAAGACTTTCACTAGCACTGCTTGAAGAGGCACACCTAGTTTATGGTCATGACTGCCATGGCGTGGAGGATTCTACATGTCTCACATTAGGTCTACACACTGGAATATAATTCCTATCACTTGGTTTGGTGCTATATTATCACCACACAAGAGTATAGGGATGTTATTATGCAGCAGAGCAAATAAACATTCTACAGGCAATTCTAAAAATGGGGCAGCCTAAATATAAAATTTCAACTTTAAAATGGAGTTTGGATTAGCACCCATCCAGGCATAGATGTATGATTTTTTAAAAAGTAAAATTGCTCCCCCCCTCCAGAAAAAGCACCTTAAATGATCCCAGATTTTAAACAGATCAATTAAGTTGAAAACACAAGAGTCATTTAATCTGAAAGAGAATAGCTGACCTCTCCCACTTTTCAATTGAGAAGGAATCCTGGCAGCAGAAGCTAGAACAGTGATCCTCAAAATAGACTTTTTTCAAAAGGTAAAACAATCACTTTCTTATAAACTGAGTAGAGATGGGCACGAAACGAACAATTTTTCGTTTCTGTTTTCATTTTTTGTTTCGTAATGCAACGAAACGACAAACGAATTTTGTCTCTAAAATGAAACGAAATGAACAGAAACACCGGAAATTTTGTCGTGCATTTCGTTTTCGTTACTGTAATATAAGTGAATTGCTTAAAAGCCTAAAAAAATTGCAAAAAATTGAAATAAATGGTAACGAAATGGTAACAAAACGAACGAAAACAAAAATGAATTTTTTGCAAAAATTCACAAAAAACGGAAACGAAACGAAACGGACCCTCCAAACGACAAATGACAAACGAAATGCCATTTTTTTTTATTCGTGCCCATCTCTAAAACTGAGTATGCATGGAACAAATAACCAGCAGAATTCCAAAACAGATACGTTGCTGCAGTTTTGTGGGCATGAAAAGGAGATATTTGGAGGGTAAGGAAAGATTTGAGAAACATAGTCAAAAGACATGTTTTCTTGGAAGATTAAAATAAAAGAGGCTTGCTTTATTGAAAGTAATGGAGAGGCAGTTCTCAAGAAAGTGACATGTTGCTATATATTCCCAGGGAATTACTGTAGAATTCTGTAAGGCGTATTCAAAGTATTTCAGCTAGGGATGGGCACGAAATAGAAAAATTATATTTCATTTCATTTCTCCCCACATTGATACAATTTTTTTCAAAAAAAAAAAGTATACCAAACAAGCCACTAACAAAATGGTTCATGGGGAGGGGTGTTGGAAAGCGGCTGCAGCCCAGATCAGCTGGCAGGCGGGGCTTGGGGGAGGAAAAAGTATTTTTAAAAATGCCCTGGGCTTTTTTAAAAAAAAACTTTTTTCTGTCTCCCAAGCCCCGCCTGCCAACTGATCAGCACTGGGGTGGGGGGGAATACCCTCCCTCTAGTGTTAATCAACTGGTGTGTGGGGCTTGGGGGAGGGGGAAAAGTTATTTTTTAAAAGCCCAGCGTTTGTTTAAAAAAATTTTTTTTCCCTCCCCCAGGTCCTACCTGCCAGCTGATCTGCGCTGTAGCCCCCCCATGAACCATTTTGTTAGTGGTTTGTTTGGTATATATTTTTTTAAAAATCGTATCATTTCAACAAAAAAAAACCCACACACCATTTTGTTTCATCTGTTATGAAATGCTGCTTCCTCGTGTTGTTTCATTTTCTTTCATTTTGTTATGTAACAACACGATGAAACAGCATTTCGTTTTTTGTTCTGTGCCCATCTCTAATTTCGAACTTACAAAAACACTAAGCAGTATGTTTGTCCCAGCCCTGAGTATTTTCAGTAAAGATTCTTCCAGGAAAAGCAGATCTAGGGGCAATCTGGGGCAATCTGAACTATTAGCCCTGTCATTCAGAACCCAACCAGCTGACTCTTAGGAGGATAATTTACTGTATTAACTCTTTCCCTGCCTAAATAGGCATTAGTTCTGGGAAAGGGATTCTATGCCTGGTTGAATGATAGTTTTAGAAAGAATAGAAAAATAAATATTTGGAAGCTTACTTGTTTAACTTATGAAATTGCTGTACTGCAGCTAAAACTGTGCTCACAACCTGAGGTTCAATCCCAGGTAGCTGGTTCATGGTTGACTCAGCCTTCCATCCTTTTGAGGTCGGTAAAATGAGTACCCAGCCTGCGGGGGGGGGCAATGCATAGCCTACATAACTCAATTGTAAACTACACAGAGAGTACGATGGGGAGGTATAGAAGCAGAACACTTTTCTTTTTTCTTTTTTTGCACTTTATGGTTGTGATGACTTTACCAGATGTTAGCAGAGCTTTAGTACCTATATCCTGTCATAGCTTCAGTGTCATCTCCATCTTGTTATTATTCAGTTGTCTGCTAATAAAGAAAAAAAAATCCAAATATGCTATGTGCCATCAAGTGACTTCTGATATGTGGTGACTAAGGAGTCAATGATCACATTACCATTCACAGGTTTTAAAAAAGAGCTATGGTAATTGTTTTGTGTTTGGGTGGGACATGGTTAATTGATGAAAAAAAGTCAGCTTCTGGGATTCCCCCATGCTTGGTGTCACTTTGTAAGTGGTTGTTTGTGCAAGAAGGGATCCTGTAGACCAGTGGTTCTCAACCTGTGGGTCCCCAGATGTTCCTGGACCTCAACTCCCAGAAGCCCCTTCCAGCACAGCGAGTGGTGGAGGCTTCTGGGAGTTGCAGTCCAGGAACATCTGGGGACCCACAGGTTGAGTACCACTGCTGTAGACCATCTTGATTGCTGCATTTGGAGTTAATATTTTGACTGCCCTTTGCTATGTAGAGCTTGGCATCCTTTTCTTTCTGGCAATGGTGGCACAATATTGTGCAGCAGTATCAGGCCATTCTCTGGTGTTTTGAACAGTGGAGACAGAAGTACAGTATCCCACATGCAGAAACTGGAGGGTTTTCTTTTCTTTCTTTTTGGAAGAAATTGTGGTTTGAGCCGTGTGACCAGAAGAACAAATTCATAAGTAGACTAGGCAATACCTTTATTGGTCACTACTAAAACAAAAAATGCAAGTTAAGTTTTCGATAGCAACTTGCTATCTTTATCAAAGCATTGTACCAGAAATGCAATCTTGATAGAGGATGTTGTCTATCAGGCGCTGAGAATCTTTTGGTTCAGCTGGAACACACCAGATTAAGGTATCAGGAGGCAAGCTGGTGTTAAGACTGCTTCAAAGTCCCAGATACGGTTTAACACCCAGAATATCAAACAATTATGATTAATTAAAAAATCAGCAACCAGGACACTGATTCCCATTACAGGAGAAAACCAAAGTTAAAACTAAAACTAAAATGAGAAAGAGAAAAGAAAAGAAAGTGACAACCTTAAAGATTAACTTTTATATTTCTTTACAGTTGCCTCGTGGCACAGTGGTTAAATGCCTGTACTGCAGGTAAAACTGTGCTCATGACCTGGGATTCGATCCCAAGTAGCAGGCTCATGGTTGAATCAGCCTTCCATCCTTCCAAGGTTGGTAAAATGAGCACCCAGCTTGCTGGGGTGGGGGTGGGGGACAATGTGTAGCCTGCATACTGTAATTAAAATTGTAAACCGCTCAGAGACTACTTGAAGTGGTATGGGGCAGTATATAAGAAGAACACTTTAATGTGAGCTTTCGTGGACAAATCCACTTCATCAGACATAATAGAAGGATTTTTAACATGGCAAATGTTTATACATGGCACTATAGACATGATGGTTGGTTGGTAAAAAGGTGTTGGGTGTGGAACTTTGTGATAATCATGTCATTGACATGTGGGTCATTCATAGAAGTTAGTACTATAAAGAATGTGAGAACCTCTTTCATAAAATAACAATGGTAGTATAAGATGAATGTTAGGCTGGTTATTTACAGTTGTTGGCTATTGACTGGCTATTGACAGTTGTTTACTTATTCCCATGGCTCTGTTTTAAGTTCAAGAAGGCCAGCCTACATAGACTGGCTATCTGATGAACTGGGTTTTTAAAAAACCATGAATGTTATGTTTCATTTCTATTACTATGTGAGCTAATCAGTTGCTCTTTTGCATTCAGTTATTCATACTGAAATCTCAGGCAGACTAAATAAGCTGCAGAGGTTTCATAAAAAGTGCTTATGGTGCCTTAAAACTGATAGATATACTGTATGATGTGCCTTTATGGTCTATAGCCTAGGTCTTCAGATGCAGCTGATGAAGGAGACAAACTTTTGTCCACAAAAGTGCATGTTGCTATAAATGTACCATAGGACTTCCTTTCTTTTCCTTCCCGCCTCTCTGTTATTCCTCCTCCTCCTCTTGGATCCCAGATTATCCTCAGAAATCATCTGCTCTTGTTGTGTCCATCGCTGCAGTTGTAGCTTTAAATTAAACAGCGTTCTTCGTATTGACAATACTGGGTCTTAAATTAAGTACACGCTCTTTGGCTGCAGGGCACCATTTAAACAATTTGGCTGCTGTTGTCATATTGCGCCAAGAAGTTCCACAGTAACTTTAAGTCCCACAAGGTTTTATGAGCTATACTAAGCACGTAGCCCTTCTCTTGCTCTGGCTCTCTGGCTTTGTTTGGTTTTTTCCTGAAAGCAGAAGGAGAAAATAACAAACATTCTACTTCGTGAAAAAAGAGTGGAGGGGGAAGTTGGCTGTCTTTTCGTTGCTCCCTGTAATTGAACATGAAATAATAGCAAGACATATTGGCAGCCAGCATTGTGTCGTGGGTGCTCTGAAATGCCAGTTACTGTAGTTTCCCTCCACCAAATTTGTTCTTTAATTGTCTTTCTTCACTCCCTCAGCCTCTTAACAACCTAAGTGAACTGTTAACAGTCAACACAGAAATGAACACAGCTAAACCAGAGCCAAAACACAACAAAAATATGTCTACAGCTTTTATTCCTTACAACTTTTCTTCTCTTCCGCTTCTTCCATTGATGGCTGATGGGACAAGGAATGTTTGTGGTGGGTGTATAATTACTCAGTGTCAGCAAGAAGCCAACTGTTTACCCAGCGGACACCCAAGAGTCCCCTATTCACTTGCTCAGGAACACTATTCAAAGTCAGACCACTGGCCCATTTAACTCTGTATCCTTGATTCTGGACTCAGTCCAACGTCAGTGTGGGACCACTAGAATGACAGGATGTTCTTTGCCTCCTTTGTAGCCCTCAAAAACTATCTCTTGAGGGTTTTCTTCATGTCTTTGGATCAGGTTTTAGTGATGCCACGTAGTAGCAGCCAGTGGAGGCTACAGGAGTGAGTGAAGTCATGTACAGGGATGGGCACGAAACAGAAAAATGGTGTTTTGTTTTGTTCTGTTTCACCCCCCCCCCCACATTTCATTTTGTTTCATCTTGTATAAATGTTTACAACAAAAATTCATACAAAACAAAATGTTTCATTACCTGCAGCAGCAGCTCCAAGTCCAAGGGGTCCGGCGGGGGGGGGGGCTAGGCCTGCCTGCCTAGCTGGCTTGTGGTAAGTCAGTCTCGAGACGGCCACGGCGACTCTGGCAGCAGCGGTGGGGCCCCCTAGGCTGGCCTACCCAGCTGGCTGGTGGGACTCCAGCAGTGGCCATGGGGGGCCCTAGGCCTGCCTGCCTAGCTGGCTGGCAGGGCTCCGGGGGTGGCCATGGCATCTCTGGTGGTGGTGGAGGAGGAGGACTTCAGACGGCCTGCGGGCCACTCTCTATTGCTCTCTGTGGTGGCAGCGGCTCTGATAGCAGAACTGGAGGCTCCGGCTGTGGGCCTATGCTGGCCTGCCAGGCACTCACCCTCTCCAGCCTGGCTGGGCAGTCTCAGCGGCAGCGGTGGTGGTGGTAAGCACCCATTTTACAGACGGAATGAAACGGTTCATTTCAGTGGAAAAAATGACCGTTTTGTTTTGTCTGTAACAAAATGCTGCTTCATTGTTTAATTTTGTTTCATCTCACTTTGTTACGGAATGAAACAATGAAACAGCAGTTCACTATTCAAATGCCCATCCCTAGTTACACACCTTCTGGTGCTGTTAGGAAAACCAGTTTCAGCAGCACATGCAACTGATTAGATGCTGGTCATAACTGGCAATGGCCATCCAGAGTTTTAAGCCCCCTGCCCAGGTTGAATGAAAATATATCAAGGAGGGAACATTCTCCTGTGGCCCTCTTATGCTGAAGAGACGTTGGCCAAATAAATGAAAAGAAAATACTTTTAACATAATAATATACTTTGTTAAATCTTTGTCTAACAAATAAATAAATAAATACACATGAAACATGAGGATAAGACAACAAAAGACTGGGTATGGCTCCCAACTAGGGTTAGGAAGGATTACTGAAGTGGGGGACCCAACACTCAGGTCTGTACCCCAGTTTACCATTCTGTGGTCAAGATCCTGTTGTTTAAGCTACACTTGTGGAAGAGTGATGTCCCCTCTGGGGAAGAAGTGTCGTGGCTTGTTTGACTTGTCAGTAAAAGGCTTCATTGCATAGAATCTGTGGACACTGCAAGATGAAAGGATGAAATCTTTTATTATCGAATATTTCTTCCACTGGAATACATTACCAGCAGTAAATGATTTTAGATATTAAAATATCTCCTCCTTCTCTCTTAATATTCCCACAGCTTCCACAGAATGAAATGGATTATCCTGCATCAGACAAACCTTTGGACAGAAGGAGAAAGTTATTTCATTACCAAACATTTTCCCTGCTGGTGACATCTTTGCACTTCTACAAATATAAATTACACAACAGGATTTTGGCCCATAGATGATTTGCACAGATCAACTATACATAGTTTAACACAAAACAGTCTGTCTTCTGCAGTCTAGTGCCTGTAGTTTATTCATGCAGGTCAGGTGAAAGATACCATCTCTTATCTGCTGATGAATGGAAGATCTACGGCACACCTGCACAATGCGTTGACAGTGGGTGACCACAGAGCTTGGTGTGGGGTGAGCGGGCACTCCCCCTCCTCCTCCACCACCACCACAGCCAGTGCCACAGAGCCTGGTGGGTCATGGGGGTGAGTGGGCATGGCTCCACCACAGAGCATGTGGGGGGGCACGAATGAGCGTCCCTCCTCCACTGCTGCCACCACCAGTGCCAGGGAGCTTGGAGGGTGGGTGGGTGGGTGGGGCAAGTGGGCACACTGCCAATGCGGAGCTTGGTAGGGGTTGATGGGTGCTCCTCCTCTTCCACTTACTGCCCCCAGTGCCACAGAGCTTTGTGGGGTGGGGGGCAGACGGAGCAGTCCCAAGGACTGTGTGTGTGCACGCGCTTGCGAAAGGAGCCCGTGGGGATGTACCGTGAGCAAAAGGAGCCCGTGGGCTGTTCAAAGTTGGACAGCCCTGGTCTAGGGTTACTTTTACAGTATTGGAGAGAGCACTATGTTTTATGCCTCGCAAGGCATGGGTGCTTGATTTTGGTTAACCTATGGTAGGATCTTACATGACTGCTGTAATGTCCTTATAATGTCTCCTTCAAGAATGTTTGATCCATTTCAACATTGCAGTTGTGATGAAGAGAGACCATAGTAGATCAAAATGCCTCTGCATTAGATGGTGGAAAGGAGGTTTGAGGTACCTCTTCTTCACCAACACATCCTTATTCTCAGGGTGCGGGGCTGTGCCAGCTTGACACAAAAAGAGTCCTTAAAAGCTCCACAGTGCTGGGGGCCATGTTAGGCTTACCAGTCCATTCTCCCATCTTCTTTATCCTGCTGTGGGGTGAGGCAAAATGAGAACTGACCTTGCAGAAAATGAGATGAAGTGACTGGGTTGCTTAAAGCTTTAACCTAATAGGAAATACATGAAATGGTTCTAAATGTTAGGGAAATTTCCTTCTTAGCTAATTAATCTGGTCTTCCCCATTCTGGCCAGGAGAGGATAATTGATTTTTATCTCTTGGAAAAAAACAAAACAAGTGTAAATATTAACTAAGTTGGTTATTATGATGAATGGGCTTTGTAAGAGCAAGTCATCAAAACTGGTATTTGGCATTCGGCTGAAATTCAGCCTACAAACCCACAATGGGCTTCAGGTCCCCTTTACACTTGGTAATAAACCAGTTGTACTTTACTATGACATATTCTATGCTCTCTCATATATATAAAACATGCTGAATACCAATATTACCATAGCTACCTATCAATTGTTTATTTCATTTTTCTTTTGGACTCAAAAAAGGAAAAAAAAACCCTCCCGATGCCTATAAATGACAATGAATAAAATGATTTATTCATTGTCAGTTGCAAGGAACATCCAGCGCCTCCACGCACGTCCAGTATTCCGTTCCTGAAGGTATCTATTTGCTGGGGAATGTTGAAGCTGGAGAATAGCTTATATATGAAAGGGAGCAAGATGTACAAGAAGGAATTGGAAAGATGACAACTCAGACAAAGGCTATATTTTGGGGCCCTGGTGGAATCGTAAACTATCCGAGCTTTTGTTTTTATGGCTTATTGAGATGCGAGCAGCACTCTGAGGAATCTATCTAACCTTGAAACATACAAACATCTTCCCTTTTAATGTCTTCCAATGCTCTTTTTAAAGAGGTGCTTTGTGACCAGTTAAAACCCATTTTCTATTCTATGTTTTTTAATGCCAGAAAAAAAAACAACACCACCAAACCTCACTGCAAACCCATTATTTGCAAGTCTGTGGATTAATTCATTACATTTTATGGTTAAGAGCGATGGGAAAATGTTTGTTGCATCAAAAATTAATATTGTACACCCAGCTGGGTCTGACTGGGCAATAAATCAGTTCCTCGCCAACACTTATTTGTCAGCCAGCGTGTTAGTTTGAAAAGGTAGGGCACCAGCCCGGAGGTCCTGGCATATGTGAAAAGCAGGCAGAGTTCAGGTCAAATCAATTTGAGCCACAGTAATTAAGAACAAGATTGAAGATTCTTTGCCACCTATGTTGCAAAGTGTTTGGAGTCGGTGGAGAATGCTGGATCTAATTCGTGGAGTCAGAAGGTAATAAACAGAAAAGGAGGCTGAGCTGTGCGTGTGCGTGGAGCATCTATTACCAAAGAGGGACAAGACAAGACAGAAAGTCAGGCTTGATTTCAGAAAACACTCTTTGTGCAGCGAGTGGAACATTTTCATTTCAACTCTGATCCAAAGGAGGATGTGTGGTCATGGTGGGAACCTTGGTGTGCTCGGTTTTTTTTAAATTTTTTTCTGGAGAACCCTATCTTGCAAAGTTTAGCTGCTAAAATGTCCCCTTCCACAAAGATGAGAAGAACGGCAGCCACACCAAAATAAGGAAGATGATTTGTGGATTTCAAGACCCCTTATATTCCTCATGTTGGTCTATTGCTTTTTATATGAGAGCTGAGCATCAACTAATCATTGGATTGGCCCTACCTTCTGGTAGACTGAGGCAGACATTGTGATTAGAGATGGGCATAAAACAGAAAAATAACATTTCATTTCGTTTAGTTTTGTGCTCACCACTGTTTCATTTTGTATGAATTTTTTAAAAATTCGTATGAAATGAAACGAAACAAAATGAAATGGCTCCCCTGGGTCCTAAAGGCATTTGGTGTCCAGGAGCCATTCTTAAAGTGGTCCAGTTGAGGTCATCTCAGCAGGATCCCTCTGAACATGGTCAGGATGCCAGCCCGAGAGCCCCAAGCTGGAGACCCAACCATATTCAGAGGGATCCTACTGAGCGGTCATCAGCTGGACCCCTTTAAAAATTGCTCCCTGACATCAAATCTGGTGCCTCTAGGACCCAAGGGAGTCACCCTCCCACCTTCCAGGGGAGAGGAGGCCAAAAGTAGGGGCTGAGAGGAGGAGGCGGGGAGTGGTGGTGGGGGACCCACCTCCTCTTCCTCCTCCTCCTGGGCTCCAGTGGTGGCGGGTCATTGAGCCCAGCAGGTAGGAGACCCCTTTTACAGATGAAACAAAACGGTTCATTTCAACAACAAAAAAAAACCCCAACCATTTCATTTCATCTGTAACAAAATGCTGCTTCCTTGTTTCATTTCATTACTTAACAAAATGATGAAACAGCATTTTGTTTTTCATTTCATGCCCATCTCTAATTGTGATATAGAAAAGAGAAAAGATCCACACATACCCTGTAGGTCTTACACAGTCTGTTCTTCTCAGATGTAGTAAAGGATGGAGTCCTGACCTAAAAGGCAGATGGACCTGTTAGCTTCTCCCCATGGAAAAGGGAGGGATACTTTCCTGTCTTCCTTAAGGTGGATGATTCCTTAATAAGGCAATGATTTACCTTGCCCCCCCAATTATAACCCTACGGGTTTCTTAGCGGTAGGAAATGAGTTTTTCCTCAGTGATCTGGAAATGCACAAATAATATCATAGATCTGGACAAAAGTTGGCCCCAAGTGTTATTGAAAGGGCATCATGTGCGTCAGGCACCAATCTGCGTATTCTGCTTCCAGCATGGACCAGATTCAGTGATTAAACAGCAGAACTGCGATCAAGTCTCTGCTCATAACTTGAGGTCAATCCAAATGGGCTCAGGTAGCTGGCTCAAGCTTTATTTATCTTATCTATTTTGAATATTTTTGCCCCTTTGTAAGGTGGCTTAAAAGAATGAGGGACAATATACATCCCAGAACATTCAAAACATATTCAAGTTAATAACAGGGAATTAGAAGAGGCATCTTACAACATTAAAAGTTAACATTAAAGCTACAGAGAACACGCGAAAAGGGGAAAAAATCATTAGGAGCGATGAAAACTAGGTTGACTCAGCCTTCCATCTTTCCAAGGTCAGTAAAAGGAGCACTCAGTTACCTGGGGGGACAAAGTGTCCCTTGTATAATTATGTTGTAAGCCACTCAGAGAGTTGTAGCATTATAAGCAGTACATAAATAAAAACAATATTCCTAGTTCATTTTGTTCTGTGGCCTATCATGCTCATTTTTTTAAAAAAAAGTTATTTTATGAAAGGAGTGTTTGATGTTCAGATGATCTGTTGTATAATCTGCCTTCACTCGATGTGGAGAGAGGTGGCGATGCCCACTCTGAATACTCCATGATGGATAAATGTTGTGTACGGGGAGCATCCAGAATAGTCTCTCATACCAGCAATTTGGTCTATTTGTGTGACCACAAACAGGGGCACTTAATAAGGGCAAGACTTCCTTTGAAGGTGAATGCACAGATGGACGAATAATGATTCTGCATTCTGTTCTGTGAACATGGACTGAAAATTGAAGAGATGGCTTCCTTTGAGAGAGACAATAAGCCCATAAGCTTCTCCCTTAGCGATGTGGAACTGCTTTGGAGTAGTGGGCACATTCCTAACCCCAGTAATCACACTATTGGCCAGCTCATGTCCCTAGACCTCAGCATATGGCCATATTCTCTCATGTTGTTGACTCAGTCTCAGTGCTGGCTGGGGCTTGTTCAGCCAGTACATCAGCTGGAGAATGGGCTCTGTTCACCTCCTGTTTTCCTTGGGTAGGGAAGGAGTGGGTGAGCACAGTTGGCTATTTTCAGCTGGTGCTTCAATAGTTATCTGAGTCCTGCAGTGACTGTGTTTCCATAAGAGGAAGGCAGAGGCAGCCAGAAAAAAAGGAACTGGCAAACCACTCCAGTATTCCTGCCAAGAAAACTCCATGGACATGGGGTCATGAAGAGTCGGTCACGACTGTAACAACACAACACAACACAACACAGAGGCAGCCAGAAAAAAAATCCCTTGTTCAGACTAGGGACCAGAGACGGACTAGCCCTAGGGACATTGTTTCCTTTGCTGTTGTTCCTGCCATGAATTTAGTTTCTTCTTTGCTTTGGGGGGTTCAGTGAAATATGTGTCCTGTTTGTTTCAAAAACACAAATTTCTGAGAAATGTGCAAAAAAAAAAATCCCCAATACTTTTATAATGCCAGCATAAAACATTTCATATAATTGACACATATAGAAAGAGAAGAATGATTCAAAAGTTTCTATAATTCCAGAGTACAGTAGTACCCCGATTTATGAGATTAATCCATTCTGAGCAAACAGTCGTAAGTTGGTTATCCCGTAAGTCCGGGAGCAGTTTCCCATAGGAATGCATTGAAATTCAATTAATATGTTCCAGAGGGAACAGATTTCAATGCATTCCTATGGGAAACTGCTTTAAAATTCACGTGCATAGCTTCTTCCCGGGGGGGGGGTGTCAGGAGAAGCTGCATGCATAATTACTCCCCCAGCCAGTACAAATCAGCTGCTTGGTGCTGGTTTCAGGCCAGTGCTCCTGGGGCCATCTCCATTGAAATGCATTGGCTCAATGCATTTCAATGGAGAAATTTTTCGGGGTACCACTGTACTGTAAATAGGAATGTGTGCAGTGGTAATTCTCATATTTGTTTTGGATGCTTATTTCCCTTGTTGGTGTGTCTTTCGGGCACCATTCCTTTTGTTTCACACACACACACACACACACACACACACACACACACACACACACAC
>JAHTLZ010000074.1:10302165-10312439 GCA_023846285.1 Phrynocephalus versicolor | reverse complement strand
AATAATAATAATAATAATAATAATAATAATAATAATAATAATAATAAATAAATAAATAAATAAATAAATAAATAAATAAATAAATAAATAAATAAATTCTAATTGTACAGCAAGGCTCCTCTTCCTCATTGCAAGGGTGCAGGTAGTGGACCATCCTGGTTTCTTGACTTCCAAAGAAACTGCAAGGTCATCCCACTGGGTTTGCTCTTTTTGTAGTGTGGAGGAGCTGGAATGAGATGCAGGCTTTGACAGTGTTGGCACTGATGAAAATCAGACTTGCCAGTGTTCCATTAGCCCAGTAGAACTGATATGTGCGCAGGGAAATGAAGTCTAATGGTTCTGATGGTGTCTGGATGCACGTGGGATGGCTTGCTTTGTGGGTGGCTCTTCTTGGGTTTCTGCTTCTGCACGAACCAACCCACCATCACCTTGCACAAGTGGGAAGCCCCATTAACTGCAAACCTGAGAGTGGAAAAGGGGATCCTGGAGTACTCCAGTCAGCAGGAATGCACTCTATGCAAACTAATTATATTCTAATAATTTATTTTATTATTCTATTTATTTTTGATTATTTTACCCCACCTTTCTCCTTGGAAAAGGACCGAAGGCGACTTACAGTAATGAGGGATAATATACAGTCCAGTTCAATTATCTTCAAGTATTTGAGAACAAGGAATTGAGGGACATTTTACAGCATTAATAGACAATATTAATTGTGTCTAATCATCTTAGACTGTGGTAGTAGAGGTTCAATCTTCTCTTTACTTAGGGACATATTAAGTTACAAGAAGATGTCCATCAGTATCCACGTGTTTTCAGCATCCCACGGGTGCCTGGCTGGCTGGAGGCGGTAGCGGTGGCAAGGAGAGAATACAGTTTTGCCCCCTTTCTCCTTGAATAAGCAGCAAGGAGAAAGGGAAAAAACATTTATTTCCTCCTTGCCATTTAGGGGGTGTCAGAAGCAAATGCTTTCACCACAGTACCCCATCACCCCTTCTGCCACCATTATCCTTGGATAAGAATGTTTGGTCTTATACGCAGGTTTCACTATCACGGGGATCCCAGAACTGAACTCCTGAAGATATGCGGTTGTCCTGTACTGATTCAAGTTTTAAAGCAGACCTCTCTCCTTGAATCTATATTAGCTGGATCTCTAAAGAAACCACACATACACACACTAAAAAGACTTTTATTTGAGCTTGTATCTCAAAAAGGCAGGTACTTGTGGTGCAGTGGTCCAACTGTAGCACTGCAGTCAAAACGCTCCTCACAGCCCAGAAGCAATGCAATCTAGCCGGCTCAATGTTCATTCCGCCATCTATCCTTCCAGTAATTTGAGCACCCAACTTGCTGGGGGAGCAGTGTAGCCTGCAGAATTAAGTTGTAAACTGTCCAGAAACTATGTTACGTACTATAGGGTGGTATATATGCAGAACACTTGGCGGTGGTGGTGGGCGGGGGGGGGAGGTATGAAATGTTGCTCATGAATTTGGTTCCTGCAAGGGATTGGTATTCTGCAAATCCCAGAATCAGATGTCCTCCGCCAAAAAGCTAGTGATGGGGGCAGGGTGTTTAAGAAATTTCAAGTTTTACATCATAACTGCTACCCTAATTAAGCCACATGAGTAAAGAGTAAAAGGGGAAGATTTCCACTTTCAAAAATGGCAGGATTGATAGGTTGGATTACACCCTCAGTCAGTAGCGACTGTAGTGAAAAGGTTGCCATAAAGGAGAAAGATAACAGTATCCACAATTTATTTTTGTGATAATACAGAAGCATCATTGTATAAGACTATAGTTTTGTCTAAAAAAATTTGACTAAAAATTGAAGGCCATCTTATACATGGAAGGAAACCAAGAAGAAAACCATGAGAAAACCCATTTTTTTATTTTTTTATTTTTTTGCAAAACGACAATAAATCAATTTAACCTGAATACAGGTTGCTGTGAAGGGGCGATGTTGGGTGCCCACAGAAAGGGCTCCAAGTGACACCTTTGGCACCCATGTGCCATAGGTTCACCAACACTGGTATATGGTGACTAGAGCCATTGTATAAATAGGTATTGTAAATATTAATGGGTAGAAGCGGGTTGAAGGTCCTCTTCACCGAAGGTTTTATTTGAAACAACTGATGTCCATCACAGTATTGCAGCTGCTGAGGTCCTTTTACTTCTCTGAGTTTTGGTTATCCTCTTGCCCTGCTGTTTTTGTTATTGCCTGTGAAGTATTTGCTGGGCTGCCAAGGAAATCCCTCGTTTCTCCATTTCAAAATGTACTGGCATGCATGAGGCGAACAGAAAACTTTTGAGGCAGGGAGTACTTTCATGATAACCTTTGTTTGCCTGTAATGTATTCCATGGATTCATAGCATGTTGGCTTGGTTTTGAAGGCCATGCCAGTAGAATCTGCAACTTTGTAGGTAGTGTTGTCCTATAACCAGGAAGCTTTAGGAACTAACTGAAAATAGAGTTTGGAGTAAGAAGGTCATTGGGTGAAGAACTGAGAAATGGAACACCTGGGCTCCATTACTAGATTTGTGGTTGCTCGTCCCCCTGCAGATATATCACAGCAGGTCTCTTGCCGGAGACCACTTTTCTGCGCTTGCTAACTGTGGCACTTAGGGTCGCACTTGGAGAAATGTACTGAGAGATGCGGATGCTCAGCCTTGAGTTGAACTTCTAGGAGGTCCCATCCTACAATTTCTTTTTTGTATCTCATCCTCTCCTACACTTAATACATCAGAACCTTCCCTAAATCGTCGCTTCCAATGTCTTATTTTTATGCTGGCCTGGTTGCCAGTCCCTACCAGCTGTCCTCTATGTACTTTAGGAGTAAATTTTAACTTGGGGCATTTGTCTGCTTACAGAGGGTTGCACTTTTAATGGGAAAAGAGTAGTGGGGGGAGTCAGGGAACAGCCATCAGGATGATATAGGACAGGGGAGATATGGTGGGGGAGACTGCTATGGCATCCTGTCGGAGGGAATGACAAGAGGGTATTGGTTGCCCCTAAGCTGTCCCCAAAGTTAAATGGCTGGGATAGCCTTGGCATCAGCCCTCTTGGGCTGAAAGTTCTTACGCTAAATGTCAAGTCACTAAATGGGAAAATGGCAGCCATCCAGATTTTGGTCCTCCATGAGTAGGCTGACCTGTCTTGCATTACAGAGACTTGGTTGGATGAGGCTGGGGGTTGTTAATCTCACTCAGCTTTGTCCACCATGTTGGGACTGCATTGGCCTATTGTGATTCCATCTCTCGCCAGGTGTCTCCTTCGTTCCAGGTTTGAATGTGTGTCTCTGAGAGTGGGAGCCTGGCACAGAATAGGGATTCTCTTGGTGTAATGCCCACTCCCACTGCTTAGTGGTATCTCTGACTGAACAAGTGGAGTTATTCTTGGAAGTGGTATTGGAGTCTCCTAGGCTTTTTGTGCTGGGGATAATCAACATCCATGCTGAAAGCAGCTTTATCAGTAGTGGCTCAGGACTTCATGTCCTCTATGATGATCACGGTTCTGTCCAAAATGATATCTGGAACCACCTGTTTTGCAAGGCAAACTTTAGACTTAGTGCCCTGTATTGGGTAAGATGGTGGTGATCTGGGTGTGGAGGAACTCTCTGAAGTCATATTGTCATGGATAGATCATTACCTGGTGAGTCTCAGGCACACTGGAACTCAGAGCTTCTGCAGGGGTAGGAGAGCTATTAAGATGGTATGTGCAGGAGGCTGATGAGGCCAAATGTTTTCTTGACTGGGATGTTTCCTATTGCTTTAGCACAGGCCTGGCCAAAGTCCGGCCCGGAGGCCAAATCTGGCCCATCAGGCCATTCTGAGTGGCCCGCGGCTGCCTGGCCCGTCCCTCCCTCCCCCTCCTTCGCTTATGGGTCAGTGGGTGGGGCTTTCAGTGGGATGGCAGGGTCGGGAAGCAACCGCCCCCTGACACATTCTCAGTCACCAAATCTGGCCCTCCTTACAAAAAGTTTGGGCAACCCTGCTTTAGCAGGTGATTCTGTTAAAGCTTTTGTTGTCCCCTGGAAGGGGGCAATGGACAGGGCTGTTGACACAATAACGGGGCTGTTGATGCAATTGCAGAGCAGTTGACACAATAGGTTTCCTCTCCCAGTTGTGCTGGCTTGTTATTTCAGCTCAACTTAAGCTTCTGATGTGTCTGTGAACCCCCAAACATGTGGGGTGGGGCAGGGCATTTGAGAGAACAGAATGTGGGCCAACACGTTGTCTGCTTTATAGGAAAGGTAGGTGTATCTCATTTTTATTTATTTGGTCTTATATGTTTTATTACTGATGTCCAGTGGTGTGTGGTGTCCAGATAGAACCTCTTTATAAACAGTCACAAATAAAGAAACAAAAATAGAGTGCTCTGGTGAAGTCTAGGAAGATTCTCCTGGTGACCATTACACATTCTGCAGAAAACATATTTAACAGGAATGACCTCAGGATTGGCTCTACCACAAAGATACACAATCAGATGTGGCCCTCAGGTACACGACCACCATCTGGTTACAGAAATATGCCTGTATAGTACACCAATGCAGTGTACGGCAACCATAATAGAAAATGCTGTTACCTGAGGCATAGACATCTGCCACGTACAATGTAAATTGTACCGGAGTGTACAATTTAACAAAGTCATCTAGAGGAAGACTCTGTATCTTGTCTCTTCAGTTTGGCAGGATTTAATTATAGGATATCATTGACTGAAGACACACTGAACTCTTAACATTTCAACTTGGGGTGGGGTGCGGGGGAAAGGAAATATAATAGCTGTCTCTCCACTGTAAAATGTTTCTTTAATCTATTTTTATAGTGTATGCATTAGATTTCATAGTCTTCCTTGATCATAATTTTCAGCAACCAGGGAAACATTATTGACTTCAGAATGATTTATTAGAGATATTCTACTGGAGGAGAGAGAGAGAGAAAATATATATCTATGGATCTACTGATCTAAATACCCAAATAATAGAGAGAGATTTCATAAGTGGCTTCTTACAATGTCTGTGGAGTGATAATAGGGCTCCAGTCCTGAAGTGCTTCATCAATTACCTACTCTAGTCAATAGCTTGAATTCTCATCATAGGCAGAAAGCTTATTCTCTATGGGGAAAGGAAAAAAGAGAAGGCTCAAGAATAGATAAAAAACAGCGGGTTGCCATATACAGTCAAATTCTCATAGCTAGTGCCGTGAACATTCTCCACAATCTTTTGATATTCAAATCACTCCAGCGTCCCTGTTCTGCACTTATTTAATTGGAAAAGCCACAACTAACTATTTATTAAATTGTTTCTAAAGGTTTTCCTCTGCAGCGCTATCTGCTTGAGTATCCCCTAAAACGTCCTAAGAGATACATGGGTTTTATTTTGAATTCTCAAAGAAAGTTTCAAAGTCTTCTGAAAGTATTTCATGTCACTTCCATGCAGTTGCTTGCTATGCGGAAACAGGAACGCGTGCACACACACACATGCACAAATATGTGCACAGACTACTGGGAATGGTGTGGTGCAGGATTAAAAGATAGTTGTAAAATATTTGCCCTTCAGGTCAGCTAGGCACAGAAGCTTTTTTGTGTTGAGGGTAATTCTTATTTTTTATGTGCTGTTAGGGACAGAACAAACAAAAAAATATCAGTCATAGGGATTTCATAATCCATGCTTATAGAGTGATAGGGAGGATGTATGGCAGGAAGGGGCCACATTTTAGTTAGTCAGCTGAACAGTGTAATGGGATCCAGGGATGGAGCTCACATCACTAAAACTAAAATCAGACATTTTTGGGTTTGTTATATGCCAGGCCTGCAGAATAGGTAGACCACGGGCTACCGGTAGCCACAAAGGGTTCAAAAGTAGCCCACTGGCAACCAATAAAAAAGTGAGAGGATAAGTTCTCCACCCCTCCCTCCCCCATCCAAAGGACCACCACTGCCCCAACAAAGTTCTGGGTCTTCCAGCCCACTCTCTCAGCCCAGCAGGGCAGTTCAAGGGTCATGGTGCCGCCCCCTGGTCCCACCACTGGCCAGATGATTGAGTGGGTTCCTCCCAATAAGAGGGAATGAAGCCAACTCCCTGATGCCATGAGTTACTGGTTTTATATTAGTTGACCCTGTTGGCCCTTTAAATGTTAAATGACTCTCTTCCAGCAACTACTCCCTGTGTTATCATCTTCCTGGTGTGTGGGTTTCTCACAGTGGGGTAAAAATGTTATGATTAGAGATGGGCACAAATAAAAAAATGGCATTTCGGTTTGTCGTTTGTCGTTGAGAGGTCCGTTTCATTTTGTTTCCGTTTTTCGTGAATTTTTGGAAAAATTTTGTTTTCGCTTTTCATTTTTTGTTTTTCGTTTCTACCCGCTTTCTGCGCGATTTTTAAAGCCTTTCTGTGCAGGGGCGTCCTGCAATGCCCCAGACCAGAGGGAAAACACTAAAAAAAATGATGCTGGCAGAGACACAGTATAGACTAGGTACGCAGGGAGGCTGTAAAGGCAGCGGCGGCCATTGCCCAGGGTGCAAGGCATCCACAGAGTGACTGCACTGCAGGGCAGGGGAGGGTACTCACCAAGAGGTACGCACACATGCACACAGGGAGGATGCAGGACTGAAGCTAGAGTCGCAGAGACAGCAATCCCACCCTAACTCTCACCAGGGACTGGAAGGAGGACGGGGGCTGCCAGAGCTTTTTATGCCCCCTGTGGCTGCCAGACCTGCCCAGTCTGCAACCTGGGCATGGTATTGGTTGAAGTTGTCCAAGAATTTACATGATCCCATCACATGGCTTGCCTCCATGTTGTGGCTGGAGTGGCAACATCCATTTTGTCATCCTTAAAGGGAAAAGAAAAATACATCACGATGGGAGAAGACAAAAACAAACGTTTTAAGGACCCCTACCCCCTGGTAGTTAATAATTTCAAATAATTATCACATTATCGCTGCATTTTTACGGATGTCCATGGCATTTTAATACCCAAGAAATCAATATTAGGCATCTGGGAGCCATTTTGGGTCGATGTCCCCTAACTCCCCTTAAAGGAAAAACATACAGCAATCTGAGAAAAGACATAAATGCATGTTTTAAGGACCCCAAGCCCCCAGGAGGTATTATCAGACAGTATAAATAATTATTGCTGGGTTTTTATGGCTGTCCAGGGCGTTTTTTAACATTTAAAACAGCTCATTTCATTGTGTCACCATTAACAAAAATGAAACGTAATGAACACAATTTTCGTGGTTCTGTTCATTTAGTTCCATTTTCATCACAATTTTCATTTGTCATTTCGTTACGTAACGAAATGAATAACAAATAACGGAAATGAAAAAATGTTTGTTTCGTGCCCATCTCTAGTTATAATTTCTAATAAGTAAATAAATAGTGCAGCAACAAAATGGAATCAGCTTGTCTGTGGAGATAATTGTTCGAAGAACTGGGGATGGGGGAGGGTATCCTGCCCTTCCACTTTTTCTGTCAGTTGTTGCTTTCAGTTAGCCCCCTTTGTGTGTTTTCTTTGGAATTAAGGTTGGACCTACTATGAAACTGACGTGTCAAGACCCTCATCCTAGAAGCAATTTTAGTCCTCATTTTTTAAAAGATTGTGGTGACCTATAATGCAGGTACTCTACTGAACAAAATAACAGTGGCAACCCAGGCCATATTGCTGTTTTTTTTTTTTCCGAAGGTGCCCCCATAACAGTTCAAGCTTAAGGTCTCAAAACTGTTTGGACTTCTGGCAAGTGCTGATATCAACTGCAGTGCTCTTGGTTTTCTTTTGTTCAACCCCATTTCTTAGCTGTTAGATAGGCCAAAGAATGGGTGTCCTCCACTTGGGGAATTCTGGGCTTCTGTGGAAATTAAAATCTATGAACTTGGTAGGCCATGTTCTAAACAGATTTCTGTCTTTGGCCATATGGGCATGTGTGAGTAAATACTTCAACTACTAATCCTTGATGAGTATAACTGGAGGGCTTAATTAGCAGAAGATTATCTCAAAACCCGTCTTAAGAATTATCATTTGAATTCTCCCACACAAAACATTACCAAATGGTGACACAATAGAAGTGCTAAGTATCCACTCAGTCTGGCCTGGGTGGTGTTGCCAATGAAATGACAATCATCCTAATGAAGCGGGCATAAAATATGAGAAATTTCCTTTTTATACTATACACTTCTGATATAGTTCCAAAAGAATAAAAGGCAAAGGCAAAGGTTTCCCCTGCACGTGCATGCTAGTCGTGTTTGACTCTAGGGGAGGTGCTCATCTCCATATTCAAGCCAAAGTGATAGTGTTGTGCAAATCCATGGCCACGTGGCCAGCATGGCTGCAAGGAAACACTGTTTTACCTTCTTGCTTTTTACGGCAGTACCGATTTATCTACACTTGCATTTACATGCTATCAAATTGCTAGGTTGGCAGTTCGAAAGCATGTAAATGTGATATAGTTAAACAGTCGCTCACACCTTCTTTAAGCTTTTTGAGTCAGAGGAAAACAAAGTGCCTTGTATTTAGTAACTCCTTTTTCAAGAGACATCACAGTAAGTAGCTAAGCTATTTCAACCCAGTTATGTCCTACCTCTTACTTAGAGGCATGCGCTTACCTATAAAAACAGTTTCTCCCATGTATTCATCACAGAATTTCCTGTTTGGATGCTCAAGCTTTTGCAAACAAAGGCCCTGGTCACACAAGGGAAATGTTCACTAGTTCTTTTGATATCTGTTGTAGTGATTTGTGGTATATATACCACAGCCAACATCCCAGAAACTCTGTATAGAAACATCCCAGAAAACATCCCAGGACTTGTTCTGAGAGGAAAAAACAATATTCCATAGAATATCCTGGAATGGCAACTTCCAAGTAAGATTAGCAAGCAAGCAAGCAGTCATGTGGCTAGAGGAAACTGATGGTACAAGCCACAAAACATCCATAGGAGCCACATTCAAGAACTAGTGACAGAAATTTTTGGAAATTAGACCCCCCCACCCTCATTTCACAACCCCAGTATCTTCCTCACAATAGAAGGGTCCCTAAAGAACCTTCAAGATCTTTCGAGGGAGGATCCAGCAATGTTCCATCTTTGAAAAGTTGCCCTAATTGATGACATCACTAGCCTAAAGTTTAAGTTGTGCAACAGGTTTTCAGCCCCTCTGTTCAATCTATATGCAAGTTATATTATTTGAAAAAAGTAGATTAGATGTCGATGAAGCAAGAGTGAACACTGGAGGAAGAAACATTTAAGGTATGGCAATGACACAAAATTCCTTGCAGAAGCTAACAGGAACTTGGCTAAGCCTACTGATACCTGCTAAAGAAGAAACTGCAAAAGCAGGACTTCGTTTAAACATTAAACGGACTAAAATAACTACTACAGAAGATTTAGTTTTATACCGTTTAAATGTAGGCGACTTTAAGGAGGATGAAGAAATCAAAATTGTTAACTATATTTGTATACCTTGGTTATATCATTGATCAAAATGGAAAAGATCCTTAAGAAACCGGAAATGAGTCCCCAGCGTAAGAATGCGTGACTGCAAACAAAATCCCAGATCAAAATTCCATATTAAAGATGAGGAAACTGAACAACAGAGAAAACTGACCTGAAAAGGCTGGTTCATTTGAAATATGGAGTTGGGGAACTTGATGGGTACTAGAGATGGGCACGAAATGAGCAATTTTTTGTTTTCCTTTTCGCTTTTTCGTTTTGTTACGTAACGAAACAAAAAAGACTTTTGTCTCCAAAATGAAACGAAATGAAACAAAACACCAGAAATTTAGTTGTGCGTTTTGTTTTCGTTGCGGCAAATACATTGAACTGTAATGAATGCTAACGAAACAGCAATTTTTCATTTTTGTTTTCATTTTTTCGTTTCGTTACGTAACGAAATGAAAATGAAACTTTTTGCAAAAATTTACGAAAAACAAAAATGAACTGAAACGGACCCCCTAAACGACAAATGACAAATGAAACACTTTTTTTTTTGAGTCGTGCCCATCTCTAATGGGTACTAGGGGCTGTTGGATATTTCAATAAATAATCAAATTGGAACTCTCACTCAAAGGCAACATGATTAAACAAAGGCTATTGTGGCTTAGAAATGTCAAAGGAGACATACAGAGAAAAAGTGGAGAGCAGTAGGGAAAGTAGAAGACATAATGAACAATGAAGAAGTCACAGGCTTTCAGAACCTCATGGAGCCTAGAACCTCATGGAGCAGTGGTTATAGTGCTCTCTCTCTCTCTCTCTCTCTCTCTCTCTCTCTCTCTCTCTCTCTCTCTCT
>JAHTLZ010000074.1:10264363-10289069 GCA_023846285.1 Phrynocephalus versicolor | reverse complement strand
TATCTATCTATCTATCTATCTATCTATCTATCTATCTATCTATCTATTTTTATACAGATCCCCGTTGATGTCCTTGTTATCCTAATTGCAAAAAAAATGCCAAGTATCTGAGCTACCCTGGGCTTCCTAAACAAATGACCCAGTTTAGTATTAGAGTACTAAAGTACATGTAGTACTGGGCAAAGCCTGAACACACTTTCTGTTTGGAATGCAGGAAACAGACATTTGAGTTACAGGATCTGGGAGTTGTATAAATGTTTATTTATAATTAGGGTTCTCTTGCTCACTGATGTGAGGATAGAGGTATAGACAATGATAACTGAATCCAAGAGAATGTTGATTGAAGGTCTATAAGCATAGCAAAGTATTCTAGAGATAATTTCTATGCAAAGGGGGAACTATTTGTCACTAATTATAGCAGCATGGTAGTACTGCTATGTTGGTACCGCACACTTGCAATCAAGTCAAACTCTCAAGTCAAGTGTCAAATCGACTTGGACTGGACTTGTTCCCCCACCCCAATGACTTATACTTGACTCACAACTCACAACCCAACCACACCTCCTTTTTTATGGGGAGGGGGTGTTGGAGAGACTGTTTTTAATTGGGACTTGGACTTTTTTTTATTTTATTTTTATATTTATACCCCGCTTATCTTTCGTACGAAACTCTTGCGGCTTGGGACTTGGTTCCAAAGACTTGGACTTGGGACTTGATATCAGGGACTTCCCAATACCCCTTCATTGAGTGACAGCTAAAATGTGAAGGGAGAGTGAGTGATCAAGAGAGAGGCTTGTTGGCCTAGATTTATTTGAATCTTATTTCATTTATTCATTCATTTCTTCATTCCAATCCTTTCCCAAAATTATGGTAATTCCAGCAGACCTACCCAGAAAACACCCAATAAAACAATGGTTAATTTATTTCTACTATTTCTGGTCATCCACCGGAACATGGCAGTCGGCAAGAACTGAGACAAATTCATTTAAACTAGCCAGTGTCTCAGAGTGATTCCTTTTCTTTTTCCTGCTGTGATTCCTCCTATTAAAAACTAGCCCACAAAACAGAATCTAACAAGCCTCGTGGCACAGTGGTTAAATTGCTGTACTGCAGCTAAAACTGTGCTCATGACCCAGGGTTCAATCCCAGGTAGCCGGCTCAAGGTTCACTCGCACTTCTATCTTTCCATGGTTGGTTAAATGAGTACCCCCTTGCTTGGGGTGGGGGCAATGTGTAGCCTACATAAATAAATTGGCTGGCACCCAGCGAATGCTTTAAGCCCAATGGGGCAATATAGAAACAGAATAGTTAACTTTTTCTTTTACAGTGGACTCAAAGATTTAAGAAATGTCTAGGTAAGAAGCTTTACATTGTGGCCAAACACCAAGAACATCTTTCCAACCTGCCTTTCCTTTTATGGCAGGGGTGACCAAACTTTTTGCAAGGAGGGCCACATTTGGTGAGGTGAAAATGTCTGGGGGCCGATCATTCAGCTACATTAGTACATGCAAGGAGGCAGGGAGGATGCTGCAGCAACAGAACTGGGGGCAAGTAGTCTGGGCAGGTAGCTGGGGGAAGGATGGAGGCAGGGAGGGCAGGCAAACTATAAAACTGCAAGCTGACATCTCCATCTGATATGGGGAGGGGCCAGTTGGCAGGGATGTGTGACAGGCTGAACTGGCAGGGAGAAGAGGCTGTGGACCACTCAAAAATTGAAAACGGGCCGCATTTGGCCCCCGGGCCTGACTTTGAACATGCCTGTTTTATGCGATTGTTGGGGAGGGTGGTAATTATTCTGGGCTTTCTCACTACCAGCCTTGGGGTTCAGGCTGGCCCATGGCGACATACAAAAAAATATATTGATAATTGTGGGTGTTGTTAAAAAGAATTGGAGGGAAAGAGAACAAAGAGGGAGGGGGAAAAGTCTCCCCTCCCCCTTCTCACACGAGCTGAGTTTTCTTATATTCTCCAGGTTTTCCCCTCCCTGAATGACACTAATAAGCACATCTTTTGAAATATTCACACTGAAATTTGTCAGCCCCACCGGTCTCGTTACAGGAGCGAGACATCAGAACATCAATATTATTTTTGAAATGCACCAAGTCAAGCTTTAGTATCAAAATGCAAGCTCCTTATAATTTATAGCCATGTTCTGGCTGCTGACAGCCATGCCTTCTTGCTTCTTGTAACATTTTGTGCTAACTTTGACAAAACCTTCACACTGCCTCCCGGTCTGTGTTCCCTTGCCATTCTTCTGCATGGAAAGGGACACACTCTCTCTTCGTTCTCTCTCTTTGTCACCAGCAACAGCTGCCTTTTAGTGACACAGGAGGCTCTTCCCTGCAGAACTGCAGAGAACATTTTAAAATATCTTTGTTTTTTCATTATAAATTCTTTTCATGGCAAAAAAGAGAGAGAGAGAGAGAAGGTCAGAGTTGATGCTGTGCTTTGAGCAAGCAAGCAAGCCATGAAAGCAAAGATCTGGGTCCTGACTGGATCAAACCGTGCTGGCTGAAACGAGAGATGAAAGAGAAGTTGGATTGGTTTGCAGAGTAACCTGAACTGGCTTGACTGGTAACTTGTGAACTCATCCACAAGCTGGAGCAAAAGCATGCTTTGGTTTTTTCCCCACACACATCTTTCTTCCTTTGGTGCTGCAGTTCTCCGATATAAATGTGCGCATTATGGAAGACTGCACGCAAAAACAGCAGAAAAAAGAGGGTGAACATCAGAGAGAATGACTTATAAAATGGGGATATGCTTGCAGGGATGTGTGTCTATTACTGAGCATTGCCTGCGGAAAATGTGTCTGTGTTACTGGGCCCACAAGTATGTGAATGAGAACAAAATGAACTTGTGAATGAAAACTGGAAACTTCACAGCAAGCAAACCAGACAAATGTGTTCATTTGTAGTCAACACCTGCCATCAGTTTCCGGCAGGCTGTTGCTTTCATCAGAAAGGATGCCCACATATATTTCTGTATGAGTAGCTATTTTATCAATTTATTTTGATATATAAAAAAGATATAACTGCAATACAAAGAATCAAACAATTGCTCCACATAATCTACACAGCTGTCTGTAGTGCCTGGCAGCTTTTCTCTAGGTTGCTGGGTGTAGATATGGCCTGTACTAGGTACCTGACACATTTATCACTGGTGACCCCCAGAACTGAACAGAGCACACCCAAAGCAATGCAGCCACTCCTTACTTAACAACCCCCCTGCTTTATGACCACCCAGACTCTCTATGTACTGAGTAGGTCTCCCACAGAGTTGCTTGATACCTATAGATGGTGGGAATCCTTACAGAAAATAGGGATGGGCCTAATATGCTGCTCCTTCCTCTCCGTTTTTTTGGCATAGAACTATCAATGTATTTGTTTGTTTATTTTTCATATCACACATTTCTCCAACAAACATTATTGCATGCATAGCAATTGTCTTCCCTATTTTATATACTTCTGCTGCTGATGCTACTGCTACTACTAGAACTGCAGAGTTTGAAGGGACCTTATGGCTCATTGAGCCACCCCATCAAATAGATACACTGGAGAATCAAACTCCCAACCTCTAGCTCTGCAGCCAGATATCTACTCCACTGAGCTATCCAGAGTTCAAATGAACTGCTCCATCAAAACAACAGTGACTGTTACTTTACGTCCTTCCTTTGTACTGTGACTAGTCTTGTACCATGACAGCGTTGGTCGCAATCACATGGTTTTGTCCCTGTTTAGTCCCTGTTTCCATTTTCTCATGGTCATGATAACTTGTCTCATGACTAGAGATGGGCACAAAATGAACAATTTTTTGTTTCCATTTTCGTTTTTTCATTTCGTTACGTAACGAAATGACAAACGAATTTTGTCTCTAAAATGAAACGAAATGAACAGAAACACTGGAAATTTTGTCGTGCATTTCGTTTCCATTACTGCAATATGAGTGAATTGCTTAAAATCCTAAAAAAATCACAAAAAATGAAATAAATGGTAATGAAATGGTAACGAAACGAATGAAAACGAAAACATTTTTTTTGCAAAAATTCACGAAAAATGGAAACGAACCGAAACAGACCCTCCAAATGACAAACGACAAACGAAATGCAATTTTTTTTATTCATGCCCATCTCTACTCATGACAACTGTTACTTCATGGTCTTATTCCATGACAAATTCTGAATTTGTCTTGCTTTTGTAACCTTTTTTAAATATCATAAATAAAACTTTTTATTTTTTTATAATTTTTAATTTAATTCTATACTACATACAAACAAAATAACAAATAACAATTAACAATACAAGTGTACCCCCACCCCCCGGGACCATCCATGAGTTCTTCTTTGTTACTCCGTCTTCTGTTGTTCTAGTATTCTTCTTAAAGTCCTCTTCTCCAGAACTGTCTTGAAGTGTTGGCCAACTCTTTTCCCTTCCCTTCAGCTAATACAAAGTCTATAAATTTTCCCCAAATGTCATTAAAAACCATCTTTTTTCATTTCTCCTTGTTTAACTTTTAGGCTACAAGACAATTTATCGTTTATGGCTATATCCCAAAGTTCGTTATACCAATCTTCCATCTTGAGATGTAGTTTAGATATCCAGTTTCTTGCTATAATTAATCTAGTAGCTGTCATAAGATTTGCTATTAGCTCTTTTGTTGTAGCATCATAATCTTTACTAGTTAACAATAATACAGTGGTACCTTGTATAAAGGAATTAATTCGTTCCAAATGAAATTATGTTAAGCAAATTTTCCTTTATACAAATTCCCAAAGGAATGCATTGAAAATGGAGTGATCCCATTTTTATGTTGTACAGATTTTCCCCATAGGCGATTATGTTAAGCAAATTTCCCCTATCTCCAAAAAAATTTATGTTGTACAAATTTTATGTTATACAAGCTGTCTGTTATACAAGGGTCCACTGTAGTGCTATCTCTGGATTGCAATCAATATCTAGCTTAATCATATTACTTAGCTCTAAAATAAAACACTTTTCCAGAACTTTTGAACTATTTCACATTCCCACCAGAGATGCATATATGTACCTATCTTTTTTTCACATTTCCAGCACATCTTAGAGTATTCAGCATTCATTCTATTCAGCCTAATTGGTGTTAAATACCATCTAGAAACCAGTTTAAAATAATTTTCTTTTATCCTAACCGACATTGATCTCAAGATTCTCATATTCCAAATTTTCACCCAGTCTTCTTTCTTTATCTCTACATTAAGATCTTGATTCCAGAGCTCTCTCAGAGAATCTAACTCCTTCACTTCCGATGAATCCCCTATTATTTTATATATTTTATGTACTATTCCTTTCTCTATATTATCCTGGACCAGTATTTCGATTTACTGGTCTTCTGGAATTTACATGTCAATGCTACAGACTTTTCAGTACTTTATTTAATAAACATTTGCGCTGCATGGTGTTTCCCATAGGGAAACTAATTTTGAATGCCGCTTCAGCCGCTGACCACTAGGTGGACACTGGTTGTTGCGTGACATTTGTTACCACTTGGTCCTTTGTCTCGGAACAGGAACCAGGGACAAACCATGACAAGAGAATACCCCAACCCAGCACCAGGTACAGTATTGTCACGCTCTGATCCCACTCCAGGGGCATGGACGAGACAAATGTCAGCTGTTGCACGATGGACGCAAAGTAAGTTTTTTTGTACCAGTCCAAAACGCAACACTTACAGAGACGAAATGGACATGAAGTAACCGCCAGTGTTAGGCCAGAATGTGCACCAGATATTTACCGGCTTAGTGGAGACTTGAACTTGGCTCTCATAAATCCCAGCTCTACCTTCTACACATATGGTGACATAGACCCTCTACAACTATGATGCCATTGTCCTCACCCTATGAGGCCCCTTTCACAATCATCCAGAGTGCATGTGGGTGGGCTGGAGGGGAAAAAACTGGGACAGCCACTTCCCAGCCTACCTAGAATCAGGCTCCACTGTCCAGAAGATGCCTCAGTCTTCAGTGCCCATTTTGGGACACATAAATGGGGTGCTATAGAAAGCTGGGAAAGCTTCTCCCAGTTCCACTGGGTGCTACGATCCCATCAGCAGAACAGCATTACATCAATTCCCCAGACCTACACTTATATATATATATAGATAGATAGATAGATAGATAGATAGATAGATAGATAGATATATATATAGATATAGCCAGTTCTTACAACATTGTGTCAGCATATATTTGCTTCACCTTTTACTTAAAAGCAGTAGGCGGTCCCTCCTGGAGCAAGCATAGCGATGATTCTGAAATTCTGCAAAATGAATTAGTGAGGCTTCTTTCTTCCTTTCTAAAAAAAACTATAAGAACTCCTTCAAGGTTGCCGTAGAAGGCACTGCAAAATGTTTCTCCCTCGGCAACCCGGAGCTCGAGGAAGGATGAAAAACAAATTCAGTAGCTAGACACTGCATTGACCCTCAGTAGGGTTTCCTCTTGAATCAATCTCTGGCTACTTGTCCTAAAAAAGTAGGCTAGAAAATTTCCTCTCTGAGCAGGGGAAAAAAATCCTATACAGAGAGACAGGCTAATGGGCCTGAACTGCTGAAATGTAAATGTCTCTGACTGTTTGCTCTCTCACAAGAGCTGAATTATGCATTACATTTCATCTGCCATTGTCAGCAGCACTGAAACAGATTCCATCTTACTTTAACACTTATGTATATACTCTGGGAGTATAATGGAGCAAAAATCTCGTTCTGTGGGGAAAGTTGGCCAAAAGACAAGGAAGCGATCATTGGGTACTGTAATTTCTTCAGGGTTAGCCTCTTCTGCCTTGAACTCTAGGCCTCTCAGCTCTTACCCGATCACTTGACTGGCAAGGGTCCTGACACTCCTGTTCTTGTATTAGGTCCAGCATCTCCCCAGGAGCCAGAACACCAGGTAAAGGGGTGGAGAGAAAGGGAAAGGAAAGCAGGAACACCTTGCAGCCCCAGACCCCAAATAATATTCCAATACAAAATAATGGAGGTAAACAGGGCCAAAACTTTATTGATTTAATTATGCTTAAATAGACTAGGGCGGCTACCGTAGTGTAAGTAAACATATGGCCTAGATCACACTGACCTGAGCCCCCAAAATAATGCAGGTGAGTTTCTACCTGGAAATGTGCTATTGTCCTTATTCAGCACAATTTCCAAACTCGGGTTTATTTCCAAACTCTGGGCTATTCCCGGGCCACGAGATTACACTTTTTGGGCCTCCCCTCTGAGCCGAGGCCACAAAAATTCCCCACCATGGACTAATGCTGCAGCAGAGACCTCTATCAGAGAAACAGCCAAATTGAGGGTGAGAAAGAGGAGGGGTGATCAAGGACTATGCTGCTTAGTTTGTTTGTGTGTTAAACCATACCCGGGACTTTGAAGCTGCTCTAACATCAGCCTGCTTTCTGATATCATCATGTGGTGTTTTTCATCTCACCAAAAGATTCTCAGCGCCTGATAGACAACACCTACTATCAAGAATGCATCTCTGGTACAATGCTTTGATAACGATAGCAAGTTGCTATCGAAAGCTTAGCTCTTCTTTATTGTTTTAGCAGTGACCAATAAATGTATCACCTAACTTCATTTTGAATTTGTTTCTCTGGTCACACGGCTCAACTATTTAACTTCTACAAACTCTGGGGAAATTCCCTCAAGGCAGCCCTAGCCACTTTAAGGTAATCTATTTTATGAATATCTAACTAAACTTAGCCTGAACTCTAAATATTTTATAAAGCTGCCCTGTGCCCTTACTGGGCCACATATCCTGAAACTCACCTAGCCAACACCTTGCGCTACCTGCCGTTGGGACCGGAAGAAAATGAAATCATGCCTATCGCAGTAATGAGAATGGGATGGGCAAAAACTCATCACTACCCAACAGTCAATCAGGGTGGTGGTCAAAAATTCACATCCGGCCCCAAAGCGACCAGCTGGTCTGATTCTCATAGCCCAGGTGGTTGAGTGGGTGCTTTTTTACAGCCTTGAAAGAGTATGGGAGAGCAACAGCAAGCCTTCTTAAAGGCTTGCAGACCCGGGCTATTCCTGGGCCACGTGATCACGCTTTTTGTGCCTCCACTCTGAGCTGAGGCTGCAAAAATTCCCAGCCAAGGACTAATGCTGCGGCAGAGACCTCCATCAGAGAAGCCAGCTCCAACACATATCATATCCTTCCCATGGTTATCTAGCACTTTTCCACCAAGCGGAGGAACATTGTCACATGATGGAGTGTCAAAGTCTTCAGACCCCTTGAAGCCCTGGTCCCTCTCTCTTTTGGGCCTGTTGAGGTCTCATCCTGCATGTTGTGTCCAGTTCTGGGCATTGCTGTTTAAGAAAGATGCCAACAAACTGGAGAAAGTTCAGAGGAGGGCAACAAGGATGATCCAGGGACTGGAAACCCAGCCCTGTGAGGAAAGGCCAAAAGACCTGGGCATATTTAGCCCTGAGAAAAGAAGATTGTGGGGAGATAGGCTAGCACTTTTCAAATGCTTGAAAGGCTACCATACAGAAGAGGGGCAGGCTCATTTTTGATCACCCCAGAAAGCAGGACACATAATAAAAATAGGCTCAGGTTACAGGAAGCTGGTTATCAGTAAAAACTTCCTAACTGTTTGAACAGTACAGCAATGGAACCATGAACCTTCCAACCTGACATTGTACAGTATAAGAGCAGCAACATACCCACTCTGAGAGTTTTTCCAACTTATCCAGATATAAATGGTATATAACTAATTCTCAAATCTTATTTGCTCAATAATAGAGCCTTTTGCCACATCTATGGGAAGAATTCTGGGTTCTTAGATTCCCTTTTATAACCCAAAGAATCTTTAGTTCTAATAGTCTGGTAACTTTCCTCCACAAAGTCCCTGCAGTCTCTCAGGGATTCTGTGGTATGGAGACCCGAGCAAGCTTTCTTTGAGAGATGTGTCACTTGATCTTTCTCTGCAATAGTTTACTGAGCAGAGGATTGGATATATTTCAGTGTATGGTTTCAGTTCCCCAGCAGAGGTGCTGCTGACCTCCAAATCCTTTGCAACACAAAAGGACAGCAATATTTATAAGGGGCAAAAATACAGCAATTCCAAGGTGCTAAGAAGTACACAACTCATATAACAGTACCATTGACCTCTCTGTTTTATCCTATATTTATTTATATATTGTTGGGCTAATTGTGCTGAAACCCTTTGGCACATCATGCTTACATTTGTAGTAAAAAACTGTACATGCATGATGTTCACACAGCAATCGTTTTTGCATTTCAG
Organism: Phrynocephalus versicolor; assembly: GCA_023846285.1. NCBI lineage: Eukaryota > Metazoa > Chordata > Lepidosauria > Squamata > Agamidae > Phrynocephalus > Phrynocephalus versicolor. The sequence continues at coordinate 10,279,797 of JAHTLZ010000074.1, read as the reverse complement.
GAATTCTCGCTCACTATGTATTTCTTTTGCTACTCAAATGTCCTACCCATTGGCATGTATGTTGCAGAACAGACCTTAGAACTATTCACAACAAAACTGGAAAATAAGCTTGATTCTGTCTGAGGCAAAGGGCAAAAAGCAAAGCAAAGTGTTCTGCTTATATACCGCCCCATATCACTTTAAGTAGTTTCTGGGCAGTTTACAGTTTAATTATAGTATGCAGGCTAGACATTACCCCCAGCAAGCTGGATACTCATTTTACTGACCTCAGAAGGCTGGAAGGCTGAGTCAACCATGAGCCTGCTACCTGGGATTGAACCCCGGGTCGTGAGCACAGTTTCACCTGCAGATCAGGCATTTAGCCACTGCACCACAGGGCTCCTGCAAGATGGCACCCTGCCCTTTACGTGTATATAGGAGCAGGTTAGATTGATAATTGGATAATATTTTGACACTGATGGTGGCACCATGTTCTCCTGTGAGTGGTAAGAGAGGATAAGTCAATGCAGAGGCAGAGGATGAGAGGCCATGTTGTCCATACATCCTGTCACACACACTCTCACTGCACTTCATGCCCAGAATGCACTGCATCAGACAACTGCTTTTCTCCACTTCTGATACCAGAACCACTCCTGTTGGTGCGGTCACCATGGAATCTGAAAAACAACATTAAATCCTGTATTAAGAAAGCATGCTGGGAAAGTCGGAAGATCTGCAAGGGTCTTTCACAAGGCATGACTACACATAGTAGTGTATCCTGGCCTTTGAAAGGGAGTTTGAGGTATCCAACTATCTATACATTCTGGGATGTTTTTCATTGCATCGAGCGGTAAGCATCATGCATTGTATAATTAATGATATCAACATTTTTAAAAAAATCCAGGCAAGGCATGACAGTACTCTTGATATCGCTGAGAAAGTAACCGCATGAACTATATGAGGCAGAATAATATTAATTGACAAAAACTGAGGGTATGCAGCAGACTATGTTGGAAAGTTCTATTCGTCTGATTAATAATATTAATGGGCTAATCACTGTGAATTACAGATATCATTGTGATTTATAGATGGTGCTGTCAGGCAGAAAATGAATTGGCGTAATCGTAGGTTTAAGGGATGAATCCCAATGTGTTAGTCAGAATAAAGAGGAGAGAGAGCCATGTAGCAGCCGCATTACAACAGAGCTGGTAGCTTGACTTAAGCAGTGATGAGAAGATGAGAAAGAACGGGATCACAGCAGAGACCATTTCCCTGTGAGCACACAGAATGGGGCTGAGGAACATGGATCAATGTGTCATGCATATTAAATTGTTATCACCAACACTGGAGTGAAATGTGCCAGTACTACATGGTGAGGTTGGCCACATTGCTGATACTTAAGGCTGAAACCAATGTCCCTTCTAATTTTCAGCCCCAATGTGCGAGATCTCCATAGTGCACTTGCATGCCCCCCTCATGTGCTGGGTCCATCATGACTGGAACCCAAATGACCACTGGTGGAGGAGACCTGCATGGAGGGAGTGAAGGTGTGCAGGTGAACCTTAGAGGGAACCTTGCTGAAAGCCATGTGAATTCTGACAAAAGTTTTTAAACTAAAGAAGTTCTAACCAAAAATTATCTGTTAAATATCTGCCTTAGTACACAGTATATTCTGTTCCAATTTGGTTTGGTGAGGCTTTTTTTTAGCTCTGTTGATGTTATTTCTGGAATCTGCAACTGCTTATCATACTGTGTAAAATTTCTTGATATTGTTCCCGAGGCTTCAATGACTATGAGGGCCGCTGAGGTATGTTTTATCCACAAGTGAGATGATTTTATTGACAGATCACTGTATTTTGTAAATGTTTCCAATTCTTTAGCTTCAACTCTGGCATCCCCTGGAATTGCAATGTCAATTAAGCAGACATTTCTTTGCTGCATTACTGCCATGTCTTGTAAGTTATGTTTATGTCTATCGGTTTGGACCTGGAAATCCCACAATATCTCCACCATTGTTTTCTGATGCCTTCTCTATTTGTTGTTCCCTTGTGTTCTTAGATGCTGGCAAGTTATATTTTTCGCATAATGACGGGTGCTCTGATTTTGACTCTTTAGCATGTCTAATTTTGTAATCTGTTTGTGCAATCTTTGGGCATTCACAGGTGAGCCGAGACACTGTTTCATCTTTTTCTTGGCAGAGACAACATTTGCTGTTACCAATAATTCCTTGGCTCTTAGTTTTCAAGAACAAACTCCAAACTAATGTGATGAAAACTAAGAGTCAAGGAATTATTTTCAATCCTTTAGTTTCTTTCTTCAGGTTCACCATTTTTAGCCATGTCTATGTTGAATAATTGTCATGCCTTCCACCAGTCTTCTCGATGGTTTATTTTGCAGTGGTTTGTTTTTCCAATAATGGTGCCAATAAACCAGCATTATTTATAATATTGCTACTCTCTGTATGCTCATCACCAAAGCCTCTGATGTGGCTTTCAGAAATACAATAAAACAAATATTAAAATACTGGATTTATCACATGATTTATCAATTTCTCTACTCAAATGCATTTCCTCTCTCACCTTCTTTCTCCCCCTCCCGCAGAGAAAGATACAAACAGGACTTGTTTTCTTCATTTGTTTGTTTTTGTGTCAGCTTTAAATTATCAGGAAGCATCATAGCTGAAAAGCAAATGTAACAGAATAACTCGCTTAAAATGAAAAGGTTTAGGAACCACTTTTCTCTCTTCCTTGGTTCCCTTCCCTTACCAGAAGCTACCTTGAACTGTGTTTCTTGACAGAAAAAAGCCCATGGATAAGAGAATGATAGAACTATGCACTTCCATCATTCAGAAAACATCTGACATCTAACATCTAGACTGGTGAAGCTACTCGGATGAGTAGTGAAACATTTCAATCTCACAAGAAAAGAAATCCAGTTGCCATGACTCAACTTTTGGATAACCTCACCAGGATGACTGAGAATCTTGACCGATATCTAATATTAAGGGAGATGTGGGTCTATAGAGAAATATTGCTTTGAGTAAGGCTAGGGTTCCACTCACTTCATTAAATGGAAATATAAGTAGACTTGGAATCCCCTCAAAAAAAATATGCCCCTGTTCCTTCCCCGATAAAAGTGAACTGCATGAAGCAAATAAACACCCAGGGATGATGACAAGTATTGGAGTTTGATTCCCAACTCTGAGTTTGAGTCCTTGTATCAAGTCCCTAGTCCCTAGTCCCAAGTCCCAAGTCCCAAGTCCAAAGAGTGACTTAGGACTTGGGACTAGAGATGGGCACGAATCAAAAAAATGGCATTTCGTTTGTCATTTGGAGGGTCCGTTTCGGTTCATTTCCTTTTTTGCGAATTTTTGCAAAAAAATTGTTTTCGTTTTTGTTTGTTTTGTTACATTTTGTTACCATTTATTTTAATTTTTTGTGTTTTTTAAGGATTTTAAGCAATTCACTCATATTGCAGTAACGGAAACGAAACGCACAACAAAATTTCCGGTGTTTCTGTTTGTTTCGTTTCATTTTAGAGACAAAATTTGTTTGTCGTTTTGTTATGTAACGAAACAAAAAACAAAAGCGGAAATGAAAAATTGTTCGTTTCGTGCCCATCTCTGGGACTTGGGAAACCAACCCCCCCACACCCCCAACCAGGAAAAAGGGAAGGGTGAGTGGTTTCTGAGTGTCAAGGTGAGTCCAAATCATTGTGTATATGTGGGGGGGGGGGGAGGAACAAACTTAAATTGAGTCTTGACTTGACTGTGAGTCCTGTGGGTGAGTCCCCAACCCTTCCAATGCTAAACTGCCTCCCAATATCATAGTGAGACTGGTTTCTTCCGTAGCTGAATTTCTTTTTCCTTTTTAAAATGTGCAATTTGTGGGAATGTAAAAACTTACCTTTGGGGGTAGATGGTCCTTCCTGAACTAGGAGAACAATAAATTGGGGTGTGGGGTGCGTGCTACTCCTTTCATCTGGCAGCCTGGGTACCTGATCTGTTGTTGTTTTTTAACGTTTGATATTATGCATAATTAAAAACATAGCTTGAAATGTATGTAGGGCAGAACCATAATTATTCAAAGTGGAGTTTAGCCAGGACATTAGGGAGGTCTTCTCACAGAAAGAGCTCTGTGACCTCTTTAATCCTGCCTGAGGACAGCAGACCTCTGTAATAACAATTCCCAGACAGGCTCCATTTTCAAAACTGTCCTCGTAATGCCTTGTCTGCCTATAATATAACTTGCCTGGAATGTAAGCCAGATGAGGTTATAGCTCTCTATATTGTGGAGCTACGGCAAATGGAGCACTGTACATAAATCATGTGGATGCTAGTTGTTGTCATGTTTATCCCAAGTTGTACTTATATACTTGAGCTGCCTCTAAAGGCAGATGACAAAAAATCCCCTCTCCACTCTCTGCCCACGGTTTTGTATTATTTCTGTGTAATCTCATGCCAGTCCAAATGTAAACTACAGAACATACATGGCCTGTTCAAACATCCTGAAGGACAGCTAGCATAAAAGCTTTTGGTTTTTTTAATGTTTTCCTTTCATCTTTCTAACAAAACAAAAGGAAAGAGAAGCATAACAATTGTTCAGTTGTGTAGTCATCTGACAGATACATGCCCTGGTGGGCAGATGCCCAGACAGGAAGTAACCACAAGTGAAATAAAAAACTAAAATATTTTATTAAAAAGATGGGCCCGATGAACTATCTTACTGGCAAAATAAAAGGGCCTGTACATCAGAGTTCAGCCAAGGGCAGGCATCTGTCATGGACAGGAGTCAAAAACAATGCAGAAAGTGTCAAGAACGTTCAGCGTCTTCATTCAGGAAGAAGACAGAGAAGGTCTGGATCTCACCTTCAGCGCAAGAGCTTCAGTTTTGTAAAGACAGCTCCCTGTCTGAGGACAGTAACCACAAATTATAATTTATGTTTTCTATTTATAAAACCCTGTGTTTGGGAAAGTTACTTTTTTGGAATGACAGCTTCCCAAATCCTCCTTCCTCCTCAAGTTCATCGTGAAAGTATTGAGGGCACCCGTGCTTCTGTCCCTGGAGAATTTGACTGTCGTACAGAGGTATGCAAGCTGCTCACTGTGACAGAGGACGGAGTAGCCAGTTATACTCTGAAAGAAATGAGGGCAAAGGAGAATATATTTGCAGAACATGCACATGCTGCTGTTTTCCTATTCATAGATGCAAATTTAGAAGCAATTACTATCATTTTAGTCAAAATGTGGAAGCCTCTCATTAAGGTGGGGAAGAAAGTCGATGCCAGGTGACCTACAGCTAAGATTAGGGAAATTCCTTTTACGATGAATGGCTATCATGACAAGTTCAAGCTGTCTGTAACTGAGACTGGTAGGATGATACCCTGGTTGCCGCTGCTGCTGGGCAGTGTGAAGGCCTTCCCTTGCTCCTCCTCCCGAATCCAGGCTGAGACTCAAACAAAGGACGTCTTCCCACATGGAAGGCAGGAGGATGGCTACTTTTGCACTGCAAGAAGAAAGGAAGCCAAAGAGCCAGAAACCTTCAGTGCCATCCCAGCAGTAGGATGGTGGAAGAACGGACTGGCAAGGCACAATGGACTCATTGGGAAGGAACAGAGACCTTTGGGTAGTGGGTGGCATACAAGCTATAGTTAAGAACAGAGTTAGACAGGCCTTCCTATCTTCCACTATCTCCCGGAGTTTTGACAAATCCATATTGGTTGCATCGATGACGCCGTCCAACCATCTCATTCTCTGCCGTCCTCTTCTCCTTTTGCCTTCAGTCTTTCCCAACATCAGGGACTTTTCCAAGGAGTCCTCTCTTCTCATGAGGTGGCCAAAGTACTGGAGCCTCAGCTTCAAAGTCTGTCCTTCCAGTGAACATTCGGGGTTGATTTCTTTCAGGATGGATAGGTTTGATCTCCTTGCAGTCCAGGGGACTCTCAAGACTCTCCTCCAGCACCACAGCTCAAAAGCATCAATTCTGCGGCGATCAGCCTTCTTTATAGTCCAGCTTTCACTTCCATACATCACTACTGGAAAAACCATAGCTTTGACTATCCTGACCTTAGTTGGCAAAGTGATGTCTCTGCTCTTTAGGGTGCTATCTAGGTTTGCCATTGCTTTCCTCCCAAGAAGCAGGCGTCTTTTTATTTCGTTGCTGCAGTCGCCATCTGCAGTGATCAAGGAGCCCAAGAAAATAAACTCTGTCATTGCCTCCATTTCTTCCCCTTCTATTTGCCAGGAGGTGATGGGACCGGTGGCCATGATCTTAGTTTTTTTTGATGTTGAGCTTCAGCCCATTTTTTCCAATCTCCTCTTTCACCCTCATTAAGAGGTTCTTTAATTTCTCCTCACTTTCTGCAATCAGAGTACTATCATTTGCTTATCTGAGGTTGATATTTCTTCCGGCAATCTTAATTCCGGCTTGTGATTCATCCAGACCTGCCTTTCACATGATGTACTTAGATAGTATAGATAGATAAACTACTCCCATAGTTTATCTATCTATCTATACTATCTAAGTACATAGGAAAAAGACTGCAGTGCTCATGTTTTGCAAGGGGTTTCTTCATTTGTTCTTGTTTTCCCAGGGCCCTTTATGTTGGAGAGAGCCACAAAAGTAGATAGAGTGCTAAATTAGGATCCAGGAGTAAAAGGTAAAGGTGAAGGTTCCCTCATACATGCGTGCTAGTCGTGTCTGACTCTAGGGGCAGCGCTCATCTCTGTTCCGAAGCCAAAGAGCCAATGTTGTGCAAGTTCATGGCCATGTGGCCGGCATTGCTAAAAGCATTTCTGCACACGGAACACTGTTTTACGTTCCAGCTTTTTATGGCGGTACCTATTTTTCAACTTGCATTTACATGCTTTTAAACTGCTAGATTGGTAGGAAGGGGGGTTAACAGTGGGAGCTCGCTCCTCTGCATGGCACACGGGATTCAAACCGCCGACCTGCAGACTTTGCAGCCAACAGTTTCAGCCCTCTAGCCTGCTGAGTCACCACATTTGGACATAAAAAGGCAGTAGGACGTGATACTGGGAAAACTGCTCTTGGAATGGCAATCCTATTAAGGCCATTGTAATTCAGAATTGCCTGGCAGTGCATCACATAACTTTTAGATGGAAAAGTAGCAAGAGTAGTAGTATCTGCAGAAGAGCTCTTGTGCCCTTCTGCTCCCGAATGGAGAGGACAATCTTGTGGTTCTTGGTCCAAGAGGGATCAAGGAATGGGATCCCATTGCAGTAGCAGGTGACAGAAGGGATCCATCCAAGGTGTTGCACTCTGTCCCATCCATCGCCCCAGAACCTTGGGGAATCTCCTTTCAAATACAGTGGAATCTTGACTTACGTCATTAATCCATTCCAGAGGTCTAGACCTAAGTCAAACATGCCTTAAGTCAAATGAACTTTTCCCATAGAAAGTAATGGGAAAGTGGATTAATCCGTTCCAGACGATGAAAAAGACCCCTGAAAACAGCAATTTAACACAAATTTGACTGGGATAGGAGATATCTTCTGGGGATGTAAATGAAATGTCTCTTCAAAGAGAGGAGGAGGCAGTGGAATTATAGTCCACAAGTTATACGCCTCCACTTTTTAATGTACATAGCAACAATGTCTAACATTTAAGTTTTACTGATTTTTAACCTGATGTTCCAAGTTCTGAACAACTCTATGCTTACCATTAGAGTCCCACAACTGTACAGCTCCCCAACTAAAATGCTTCCATTGTGGACCAGACTTCTGCAGCCAGATTTTTTGCAAGACTGAGCCGACTGTCTAACCAGCGAGGCCAGCCCCGAGCTCCCGGCCTTTCTTCTCCTCTGGCAGCAGTGGCAGCTTCGGCGAGGCCAAGGACCAGCTCCAGGTGCTCGGAGCTGGCCTCACTGAAGCCGCCACTGCTGGAGGAGAGGAAGAAGGCAGGAGCAGTTTGCAGGCGGCAACGCAATGCTGGGTCATGGCTGCCACACGCTTCTGGGACCTTGCGCTCGGGCTCCAAGCTGTAAGTCAGAGCCCGCGGTGCAAGTCAAACAGGCCCCTTCTTGCTGCAAGTCAAATATGCTGTAAGTCAAGCGGCATGTAAGTCAAGGTTCCACTGTACAGACTAAAAGCTGGATATTCAACCCCCTTGAACCTGAAGTCACCTGAGATACCAGAAAATAAGCTCATGATGGGAACAAATATGTCTGACTATATCTGCACAAGTTTCTTCAGCTGGTGCCCTAAACATACTTCTTGGAGAGTAAGTCGCATTGTGCACAGTGATACTCCCTTCTCAGTAAGTTCACATAGGATTGTGCCATGCCTTTAAAATGACTTTGTGGGGCAGAGGGAACACAGCAGGGCACATCCAAAAGAGATATTTCAAGAATTGCAGAGAGACTGGCACATTGCATATTGAGAAAGGATCTTGAGTTTTAGGAGGGCAATAGTGTTTGCAAGGTATCTGTTTTTTCCTTTTCCTTTAATTTCCTCTTTTCTTTAGCACAATATTTCATATGGGAAGCAACTTGATGAAAATAAATCAGAAAAGTCATCGGGGGTAAATGCAAGATAAGACAACTATTGCCCTCCTGTATTGTATGCAGGAGATTATTTATGGCTAAATCTCTCTCTCTTTGATAAGGTCCCAGCAATGTGCAGAGATGATATTTCAGTTTTATGTTCCTCTTGTATAAGTTAACAGCTAATTGTAAAAGCAACCCTTCTCTACTTAACACCTTTATTGGTACGTATCTTCAATGATCCTCAGGATTTGGGATTTGTTTTGAAAGTTGAAAGCTTTGAGAAGACATTAAATAATCCCGCTGAGACAGGCAAAATTGCCAAATAAACTTTATCGGTGAGGAAATTGAGCTTTTCAAGTGTGTGCCCGGGACAAGGTCACTCTCATGAGTAATTTATATGGTACGCTTTCAAATGTTGGAGGCTTGTTTTCCAGCTGTAGGGTGGAACTTGATATAGCAGGTGGCAATTTACATTATGCATTTGCATAGATATACATGTTAGCTTAATGCATGTGGACATGCATGTGTGTGTGTGTGTGTGTGTGTGTGTGTGCGCGTGCGTGCGTGCGTGCAATCTCTCTCGAGGGCTCTTGCTGTCTTTGTGACTTCCTCTCCCCTCATTCCAACAGCAGAGAAAGAGCCCTTAGGAACAGGCAGTTATATAAATACTTGTGGACAACCTATGATATTTGCCACTGACTACTGGGTAACAAGACAAGAAAGAATTTCATCCCATGATCAAATCCCAGAGAAGCCCAGAGTGGTTTGCAAAGAAAGATGAAATCAAGGGGATGTTGTCCTCAGGGTTCCTGGTTAGATTTAATATAAATAATAAGACAAAGCAAAGGTAAATACAGTAGGGCAGTGATGGCGAACCTATGGCACAGGTGCCAAAGGTGACACCCGGAGCCCTTTCTGTGGGCACCCAACATTGCCTCTTCATTGCCACCTGTATACAGGTTAAATTACTGTATTGGCACTTTGCAAAAAAATTAGTGGGTTTTGAATTGCAGTTTGGGCACTCGGTCTCTAAAAGGTTCACCATCATTGCAGTAGGGAAAGAATTGGAGCCCCCGGAAAGAGCTGCTAAAGACCTCTTCTTAGGATTGCTTTGTGTAGAGAGCCATGAAGGATGTCATGTGGAGGGATACTAGCAAACTCACTGCTAAGTCGAGACCACCACACATTTTTTCTGCCTCTCGTAAGTTTGTGAAGATTCTCAGTCATCCAGGTAAATTTATCTGGAAGTTGAGTCATAGCAACTGGACTTTCTTTTCTTGAGAGATTGAAACATTTCAATACTCAATCAAGCAGCTTTGTCAGTCTGAGGAAAGTTAGTGACGAGTCCTACATTTTATAGTTCACCTTAATTTCACATCACCCTGGTCTGAATAGGCTCATAAGTTGGACAACGGCCCGAATAGACGCGTTAGGTGGACAATGTCTCTCTTGCAACCTGCAAGCCTTGCCTTGACAAATTCTGCCAAGGGGAACAAAGCTCTTGATGACCATTTCTCACAGATGTAAGGACAATTTTTTTCACAAATTGCATAGCTGCAGACTTGTGCAAAATAACAATACCTGCTTCAATCATTTATTCATTACATTTCTGTTCCACCTTCTGTTTTGCAATGGCTGAGCAGGGTACTCAATAGGGATGGGCACAAAACAAAACAAAATGACATGTCGTTTCATCATTTCATTAGCTAACGAAACAAAATGAAATGAAACAAAATGGGAATGCACCATGTTGTTTCAAATGAAACAAAATGACAGTTTTTTTTTCATTTTTATGTACCAAATCAGTTTCTCTGTAAAATGATTCTTCTGGGTCCTAGAGACATCAAATTTGGTGGGAACCTTCCTTGGAATCTCCTCTTTAAGCCCTCCAAATTTGGAGATATTTGGGTTCAGGGGTCTGAGTTATTAAACTTCAAAGAGAGTGCCCCCTGTGCTAGAAAATAGTGGTCCCAGGCTAGCTAGCAGCTAGCATCATGACAATTTCTACAGAGCTTCCTCAACCTCTCCCCTTGAAGCACTCCCAATTTGGAGAGATTTGGGACACAGGGAGCCAAGTTATTCAACTCCAAATGGGGTGCCCATAGGAATCCGGGGACCATTTTATAGAGAAACAAATTGATTTGTTTTGTTTCATTTCATAAAAAATTATTTTAAAATCATTAGTAACAAAATGAAAAAAAAATCATGGGGGTCAATGAAATGACAGGAAATGAAGCACAATTTTTCCGTTTCATTCCCATCCCTAGTAGGCAATAAAAAAACAATATAAAAACAATGCAATTTTAAGACACTGAAAAGCATTTTAAAACATTTAATGAAATGCCTGCATTGAAAACTCAGTTTGTGGCAGTGGTTCTCAACCTGTGAGTCCCTAGATGTTCCTGGACTGCAACTTCCAGAAATCCTGGCCAGTTTTAAAGTAGTTTGCTTATGAAATGAAATGAAATGCTATGCAGGGAGCTTCCTCAAACGATTCTAGGTCATTTCCTAAAATTTGGAAAGGTTTGGGGGTCAGGGTGCTGCGTTATGTAGCTCCAAAGGGGGTGCCCCTAGGGAAAAAATCTTCCTAATTGGAATCAGTGGTAAGTAGAGATGGGCATGACCAGGAAAAATGACGTTTCGAGTTGTCGTGTGTCGGAGCCGGCCGGTTTCGGCTCGTTTCCGTTCGTCACGAAATTTCTCAAAAATTTGTCGTTTTGTTTGTCATTTTTTCATCTGTCGTTAGTACTGGTTTGGGGGGGGTAGCGGGCTCCTGGAGGCACCTCTCTGGGGTGGGTGCCTCCTCTGGCCCGCTATGAAGGGAAAGCAGGCTCCTGGAGGCACCTCTCTGGGGTGGGTGCCTCCTCTGGCCCGCTACAAAAGGGTACGCATAGCCAATTGGATATGCATACCAAGTTGCAGTGGCAGGCAGAGGCACCTCTTTTGGGTGCCTCTACTCTGACTCACTAAGAAGGACAGCATACTGGCATACTGTGCACTTCTTGTGCTGGGGAGCGAAGTGAGAGAGGACCCCTATGGGCGTCCTACGGCTCACTAAGAAGGGAAGTGTACTTGCGTGTAGTGCAATGCGAGTACACAGATCTGACTTAGGGTTAGGGTTAGCACAAGGGCTAAGCTTAGGGTTACGGGTAAGGTTAGGGTGAGTTAGTGGGGTGCACCTCTGAGTGCCTCTCTGACCCACTAAGAAGGACAGTGTACTGGCGTATGGATTAGGCTTAGGGTTAGGGTTCGGGTTCGGGCTAGGGTTAGTGGGCTTTTTATGCCCGACTGGCACATCCCAGAAGACTTGGTCAAAACCTGGCCAAGTGGCCATGCAATTGGTGGAACGGCTCCAAAAATTTGCATGGTCCACTCCCATGGCCAGCCCATCATTGCACAGGTGTAAAAAAATAAAAATAAAAATAAAAATAAAAATAAAATAAAATCAATGGAGACGTTTTGTTGTAAGAAAAACCCACTGCTGCTACTGTAAAAATTCAGGCAGTTTTAAAATAGCTATATTTGCATGTTTCTGTGGTGCTTTGGTGTGTTTTTGGACCACGATTTCAAAATAAATATTGCGGACCGGTCGCCCCATTTTGGATCCCCCGCCCGCACCGCATGGCATGGCGAGTTGGCGAGACGACGAGGATGGCCCCCACCAGAGCAGCCCAGGAGAGGAGGGGGGGAGGCTGGGGACCCCCCCCCAGGAAACCACCCCTCTGGTAGGTGCCCTCACTCAGGCAGGCATATTTTCGCCTGCTTTTTTGGCCAGGAATTGGTTATTTTTTAATTTTTAAAACTTTTTTTCTGTGCCGCCGCTTGGCGAGTTGGAGACGATGAGGATGCCCCCCCCACCAGAGCAGCCCAGGAGAGGAGGGGGGAGGGCAGGGGACGCCCCCCCCAGAAACCACCCCTCTGGTAGGTACCCTCACTCAGGCAGGCATATTTTCGCCTGCTTTTTTGGCCGGGAATCAGGGTTTTTTTAATTTTTAAAACTTTTTTTCTGTGCCGCTTGGCATCGTGCGATCGCTGCGATGCCATGAACGACAACGACAAATCAGACCCAATTTTTCTTTAGTCGGTTCGAGTTCGAGTTCTGGCAGAGTAATTGTCGTTCTTCATTCCATTGCGTAACGGAAACAAGGAACGGAAACAGAAACGAGAATTTCGCCAAGTCGTGCCCATGTCTAGTGGTAAGTGGTGGCAGCGCTATTGCTCACCTGATCAGCTTCCGATTCCAATAGAAAGATTTTATTCCTAGGAGCACCCCCTGTTGGAGTTTCATAACTCAGCTCCCTGACCCCCAAACCTTTCCAAATTTCAGAAGCTTACAGGAAAGAGCTTGAAGAAGCTCCTCTGCCATTTCCTCTACAACAAATCGTTTCTTTCTAGAGGGGAAAAAGTGGCATTTCATCTCAAAACAAAATGCTATCTGCCATTTTGTTTCATTATGAAACTTTTGTAACCTTACAACACAATGAAACACCATGTCATTTTTCATTTTTTTTGCCCATCTCTAATACCACATCTTTTTATACGTACCACAGCAAAGCCCAGGATGTACCTAGCTGTTTCTCTGTGGGCCTCACAACCCACTTATGATCAGGCAGACTCACCTACTATTCCACATGTGATGTGTAAGATTACTACTACCTAGAGTTTGCTCCAGCAGGGATAATGGGAGGCCTTCTGCAGTAGCTGTCAGGAAACATACAACCGTTTCTCCCCTGATCCTCAGGATGTAACAATGCCTTGATTTTGTATTCTACTTCCATTGCTAGAGACAAATGGATTTGGAGGCATCACCACCAAGCTAATGAGATGAGGGTGTAGTTGCCCTTAGGATTATGTGGCGTTCCACCGTGTGCCTCAGTCAATTACACCAGTGAGGTATTAGGTGGGACAAGTGTCACAGCCTTTTCCAGTTAGGGTTTTAAAATAATATTCTGCTGCCACCATTTAATCTAAAGATTCTACCCAAAGAGTTTTTAAGTATTAAAATCAAACTAAACAATTTCTAATCAATGTATTCCCAAAGGCTTTCACAGCTGGGATCTGATGCCTGATTGGGGTTTTTCAGGCTGTTTGGACATGTTCTGGAAGTTTTTCTTCCTGACATTTTGTCAGTCTCTGTGTCTGGCGTCTTCAGAGGGCAGAACATGGCCAAACAACCCAAAAAGCCCACAACAGCCAATTCCTTGTCAATTCAATATGCATTGAAGTACAGTGGTACCTCGACTTATGATTGCTTCGACAACCAAATAATTTGAACTTACGAATAGAGATGGGCACGAAATGAAAAAAAATATCATTCCATTATTTGTTCTTCATTTCATTATGTAGCGAAACAAATAACAAAAATTGTGATGAAATTCGAACTAACCGAACAGAACCACGAAAATTAGGTTTGTTACGTTTCATTTTCGTTAATGGCGACGAGCAATGAAATGAGCTGTTTTAAATGTTAAAAAACTTCCTGAATATCCATACAAACCCAGCGATAATTATTTATTCTGCCTGATAATACCTACCAGGGGGGTTGGGGTCCTTAAAACGTGCATTTATGTCTTTTCTCATATCACTGTATTTTTTTTCCTTTAAGGGAAGTTAGGGGACATCGACCCAATATGGCTCCCAGATGCCTAACATTTCTTTCTTGGGTATTAAAACGCCCTGGACATCCGTAAAAATGCAGTGATAATTATTTGAAATGATTACCACCAGTGGGTTGCGTTTGTTTTTGTCTTTCTCCCATCGCAATGTATTTTTTCTTTTCTCTTTAAGGACGACACAAAATGGATTCCAGCCATAAAATGGAGGCAAGCCATGTGATGGGATCATGTAAATTCTTGGACCATTTCAACCAATAGCATACCCAGGTTGCAGACAGGGTAGGTGTGGCAGCCACAGAGGGCATAAAAAGCTTTGGCAGCCCCCGTCCTCCTTGCAGTCTGTGGTGGAAGTTAGGGTGGTATTGCTGTCTCTGTGACTTGTTACTTTAGGCCAGGTAGGCAGGTGTTTGTCTCTGTGTTCCTGCTGGCTGCAGCCTGGCTCTTAGGGGAGAGAAAGAAGAGATTTCTCTTGCAGCCTCCCTGTGCATGTGCGTACCTCTCAGTGAGTACCCTCCCCTGACCTGCAGTGCAGTCACTCTGTGGCTGCCTTACACCCTGGGCAATGTCCACCGCCTGCCGCTGCCTTTGCAGCTTCCCTGCGTACCTAGTCTATACTATGTTTCTGCCAGCATCATATTTTTTAGTGTTTTCCCTCTGGTCTGGGGCATTGGGGGACATCCACGTGCAGAATTGCTTTAAGTCGAGCAAAAAGCAGGTAAAAATGAAAAATGAAAAACGAAAAAATGAAACGAATGTTTTTCAAAAAATTTATGAAAAGTGAAAATGAACCAAAATGGAACTGCAATGAAAAATGAAAAACCGAAGTGTGATTTTTTCAATTTGTGCCCATCTCTACTTATGAATGGAAATCCAGGGGTATAGGCAAAATTCAACTTACAAAAAAGAAAAAGAAAATATTTTGCTTGACTTACAATTCCCATCCCCAAAAATGCTTCTTCCAGGGCGCATTGGGTTTGGGAGGTTTTAAAAAACCTGTACCATGCAAGGCATAGAGTGAGATATGGAGCGATGTTCAAGAGAGAGAGAGAGTTGGAGAGATTTGGAGTTGTTTTGGAGAGCTGTTTCCTGCAATTCTCTACTGCTGGAAAGGTAGGTTGATTACTGTATTTTTCTTCTCCCTCCCTCTCTCCCCCCCCCTCTCTCGTGCATGCATGTGGCCTGTGTGTGTGTGGGGGGTGTTCTTTCCATGCCATTTTTAAGATTTCTTTTTAATTTGTGCTCTTTGGAATTTTTGCAATTTAGATATCTTTATAAATAGCATTCATTTTGGAATTCAGGTTGCATGCATGTTTAATTGGTTTTTTTTTAAAAAAA
>JAHTLZ010000074.1:10247538-10264353 GCA_023846285.1 Phrynocephalus versicolor | reverse complement strand
TTATTATTATTATTATTATTATTATTATTATTATTATTATTATTATTTACAACTTATATGCCACCCACTCCTCAAAGTTCTCTCTTGGGATTGCAGGGTGGCCATGAGGTTCTGTTTAGCGTTTCTGAGCATGTGTAGGTTTCTTTTGACAATCTCTGCTCTTTGGTTTTCAGGTTGCGATGTGTGATGCTTTAAAATTTTGGGTCAAGGTGAGGCATGGTGCCATAACACCAAAATCACTAGGAAGAAAAAAGTCCAACACCATGAGCAGTAATTTGAAAAAAGAAATTTAAACCTTCTCAGAAACCCATAGCAAAACCTCATTGCCAACCTGAAAACCAAAGAGGAGAAATTTTAAAAAGGGCGAGACATGTTCTCTGTGTGTTCCTGCCTTGAAAGTGCACTGAAGTGTATTCTCAAAGGCTTTCATGGCCAGGATCTGATAGTTGTTGTTAGTTTTTCGGGCTGTTTGGCCATGTTCTGGAAGGATTTTCTTCCTGATGTTTCACCAGACTCTGTGTCTGGCATCTTCAGAGGGCAAGTTGCTCAGGGAATTAGACGTCGATTTCCTTGCGCTGGGCTTGTATGAGCGCAACTCCAATGAGGAAGAAGCCTCCGACACATCATTGCTCCTTCTCCCTGGCACTGGCCAATCAGGAGCTGTGCAGTAAAATATATCATCCCACGTCCCTGTCTGACTGGCCACCACCAGGGAGGACATAGTCACTTTGGGGTGTACTCGCTTTTGTTGCCAGCGATTTAGACATTAATGGCTGTGTGCTGCATTATTTTGAGGGGACAGCACATTTGCACTGTAATCCAAGCTGTATACTCACTGCTTTACATTGTATAGCCAGGTGTCATTTCTTCAGTGTTGCAAATAAAAAGCTATACTAAAATGTTTACGAAATGTGAGGGGGTGTACTCACTTCTGTGATATACTGTAAATCAGTGCCCCCTTTCATCCCCATTTGGGACATTCCAGGCCCTTAAAATGGCTACCAGTGTTGAATGCCTGGTTGGAGTCCATGTGTGCCTGCTGTTTCAGCACAAGAACAGTACCTGAGCTTAGAATTGATCTCAGCTTTAACTACAAATAGAGCAAGAATCTCAGAGACAGAGAACTCAATTTGCAGTACAGTGAAGTACTGCGAGCTGGAAAAAATGTTTATTTCAAGCCCATTATTTTTGAACTTCAGCATCACTGTCAATAAAAGAAACTGATCAGCTGTTCGGGAGGAGAAGCGAAGAGCTCAATTCAATCCTTTCTACTTCCTTTCCTCTGGCAAATGGCCCGTCAGCGGGATTTTTTCATATTTCATTTACTGGGCTCAGCAGCTTTAGCCCAGCTGCTGCATTCACAATCATTCACTGTGGAGCCCCCTGCTCTGTATAATATACTGATACATTAATCCATGATTGATCACTCTGGCTTGCACCTGAACATAAGCAATTTCTCCAAGGAAAACCTTTGAAAAATACCATTTTTAGAGGTGTTGGCAACTGATATGAAAGCTTTGCCTGGTATGTTTGATGTGCGGTGGACACTTCATGTATCACCACCCAATGTTGCGGCTATGCATCAATCTGCACGTTTCTAAAGTCATACTAAATTCAGGTGGATGAGGATTTAATTTGGTTTGGTATTGTTACTAGAACCACTTAGAATTCACAAATTACTGCAGAAGTGAAGGAGCTTTTTATTCCTCTTAAAAACAAAACCACACAGAGAGATATAGGGGAAAAAGTAAAACAACAGATTTCACCACTCAAAATAGATGAATCTGAGTACTCAGTTCTTCAATGTCTGGGTTTGAATCCCAATGTATTCATCTATGTCTGAAGTGCTGAACTGGACTTGCTACTTTTTCCCCTGACAAAGTTCTAATTAGAGAGGGGTACGGAAGGCCAAAATGGTGTTTCATTTTGTTTTTCATTTCTTCCCCTCCCATTTTGTTTCATTTATTCTGAAATGAATTAAAAACAACCAGTTCATATTTTGTTTCCTTTTTTTTATTTTTTAAAAAATATTTTACACTGTTGGAGCTGGGCCGGCTGGCCAGCAGTATTTTTTTTTTTAACTCTTGCTGACCAACTGACGCGTGAGGAGGCTGGTTGGTGGTTTTCTTATTTTTTTCTCCCGCTGACCAGCTGGTGCGTGGATAGGACGGCTGCATTATTTTCTCCTGCTGGCCAGATGGCACATGGGGAGGCCAGTCGTCAATCTTTTCCCCCCTCCCACCGACCAGCTGGTGTGTGGGAAGGCTGGTTGGTGGGTTTTATTTTTTTCATTTTCTCTTGCTGACCAGCTGGTATGTGGGGAGACTGACCAGTGGGTTTTTCCTCTCCTGTTGACCAGCTGGCATGCGGGGAGGCTGGTCAGCAGTTTGTTTTTCTCCTTATGATCAGCTGGCATGCAGAGTGGCCAGTCGGCACTATTTTTAATTTTTATTTTTCCCATTGAACAGCTGGCACACGGCCTTGCACACCAGCTGATCAGCGCTTATTCTTATTATTTATTTTTACAAGTGCTGAGATCGGCGCTTGACAAAATAAATAATTAAAAAAATGAAAAAATGAAATGAAACAAAATGAAAATTTCCATTTCTTTTTATTTCATTTTTTAAAAGGGTACTTCATTTTTCATTTTGCTAGGAAACAAAACAAAAAATGAAATGAAATGAAAATAATTCTAGTTCTAATCTCCAACCTGCTAAATGCCAGGAAGTCGGTTAACCATTAATCTTTGAACTGCAGATCTGGAAGGGATCTATGGATCAGTTATCATAGGAAGCGTTATATAGATATAGTGGGTTTCATCACTTTTATAGCTAAATGACAGCATAATTCATAATACAAAGCACAGGCAGCTTCTAACTGGTGCTATTAATATTCTTCCAAGAGACTGAAACATGCCAAATTTCATCATATTTTTTAAAAAAACATTTCTGATGTGCTTGGCTCCCTTGTTTGCCCAACACTTAACTTATATATTGTATCTATAAGAAGAAAATAATTATCCAGTATTTATGTACAACAGCATAAGGCGCTGGAAGCCCAGGCTCGTATGCTCAATTTCAGTGTATTGGATTAATAGACTTATTAGCAAAGTGGGTACAATAGGAAAAACGATGGAAACTATTTCCAGACTCTTTCCCCACCCCCATAGATTTTAGTCTTCATGTGCTACATTTTGGGGCAAACTACTTGATTTGACAGTTCTTTGTTTAACTCAGAGGGATTCATTTGCTAGGCTAGAAAATAAGTTTCTCTCGTAGCCCAGTCAATTACACATCTTGAGTATCCCCCTCCTTTTTGTTTTTTGTTTTTTGAAAAATTAACTTTTCACTTCCCATATCTCTCAAATCTGACAAATTACCTACTGTGCAGCTTGAAGGGTCATTCGGGAAAGTAAAACCTAGCACTGTTTATGATTTCCTCCCATAAAAGAATTGATTTTATTTCATTCTTACACCATCCAATGCAGAACATCAATGGAATGCCGTAGTATGATCAAGGTCTAGAATTCACCTACTGCTTTAATACTTCCATTAGTCACTTTTGTTTTTCGCCAGCTGGAAATCTAGCAGGTGAGACACAATGCTTCGACTACTGATAATAAGCCACTGACTCTTGGTAATGTACCTCAGTCCTCACACAGCCTTTGTGTTGGCTTCTCCAGCATTGATCCCTGATTGGGGCTAGCGGTAGATTTTTGCTTTGGTAGGCTCTGTATTATGTCTTCCTTTGAGGTATGACATGAGAACTGTCACTCTGGGACCTGAATCCATTTGATCCCCTTGGATTGGAATGAGGGTCCATTGAGTTTCCAAGAGTTTCAAAACTAAATAACTCCCAGATGCAATACCCCCACTTCCCTGTTCCTATTAAGCCATCAGAGATGGGAACTTGCATTACAAGACTCACTGTCAACTTGGACTTGACTCAGGCTTTTTTTCAGTGATGCAGACTTGACTTGGAACTTGGAATTCACCCACCCCTCCTTTGTTTTTAATAGGGACTTGGACTAGGGACTCACACCCAAGGATTTGCCAATATCCCTAGTCGATACTGGTTGGTATTCAAGTCCTCTGAATATGAGGGGTCTATTTTATCTAATAGGGTTTTTTTTACAAGTAGAAACTCAATTCATTCTCTCTCTCTCTCTCTCTCTCTCTCTCTCTCTCTCTCTCTGTGTGTGTGTGTGTGTGTGTGTGTGTGTGTGTGTGTGTGTGTGTGTGTGTGTGTGTGTGTGTGTGTAACAGACAAGTGAGAGCTTGCACTAATTAAGCTAAGTTAATGGTTCTAATGTTTTGACAGTGGCACCAGCAAATATGCATGTTTTCCCCTTTTTCTCTCTCTTTTATTAGGTTCACAATAATTCAGTTCCTTAAAAATCCTCTGGTTTATGAACATGGGTTATTGTGCTTCAGATTATAATGTCGGCTCCACGGCCGAATCCTCCAGCGGGCAGGGCCATTTTGCCCTTTTGCACAAATGTGCGAGAGGGCAGACGGGAGCTCTCATCCTGAGGGGAGGAGGGAGGAGCACCCTATAAAAGGGGGCTCCTCCCTCCCCCAGCGTTCTCATTTACCAGCCAGGTGGGTGCCATTGACTGACTGCACCACCTGGGGGTAGTAACTCTCCCTAAGCTACCCAGCTGGAGGGGTGCCAGGAGACCCCGGGGGTCCAACCCATGCTATGTGTAATGCCAGCCCCCTCTTAATGTTGTTTGATGACATTATGTTACAGAGTTAATAAAGTGTGGCCCAGTCAAAACCATACCATGCCTCATCCTGTCATTTCACGTGGGAGGGCAAAAGCTAGGAAATAGAGATGGGCACGACTCAGGAAAAAAACTTCGTTTTCGTTTTCTTTTTCGGCTAGGGTCCGAGTCGTTTCGTTTCCGTTTTCGCGAAAAATCGGAAAAAATTAGTCGTTTCGTTTTTCGTTTTTTTCGTTATCGTTATACTGTTTTTTTTGGGGGGGTAGCGGGCTCCTGGAGGCACCTCTGTGGGGTGGGTGCCTCCGCCGGCCCGCTATAAAGGGGACAGCAGCAGCAGGCTCCAAGAGACCCCTCCAACATGGGGGTCTCCCATCCTCACCTGCTGCTGCTGCAAAATGGCATGCACAACCATATGGTTATGCATACCATTTGCAGGCAGTGAGACCAGTGAGAGTCATAGGGTCATACCTGCCCTACACAAGGCTCTTGTCTCGCACCTGCCATGTCCCACAAAGAAGGGAATCGTACTTGCGTGTAGTGCAATGCAAGTCGATCTGGCTATGGGCTAAGGTGGATTAGGGTTAGGGCTAGGGTTAGGCTAATGACGGGTAAGGTTATGGTGGGCTATTGGGTTGCACCTCTGGGTGCCTCTCTGACCCACTAAGAAGACAGTCTGTGACGTATGGGTAAGGAGTCAAGGATTAGGGTTAGCGGGTTAGGGGGCTAGGGCAAGTTTTAGGGGGCTTTTTGGCACATCCCAGAAGTCTCAGTGGCCAAGTGGCCATGCGATTGGTGAGATGGCTCCAAAAATTTGCATGGTCGTCCCCTCCCACATGGCTGGCCAGGCCACTGGGCCAGCCCATCATTGCACACTGCGCAGGTGTAAATAAAATAAAATAAAATAAAATCAATGGAGGACACAGGAGGAGAGGAGAGACATTTTGTTGCAAGAAAAAAACCCACTGCTACTGTGAAAAATCTGGCAGTTCACATTTCCGCGTGTTTCTGTTGTGCTTGTGTGTTTTTGGAGCACGATTTCAAAAACAATATTGCATTCGCCGCCCCATTTTCGATCCCCCGCCCGCA
This sequence comes from Phrynocephalus versicolor, assembly GCA_023846285.1. NCBI lineage: Eukaryota > Metazoa > Chordata > Lepidosauria > Squamata > Agamidae > Phrynocephalus > Phrynocephalus versicolor. The sequence continues at coordinate 10,258,541 of JAHTLZ010000074.1, read as the reverse complement.
CCGCATGGCATGGCGACGAGGCGACTCGAGTCCGGCTGCCCAGGACGGGGGAAGCCGGGACACCCCCCTCCAGACCAGAAACCCCCCCTCCGGTAGGTGCCCTGAGTGAGTGCCCTTAGTCAAGCGGGCATTTTCCGCCTGCTTTTTGGCCCGGGAATGGGTGGGGGGAGAGTTTTAAAGTTTTTTCCTGCGCCGTCCGTGCCGCTTGTGTTTGCGGCGGCCGTCGGCGTCTCGGCGAGAGTGGGCTTTTTGCGAGCCTGCGGCGAGTCCCACCAGACCAGAGCAGCCCAGGACGGAGGAGGGGGGGAGGCCGGGCGGGGACCTCCAGAAACCACCCCTCTGGTAGGTGCCCTGAGGCACGGCAGGCATTTTTCCGCCTGCTTTTTGGCCGGGAACCGGGCTTTTTAACTTTTAAAAACTTTTTTTTTCTGTGCCGCTTGGCATCGCGCGCGATCTCGCGATGCAAGTAACGAGCACGACAAATCAGACCAAATTGTTCGTTCGTCGGTTCGAGCTCGAAGTCTGGCGGAGTAATTCCCGTTTCCGTTTCCGTAGAGTAACGGAAACGAGTAACGGAAACGGAAACGGAAATACCGCTAAGTCGTGCCCATCTCTACTAGGAAATGAACCAATATTGCTGCACAATACTGTGCTCTCATTGCCAGAAAGGGGAAAAAAGATAATGCCATGCTTTGCATAGCAAAGGGCAGCTTGAAAATTGACAACACATAGGACTGGTCAAGATGGTCTAGAGCAGTGGTTCTCAACCTGTGGGTCCCCAGGTGTTCCTGGACTGCAACTCCCAGAAATTCTGACCAGCTCAACTAGTGATGAAGGCTTCTGGGAGTTGTAGTCCAGGAAAATCTGGGGACCCACAGGTTGAGCACCACTGGTCTAGAGGATACCCTCTTGTGCTCGCTACCATTCACAAAGAGACACCAAGACGGGGGAAATCCCAGGAACAATTAACACTTCTCACCCAAACACAAAATAATTGTCAAAAATATTTTTCAACAAGCATGAATGGTAGTGAGCAGAAAAACATAACATATGATATATGGTATTAGGTGTATTCACTGACCATTCATTTTCAAGATAAGCAAGTTCTGCATTTCCAGTGTATTGGATCTGTTTAAAATCTGCACACAGAAAAAGTTGCCAATGTCTGCACGTGTATCTCTCTGTGTGTGCATGTATAAAACATGTACAGTGGCGGGGAGTTGAGACTACATGATTAAATCATCCACATTGTTTCTTGACTGGTGCAGTAAAAGCAATAACGGGACTTTCCCCGCCTTCAAATAAACCTGGAAATGGGTGACTGGTCATATAGTGTCCCTTGCCACATAACCACACATGCTGGTTATGACATTTGGCTGCCCTGGAAACAACCTTAGTCACAAGGCTTTTGTCAGCATATGGTGGTTAGGGGTGGGAAATCTGTAGTTTAACAACCACCACCAACAGTCGTGCCATCCTTAAAGACTAAAAGAAAAATCCAGATGTAGGTCCCACTCAGTGGAGACTCATAGTACAATAACCCCCCGCCGATCGTGGGGATTAGGTACCCACCCCACCCGCGATGCAAGAAAATCCCCAGTATGTGGAAGCGGGGGGCAATCTTACCTCCCCCCCGTCGCCCGCCCACACGACCCGAGGCTTCTCAGGGGAGCCTGGTTGAACGGCATGGAGCAACCCAATCGCTCCGCGCTGCCCCTCCCGGCCACCCCAAGGCTTCTCGGGGGAGCCTGGTTGAGTGGCGCAGAGCAACCCAATCGCTCTGCACTGCCTCTCCTGGCTGCCCCGAGGCTTCTCGGGGGGTGCGTGGGAGGGTGGAGTGAAGCAACCCGATCACCCCCGCTGCCCTCCCATGCATCCCCGAGGCTTTTCGGGGCACGGAGGCAGCGCAGAGCGACCTGCCCCCCCCCACGGTGCAGGTACTGCGATCCCATGATGTAGCAGGTCCGCAGTACGTGAACCATAAAATGGTGGGGGTCACTGTATGAACAGGACTGGTTAAATCAGCAGTAATTTAAGTCCTATTGAGTTTAATTGGGAGTAGCTGTTGGATTTAGTCTCTGACCGGTCTTAGGTAGCCTAAACTTTAATGGACCACAGCTCACTTCATTTACCGTAGATTCAAGTTACTGTAACCTCCCTTAATTGCTAATTATTTGTACTCGGAGTGGTACAAAGTTATCAATATAGTAATATTTATGTAGTCCTTTACTATTGATGGACAGGATTTCCCATCTTTAGAAATATGGAAAATGATCTTTGGGCTATATATTGCAAATAAACCTTTTAAAAAGATGTTGCAATTTGTCATTGATGACAATCAGGCAAGGACTAGAAACCTTGTGTGTGGTTTGTGGGGTGGGCTGCTAGGTGTGAGCTCACTCCAAATGTTCGTAAAAGCATCTCCACATGCCAGTCCCAAGGTGCCTTTGGTATACAATGATCCCCATTTTCATCCAGACCAGAGTGCAGACTGCAGTCCTTTTCTCCTCAGCTATGATGCTGATTAGAGATGGGCACGAATAAAAAAATGGCATTTCAGTTTTTCGTTTGTCATTGAGAGGTCAATTTTTATTCGTTTCCGTTTTTCACAAATTTTTGGAAAAATTCCATTTTTGTTTTTCGTTTATTCATTTTTCATTTCTACCCACTTTTTGCGCAATTTTTAAAGCATTTCCGTGTGCAAGCGTCCCCCAACACCCCAGACCAGAGGGAATACACAAAAAAAATTGATGCTGGCAGAGACACAGTATAGACTAGGTACGCAGGGAGGCTGCAAAGGCAGCGGCAGGCCTTGCCCAGGGTGCAAGGCAGCCGCAGAGTGACTGCACTGCAGGGCAGGGGAGGGTACTCACCGAGAGGTACGCACGAACACACACACACAGGGAGGTTGCAGGACTGAAGCTAGAGTCACAGAGACAGCAATCCCACCCTAACTCCCACCGGAGACTGCAAGGAGGACAGGGGCTGTCAGAGCTTTTTATGCCCTCTGTGGCTGCCAGATCTGCCCAGTCCGTAACCTGGGCATGCTATTGGTTGAACATGATCCCATCACATGGCTTGCCTCCATTTTGTGGCTGGTGGTGACGTCCATTTTGTCATCCTTAAAGGGAAAAGAAAAATACATCACGATGGGAGAAGACAAAAACAAACATTTTAAGGACCCCAACCCCCTGGTAGGTAATAATTTCAAATAATTATCACATTATCGCTGCATTTTTACAGATGTCCAGGGCGTTTTAATACCCAAGAAATCAATATTAGGCATCTGGGAGCCATTTTAGGTCGATGTCCCCTAAACTCCCCTTAAAGGTAAAAAATACAGCGATCTAAGAAAGACATAAATGCACATTTTAAGGACCCCAACCCCCCTGGTAGGTATTATCAGACAGTATAAATAATTTTCGCTGCGTTTTTATGGATGTCCAGGGCGTTTTTTTAACATTTAAAACAGCTCATTTCATTGCACATCGCCATTAACAAAACAAAACGTAATGAACACAGTTTTTGTGGTTTTGTTCGTTTTGTTCCATTTTCTTCACATTTTTTTTTAGTCGTTTTGTTACATAATGGAACAAATAACGAATAACAGAAATGAAAAAAAGTTCGTTCCGTTCCCATCTCTAATGCTGATTTAAAAAAAAAACGAGTGAAAACAAACTCTCTTCCTGCCCTGGCTATGAGATGGCCGAGGTTGGTAACTCAGATTTTCTCGGAGGTGAGGAACCAGCTCCAGTAGTTGCCCATGGTACTTTGCTGAGCATTGCCAGCAGAAGAATATTCAACATCTTGAATGATTCTTTAAAGATCACACTAAAACCTTAAGCTAATTCACCACCCCAAGGAAACAGTTCCACAGCCTTCACCGCTGCGAGCCAAAGGAGAGGCTCCAATTTAAAGAAGCCTTTATAAAAAAAACTCAAGTTCCTCATCACCTGAAGTGAGTGGGTTTGGTTTTCATCAGAACCATAGGAAGATAAACTGAAAAGCCAAGTGCGCTGCTTATATACCACCTCATAGTGATTAAAGCACTCTCTGGGTGATGGTGATGTTTGATAATTTTTAATTATGTTGCAGGCTACAAATTGCCTCCTTCCAGCAAGCTGGGTACTTAGTTTACTGATTTCAGAAGGTTGGAAGGCTGAGCCAGCCTCAAATAGGCCATGTGAGTCCCGGGTCAAGCTAGTGTCATGAGCAGAGTCTTCAGTGCAGGAACAAATCATGTGTCATCTCCAGACTTACAACCAGGGTACTTCAAGGGCCAGAGGCAGGGGAGTGGTATTAGGAGACAGAGTTCTAGTCTCGTGCACTCCCTGACGCATTTGGTGGGCCACTGTGAGATACAGGAAGCTGGACTAGATGAGCCTTTGGCCTGATCCAGCATGGCTCTTCTTATGTCCTTATGTCCTTATATCTCCTGACAGTGGATTTGACTCTGTCAAATCACCCCTTCTTACATGCCAGTCTTGATGAAAATCTCTCTTTCCCTCCCCCCCATATCAATTATGAAATAAAGTAGTTTTTTAAAGGTTTTTTTTGTTGCAGGTAGAAAGGAGTGAGCATCCTGAATTGTGCTTCTCAGAAATATCTACAGATTGCATTTGTCCTTCAGTTTCCACCCTAAAGTATCTATTGATATGTATTTCTGCATAAAAATCTAAAAAAAAAAAAGTCATAAAAACCAAGTTAATAGAAGGTGGGTGTTCATGTACGCATGCTTTTTAATTTTATTCTTTTAAAAAACAATAATCAGTCCACATAAATGGAGGGCAGGACAGAATTTTCTTTTAAATAAAGATGTGAGACATTGCAGAGCAGTAATTAGGGCAAGGTGCTTGGGGTTTTGAGCTAGGGTCCTGAAATCTAGACAATGCAGAAATCCGTGGAGGAAGCGTGCAAATTCAACAACTGGTATTCATCTCTGAAGGCTGAGAATGTGCTTGCTCCAAATGCATGATCATATCCCACCTCCAGCCGCAGTGTCCAGGTGGAAGGAAACACAAAATGAGGTGGTTTCATGTGGAGGCAATTTGGCCATCCCAGATATTCTTCCCCATTCCTCCATCTGCTTCCCATGGATGCCAATCTCACATTGCCTAACTATAACCAAGCAGAAAGTAAGACAAAAGGTTGACTGGGGCTCTGCTGGCTTGTATGAGCCAAGGCAGAAATTGTACCTATGAACATTTTCCACTGGCCCTTTATCTCAGTGGATAATTTCATTTAGAATACCCACCATTAAAAGCAGTGGAAAAGAAAGGCTGCAGGTGGATGTACTTGTAGCTAATGGACCTGGATAGAGATGGGCATGATTCAGAACAATGGCAGTTTGAGGCAATTCATAATTTATCAATGTTGACAAATCACAAAATTAATGTTTTTTTCCTGATGAAACTGAAAATCGCTATAAAATGCCCCTCCCCAATATCTAATGTTCCATTAAATATTTATCTCATTAGATATTTATTTGTATAAGCTTCGTTGTGGGGGTTAGGGACCTGACCTGACATGACCCGCGGTAATTGAAAATCCACGATATATGGATGCAGATCAGGTTGGGCCTGGGGGGACCTACCTGGCAGCTCTTGTACTTGCCCCCAGCCTGGTGCTTCACCGAACGGGTCTGTGAGGGCCTTTCTGGGCCTTCTGGAGGCCCCAAAAGGGCCTTCCTGTGAACCAGAAGTGACTTCTGGAAGTGTCAGAGGTCTCAGAAATAATTTTTGGCAATCTGGAAGTCACTTCTGGTTTACCGGAATCCAGTTCACAGGGAGGCCTTTTTGGGGTCTGCAGAAGGCCCAGGAAGGCCTTGCAATCCCATTCGGGGCAACACCAGTCCTGGGGGAAATACAGGAGGCATGAAACAGGCCTTTTCCCCCTTACCCCAGGGGGGCTTTTTTCATATACGTAAATGAACCATGAAATGGCGCGGGACCACTCTGTGTGTGTGTGTGTGTGTGTGTGTGTGTGTGTGTGTGTGTGTGTGTGTGTGTGTGTGTAAAACAAAATACATTCATGTTTATCCCATGTTGTGCACACTTCTCTCTTCATCTCCTTTTCTAGTTTCCTTTTTATTATTAAAAATTTAATGCAGAAGAAAAAAAATACAAAACAATATACAGAACACTAACAGAGCTTAGACCAGTTTTCCTCAACCTAGTGCTTTCATGGTGTGTTAAACTATAACTCTACAATTCCTGCACATTTGGTGAAGTTTGGGCTTTGGACATCTGGGTTATGTACCCCCAAAGAGCCTCCACCCAATGAATTACCCTCCAGGTATCTAGAGACACCATGTGAGAGGCCATGTAGGTTCTCCAGATGAAGAATTACTGGACACTTTGTTATTTTCTAAATCTATTAAATTTTTATTAAACCAGTTCAACATGCATTTCTCTTGTTCTTTACTTTTCCAACCATCAGTATAAGGCATCAAAACAGGAGGTTCCGAACTTGGATAAACAGGGGGATGATAAAACGATGTCATTTATGAACGGATTAGTGTTCACTTGTGGTGTGCTGCATGGCGACAGAGAAGTGGACCAGCACACTGGATTCCACAGCATTGAGGCTCGATTGCTGCTTGCGAGCTCCATCCCCATCCAGGGATCCATCTTGGTAGACTAGAGCTAACTCCTCTAGCCCGGGAGTCACGTATTCCCGACGATGCTCCAGGATTGATTACAGTAAAACCCGGTGGAGTGGGCAGGGGCAATCCAACATAACTTGCTGTAATAGGCAGAGGCAGCCCCACACTGACCTTCTCATTCTCCCTCTCGGTCTGAGTCTCTTTTTCCATTAAAAATGTTATCTGCCCCCCCTCCCTGGTCTGGGTCGCATACTCCCTAACCGGCTTCTTCTCTAATGCTTCTCGTGTCACTTTCTATCCTCGTGCCCTTCTGTTTGCATCTCCGGTTCCCTAAATATCTTTCTATTACCTCCAGTGATCACATGTATTCCAATATCCTTTCCTACTTTCTCTCCTTCCATCTTAACTTGTACACCCACATGCCAAAACCTTCCTACTATACACTTCTCTCTCCAACCCCCTACCTGTATATCTATGTCCCACATCACTTTCTTCACCACTATTTCCACCTGTACTGAAGCATTTCTCCCTCTAACTCTCCACTCCTCTACTTGCACTTCTTTCTCTATCTGCATCCCTTGCCATTCTGTCTGTAAAGCAACATGTCTCCCTTCTGACTTTCATTCCTCTACCTGTACATCCATGTTTCACATTCCTTCTGTCATCTTTATCTCATGGATCTCCAAATTATTGCATCCTGAACTATTGCAAAGAAGCTTCCCATTGTTGGTCCTCCCACATCCTCATTTTCAGCATTTCCATCATCTTCCATCTTCTTCTTTACCTCCTTCTGTCTTACATCTTTCACGCTACCTGTCCCTTTCTCTTCTACCTTCTTGAAGAATAATTTCCCTGGTTCCTCCTCCACTATTCTTCCTTGTTTCTGACAAACAAGGCTTTCTTCATTTCTTCCAGCGGACGGGCCCACCTTAAATTCCTCTCTCTCACACACCATCATCTCAAATGAACTTCCAGTGATTCTCTTCTACAATTCCTGCTGCATTGGTGAAATTTGGGTTTCATCCAGCCAAACTGACCCTGAGAAGTGATAGGATGCAGAGAGAAAGCCACCCCCAAAGGGTTTCCAAACTGACAAATGAAACATTACTAAAAATTCATAGACTTATATTCGTCGGGATCCTTGTGCAAATTGGCAAATTAGCAATTTTGGACAATTGTTCTGATTTGTTTTAAAATTTGTGCCCATCTCTAGTTCTGGATTAAGATTGACCATGCCTCCTAGCTCCCAGAAAGCTCTCTTTTGGACTACTACTTGCAGCTCTCCCTGGGAACATTCACCTTTCTGCTACTGAGCTCTCGGTGCAAGAAAGGGATCCTCATGTGTCTACAGCAGCTCCTGCCTCTTATTTGGCAATATTTCTCTCTTCTAACAGCTAACTCTGGCAGTTACTTCACATCCTACCTCATTCCACATTTATGTTTGTACCTTGACCGTTTACTCACAGGCGTGATTACTTGTCTTGTGACAACTGTTACATCACGGTCTTGTTCCATGACAAATTCTGAATTTGTCTTGCTTTCTTCACCCTTTTAAAAATTATCATAAATAAAACTTTTTTGATATTTCGATTTACTGGTCTTCCAGGATTTCAACGTCAATGCTACAGGATTTTCAGTACTTTTTAAAATAAACATTTGCATTGCATGGTGTTTCCCATAGGGAAACTAATGTTGAATGCCACTTCAGCTGCTGACCACTAGGTGGACACTGGTTGTTGCATGACAGTTGTTACCCCATGGTCCCTTGTCTCGGAACAGGAACTGGGAACCAACCGTGACAAGAGAATTCCCCAGTCCAGAGGCATGTACAGCTTGTTACGCCCTGTTCCTGGTTCCGGGAGTGTGGTCGAGACAACTTTTTGCTGTCACATTATGGATGTGAAGTTAGATTTTTTTTGTACCAGTCCCAAGCAGAACAGCAAGAAGGGATGTATAGGACATGAAGTAACCACCTCTGACACATCCTACAATATTCCACCATCCAGTGTCAACATCCTAATCTTGTCCTCTGTTTACACCTTATTCTGTATAAGAATATACACGTATTGAACATAAAATCAGTTGAAATTTACTTATCTAGTGAGTAGCTGAAACTTACCAATGCAGGATTCCCCCCACCCCCAGCAGTTCTGGTACCATCCAAATATACTGTACTGTTCCATTATAGCAATATGTGGCCTTGACAGGGAAAAAAACTGGATATAAATGTACAGCCTGTTTTCAGTATCTGCTTCTCTTTGTTTTGTATGTTATTGCCTAACCTTGTACAATACCAACAATACTGAGGGGAAAGCAAAGGAGGAAGGGGAAAGAAAAGAAGTTCTATTTGAGTCCAACTTTATAAATTAAATTAGTCAGGTCATGGCATTCTGTTGTCTGAAACTCAGGGGCAAAAACCTGAGGAACGGTGTGTGAGACAGTCCTTGTGAGACCATGCGGTATGGCTAGAGTTGGGTGGAAGGGCCTTAGACTGTCAAAATGAGCCTATAGGGAATCTTGGTCAATTAAGTCCAGAAACGGTGGGAAAAAATCCAGTAAAACCAAGACCTCAGCTAATGCTGTGAGACATGGCAAACCTACAATAAATAATATGTGCAAAACGGTTTCACTTTCTTCTGTCGAACCGAAAGAACAAGAGCCTCATTGTTGAGTGATTTCCACAGCAAAATAATCAGCAACGATGGCCAACAGAGGCAGCCTGGTACAGCAATGCTCTCCTCACGTCGGAGGGCACCAAAAGGATGTACACAAATGAAAGCTATCCAGCCAAGGTTTCTGGGTGCTGAGAAGTCCTCAGCTGGTTAGCAACTAGGGATAGGCGCAAAACTGAAAAATAATGTCTTGTTTCATTTCGTGCTCACCCTCATTTTGTTTCATTTCATTCCTTATGAATTTTTTAATCTTTTTGTACGAAATGAAATGAAACGAAACAAAATGGCTCCCCTGGGTCCTAGAGGTGACAGATTTGGTGCCCGGGACTCAGGGAGCCATTTTAAAGGTCTTTTGCTGAGCTATCAATGGCTGGAGCCCTTTAAACTTGGTCCAGTAGGCACAATGGGGACCCCCTGGTGCCGACTGGGCCAGGCTTAAAGAATTCCAGACATTGACAGCTTGGCAGGAGCCCTCAGAAAATGGTGAGGTGGTCAGTTCCAGGCAGCAATCTCTCTGCCCTCCCGTGACTGGGCCAGGTTTAAAGGGCTCCAGCCATTGACAGCTTGGCAGGAGCCCCAAAATGATGGAACAAAATGGTTCATTTCAACGGGGAAATGACCATTTCATTTCATCTATAACAAAATGCTGCTTCCTCATTTCTTTTCATTTCATTTCGTCTCATTATGTAATGAAACGACAAAACAGCATTTCATTTTTCGTTTCCCGCCCATCCCTATTAGCAACGGAAGGTTTTCTTAACATGTGCAGCAGCGGGGGGTGGGGGGAGACTATGTGAAACTTTACTACTACATGTTATATATGACAGGCATATTATATTTCAAATAATAGTATTTGCTATTACTGATAGCTGTAATACTGGTGAGCATGAAAATTAAAAGGGAAAGAGGAGTAACTGAAAGAAACAGAAAAATGAGGAGGAAACTGTTGCTTCCCAGTAGGAAGGCAAGAAGCAGTGGGGGCAGGGGAGTGAAAAGATGACAGCAGTTTGAGCCTAGTTGCTTAGCTCCTAATAATCTCCTCCTGGTAATAAGGAGGGGGAGGAAGAGGCCTCTTCCACACAATGCTAGCAACAGGAGAACCTCTGCATGTGATAGATTTCCCCCCCTCCCCTCATCGATTGTCATGTTCGCCTTCCTGAGCATCTGCTGTTGCTTCTCCCCGACATATTGAACACTGACTGAATGGTCCCCCGAGCAGTTCTCAAACGGTTTGGGATCATTTTTATTTTCACAGGACAGTTGAGACCAATTGAGTGATTTATGTGTACTTTGGAAGGAAAAACAAAACAGGACCCCTCTGGGAACCTGAACGGGCGAGGTGGTGGCAGTGGTGGTGGCGGCTTTCAAAACACCAAGTTAAAGGGAAGGCTGAGCTCCACCTCCCTGCCTGATACCTCCACACTCCAGTGATTTCATAAGTATCTGCCAAATCATGTCGGGGACGAACAGTAAAGCACAAACAGCTTTCACAGCTGTGATTTCCAGCCATGATTGATGATGAAATACCACTGGAGGGATAGTAGGAAAATGAATATTTATTAATGGCATCAAGTGCCACTGATTTAAACTCCAAAGAGATCCATCATTTAATAACCACGGGATACATGTGTTTGAAAAGCAAAATGCTCAATAAAAACAGCCCGCCACCTAAATAAATAAATAAATAAATAAATAAATAAATAAATAAATAAATAAATAAATAAATA
>JAHTLZ010000074.1:10203057-10225622 GCA_023846285.1 Phrynocephalus versicolor | reverse complement strand
ATAATAATAATAATAATAATAATAATAATAATAATAATAATAATAATAATCCATTTCTTTGGATTATTTGTGATGCTGCTATGTAGCCTGCATGTGTCACTGTACCTCTTTAGGATTATATTTTGACACCAGGAGATCCTGGGGCCCACCAGGTGTGCTGCCTCCTTGGAAGATGAATTAGGGATAGGGCAGAAGGATTCCCATTACTCATAAAACCCATAGATACATCTCTCTCTCTCTCTCTCTCTCTCTCTCTCTCTCTCTCTCCATGTGGTGCAGTGATTAAATGCCCATATTGCAGGTAAAACTGTGCTCACGACCTGGGGTTCAATCCCCGGTAGCTGGCTCATGATTGACTCAGCCTTCCATCCTTCCAAGGTCAGTAAAATGAGTACTCAGTTTGCGCCGGGGGGGGGGCAATGTGTAACCTGCAATGCATAATTAAAAACTGCAAACTGCCCAGAGACTACGTGAAGTGGTATGGGCCGGCATATAAGCAGAACACTTTGCTTTTTTGCTTTCTCATATAGATGGGAACTAGACATGGGTGCTTCGTGGTTCATACAGCTTCATACAAAGCATGAAGCATGGCATCATAGGTGTTGTGGTGGCCCATCTTCCATCCCCACCTTGGGCCAACTAGGCCTCTTATCAGGATCTGTGCAGTACCTGGGGAGGTGCAGTGAGCCTTGTTCTGTAGCTGCACTTCAATCTGGGTAGGAGCCCAGCCAGTCCTTCCGTGCTTCCTCCGGCAGCTGACTACACACACATATAACTGTCAAAAACAAAAGGAAGCTAGTGGCTGAAATCTACTACTGACGTCCCAAATCAAGGAGAAGATCTGCTTGAAGCTTTTGAAAAACCAACTGTGAGAATTTAAAAGAGATTGGGAGGGCAGGTTGGGTAACTGGTTTATATAGTTCTGCACCATGGAGCTCCAGCACATCACAAGGGTCTAGCCCAGTGGTTTCCAACCTTGGATAACCCAGATGCTTTTGCCCTTCAATTCCCAGAAGGCTTCACCACCAGCTGTGCTGCCCGGGGTTTCTGGGTATTGCAGTCCAAGAACACCTGGGTTGCCTTAGGTTAGGAACCAGTGATCGAGCCCAAAGAGGAAGATAACAACAACAAAACACCTGTGCATAATTTAGCTCCTTTGCTACCTTATATTGAGAATCAGATGGCAGTATGTTCAGTATGCATGCTTTGTTTTATGACTGGTAAATGACTGTTATACTCGAGGAACTGGAGAAGAAAAAGACCATGGGGCAAATGATATGCCAAAGGCAGAAGGATCACTTCAGGCATTATGCTGCAGTACACCCAGGTTTGCAAAAGGCTAATTTTTTTTATCAAATCCCAGGTTTACAGATTACACCTCTAGGTTGGATGGACGAGGCTTCCTAGCCTGCAGCCCACTTAGTGTATCAAATGGCATCAGGGCCACAGTTCTAGCTGTGAACGGAAAAAAATGCAGCCACTTCCCTCAAGGTGAATGCCTCCTAAAAGAATGTAGGGAGTTTGTGACAACTGTGTCTGCCTCCCTCCCTTTCCATTCAGCAGCAGTGTTATGATTGATGCATAGCAGAGGTCTGGACTGAATCCACCATGCTTAAGCTGGCATACGGAGATATGCCTCTCAGAGATGAGCTGCCTCGGCCCATTTTGGCAGACTATATATAAAGCCACTCATGTGAAGGATTTAAACTGCTTTAAAAAGCATTAGCTCATTTGCCTTAATACATAAATGAGGGAAAGTGGATATAACCACATTTGTTACACATGGAGATACATTGAGATAGATACTGAGGACTGTTCTTCATGCCCTGTTTCAAAGACATTGAAGAACTCTTGCAAGGGCATTGACCACGAATCAGAAATGCACTTTCAGGGAGTCTCTGCTGATGTGGATCACATGGAAAGGAGCCCATCATAACTGCTTTCCCCTGTACTGAAATCCTGTTTTTTCAGCTTGAGAGGACTGTGATAGCTAATAGGTCTTCTTCAAACTGGCAGACCTTTCAGAAAGGAGGGGCATAAAAGAATGTTAGTATAGACAGACCAATAGTAAGTCAGATCAGGGTGATTGACATACAGCACTCTGAGACCATTGATCTGCATACTCTAACATGGAACAACACAAGGGGGGGGGAAGGTAGTTTAAGGCCACAGTCATACCAGCGTTTTCTCCGTAGTTTCCCTTCAGCTAACTGTGCATAAAAAGATCGCGTCCTAACCGTGAAGAGAAGTAAATTCCGGTCCCAGCCGACCACACCCCTTGAACAGCAGTTTCAGTGAAGCTTCAATAACCACCGCCAGGGGCTGGATTTAGAAACTTCGCCTGAAAATGCTTACTTATTTGCTTCTGTGACCACGACAGGACACAGAAAATATGCAGTAAAATCAGTTGTTCCCCTTTTTCGACAGCTTAAACACCACGGAGACTTGGAAAGTAGAGCTGGAAAGAAGGGGAAAATGTGAAGTAGACAGGTAGAGATGGAACCAGAATAGGAAAATACGACGCAGAAGAGAGGACACTAACTGCACATTAAAAACCACGTGACCGCCCCCCAAAAGATACACATGAAATTTATATATGCAGAGAACGCTGGTGTGACTGTGGCCTAACACAGATTCCCTAGAATATCCTATTTGCAGTGCCCCTTGGCAAATCAATGGCTGTCAAGGGCCAATAGCATCTTAAAGGGAGTATGTGTTTGCTCCTCCTGTATTGTGATCCCTTCAGGCATGCCCATATTTTGCTGCTGCATGCCGGAGAATCAGTCGTGCCAACAAAAGTGCACTGCCTCCTGACTGAGTAAATTGCCTTTGCCTCTTAAGGGTGTCTTGCTTTTAGATGTGGACTCAGCCTCTCATCTAGCGAACGCCTTGGTCTTTTAGTATGTTGAAGCGGTTGCTTAATGTCTCACCTTGGCCCCTGGCTGCCGTACAAAGTAACATAAGTGGTTCGCCCAAGGTTACGCAGAAGACTTGAAGGAAAACCAAAGAAGCCAGCAAATCTTGACTTCCAGCTGTTTGTCTTGGCGGTTCCAATACGCTCTTCCTACACTTCTCGGGTGGTTTTCATTTAGTTCACCAGTGCTGTAACATAAATCATCAGCCCATCTGAATGTGCTGTGTGATGTTTGCATGGAAGGCTCTCCCTCTGCAAGCACCGTCTGTGGAGGGGGATTTGATACGTGCATTATCAAGGTGCATTATCAAGGGAATGAGGTGGTATTGTGACAATTTTGCCCTGTAGTGACAATATCTTTTTAACAGGATCCTCTCTGGCAAGATTAGTCTGATGAAGTACCAAGGAGTGGCAGTCCTGGAAAAGCAATAAACTACGGCGAGATAATGATGCTGGCAAAGAGATTGAGGCTGAAGGAGGGACCCACTGTCTGCTGTTTATATGAGAGTCTTCCTTTCTAGTGTGTGCTGTACCGCAGCTAAATAAAAAATGAACTGTAGCAGGCTCTCTATCAGAACGCCATCGCACAAAGGAGTAAAAATAAAATAATGCAGCGACAAATGCTGCTCACAGCAGCATTTTGCGAGCAGAGCAGAGAGTATACAGTGCATGACAGTGCTTTGGCGCAACAAAGTTGTCACAGGATTTCTCTATCGGCCACTTCTGTGGTGCCAGCGTTCAACTCCAGGGTGCAGCTCAGGGGCTGAAGTCTGAAATGTTCAACGGCTGTCCCAGTCTTCAGGAAATGTTCTAAGTATTTGCCAGTGATGGCTGGAAATGGCTGGCTCTTCATGGCCAATATAATGGATGGATTAGGGGGTCATCTACCCAGCAGACGTTGTACATCTCCAACTGTCGATGTAACCAAATACTATTTTGAGGGAAAATACTACAGTACGTCTGGTAAATAGAAGTTTCTGAGATAGAAATACGCATTGAAGTGTATATTGTTTTTGTATTTGTTTTTCCCATATGCACAAAGTTCTGCTGTGTGCCTGACTGTGATATCTCCATAGTTTGTGTAAGGAGGTATTCATGATCCTGGTGCACAAGGGGACGTCCCATTGCTTTGAAGGAGATGATCTCTAGGTTGCACAACTGCAAACTGGTGAGTCCAGGTATTACGCTCAGCAGGATTCTGCTCTTTCAGAAATGGTGTGAAATTTAATGGCCAAATTTGCCAGTCATTGCCACAAGGTTGGGCTGGCAGGCTGGATTAGTGTGTTAGGGATCTGGCTGGGGAGGCAGAGATTGGGGATTCGGTACCCCCATTATGCCTCCTGAAAGAAGAGCTGATCCATCCTGGACAAACTGCACAGTCCCAGGGTGCCCCCAAAAGAAGAGAATTGTCTCATTTTTGAGCCAATATATGTGTCTGTCTATATTATATAAAATATTTAAGTATAGATTGTGGTAATTTTGGTATGTGATAAAATGGAATTATTGTTTAAAAAAAAAACAGGTTGGAAGGAACAAATAGTTACATTAGAACCCCTGTATCCACTGTTTCATTAACCACTGATTCAGCTATCTATGGTTGGCAGAGGGAAAAATTAGATAAATAATTCAGCAGCCTCAAAGCAAGCTACTGTCAGAAACAGCAGTTGTAAAGCAAGCTGCTGTCAAAAAACATCACCTGTAAAGCAAACTACTATCACAAACAGCAGCCGTAAAGCAAGCTACTATCACAAACAGCAGCTGTAAAGCAAGCTACTGTCACAAAATGGCAGTTTTGGGGGTGTTATGGCATTCTCTCTTGTCCATGGTCTTCGTTATCCATGGGAAGGCCTGGAACTAATCCCCAGTGGATACCGGGGTCCTACTGTACCTGTTATTTACTCCTCCCCCCACAAGAGCAAAGGTATAACTATATTACAAGGAGTAACTTTGCTCCTTTTGAGACGTAGCTGTTGGTTACGTTTATAGTTCATAGAAACATAGAACCATCATAGGGTTGGAAGGGACCTTGGAGGTCTTCTAGTCCACCCCCTGCCCAAGGCAGGAGATCTCATACCATCCCAGACAGATGGCTATCCAATCTTTCCTTGAAAACCTCCAGCAATGGGGCACCCACAAAATTGGGAGGCAAGCTGTTCCACTGTTTAGTGGCTCTCAATGTCAGGAAATTTCTCCTTAATTCCAGGTTAGCTCATCCTCTGATGAGTACTTTCCACCCATTGGTTCTTGACCTATCCTCAGGTGCAACTGAGAATAAGTCAATGCCTTCTTTCCTGTCACAACCCTACAGGTATTGGAAGACTGCTCTAGTTAGGAGACTGATCCTGGATACTTGATGGAAGAGCATCATCAGGTTCAAGTCCTGCCTTGCACTGTTTCTGGTGCTGCTCTCTTCTGTTCTCTTGTGTTTGTTAAGCTGATGATGGCAGGACCCTCTCCCATAGGTTGCTGAGGGAAGTGTTAGCAAGTTTTATTATCCTTTTATGTACTGAATAAACAAAACTGATTGTGGTGTGTTTCCCTCCCCCGTGACCCCCCCTCCCAGTGCAGCACCTGGGGAACATGCCCTTCTTGCAGCCCCCTCTAGTTGCAGCCTTGAATGATGGGAAAGGAAAGTGTATTTTTATGATGAATTAGTGACATGTAGCAATTCAGATGTGTTGTTGTTTTGTTTTTAAATCAAATCCGAAACTCACTATTTTACCTACTTTTGAGAATGAAAGTAGGAGTTTCTAAGATGCACACTTTTTCTTGCAACAAATTACTTTTGAAGAGGATTGTAACTATAAGTGAAAGCAATTACTTCTTTTAAAAGAAACTTTCTACACTGTGGTCAAAACATAGGCAAGTCACATGAACCAGACCCCCACCCTATGATCCCCATCCCTTCAGATTGGGAGACTCATGAAACACTAACATGGAATGTCACTACATTGGGATGACTCAGAGAAGTCACAAGTATTGCTGTGTCTTAGTGTGGGTGGCAGCCTGAGCTAGGATTTGACAGACTGATTTTTAAAGTTCTAGGAGGGTTGAAGGTGGGTGCAAGGAAGCTGGAGGATTCAAGAAATTTGACGCAGTTAAGGAAGGGAATGAGGTGTTAAATGGAGTGTTAAGTTGTTTTATGGTGTAGGAAAACTAGTTCTGGTTTGTTGCTTGTACTGGGTATATTTTATGAAATACCAAACATTTCTGTCCAGCTTTTTGAAAAAAAATCCTTGTGCTTTATGCTTAAGTTTTGGTGGCCTGTTCTGTGGAACCTAATTGCTTTCTGTCTGACATTTCAACCTGAGGTAGAGGAAGAGTCTTTGCACTGACAAGAAAGGGACAACTGGTACAAGCTTCCATAAAAGTACTACTATAGGCCCCAATGTCAAAGAATTACCCACTCGGATTTCCTGATACAACCTGGGTTGATATGCTCCAAGAAATTGTAAAAATATAAATACTGAGCAGAAGGCATAGTGCCATCCTTAACTGGGCAAACAAGAGATCAAGTCACTAGGAGGAATATTCATGATCCATTTCCTTCAAGGAATAATTATGGATTGGGACTGCATTTATTTATAAATGTTTTTAAAAAATGCTTTTCAATTTCCGAGAATTTTAATATTACAATTTTTAAAACTGTACTTTAACGTTTGCCTTTTTGTCACTTTTCTTATCCTGCTGTGACCTGTCGTGAGTCCCAGTTTGTAGAAGCTAAACTAACAAAGAAATAACATTATTCTAAGTCTGGAGGGGAGAAAATGTGATATTTTTACCCTCCTTTTGCAGTGAAAATCATAGCATGTGGGCATATACATTTCTTGCTCCCTGAACAATAGAAAGAAATCAATTTTTACCAAGCCCTGGAACAATGTGCATCAAATTTTATTTTAGCACAAGTAAAAAGAAATAAAATTACAGAGAGAAAATAAAAGGAAATAAAGTGACTTTCACATCAAGTGAAATGTGAATTAACCCACATCCCCTTGCTGTGAAATTGCACCAGGGCCTTTGGTTCTCTTTGATATAAATGGCCACACAGACCAAGGAGAAACATAAAGTGTCCCATTTGCAGTTCCATTTGAATTACCTGCAGATGGTGCACTTCAAAGGAAGTGTATTAAGAAGGCTTTCCTTCCTCAGTGATTACCATATATACTCGAGTATAGAGATGGGCATGACTTAGCGGTATTTTCGTTTTCGTTTTCGTTTTTCGTTTCCGTTACGTAACAAAACGAAAAACGAAAAATGGCTCAGAACTGGAACGAAAACGGAAACGAAACGACTAATTTCGAGCCAATTTTCGTTTTTCGTTACTGGAAAAACACATAATGGAGCTAAATGGGAAGAAACGAAAAAATTTTTGTTTTCGTTTTCGTTTTTTCATTTTCGTTACGTAATGAAACAAAAATGAAAAATTTTGAAATTAGCTCACGAAAACGGAAACGAGCCGAAACGGACCCCTAGCCGAAAATGAAAACGAAAACGAACAATTTTTCTGAGTCGTGCCCATCTCTACTCGAGTATAATTTGACCCGCATATAAACCGAGACCCCTAATTTTACCCCCCAAAACTGGAAAAATGTATTGACCCGAGTATAAGCTGGAGGTGGGAAATGCAGCTGCTATAGTAAATTTCAAAAATGAAAATAGATACCAAAAAATTACATTAATTGAGGAATCAGTAGGTTAAACATTTTTGAATATTTATTTCAAAGAAAAATAGTAAACTAGCCACTAAGAAACCTGATTTGGGGTGGTGGTGGAATTGGTTGTTTGAAATGTGCTGCTGGAGGGGAGCTTTGTGGGTACCATGGACTGACAGAAATGTGAACAAGTGGGTCTTAGATCAAGTCTTTACTTAGATCATGTAAAGTAATGCATATCAGTTTACTTTCTATCATGGTTTGTTTTTATTGAAATAGATAGTTCCTCTGATTAAACCACTTGCAAGCAGTCACAGGGCAACTGGAGTTTTGATTTTGTATTTGAGAAAGGAAGAGAAAAGGGGGAGATAGATCTCCCAACCTCCCCATACCATGTTTAATCTTCCCACAAATGCTGTCCAAGAATGCCTTTTCTCTGAGATTTCTCTGAGAAATAAATATCACTCAAGAAAAACAGAATCTCTACCTTGCCTTGAGTCCCAATGATTTTAGCAGTGTCCGGAAGAGGAGAGGGACACTGCAGGCTTCCCTTGCCTGCAAGAGCTACCTCTGCTGCCTACATAATCTGCATATGGGAGACCTCCCATGATTCCATGAGCACTAGTATTTTGATACTATGCTGATTTTTAGCTAATTTAGATAAATTTTATCAAGCAGTATCAGCCAGAAGACTTTTATACACTCTGATCAACTGCTTGAAAGGCAGAGGAAAATTGCTCATCCTAAACTCAATGTACACCAGTCTAGAAGCCTTATCGGGAAATACCTGCCTTTAGCTGTATGTTGGTTAGCCACTTTTGAACATCTTTGCTTTTGCTCTTTTCATATGCAAAGCAAGTTGGCAATCTTGTTTTCCTATCTCTATGGCAACCCAAAACAATTCAGCCTCTGAGGCTGGCTTGCTGAGGTAAACCAGTAAAGTCTCTTTATTGCTGTTGGGCACTAGTGTTGCCTCTTCCACCCCCCCCCAATTTTTATTGACCTATGTATATGCCTATTCATGGATTCATTAACCACTTCATTAACCACAGTTGGCAGAGGAAAAAAATAGATAAATAATTCAGCCACCACAAAGCAAGCTACTGTCACACACAGCAGCTGTAAAGCAAGCTACAGTTGCAAAACAGCAGCCATAAAGTAAGTTACTGTCACAAACAGCAGCCGTAAAGTAAGCTTCTGTCACAAAACAGACGGCTTTTTTTGGGGGGGGGATGTTATCTCTTATCCATGGCTTTTGATATCCATGGGAAGGCCTGGAACTGATCCCCAGCGGATTCCAGGGTCCTAATGTATTTAAAGAAATGTCTTAGGATAGGCTTTGTGGGGAAAAGTGAGTGTTGTTGTTGTGTGTGAACACCCCCTTTTGAGTTAGGGGGCAAGGGGTGTGCTTTGTGAAAGCACTGCTTTGTATGTAAATGCATGTGCTCAGTCTTTCCTTTCTGCATCTGAGAAAGCAAAAAGATTTGACTTTTTAAAAGTGAAATAATATCTGGTAGGGAGAAAAATCTATGGATTGGGGATGTAGGACTGGGTTGATGATTAATTTTTCTATGCCCAGGTGATAGAGCACTACACTAGTATGGCAATGTAATGACTCTGTGCTAAACTTGGTCATTCAAAGATTTTTTAAAAAAGATTGCTGGATACGCAGAGTACAAATATTGGTGGTGATTTAGCCTGTAACCCCTAAACACCATGTCCCAACTGCCAGTGTTACCTCAACAACACCCACAGACACACTCAACCCTCATTTTGGAGAATAAAACAACTGCATACACAGGAAAAAAGTCATTACAGATTGTTCCAGCTTAAAAAATGTAGACACTCCCAGTGGCAGAATAGAACTCTGCTTTAGAAGCAGAAAGGGCTGGACAGATTCAAACCGGCCTTTGCACCAAGAGTTCAGAAAAATAAAATAAAACCAAATTCAACCAGTTGAAATGCACAGCAAATCCTGTGGTGTTAAAACATGTAGTTGCAGCCAAAGCGAAAGAATCCTAGGTATCAAAGATTTGTTGAGCACAACTTATTAAATCTCCTGTGTTTATTCTTCTGTGATCACTGCTGTGACAGTTCACTTAATAATGGCCTCACAGATCAAGTATTAAATAAGTGATATGTTTCTGCTTTCGATAAATGTTAAATGCCCTGTGATTCTTCCCCCAATTTGCTTCCTTCCTCATGAACATTAATACAGCATCATGCAATGTTTTTCCTCAGTTCTTATTAGCATGATGTTTGTGCCGCTTAGAGATTTCATTATATTGCTTCTCTGTGAGTTACAAAAGGATCATTATTTCCACAAAATGGATGGAGAATTGAGGCACAGAGAAAGTAAAGAGATTTTGATGGGATCTATCGGCTGAAAGCCTCACACACTGGTTTCCGATTTGTTTATCGGGAAACAGTTCCTGCTGAAGGACACACAGGGCTTTTCCACCCAAGTTTAGAGTAAATCTCATTAATAGAAGCCACTGTGTTTGCCAGATAATATTCTGAATAGCCACATAACTGGAAGACAAAAGCAAACAAAATAAACAAAACAAGACAATTCTGTGAATTGGGAGCAGTTGGAACTTTTCAGAGTGTGCAGGCCGTTAGTAGTTGTTGCTGGAGGCTGTTAGAACCCCCAAAGCCAGGAGCAATGCAGTGGTTAAAAAAAACCCACAAGACCCAGGTGTTTTCTAGGGATGGGCATTTCATTTTGGAACCAATAGGTTACAAAATGAACCAAGTGAGTCCAGGTGGTGCTCGGAACTGGCTGATACACGGGGAACCAATTGCTTTACCTTTCTCTCTGCCTGCATGGAGCTGAGCTGCAATGAGGGAACACGCTGCAATGTCATCTTTCCTGCTCCATGCTGCTGGCCAATCAGAGAGGGTGGCGGGGTGATGCCTGTCCCTGCAAAGCTCCTGATTGGCCACCATCACAGATCAAGCACAAATGATGTCACAGTATGCTTCCTCATTGGATTTTAACCCTGTGCGAGACAGAGAAAGGTAAAGCAATTGGATCCGCGTGTATCAGCCGGTTCTGAGGACCAACTGGGTTTGCCTGGTTCGTTTCGCAACCTACTGGTTCCAAAATGAAATGCCCATCCCTAGTGTTTTCCCTTCACCGCCAGAGTTGTATTTACAAAAATATGCATACATACGAGCACTACTTCAGAATTGGCTGGCAAATATTGTCATCATGCAGTCCAGTCCAGTAAGTCTAAATGCTGATCTGACAAAGTGACACGCTGCTCCTCCCTGATTAGAGATGGGCACAAAACACTAAAATGGTGTTTCATTTCATTTTTTGTTGGTCCTCGTTTTGTTTATAACAAAAAATTTAAAAATTAAAAATTAATAACTTGTCTCATGACGAGTGTTACCTCACGGTCTTGTACCCTGACAAACACTGAATTTGTCTAGCTTCATTTTTCCTTTTTTTTGGGGGGGGGTATAAAAAATCTTTTTTGATATTTCGATTTACTGATATTCTGGTTTTCATATGCCAGTGCAGCAGCATTGATAATGTTTTCTTTCTAATACATTTGAGTTGTATGATTTTTCCTGTAGGGAAATTAATGACAAATGTCACTTCACCCACTAACCACGAGATGGACACAAGGGGAAAAAAAAACAGGAAGCCAGGATTGTGCAGGCCAAATACCATTTGTAGCAGTACAGATGGTACTTCACATCCTCTTAACTGGGACAAGAAGTGGAACAGAAGAGGGACAACAGAAAACCCAACCCCCAGCGCTAGGTACAGATTTGTCTCGTTTAGCACCTGTTCCGGCGGCGTGATCAAGACAAATTTTAGTTGTTGCAAGACGGACATGAATTAACTTTTTTTTGTATCACTCCTAAACGCAACAACTACAGAGACAAAACGGACGTGAAATAACTGCCAAAGAGTTTTAAAACCTTGTGCTTTCCCTCACAAGTAGAGATGGGCACAACTCAGAAAAAAATTTCGTTTTCGTTTTCGTTTTCGGCTAGGGTCCGTTTTGTTTCGTTTCCGTTTTCGTGAGCTAATTTTCAAAAATTTTTGTTTTCGTTTCGTTACGTAACGAAAACGAAAACCGAAAACAAAAATGAAAATTTTTTCGGTTCTCCCCATTTAGCTCCATTGAGTGCTTTTCCAGTAACGAAAAATGAAAACTGGCTCAAAATTAGTCGTTTCATTTCCGTTTTCGGTCCATTTTTGAACCGTTTTTCATTTTCGTTTCGTTACATAACGAAAACGAAAAAACAAAAACGAAAACGAAAATTGCGCTAAGTCGTGCCCATCTCTACTCACAAGATACCCAATTGGTGGGGGGAGCACAGGGTTTTTAAATTGTCTTGGAGCCACCGAAGCAAGCAATGGCTGCAGCCATTGCTATGTACTTCAGTGGCTCAAAGATTGTTTAAAGACCCCTTTCCTCCCCAATTGGGCGTGTTGGTGGGGAAATGAAAAACAAAACAAAATGAACTGAAAATTTCCAGTTCATTTTGTTTTGTTTTTTCTTTAAAAATAAGTTTGTTTTTCATTTCATTCTGAAACAATACAAAAAACAAAAAAAAGAATAAAAAAAGAATTTGTGTCATGCCCATCTCTATCCGTGATACATCATAACACTGAGACATGTTACTTGCTTCCTTATATGTCAGTGTATGATGCAGTACTGACTCAGCATATTGAGTACTGCACATATGCCAGCAGGTCACCTGGCCTGGCAAGATGCCAGCTAGAATGACTCAAGCTTTTTGCCTTTAGCTTAGCCATTCTCCCAGAATGCCGGCGAGCGATTCCATATTTCTGCCATATGCTGACAGAACGTCCTAACTAGTTCTAAGTGAGGATGCTAAAAAAAAAATTCAACTTCAGTTTTCCTTCACCAGCACTGCTCCAATGGCTGGTTTTGAAGGCTGTGGTTGAGACATGCAGCCTTGCCTTATTTCTGACATGAATAAGGTTTCTACACAAAGTTGCAATTTTACATCCACTTTCCTGACCACCCCCCCCCCCCAAAAAAAAATGTATTGTAAGGATTTGTATTGTTCAAGAGCATCATCAGGAAAAATCCTGGTGATATTATTATGGAAAATTTCTTTTTTTAAATTGTTTTACTTTTTAGATTGATAGCTCACATGTCTCCTAGTATTGGTCTCTCAACATGAATTAAAACTTAATATAGCTAAAAAAATCAATTGTAATATAAAGTGTGTTTTCTGGTAAGACATGCAATGTTGCTTCATAATCATTGTATTTAACATCTTGTTTGTATCTTATTGTTTCTTCTTTTTCTTCTTTGCATCTTGTCTTCTTAACAGCATAGAAAAATTGCCAAAAATGTATAGACAATGCCCATTACGATTGCCTTTAGCTTCTCTTCTACTGTGGAATATAAAGACTTGAAATTTATAAAGGCAATGGACTTCACAAAGATTTGAAATCGATTTACTTCTGAAGGCAGGCAAAATAAATAAAGACGTCTGGTTCTGACTGAGAACATGAATCAGCACAAAACAATGGCTATAATATAATTCAGATTTTAACTCACAATTCCTGATTTTGTGAAATATCATTTTCATTAACAGTAGTTATTATAATAGTAGTATTACCAGTAATGATAATAATTACACATTTCAGAAATCAAAATTACTAGACTATACTGGGACAAATAAGTCATCACAGATAAAATGACTAATTGTAATAAGCCAGGTATGATACTTCTGGATAAGTGACAAAGAAAAATATACCTTGTGTGTACAGCAAGTACAGGAAAACAACAACAACAACAACAACCAAACAACAACAACAACCAAACAACTGCAAAGTACTAAACACGACATCAAGAAATTAAAAGAATGTGGAAGCCAAATCGGGTCAATTGATTCAAAATTTTTGGTCACCAATTTAAAACAATTGCCCACAGCTGCTAATTTGCTTCCTGAAATTAAAAAATAAATAAATCAGTGATTTTGCAAACATGTCATCTCATCTGCTGATTTTTAGGACATGTCTCTAAATTTATGTACCATCAATGCTGAAAAAGAAGTGCAATGTATAGAAATACTCCTACTCCACACATATTGCAATTGACATAATTGCTTAGTTCTAATTTTTTTTGGCTCTGCACACATACCGTATATACTCGAGTATAACTCGACTCGAGTATAAGTCGAGGCCCCTAATTTAACGCCCCAAAATTGGGGAAATGTATTGACTCGAGTATAAGCCTAGGGTGGGAAATGCAGCAGGGCCTGGCAGCTCCTCCTTTGTGAGCTGGGGGAGCGGTGTGTGATGTTTAAAATGACTTTTAGCCACTGATGCAAGTGCTTGGGTCAGAGGGTAAAAGTCATTTTAAACATTGTGCGCTGCTTCCCTGTGATGCAGAGGGGGATCATGAGAAGCGGCACACAATGTTTAAAATGACTTTTAGCCACCAACCCAAGCACTTGTCTCAGTGGCTAAAAGTATTGACCCATATAAAAGCCGAGGGCCCCTTTTTTCAGCCCAAAATTAGGGCTGAAAAACTATGCTTATATTCGAGCATATACAGTAATTGAGATTTTTTTTCCTGTGCACACTGCATTGAAATGAAAGGGAGTTTTGCATTTCAGTAAAATGCAGTAAATAACCTCCCCATGGACTGCAATTCTGTATAATTCTGCTTCCTTTATACGGTATATATCGTGAAATATCTGAAATGTGTTGGACCCTACTGCAGTTGGCATTCTGAAGGCAACACATTTAGCAAGCAGGAACCAGAGCTCCGCTGTGCAGAACACACTGGATATTTCACTGCTGTTAAAAAAAAAAAAAAAGAGGAATGACATGTAGCAGAAACAGAATTTTCTAACTGCAAGGATATTTTAATTGGAATGGGAACAAATTAGTTTGTTTATAGCACTGGCTCTTTATTGCAGCTGCCTACCACACACACACTAAATGTGACTGTTTCCAGTACACCTGACAACTGGAAGGTGTACTGAGCACTTGTCTTGCATAGACATACAATAATCCGACTTCTAGATTTGGCAACTGATATCTATTAATTAGGAGTCCATCATTTGTACTCTGTAATTATATTTATTAAACTCTAACTCATATCCTAACTCTAATTAGTTACTGCTAATTAATTTTATCAAATCCCTCTAGATTCATATCTTAAGTAAATATTGAGTAGCCCTACACTAATTAGTTCAATCAACGTGGAGTGCATTTCAATGACTAGAAATCATTCCTGCTAATTAAATTTAATATAAAATAATGTTCCATGCAATACATTTTCAAGTACTGAAGTTGTAAAATAAATAAAAGAACTAAAGTCTAATTTAGCCCAAATTTTGCCAGCCCTTGCAGTTCGGTTTGAGTAAAGACTTCTCATTTGCATTATTTATTTCTTCAGCCATAATTGTACTAGATTTTTGTCTCAGCTCTCCTCAAGTCCATTAATACCTTATTATGCACTCATAGGAAAGACTAGGCCAAATTCCAAGCCAAGCTTTTTGGCCAGTGGGAGCCAACAAGGAAACTGGGGGGATGGGGGAGAGAGAGTAGTGGACCAGATCCAAGAGCTGCTTCAGCCCATGCAAGAGGCTTGTATCAGCCAAGTAAAAGTCATCACTGATCTACCTGAGTGCCATGATATGTTGCAAACTGCTTGTGATAATTCATTTCATTTTGAAATGCAAATTTCTGAGGAGTAGGGGAGCTAGTGGTGGTGTAATGGACAGAGGGACAGACTAGGAGTCTGGAGAATGGGTTTCAAATCACTTAGCCATGGAAGCCCACCAGAGGAGGGGATTTGGTAAAAGCAACTTTTTAAATATCTCACTTACCTTGGAAACCCCATTAGGGTTGCTATAAATTAATTCTAACTTGATGACACAGAACACACGTAGAAGTCAGTGTCTAAGAAATATAGGGGGGAGGTAGGGGAAACAAAACTAGCCAATTAGATGCTTTGAGGAGATTTGAGACTATTTTTATGGTTCTTTGGATGACTTTACTAAGCAGGCAAATGGCCAAGCTTTGCCAGCCTTGCAAATGAAGATGGTGACATAGC
The DNA here is from genome assembly GCA_023846285.1 of Phrynocephalus versicolor. Taxonomy (NCBI): domain Eukaryota; kingdom Metazoa; phylum Chordata; class Lepidosauria; order Squamata; family Agamidae; genus Phrynocephalus; species Phrynocephalus versicolor. The sequence continues at coordinate 10,209,987 of JAHTLZ010000074.1, read as the reverse complement.
AAAATATGCTGGGTGGGCTCATTCAGGATGCAAAGCTCAGTGTTAGAGATGGGCATGAAGCATGACAAAGCATCGTTGCAGGCAGGCGGCCTATACACCCTGCATAGCCAGTGATTGGTTGGCTGCCTGAGGAGGCGGGGAAGGGTGCCCAGTCTACACTCATGTGATGCTGGTGAGGAATCTGGTGGGGCGCTGACAACAGTGAGTGGGCCTGCTGGCCACGGGGATGGGGGAGGTTAACTGCAGCACAAGGTGAATGTCTCTCTCAAAATCCTCATTTTAAGTTGCCTTCTAAACCAGTGGTTCTTCATCACTCCCAGTAGTCTTCATCACTAGTTGAGCTGGCCAGGATTTCTGGGAGTTGCACAGGTTGAGAACCACTGCTGTAAACAATAACGGGGGAGGGGATTCATCCCAAAGTGGTTTCTTTGTGCTTCGTGTCCATCTGTACCCCAAGCGTTCAGATTTCAAGGGTGAATTTTTTAACTAGGATTGAATTGGGGGAAAAAATCTGTGATGTCATACATTTGTTTATACAACTGAGGGTGTGGGGGGTGAGGTTACAATGTGCTTGCCCCTCCCCCCATATGGAAAGCAACTTAAAATGCTGGTATTGAGAGGAGCCTTTATAATATCTGAGCATTGCAGAGTTGGAAGGGACCCTATGGGTCACTGAGACCAGTCCCTCTCAAGGAGGCACAGTGGGACAAGCATGTGCCCAAACTCTGGTTCTGCAGAGACCTAAACCACAGGGCTATCCAGAATTTGTTTTTGTCTTGTTAAATATTTAAATTTGCTATTGTTTATTTGTTTTTTATTACCACATGTTTTTGTTGTTGTTATAAACCATTCAGAATACTGCATCACACTACATGGGGCTATTAATTAATTAATTAACTTGACTATCTCAGAACAGAAATACTTCATTGCAATGCCATATGCTAGGCATACCAATGGCACTAACAACTACTTTGCAGCTTTCTTCCCTCTTCCTTGGGGTGGGTGTGGGGAATCCTCTTTGCTTACTACTTGATATGCAAGGAAAGGGTGATTTAAAAGAACTGTTGAAATGAGCACCCTTCATTATCTAGACAGTGGGTGCCACCCATTTCCATTAAAATCAAATGACGGTCTTGCGCTAAAATTGAGGCAAATCCAACAAACGGTGAATTGCAGGCCTCGTTTTGAAATGTTATGACAAGCTTGGAAGGGATTTTACCAAGGAGAGGCGAGAACAGGACGGCTGACCCAGATGAAAGCCACAGCCACAGACTGATTCTAACGGCATAGAACACAGGGGGTTTTAGGTCACGTGATATTGTACCATTAGACAAATCACAGCCAAAGGTGTGAACACCAGTCTATGTCCATTGCTGAGGTTTCCACTTCAGCCTGGACATGATGAGCTTCTATTTGTGTGATCCCACATGCTCAGCAAAATGATGCCCTGTAAATTTCAAAATCAGGATGTCAAGGAGAACAGCACGTTTGGCCCTTCTCCCACATACACCCCATGGTTGCTACTCAAACACTGCAAGCATTTCCAGAGGTGACAGTTCAGCCATGGAGGCAAGAGGAACCAAGTACCTGTGCTGACAAATCAACAGATGCTCAAGCATATGATTTCAGGGCGTTACATTCTGTCGCGTTCCCATTTTCCCCCCTTCAGTCCAGGAGAGGGTAGGACACAGGGAAAAAAATAGAGTCTTGGCTTCAATGAGATAAAACTGGGGAGTAGAGATGGGCACGACTTAGTGGTATTCCCGTTTCCGTTTCCGTTACTCAGTTCCGTTACTCTACGGAAACGGTAACGGGAATTACTCCGCCGGAATTCGAGCTCGAACCGACGAACGAACAATTTTGGTCTGATTTGTCGTGCTCGTTACTTGCATTGCGCAATCGCACGATGCCACACGGCACAGAAAAAAAGTTTTTAAAAGTAAAAAAAAAAACGGTTCCCGGCCAAAAAGCAGGCGGAAAAATGCCTGCCGTGCCTCAGGGCACCTACCGGAGGGATGGTTTGTTTCTGGAGGGGGGGGTCCCGGCCTCCCCCCCTCCGTCCTGGGCTGCTCTGGTCTGGTGGGACTCGCCGCAGGCTCGCAAAGAGCCCAGTCTCGCCGCCAGCCGCCGCAAACGCAAGCGGCACGGACGGCGCATAGGAAAAAACTTTTAAATTCTCCCCCCACCCATTCCCGGGCCAAAAAGCAGGCAGAAAAATGCCTGCCGTGCCTCAGGGCACCTACCGGAGGGGTGGTTTGTTTCTGGAGGGGGGGTCCCGGCCTCCCCCCCTCCGTCCTGGGCTGCTCTGGTCTGGTGGGACTCGCCGCAGGCTCGCAAAAAGCCCAGTCTCGCCGCCGGCGGCCAAAGCGCAAGCAAGCGGCACGGACGGCACAGGAAAAAACTTTTAAACTCTCCCGGGTCTCCCCCCCACCCATTCCCGGGCCAAAAAGCAGGCAGAAAAATGCCTGCTTGACTAAAGGCACAGGGCACCTACCGGAGGGATTGTTTCTGGAGGGGGGGTCCCGCCTCCCCCCCGTCCTGGGCAGCCGGACTCGAGTCGCCATGCCATGCGGTGCAGGCGGGGGATCCAAAATGGGGCGGCGAACGCAATATTGTTTTTGAAATCGTGGTCGAAAAACACACAAGCACAACAGAAACACGCGGAAATTTATAAACTGCCAGATTTTTCACAGTAGCAGTGGGTTTTTTCTTGCAACAAAATGTCTCTCCTCTCCTCCTCTGTCCTCCATTGATTTTATTTTATTTTATTTTATTTACACCTGCGCAATGATGGGCTGGCCGAGTGGCCATGGCCAGCCATGTGGGAGTGGACGATCATGCAAATTTTTGGAGCCATCCCACCAATCGCATGGCCACTTGGCCATGGAGACTTCTGGGATGTGCCAAAAAGCCCCCTAAAACCTGCCCTAGCCCCCTAACCCTAACCCTAATCCTTGACTCCTTACCCATACGTCACAGACTGTCTTCTTAGTGGGTCAGAGAGGCACCCAGAGGTGCAACCCACTAGCCCACCGTAACCTTACCCGTCAGTAGCCTAACCCTAGCCCTTGCACTAACCCACCTTAACCCATAGCCAGATCTACTTGCATTGCACTACACGCAAGTACGATTCCCTTCTTTGTGGGACATGGCAGGTGTGACCCAGTCCTTGACAGAGGGTCGTACCAGTGGACTGGTCTCACTGTCTGCAATAGTGGTATGCATATCCATATGGCTATGCATGCCATTTTGCAGCAGCAGGTGAGGAGGGGAGACCCCCATGTTGAGGGGTCTCTTGGAGCCTGCTGCTTCCCCTTCCTAGTGGGTGAGGATAGGAGGCACCCACGTGTGCCTCCAGGAGCCCGCTTTCCCTTCCTAGCGAGCCAGAGGAGGCACCCACCCCACAGAGGTGCCTCCAGGAGCCCGCTACCCCCCAAAAAAAAACCAGTACTAACGAAAACGAAAAAATGAACCGACTAATTTTTGCGAATTTTCGCGAAAAACGGAAACAAGCCGAAACGGAACCGGCCCGACTAACGACAACTCGAAAAAAATTTTTTTTCAAGTCGTGCCCATCTCTACTGGGGAGATGTTTCTCCCTTAAAATAGATTGCCTTGCTCAAACTCTTTTCATCTCTTCCACAATGTTGTGCCATTGAATTTACTTTGTTGCCTTGACTTGGGTAGGTTGTAGTGGTTGGTTCTCCCCCCCCCCCAATTCCCCCAGTGACTCCTATCTGGCCATCTTCCCTCTCCCCAGATCCATGGGGGAAAACCATGCTGGAGTGGTGGTAAGGAAGGAGGAAGCATGAGAAAAGAGAAAAGCTGAGATTGGAAAAGAGATCTCTTGAGGAACATTAGGAAGAACTTCATGACAGAGTTGTTCAGCAGTGGAAGATGCTGCCACAAAGGAGGGTGGTGAAGTCTCCTTCATTGGAGGTTTTTAATCAGAGGCTGGATGGCCATCTGTCAGAAATACTGTGATGGGGGTTCCTGCATGGCAGGGGGTTGGACTGGATGGCCCTTGAGGTCTCTTCCAACTCTATGATTCTTTGGTTCTATGAAGAGAAGGGAGAGGAAAGTATTAAAGGAGAGCCAGGATAGGGAGGGGAAATAAGGAAGGAAATACCTGAGGTAAAGAACAAAGCTGTTGAGAAAGGGGAAATGGAAAAAGAGGAGGAGGATCTGTGTACTCGCATTGCACTACACGCAAGTACGTTTCCCTTCTTAGTGAGACACAGTCAGAGCCCGCATCTCTGACCGACTGGTGCAGGGAAGGCATCCCCAAGAGGGGTGCCTCTGCCAGAGTCCACTAAGCAAGTCTGCAACTGGTATGCATATCCAATTGGCTATGCATGCTATTTTGTAGCGGGTGAGGAGAGGAGGCACCCACGGGTGCCTCCAGGAGTCTGCTTTCCCTTCATAGCGGGCCAGAGGACGCACCCACCCCACAGAGGTGCCTCCAGGAGCCCGCTACCCCCCCCAACCAGTACTAATGACAGACGAAAAAATGACACCACAAAACGACAAATTTTTGAAAAATTTCACGAAAAATGGAAACGAGCCGAAACGGACCCGTCCCGAAAAATGACAACTCGAAAAAAAAATCCTGGTCGTGCCCATCTCTAATTCCCAGACTAGAGAGGTAGGTTCCCTGAGGGTTCCCAAGGCAGAGGCAAAATACAAGAGCACCCCACAAACCTTCATGGGGAGAGGGGGAGAAAGAAGATTGATGAGACAGAGGAGATAAAACCCTCTGTTCCGACTGGTCAACCTTGGTTCAAGTACCAGGTCTGTCAAATGCCTTGCTTGTTGGAAAAGAGCAAAGTGAGGAAAGGAAGATTATCAGCTTCATTCCCCAAGTAATATCATAAGTGATCCTTGTTGTGGTACCCCTTGTTTGACTTGCCTCAAGTTGTCAGTCTAAGTAGGGGAAAGAAGGAACCCCACTAGGAAGTAGTTGATGATGATAGACAACAGGCTGAGGCTGACTTGTGCATAAAAGAGAAGCGTTCTATATTGTTCGAGGATGTTTCTGTTCCTGAGCTGAATCCAAGTTTAACATCTTTGTTGTTACAAAGCTGCATCCTGAAAACTGCATCCCAAGTCATGGGGCAAAATATGAAAGAGAGTAACCTAGGAGCTCCTATGGCAGCTCGAGGGAGTCCCAGCACATCTGTCACATTCTAGGTCAGTTTACACCTCTTATGGCTTGTCTATGCCCATCTGGTTAGAAGAAGAACAGACCAAACAAAACTTGGAAGAACAATTAAAATTGGACATGCAGTTAGCAACATTAGAACTTCATTTCTGAAAGGAGAGACAATATGACTGTATCCCACAGAGAAGCTCAATCAACAGCACCAGAGAGTTGATGCATTCATTGGTGCCATGCCCACAAACTCTTTTCCCCCTTTCAAAGCAAACAATTCAAAGGGGTATTATCTATGTGGGCCCTGAATCAATGCACTCCACAGGCCCACACTTGTTTTTTATCCCGAAGCTGTGGCTTCATTAAACAGGCATGAAAACAAAGTGACCTACCGTTGTGCCATTTCGGCTTTATGGTTACAAAGTAGTGGCATTCCTGGGGCTCACAGCTGTTCTGATGCATGGACTGTGATGCAAATAATGTTTTTAAACCACTATGGTACTGATGTGCTGGCCCAAAAACCCACGCACTTACAGAGAAGAATGGAATTCCTGTTGTCCTTTGACAAATTGTAGAAAGATTACCAGTAGTGAAGACAGATGCACGTGTTTCCAAACAGCCTACTTGTGCAGGCCCAAAGAACAAAGTATATGCAAAACCGATATATACAAAGCATACAGATTAAAAATCTTCACTGCAAATCTACACCCTCTTTCTTCCCCCTTTTCTTTGTTCTCCTCTACTTAATGAAAGCCCCCTACTCATTTGCTGTTTAAACTGAAGTAGATCTTCTCCCCGTAAATTGCTTTGTTCTGGCCATTTCTCTGAGCTACCAGTGGTGGCAGAGGCGGCATGAAGAAACAGAAGAGAAATGGAATGATTGATTGTGTCCCCAGAAGTGTGCACTGAAGATGGTTGTGGGTATCAGTGCGAGGCACAAAAAATGATACCATTGGGAACAATAGAAAGTCTAGAGCTCCATGCACTTGTGCGTGCAACCATGAGCACACACAGACGGTTTGCAAGGCGTCCATAAGATGTGTGAGAAAATGGTCCCTGACCCTAATGGTAGAATCTGTCTACCATATAACTTGACAGGCAAGTCCTCTATTTGATCTTCCCGTCAAGTTATATTTAATCATCTTTGTCAAGAGTATGCCTGAATAACACCGCAACTCTTTGCTGCCTCTAATGTTGATAAATCTTTAATGAACTGAACTTAGTGTTACAAAGAAATACTTAATCTGCCACACTTGATGCCTTGAGATAGTACCATTGAATAATAAAATTTCCTCATTCCCTCCCCCACCATCCCTAGCCCTGCACACTGATATTCGTCTGCCCTTTCTCCATCTCCCTCATTACCGATAGATACAGGCACTATTTAGTATTCTAACAACCAATAATCCTCTTTCTTAGCCTGCTTGTTAGCACGAGAAGGATAGCAGTATAAAAGCCACTGTACGTCAAGTTGAGCTGAGGATCTATGCAGCTGGTAAAGCTGAGAATCATTTCTCCTGGCTTCCTCCTGCTCCCCCTCCTTTTTTTTTATCCATGTGAACAAAATTGATGCAACCCTCTTGAATCCTTCCTCAACAGTTAGTCATATCATCTGATGGGCAATGTGCTGCTCCGCCTGTAGCATCTGCCAGTGACACCCAGAGAATCTTTTCCCCTTACACTAAAGCTTCTAAAATTGAAATGGAAATGGAATGAGAATAAGGAATGAGACAAGTGCTTACCACTTAGAGAGAGAGAGAGAGAGAGAGAGAGAGAGA
>JAHTLZ010000074.1:10152398-10184261 GCA_023846285.1 Phrynocephalus versicolor | reverse complement strand
ACACACACACACACACACACACACACACACACACACACACACACACATAGAGAAAACAATGCTTTACAAAACCCAGAATCCCAGTGTAACATGAAACTCATGTCCAAGATAAAACAGGGAAAATCTATACTGGTTTTACTAGGACAGAGTATGATTTCGATTCCTCTCTTTTTAGAAGTGAATGTGTTCTGTGTTGTCAAGTCACAACCAACTTATAGTGATCGTCATAAGATTTTCAAGGAAAGTGAGATAATTGAAGGAGTGGTTTACCAATTCCACTTCTCTGGTGAGTTTCCACAACCAAGTGGGGAGGATTTGAACCCTGCCCCCAAGAGTACTAGTCCCACACTGTGTCCACTCAGATACTTGCTAATCCTCGAGAATTCCCACAGAGAGATTTGGCCTGCACATAACCTCACGCAGTTCCCTACCAGAGAAGCTATTGCTAGGTACAATGGAAGTTGTTCCCTACCAGAGAAGCTATTGTTAGGGACAATGGAAGTCAGGTGAATGCATGGATAAGAGTAATAGTGGCTATCTGTGACTCACTTAATGAGATCAAATGGTTAGCTCATCTAAGGACTGTTTATCTGTGTGAGGCTCTGCTTGCTGCTGGACATCCACTTGGGAAGAAGCATGCTTCTCCAAAGACCTGTGTTACTGGCCTGTCCTTATTGTGCTGCTCATTTTCACCACAGAGAAATGACCATTCCTATTCCCTTTGGGGACTGGTGGTGTGTCATTTAATTTGGAAGGGCAAATACTCACCATGGCTTCCCCCTAGCCACTACTGTAAAGAGAAGTCCTGCATTGTTTCATACCAACAAATGACAAGTAAACCTTCTGTAAGTTAATGGATAGAGATGGGCACGACTCAGCGAAATTTTCGTTTTCATTTTCGTTTTTCGTTTCCGTTACGCAACGCAAACAAAAACGAAAATTTTCCAGCAAACAAAACGAAAACGAAAACGAAACGAAAATTTTTGCCGCGTTTTTCATTTTCGTTACGGCAGACACATCACAATGAAAAGAATGCTAACAAAAACGAAAATTTTTCGTTTTTGTTTTGTTTTTTTGTTTCATTTCATAACAAAAACGAAAACAAAAAAATGGGGAAAAACCCCCAAAAAATGAAAATGAACCGAAATGGACCCCTTAACGAAAAACGAAAAACGAAAAATTATTTTTTTGAGTCGTGCCCATCTCTATTAATGGGTCTCAGTTGCCCAATCAAGATCTAAACATTCTCGGACACTTCATAACAGAGATAGTTGGTATATTATAGGTACATTTCTGGGGAAATTCCTTTGTCACCCACTGGTACTCAAAAGTCCTAGGACTTCTATGGTGAGCCTTCACTGCATTACACCATGGTAAGGATACTTCCTCCTCCATCAGCTTTGTGGAATGCACTGTTCTTTGCCACAGTTATTTTCATTATTGTACATTTAATGCCCTTCATTAGGCATTGTAGCCAAGGTGTGTAGAAAGTGAAAAAAAACCCAGTAAATTCAGGGGTTGCCTGGGGTTTAAACGTTTATCTATCTGTTTTTAATGTTGTTTCTAGCTGGAACCTTCAATTCTAGGTATTTCACTGCTTTTGAATTAAAATAATTAGAACCTTAAGAGCAAATTCAGGTTGAAGCAAAGTAACTGTGTGGTATATTACTTTGTGTCCTGGGGAAGAAGGCTGGCATGTTCACACCTTACTTGTGAAGTTCCAGAGGTGTTTGGAAAATTGGTTATTAGAAGAATGCTGGCAAGTAGAGATGGGCACGACTCGGGAAAATGACGTTTTCGAGTTGTCGTGTGTCGGAGGCAGCCCGTTTCGGCTCGTTTCCATTTTTCGCGAAACTTCGCAAAAATTAGTCGGTTCGTTTTTCGTTTTTTCGTTATCGTTATACTGGTTTTTTTGGGGGGGTAGCGGGCTCCTGGAGGCACCTCTGTGGGGTGGGTGCCTCCTCTGGCCCACTATAAAGGGAAAGTGGGCTCCTGGAGGCACCCGTGGGTGCCTCCTATCCTCACCCACTAGGAAGGGACAGCAGCAGCAGGCTCCAAGAGACCCCTCAACATGGGGGTCTCCCCTCCTCACCTGCTGCTGCTGCAAAATGGCATGCATAACCATATGGATATGCATACCATTTGCAGGCAGTGAGACCTGCTCAAGTACCTGATCCTTTGGTACGAGCGTGTCGCACCTGCCATGTCCCACAAAGAAGGGAATCGTACTTGCATGTGTAGTGCAATGCAAGTAGATCTGGCTATGGGCTAAGGTGGCTTACTGCAAGGGCTAGGGTTAGGCTAATGACGGGTAAGGTTACGGTGGGCTATTGGGTTGCACCTCTGGGTGCCTCTCTGACACACTAAGAAGACAGTCTGTGACGTATGAGTAAGGAGTCAAGGATTAGGGTTAGGGGGTTAGGGGGCTAGGGCAGGTTTTAGGGGGCTTTTTGGCACATCCCAGAAGTCTCAGTGGCCAAGTGGCCATGCGATTGGTGGGATGGCTCCAAAAATTTGCATGGTCGTCCCCTCCCATATGGCTGGCCAGGCCACTGGGCCAGCCCATCATTGCGCACTGCTCAGGTGTAAATAAAATAAAATAAAATAAAATAAATGGAGGACAGATGAGGAGAGGAGAGACATTTTGTTGCAAGAAAAAACCCACTGCTACTGTGAAAAATCTGGCAGTTTATAAATTTCCGCGTGTTTCTGTTGTGCTTCTGTGTTTTTGGACCACGATTTCAGAAACAATATTGCGTTCACCGCCCCATTTAGGATCCCCCGCCTGCACCGCATGGCATGGCGACTCGAGTCCGGCTGCCCAGGATGGGGGGGAGGGGGGACCACCCCTCCAGAAACAATCCCTCCGGTAGGTGCCCTGCGCCCTTAGTCAAGCAGGCATTTTTCTGCCTGCTTTTTGGCCCGGGAATGGGTGGGGGGGAGACCCGGGAGAGTTTAAAAAAGTTTTTTCCTGTGCCGCCCATGCTGCTTGCTTGTGCTTTGGCGGCCGGCGGCGAGACTGGGCTTTTTGCGGCGGGCGAGCCTGCGGCGAGTCCCACCAGACCAGAGCATCCCAGGACGGAGTAATTCCTGTTACCGTTTCCGTAGAGTAACGGAACCGAGTAACGGAAATACCGCTAAGCCGTGCCCATCTCTACTGGCAAGTATCAGATTGGAATATATTCATGGGTCTTCTTGGATTACTCCTAAGGAAAAAAAAACAGTCTCCTAGAAGGTGATTTAAATGTTTATGTAAGCTTGGAACAAAATACCTACAATCTCTAAGGACAACCAGCCATCTTCACAGTACCAGCTACTAACCGGGGGGGGGGGGGTCCTTCTTCTCATGCTGCCTCAGGAAGGCAGATGGTCTCTCTCCCACATCCAACTGTTAAATCCCTACAATGATGTTGCATGTTCTTCATCACAGATCAGCACTTTGATGAGGAGAGAGCAAGCGTACATGAAAGCGGTAAGTAGCTACAGTGTCTAGAAAAGGGCAAACCACCATGCCTTATTAAATCCAGGTTGGATTGCCGCCATGAGCTCAACGTGGGGCTGCCTTTCAAAAGCCTTTAGAAATGGTAGGTGGTTGAGAAGGCTGTGTTTTGTTTGACTAATCCCTCAGCTGTAAACACATTTTGTATTTTTATATTTTATTACTTACTGCTTCTAATGGCTGCTAGCCTTTCAGAGTGGGATATAACATCACTTCTTAGTTTCCTACTAATTTCTATAAATACATATTATCTGTCTGTTTATCTATCTTTCTATCTACTTACCTTTCCTTCATCCTGGGACAGCTTATAGAACCAGAAATGGGCTAGAAAGCTGCTCAAATAACAATATATTGCTGGGTCAAGCCAAGGTCTGAATCCAGCAACTATTCCCTACTAAAGAAGACCCCATTGAATCAACTGCTGAACAGTAAAGCAATACAGTGGTACCTTGTATAAAGGAATTAATTCATTCCAAATGACATTATGTTAAGCAAATTTTCCTTTATACAAATTCCCCTAGGAATGCATTGAAAACTTTGATTTCACTTTGCTCTACTGTACAGTAGGACCCCAGTATCCACTGGGGATTGGTTCCAAGCCTTCCCGTGGATAATGAAAACCATGGATAAGAGAGAACACTAAAATGACCCCAAAACTGCTGTTTTGTGATAGTAACTTGCTTTACAGCTGCTGTTTTGTAATAGTAGCTTGCTTTACAGCTACTGTTTGTGATGGTAGCTTGTTTTACGGCTGCTGTTTTATGACAGTAGCTTGCTTTACAGCTGCTGTTTGTGACAGTAGCTTGCTTTGCAGCTGCTGAATTACTTATTTATTTTTCCTCTGCCAACCGTGGATAACTGAATCAGTGGATAATGAATCAGTGGATACGGGGGTCCTACTGTACTCCATTTGTATTGAGGCCCAAAAGTCTATCTCGTCCAGAATTGGACGTTAATGGTAGCCTACTGGAAATCCTTCTGCTCTGAGCCCTTGCTACACTCCTGGCACCTCCAGCAGATAAGTACTGTTTTCGGAACTCATGTTATGAATTCTGACCAAACAATAATCAGATGTCATGGGAAAAACTATCAGTATCATCATATTTCAAAGCCATACTCCTGCTACAGGAGTGGGGAAGTGGGGAAAATGGAAATATTTCATGTTAGCATCCAGGAGGAAATTAATCACACACCAAAATATAATCATGGGCAACTGAATGGCAAAAGTGGGAGTAAAAAAGCAGAACCAAACATTGCTGGAGAATTTGGTTTAGGAATTAGAGTCAGAGATGAAGTAGAAGATCAACAGAGATAATGCTGTTAATACAGCAGCTGGTTTATGGCAAATACATAATTCAGGAAACCAGACAGAGCAGCCCTATACAAGGACATTGCCAGGTGGCCAATATATAAATCAAGTATGATATATCCATCCATTTAGGATTTTTTTCTTTGGACTATAGCAATAATCAAATTGTTTCTGGCATCCCAAAATTGCACTATGGTGGATATCCCCCCCCCCCGGAGAAATGAGGCAGGTCTTGAAAAATATGGCACCAAACACTCAAGGGACATCTAAAAACCATCAGTGTTTCTTGGGACGAGGCCAAGGAAGTTGCAAATGATCTAGTTTGTTGGAGAACTCTTAGAGCCTTTTCACACGAGAGATCTTGGGGGTATGGAAGTTGTACCCACCAGGATAAGACAGTGTTGCACAGAATCATAAGAATTGCAGAGAGTATTGTGGGCTGTTCACTCCCCACCCTAGAACAAATTTATACTACCAGGTGCCACTGTAAAGCATTAGATATATTAAGAGATCCATCACATCCTGGTCATCGCCTCTTTGAGTTGTTGCCATCGGGACGGAGATATAGAGTACTGAGGGCAAGAACAAACCGTCTCAAAAATAGCTTCTTTTTTAGAGCAATATTGGCCTTAAACAGAAATCCTGGACTTTGAAGTCAGCTTATTTTATATGTCATATTTTAGCCATTTTATATGTCATATTATGTGTTGTACCTGTTTTTAAATCTATGTGAAATGTTTTAAAGGAGTTTTATATAGCAACCACAAAATTTCGTTGTTCCTGCAAGGGGGCAATGACAATAAAGATTCCTATTCCTATCCTATTCCTATTCCTGTTTGTCGCTGTTCCTGTGTTCCCACCCCGTCCGCACTCCTGGCTGCTGTCTGCGTGAGGGGAGGGAGAAAAAAAGAAATAAAAGAATGCTGGCTCACCTCCGTTCTGTCTCGCTCTGCTCCCAGCAACATTCCAGTATTAAAGGGGCGGGGGGCAAAAACAACAACAAACAGAAGCGAGGAGAGCCCAGCACTCACTACGGTACATCCGCATCAGGAACTTTTAACCCCAGGAGTGCAGGTACTTGAAAAGTGCGCTGGGACACGCTTAGGTGCTCGTGGTCACACTTAATTTTTTGTAAACTCCGGAGCTGGTGGGGAAACAATTTTAAGCTCCGGATCTGGGAGCCATTTTCCGCGGAGTTTAGGGGTCATGCGAAAAGGCCCTTACTTCCCAGTGTGCTCTGCACAAAACCTGACAATTATATATATCAAAAGTCTCCGTAACAGGGGCGAAAAGGTTTTGGTGCAGATTTTCCATGTTTCCACAGACTCAAGTACCAGTTAAAAATCCGCATCAGAACTGAAACAAACTTTTTACCACCTAGCAACCAGGTACTTGGAAGATCCACTGGGTCACACTAAAGTGGGCGTAACTGCACTTTATTTTTTAAAAATTCAGCTGGCTGTAGGGAAACAATTTCATGTACTGCACCTTTGAGTACTTTGCAGCGGATTTTAATGGTCGTGGGATAACAGCCTTAAACTTCCACACAGAATTCTCTTTCAATCTGCTCCCCTTCCAACCTTGCCACTTCCTGTTTTATCCCCTAGAGAGCAGACCTGGAGTTCCCATGGTTGGCTGACCAACCTGACAATCAATCAAACACAGTGTTAGCTCTAGGTGCACCCCAGCCTTGCCTAAGAAATTGACTTGAGTGGTTCTAGGCTGCCTGGCCACGGATGACCCACCCCCAAATGAAGTGTACAAATCATTTGGCATTTTCTTGAAGCATGTGCGTTTCCCTGAAGCACCTGAAAATGAACTGGAAAACGGCCAGATTCATGGAGGGAGGGTTGTTGAGTGTTTTGTTTTTTTTTTTGCTTCGTGTTTCATTTCATGCCCATCTCTAATTGTAAGAGACTCTGCAAGGACAAAGGAGGAAGATTGCTGGTAAATGTACCTTGAACAATTCTAATACCCTTGAATAGATTGGAGCTACACTGTTTAATATATATTCAGATTTGTCTTTCATATTTAATAGCACTAAATAATGTAAGAAAAGACCTTGCCGTTCAACTGTTGTAAAAATAAATACTGAAACATTAAAGAGGAATATATAAATCTATATTGCAAATGGATACAAATGCATTTATTTGTACTTCTTTGAAGCAAGATGTTAAAAAAGGAACAATCCATACTATTGACCTCAGTTTAATAATTTTTTTTCTGCGCTAGATTAGCTTAGTAAAACCACACATCTCAACCACTATTCACAATGAGCTGCCTAACTTTTGACAATACCAGTTGATCAATATGCTCTTATATTCTAAACAAACAGAACCACCTCCTGCAGTATTTTGTTCTTGGAAGATAACAAGCATTTTTCCCAGTGCCTAATAAACAAAAAAGACGTTATTGATTAGCTTGATCATTAAGGAGTGTGAAAAAACAAAGTATCTCCTTTGCTGGGAGTTATATCTTGTTCTGAAATACAAACAGAGTGCCCAAAGCATGGATCACCCAAAAATAAAGAAATAAAAATTTGCAGCATTAATGCTAACTCTTTGGCAGCCAGAGGAAAAATATTCTTCCAAAATGTTCCCTGATACTTGGGGATGGAAAAACGAGGGTGTGTAACTGGGTGTGTACGGGCAGCATCTTCAATGAGGGAAGACAAAACAGGTATTCCTTGAATCCCATTTTGAGGAAGAGTTGGGTTATAAATCCAATAAATAAAAGAAAAATGAAATGCATATCCTCATAGTTTAGGGATACGATAACCCCCTGCAATTTCGTGGTTCATGGACTGCAGCCCCACAATATTGTGGGACCACAGGACATGCTGGGGCTCCAGCTGGTTAGCGCTGACGTGGTGGAGAAAAACTCTTATTTTCACACCCCGGGGTGTGGGGAAGCGGGGGGGGGGGTTAAAGCCTGGGCCTTTAAAACCCTTTTTTTCCGCTTCCCCAAGATGGACCCGATCCCTTGTCGTCACTCGCTGTGGCTGCTCCCAGAAGCCTTGGTACCGCTGCTACGAGTGGTGGAGGCATACCCGATCCCTGCTGTCGCTCGCCGCAGCTGCTCCAAGAAACATTGGAACAGCCCCGGTGAGCGGTGGCAGCGGACCCGATTCCCCCTCCATTCCTTGACCAGGCTGGGCAAGTCTTGGAGCAGCTGGGTGAGCGGCAATGGCGGATCTGATTCCCCCAGCGTTGCTTGCTTGCAGACTTTTTAAAAAGTCTTCTAGCAGCCCAGGCAAGTGATGGTGGCTGGTCAATTCCACCACTGCCACTTACATGGGCTGCTGCTCCCCCAGGCCCCACCCAACGTGCATCTGCATATCATGGATTTTCAGTCATCCCGGGTCAGGTGGGTCCCTAATCTCTGCGATAGGTGGGGTGTTACTGTATAGAGATGCCTGTGTCACTTATTACTGTTCATCAGCATAGATTGGGACTCAGGTGGGGATACTTACTGTCAAACTGGATTTAGGGCGCACTTGTGACTTGACTTGGTTTCCCCACCCCCACCCCCCATGACTTGTTCATGAGTCATGACTTGGAACTCATCCCTCCCTCCTTTTTTGGGGGGGGGCTTCTTTTTAATAGGAAGTCAGAGACTGCACATCAAAGACTCAGATTTAGATTTGGAACTTGGATTTTACCTTAATCCCCAGATTAAGGGGGGTGTCATTCTATGAAACATATGCTGAGGCTTCAGAAGGCACTTGCTCTTGGTGCAGCAAACAGGAAATAACAGGGAACAATATTACCCAACTGTTATTTCAGAAATGCATGTTTTCTCTTCTGTTGCACATTTAAAAGCCCTGTGATTCAGAGAGTGTAGCTACTGCCTTCCAGTTTATTCTCTTCATATACTGTGTTGAGTTATTCCATGTGGCTTATGAATCCTCTAGAATGCTAAACAATACAATTCATGCCTGATATCAGCCCCAGAGATCAACATAACTCAGGCCCGGCTGTAGCTATAGTATAGTTATAAAGCAGCAAATCACCTCCCCACAAAGCAGACATCACATGAAAAAGCAGTTCCAAGTTACAGATTATATTTGTCATGCATTTGTGAGAGGCCATGCAATAGTTGAGATGGACAGCAATCTTCTACCTTTCTTATACACAGGCAAGGTTCACACAAAACCCTATTAAAACCACGTTGTGTCTCATTCTCTCTCTTTGTTTTTGATGCTGTCTCCTCAGAGAATGGTGCTGTCTTATACCTGTCTACATGTAAGCATCCCAATGAAGTTTTGAGAAGCTTTGTGTATGGTGTCTGTGGGCATTTATACACGACCCCTAAACTCCGGGGCAAATGGCTCCCAGCTCTGGAGCTTAAAAATGTTTCCCCACCAGCTCCGATGTTTACAGGAAATTAAGTGCGACCCGGCCCACCTAAGCGCGACCCAGCACACTTTTCTTGTACCTGCTCTAGGAGGGTGAAAATTCCTTGATGCGGATGTGCTGGGCTATCCTCGCTTCTTTTTGTTGTTGTTTTTTTTCCTCCCGCCCCTTTAAGAGAAGGAATCAGGAAGTGACGGGGCTCGGAGCAGCTTCCACCGGCACCGGGGGGGGGGTAAGCCTTTATTCTTTTGTCTCCCTTTTCCCTCCCTCCCCTCACAGACAGGAGCAAGAAAGTGCGGAGGGGTGGGGACGGTGGAACAGCAACGAACCCCCAAGATCTCTGGTCCGAATTTAAGGGGCCAGCGGATCTTAGGGGTTGTGTGAAAAGGCTCTGTGTGTGGGGGGGGGAGAATGGTGCAACTGGCCACTGCTGCAGAGCTCTGGATGACAAAGAGACAAGTCTATGGCCCAAAGTTGTTGATTTGGCCAAGCATAAGACCCAAGACTGTCCACTGAGCATGCAAACAGAGTTTGGGTCTGGGATCGAAACACAAACATCACTGAGCCCCATGGCACAGTGGTTAAACACCTGTACTGCAGGTAAAACTGTGCTCACAACTTGGGGTTCAATCCCTGGTACCAGGCTCATGGTTGACTCAGCCTTCCATCCTTCCGAGGTCAGTAAAATGAGTACCCAGATTGCTGGGGGAGGGGACAATGTGTAGCCTGCACACTGTAACTAAAACTGTAAAGCACCCAGAGACTACTTGATGTGGTATGGGGCGGTATATAAGCAGAACACTTTCCTTTTGCTTTTCTTACAGTTCAACATCACAAGCTGGATACCCATTTCATGACTGCCAGTCAGTGTGCCTCTCAATGGTAGCAGGTAGCCAAATGCGTGCAATATTACTTTTGCCCCAATTGAAAGGAATATCACTTCTAAATCAACTATCCAAGCCAATTTCTGTTCAAGTTAACTTTCAATCCACACATTGCCAGCCCCATCGTTCCGTCTTGCACATGCCTCTGTGTGCCCGGGGAGGGGGGGGATGCATGAAGTTGTCAGTTCCGGAATAAAGAATATAATTGTAAAAACAAAATAATAAAATATGTTTCTGTAACTGCACACACAGTGGGGCCACACAACGGTTGCCATTCCAAAGTGATATTGTTATGGTGTTGCTTTGGTGGTGGTGAATGGTAATTAGGTTCTATTGGAGGAAATTAATGTTCACTTCTATGTACAAGAGATGCAGCAGGGCTCAAATAAAATATGAGGAATAGAATTCAGAATGAAAAGGGTGAGTGACCACCACTGGCCTCCCCACCAGTGACGTGGGGTCCCCTAGTAATAACCCCAAAGAGCACCAGGTTGTATGGATAACCAGTAGAGATGGGCACGACCAGAAAAAATGACGTTTTGAGTTTTCGTTTGTCAGAACGGGTCCATTTCGGGTCGTTTCCGTTTGTTGCGAAAATTTTCAAAAATTTGTCATTTCCGTTTGTCGTTTGTCACTTGTCATTTCCACCGCAATTTAGTGCGATTTGACATCCCAGAGCATGGGGGCGTCCTGCAATCAGACAGGCCGGCACCAGGTGTTTTTGCGCCCTAGGCAGCGGGCGGGGCAGGGGGGCGGGCGGCAGGGTTAGGGTTAGAGTTAGGGTTAGGGTTAGGGTTTGTGGGCTCTGGGCTGTACCTCTGGGTGCCTCTGACCCACTAAGAAGGGAAGTGTACTGGCGTACAGGTTAGGGTTAGGGTTGGGGTTAGGGTAAGTGGGCTCTGGGAGGCACCTCTCTGGGACTGGGTGCCTCTGCTCTGACCCACTTAGAAGGGAAGCGTACCGGCGTACAGGTTAGGTTTAGGTTTAGGGGTAGGGGTAGCGTAAGTGGGCTCTGGGATGCACCTCTCTGGGTGCCTCTGACCCACTAAGAAGGACAGTGTACTGGCGTACAGGTTAGGGTTAGGGTTAGGGTTAGGGTTAGGGTTAGTGGGCTTTTTATGCCCTCTGGCACATCCAGAAGTGTTAGTCAAAACCTGGCCATGCGATTGGTGGAATGGCTCAAAAAAATTGCATGGTCCCATCCCATGGCCAGCCCATCATTGCGCATGCGCAGGTGTAAAAAAATAAAAATAAAAATAAAATAAAATAAAATCAGTGGAGACGTTTTATTGCAAGAAAAACCCACTGCTGCTACTATAAAAATTCAGGCATTTATAAATACCTTATTTTCACATATTTCTGTTGTGCTTTAGTGGGCTTTTGGACCACGATTTAAAAATAAATATTGCGGTCACCATTTTGGATCCCCCCCCACTGCATGGCATAGAGACAGCCCAGGAAACGAGGGGGGAGGCCGGGGACACCACCCCAGAAACCACCCCTCTGGTAGGTGCCCTCACTCACGCAGCAGGCATATTTTCACCTGCTTTTTTGGCCGGGAATCAATTTTGTTTTTTTTTACTTTTTAAAACTTTTTTTCTGTGCTGTTGCTTGGTAATGGCATCACGTGATCGCCGCGATGCCATGAACGACAACGATAAACCCGAGCCAATTTTTCTTTTTTCGGGTTGGGTTCGAGTTAGAGCAGAGTAATTATTGTTACCGTTTTCGTTACCTAACGATAACGATAACCGAAAACGGAAACGAGAATTTTGCCACTCCGTGCCCATGTCTAATAACCAGTAAAAGTCTATATTCGAAGGAGCATGGAGTTATATACAGGAGTGGTGGCTTTAAGACATTACCCTAGCCTCCTGAATAGTTTGGTTCCCTATATCAAACTTTGGCTCCCCATATATTCTTGGACTAAAACTCCCAGAAGTCATCATCACTAGTTGTCCTAGACAGGATTTCTGGGAGTTGCAGTCTAGGAACATCTGGGGACCCAAGTGTGAGAACCACTGCTCTATATTAACCTTCCAGGTGGTGCCCATTCAAAGACACCCCCTTCAATTAACATGATTGTAGGTCCTGAGAGTTGCAGCCCTGAGAAACAAGAGGGAAGGATAAATCCAGACCCTGGCTGCATTCCTTCCAGTAATGGTCAGTACAGTTGGGCAAGGGATCTCTGCTCCTCCCTGGAGCCTCTGTTGCCTCTTGTGCTGGCTCTTGTGTTGGCAGTGCCACAACTGGGTTGGACTGCATGCTGCTGCCATGGTCTCGTTCATGCAGGTGGCCCTTCAAGTGGTACTTTCACAGGGACCCCTGGATCATAGCCCCTTCCTTTGCCACCAGGTGAAGTTCAGGTACTTCTTCCCAGCTATCTTCCCTGCCTGCATTCTACTTTACTGAAAGTGCAAAACAGAGGATCCCAAGCCTCCATTTCTTGTCCTCAAGTCTATTCCTCCCCTGAGATTTCTGTGTCTCCTTCTATTTCTTCTGAAGCCCCTGCATCTTCCTGTTCCCATAACTCTGCTATCTCAGCTGGGGAAGATCCTGATCTTCAGAAGATCTGGCTTTTCCTCTTCCTCCTGTCATGTGACTGAAGATGTGGGATAGCAGTCCCCTCATCCAAGGATTAAAAAAAGGGCTAGCTGAGCAGCACTGGGGGGGGGGATTAAAAAAAAGAAAATGGCACCAGACCAGCCACAGGACCAGCTGACTGGCACTAGGGGTGGTGGGAAGTCAACAAAAAACAGCACCAATCGGCCAGCTGGCTGGCGCTGGGGGGATTAAAAAAAAATTAAAAGCACCAGCTGACTGGGGGAACAACATTTTTTGACACGGTTTATCTACAAATTTAATCTGCATTCAAAGGGATGTAGGATAGAGCCCTTACTTTATCCCTGCCGCTGCTCCCTCCTCTTCAGGTGCCTCCTATTAGCCACCTTCTAGGCAGACACCTGTCCTCCCTTCAACTTGTCTGCCAGGGGCCAAAGCTTCCTTCTGGGCTCCTCTGGAGCTACCATGTGAGGACAGAGGACCCACCCAGACTGTTAGTGATGAATCCCTTATGGGGGAGGGCATCCAAGAGCATGGCACGGCTAGCCTTTGCATGGCTACATATAGTTGTTTACCAGGACAATTCATGAAGGTCATTTCATGCATGGAAGAGCATGTGTGGCACCTGAGGTTCGATTATCTCTTAGGACAATCTGACATAAGGTGATTTGTCCCATCTCTCAATCCATGCATTCATTTGTGGAACCTTAACTTTCAAGCAAAGAGAATCAACAGCTACAAATAACAAATAGTTGTGTGTCTTCAAGTCAATTATGACTTTGGGTGACCCTTTTCAAAATTTTCTAGATAGGGAATAGTCAGAAATTACTTTACCATTGCTTTCTTCTGGGGCTTCCCGGGACTGCCATTGAGAAGCTTGCCCCAGGCCACACAGGCTGGCTCTTCGGGAATGCAGAACTGGGAAGTTGAACTCTCAGCCACATAACTAACTCAACTGAGCTATCCCGCCAGCTAAGAAGCTCTAACAGGAGCCGTAAAAGACAGGCCAGAAGATGATGTTGGAGCTAGGGATTGTTTGGAGCTCTACATATATCAATTTTCTATTTCAAAGACATTTCTATTTATTTTCCCACTTTTTCCATGGTTGTTTTCTTCCCCTCTGGCTCTAAAATTCTGAAAGCTCAAGCATGAAACTCGGCAGTGATTTAAAAACATACAGTCTCTCTTTCCCCCTCTCCCTGCTGACGGTGGGGATTGAACTGCAGACCTGATAAATATCCTAAGATGTTTGGATGCTCAAACCTTGGGGCTGGTCTACTGCTGAGCTCCAAGGAAGTTCAGGGCAAGCAGTTCTAGCTTCCCTCAGTCCCGTCACTTCTGTTTTCAAAATAACCCAGTGTGATTCTAAGCAGCAGCTTGACAGAGAGATGCTGTCCATGCTGCAGGCTGGCTAGCTGATTGGCTGGCAGAGGCACACATGCAACCTGAGGCGGAACCCAATTGTGAATGGGGCAGCAATGTCTAAGGCCTTCCTTACCACTAGGCAGGACAACCCAGTTTCCCCAGCATTCTTATCTTTTGAAGGACAGGCCATTGTATCACAGTTTGCCTTGCGCCACTGAAGCCATTCCATACCTAGAAGGGCAGCAGAGGTAGCTGTCCCATTAGGAATACTGGAGTAAGATTCAGGTTGCCTGGCTGTATGTGGGCCTGGAAACGAGGGATTACGTGCTTTGGGCAGGCTATGGCAAGGATTAAGGCAAAACGAGCCCCGGGTGCACTTCCATTCCAGGCGCATTATTTGGGGACAACATCCATGAAACTTCACAAGTAGAGATGGGCACGACTTAGCGGTATTTTCGTTTTCGTTTTCGTTTTTCGTTTTCGTTACGGAAACGAAACGAAAACGAAAATCGGCACCAACCTGGACCGAAAACGGAAACGAAACGACTAATTTTGAGCCAATTTTCGTTTTTCGTTACTGGAAAAGCACTCAATTGAGCTAAATGGGGAGAAACGAAAAAATTTTCGTTTTCGTTTTCATTTTTTCGTTTTCGTTATGTAACGAAACGAAAACGAAAAATTTTGAAATTAGCCCACGAAAACGGAAACGAAACAACTCAGACCCTAGCCGAAAACGAAAACGAAAACGAAACTTTTTTTCTGAGTCGTGCCCATCTCTATTCACAAGGCATACATCAAAATAAACTTGGCAGAGTTTCCTTCTGCAAAATCATGCATAGAAATGTCAGCATCATTGGCTCTGTGCTGCTGATGAGGGATGGACATAAAACTGAAAAAGAATGTTTCATTTCATTTCATTTTGTGCACACACCCTGCTTTTGTTTTGTTTCATTTCTTACAAAAAAAAAATTCATACTAAACAAAATGAAATGAAATGAAATGGTTCCCCTGGGTCCTAGAGGCAACAGATTTTGTACCCAGGACTCCAGGAGCCATTTTAAAGGGGGGGGGGTTGCTGTCCTACACCATCACCGAACGAGAAAGCTTTCCCGGACTTTAAAACAAAATACAGAAGGGTTTCTGTGTCTACTTTGATGATTGCCTGAGAAATGAAGAGCTCAGATCAATTCCATTCTTTTTTTTTTTACATTCTGATTCAATTCAGTGTTGCATTTCTAAAACGTTGGACGCAAATGAGTTCAGACGTGCTCAGTCCAAATGATAGATGCTGCTCTTGTGATTTCCAAGAGCATTTTGACAGATCCTACCAACATCTCATCATGAGTGTTAAAAGGGGCACACTTGAGAACCCCATTTTCACAATGCTAATTCCAAACCATCCTTTCCCCACCTCTAGACCTCTTGGCTCCTAACTTATTCTGTAATAGCTCATCTTCCACTGACTTAGGTTGTTACTTCACATCCATTTTGTTAGTGTTGCACTTAGGAGTGGTACCAAAAATGTTACTTCATGTCCGTTGTGCAACTACTGAAATTTATCTCGACCACGCCCCCGGAACAGGTGCTAAGCATGACAATACTGTACCTGGAGCTGGGGTAGGGTTTTCCTTTGTCACTCTTTGTTCCTGCTTTCTGTTCTGAGACAAGACACCATGTAGTAATGACTGTCACACAACAAAACATTTGTTTCTCTCAGAAAACTATGTCCAGGTTTTTGTTTTGACTTTTCAGAAGCAAAATATCGAAAAAGAATTTGTAAGGCCCCCCCCCCCCAAAAAAAAGGAAAAAGGAAGCTAGACAAATTCAGTGTTTGTCACGGTACAAAACCATGAGGTAACACTTGTCACGAGACAAGTTCGTGACCAAAGCTGTCAAGGTACAAAATTAGTCGCGGAACAAAGAAGGACATGAAGTAACTGCCTTAAATATAGTACAGTATTTGGATTGGCAAGGATGGGGACTCAGGTGGCAGGACACTCTGTCAAGATGCACCATTGACTCAACTCAATCTTGACTCATTCCCCCTCCTCTCGCATGAGTCAAATTCAACTTTGGAATCCTAATTTTTTTTCTGGGGAGAAAAGCTTCTTTTTAATAGGGTTTCAGACCCGCAGCTTAGAACTTGGTACCAAAGAGTCAGATTCAGACTTGGGACCTGGACCCTGTGGATTGTTGGGTTCTAAAACAGAATTATTTTACGTTGCCACAGGGAAGTATATCACAGCACCTGCAATGCTCAGAATTGCACAAGGTGCCCTGTATAATTGTATAGTGTTCATGCACATGCTTAAGACAGCTAAAACTTCTCTAAGTTATGATCACATGGTTAGAGGACTGATATACAAATGGGCCCTGAAATGAAGACAGCTCTAGGAGCTCACATTAGCATAGTATCAGCAGCAGTGTTTCCCAGATGTTTTTGTTTTGCAATTCCTAGGAACTGCTAGCTGTGAAAGCTTCTGGGAGTTGCAGTCCAAGAACACCTGTTACCTGTTACTCAAGTTTGGCAACCACTGGTGTAGAGGTACATTACATAATGCTCCCCATAACTTGACTCCCAGGAGAATCAAAACATAGGCAACTACACCGATCTACATCCACAAGCCAGTTCTAGCAAGATTTTTTGTTTCATCACAAGGAACAGGTCTTTTTGCAAAGGCAGTGGCTTTTATTTGCCCTTTTGTGCTCAAGCAAGACAAAATAACTGACGTAACTGGCGTCAGTCAGAGCAACCTAGTGTTGTTGGTGCAAGGAAATTAGGGATGATGGGACATAGTGTGATTCCCCAAGCTGTGATATTAACTGCATATTTCGGCTTTGCATTAGACTTTTATCTAAGGTATGTGGAATATAGTCACAACAATTCTCTTAGAGCAGAGAGGTACAGCTACCATTGGCCAATTACATCACGTGACATCTAGAAGTTTCTGGGAAGAAGAAGAGAAGAAGAGAGGGAAGCCATGATTTTGCTGAGGTTCACTTTGAGCAACGACGCTTGCTTCAGTTAGGTAGAGTTAGGATTAATTTTGAATAGTCAGAATGACTCAGTGTAACCAGTCAGAGAGAATAACTTAGCTTTTTTATTGTTTTCTAGTGAAATAAGTCCATATCTCGGATCTGATAACTATTTTGGTCTTTTTTGAATCTTTTTGCAAATATAACTTTTGTTTGTAATTTAGCATAGAAATAAAGCTCCATTACAATATATGTGTGCCTTGCTTGGATCATTTTAAGAACCTACCAGAACCTATTGTTGTTTTTGACAGTTTTTGTTTATTTTGGGAAAGTTTTGCCCAAGAGACAGAGCAGCTTCCCTGACTGGAGTCTAAACTGCTTCCCCCGGCCTATACAAACAAAATAGGTTTCTGCACAGCTGGAAATATCTATGCCCACTTTGGATATACAGTATTATAAGAACTGCAGCTGTCTCCAGAAGGTATGGGAAGCAGGTTCAGGGGTTGCAGAAGGGAAGATGTCATTGTTTCCATTGTTTAAAGGGCTCCAAGGCTCTGTGCTCAATCCCATACTTGCCTTAACCAATGAATATACAGTGGACCCTTGTATAACAAACAGCTTGTATAACATAAAATTTGTACAACATAAAAAATTCCGGAGATAGGGGAAATTTGCTTAACATAATTGCCTATGGGGAGAATCCGTACAACATAAAAATGGGATCACTCCATTTTCAATGCATTCCTATGGGAGTTTGTATAAAGGAAAATTCGCTTAACATAATTTCATTTGGGACGGATTAAATCCTTTTTACAAGGTACCACTGTAATTGTAAAAGAGGATCTCTGAACAGGGAGAGACAGAAAGAAAGATCTCGCCAAGACAGAAAATTAAACAGGAAACAGAGACTGTCCTTGATCAATAAAGCTAGGATAAGTTACTTTTCGGGAGGCCTATTTCCATGTGGGCTGGAGAATGGATGCTGAAAGTAACTTTGTGAAAGGATGCTGTGATACCATCTGCCTCTGTTGGGACTTCTACCACTTTTCTGTTTTTGTTTTTGAGAATTCACCCAACAGATCTATAGATCAACTCATTTGTGACCTCAGGAGGACATCTGCTGCCTCCCTTGAAGAAGGTAGTTAAACGTGGGCTGTATTTTTCATGGACTGCAACCCCTGAGCAAATATTTTTGATGCCTTAATAAATCATATTTTCTTTTGCAGCAAATAATAGAACTGCACACTGCATGTTTTATATTCAGTGACAAAGTACAATTCATCACTACTGACCTTTCCATGAGGACAACTATCCAAAGAAAAAGGACTAATATGAAATTATATTTATATATTTACATTCAACATACCTGCTCATTTATTTATAGACATATATACTTCTGAAAGAGTCTACTTATTCTTTGAACTGTCATAATTGAAAGGTTAGTGGTGATGTAAAGTTATCATTAAACACTGCATCATCACTAACCTTTCCAGAATGACAACTTAAAGAAGAAGGGGGGAAAAACTAATTTAAACTTCTAAACCAATAAAAACAAAAAGCACACCTACCTACATATAAATCTTTGCCCTCCAATTTGCTCTACTTGTCTTTACAAGAAGGGATTTTTTTCCAAGCAGTTTGGAAACAATATATATTATCGTCCCTTCTGTATAGAGGAAATTAAAATCAGATTTGCTAGACAATGCACTTTAACTGGCGTCACCTAAATTTCATTTCTCTTTGCCCATACCTAGAAACTGAATCTTGAGATTCTGCTGATTAAGAGATCAGTCCTGCCAAGCAAAGAAGGCTGAGGGTCAGCTGGCTGACTCTTTCCCATCCTAGGGTTGTAAGTAGGGGTGGGCAATTCATTTCGGAACCAGTAGGTTCCAAAATGACCCATGCGAACCCAGATGGTGTTCTGAAGCCTCTGACAAACACATAGCCAATGTCTTACCTTTCTCTGGGCTCACATAGTGTTAAACTCCAACTACGAAGCAGGGTGCAATGTCATATTTGCTCCTCTCTGGTGCTGGCCAATCAGGAGCTGTGCAGGGACAGGTATCAACCTGCCTCCCTGTCTGATTGGCCAGCACCACGGAAGAGCAAATATGACATCACAGCCTGATTCCTCATTGGAGCTCATATCCGTGCCAGCACAGAGCATGTGTGTCAGAGGCTTCAGAACACCACTTGGGATTGCACAGGTGAGTTCAGCACTTATTGGTTCCGAAACAAATTGCCCATCCCTAGTTATAAGCACTATTTTCACTTTGGTTTAACTTGTGGCTGCACCCATGAAATGGCAGGGGTGTGGATCTTGCATATATCGGGCCCTTCCCCTTCCTTCTTTTTGGATGCATCCTCCAGCAGATCTTAACAAGCAGAACAGATCTACAGTATGGGATCAGAAAACATGAAGTCCTTCACATATCTCTACCAGAGGAAGCGATACCTGCTTATTCCTAAGCCACTAAGATGGACACATCTTTGAAGTGGAATTGTGCTGTTAGAGGGAAATATGCAGAGCAACTTCACTTCAAGACCACACGGCTTACATGCTTTTTTGAGTCTACTCAAAGCATATAGATGATGATGACGATGATGATGATTAGAGATGGGCACGGAAAGAACATTTTTTCGTTTCTGTTACCATTTGTCGTTTCCGTTACGCAACGAAACGACAAACGAAAATTGTGATGAAAATGAAACGAAACGAACAGAACCACGAAAATTGAGGTCGTTACGTTTCGTTTCCGTTAATGGCGACGCACAATGAAATGAGCTATTTTAAATGTTAAAAAACGCCCTGGACATCCATAAAAACACAGCAATAATTATTTATATTGTCTAATAATACCTACCAGGGGGGGTTGGGGTCCTTAAAACGTTTGTTTTAGTCTTCTCCCATCGTGATGTATTTTTCTTTTCCCTTTAAAATGGATGTCGCCACCAGCCACAAAATGGAGGCAAGCCATGTGATGGGATCATGTTCAACCAATAGCATGCCCAGGTTGCAGACTGGGCGGGCAGGTCTGGCAGCCACAGAGGGCATAAAAAGCTCTGGCAGCCCCCTTCCTCCTTGCAGTCTCTGGTGGGAGTTAGGGTGGGATTGCTGTCTCTGCTGCCACTCTAGCTTCAGTCCTACAACCTCCCTGTGTGTGTGCATGCTGCGTACCTCTCGGTGAGTACCCTCCCCTGCCCCACAGTGCAGTCACTCTGCAGCTGCCTTGCACCCCGGGCAACGCCTGCCGCTGCCTTTGCAGCCTCCCTGCATACCTAGTCTATACTGTGTCTCTGCCAGCATCCATTTTTTTTTTTAGTGTTTTCCCTCTGGTCTGGGGAGTTGGGGGATGCCTGCGCACGGAAATGCTTTAAAAATCGCACAAAAAGTGGGTAGAAATGACAAACAAAAAAACCAAAAACGGTAATGAAACTTTTCAAAACTTTCATGACAAATGGAAATGAACCGAAACAGACCTCTCAACGACAAATGAAAAACCGAAACACAATTTTTCTGCATGCCCATCTCTAATGATGACTATTGCAACAATGATGATGTTAGAGAAGCAGGAAAAAAATCAATCATCTGTTATACACAGCTGATCTAAACTTATATGCAAAAAGTCCCACTGGTCATTAAGCAAAAATATAACTTGCTGGTCTCCAAAATCCCATGGGAACATCTGGTAGAGAAGGTGTCTGAAAAAGACAAAGGCCGTTACTTCACGAGCCGCTCGCTTCGCGGCAAGCCGTCATTTCTGTGCGAACCGATCGCTTCAGTCCGCACGCTCCTCCTTTTTGGCTGCGACGTCACCCTGACCATGCCCCCTTTACCGTGCTCCAACCGGGGTGAGTGATTCCCCTGCCATGGGCCGGGAATCTTTTCGCTTCACATCTCGCTTCGCTCCCAACGTCACGTGTGGTCTCGGTTTTTGGCTTTTATTTCAAGTTTTTTTAAAAAATATTCAAACAGGGATATCAATGCATCGCTATATCGTTTCATCGCTTTGTGCTGTTACTTCCTCGCTCGAGTAGTGGCAGCGGCAGTGGCAGCGGCGGCGGCGGCGGGAGCAGGATGAGCCGCTGCCGCCTCGCCCGGCCAGAGCAGGGCACCCGGGGCAGGCAGCATGCAAGCGGCGGAGGGCGGGCGGCTGTGCCATGCGGGGCTCCCCCCGAGTAGCGGCGGCGGCGGCGGGGGGGGCTGCCAATGATGCCAGGAAACAATGGACAAAACAATATAAATTAGGAGCAGAAAACACAGGATCGTACAGTAACCACGCTCTGTCATGAATGACAGCCAAGCATTGATGCATCGATACGCCGAGTAAATTCTTTTTAAAAAATAAAAGGAGAGTGGAACCGGACGTTGCAAATCAGCTTTCTAATGCGAAGGGAGCACGTGAGGTAGTAATCGATTTGGTCCCAAAAATGCCCCGCGTGAGTACAGAGAAACGGGGGTGGGAGCGAAGGGAGACCACGTGACCACCACGTGACCGCCTCCGAATTCAAATCGAAGGCAAGGTCGATTCGAAGCGAGGCACCTCGTGAAGTAACGGCCAAAGACAGGTCTTGTGGGGTTTTCAGATCCAAACAGATAGACTGATAGAAATGTCTGGATCATTGGCATTGCAATTCCAGGGGCTACTTAAGGCAAAATTATTTGAAGAAGAAACTGAATCACTTTCCTCTAATCTAAATTGGACCTGCTCTCCATGTTTCTTTAACTTATCCCCAGTCTTTGGCCATGATCTCTGTTATTTCTGCAAGCTAATTAATCCAAATAAGAGATGTGCTTTCATGTTGGCCATGTTGTACTCTCAGGAAGATACTTGGGTATACCATCTTCCCAGAGGCTTTGTAAATTTTGCCATCTTGAACCGGACACAGTCCTTCATATACTGTGCCGTTGCCGCCCATACTAGGTTACGCAAAGAGTTTTTAGACCCAATTATGTCCATGTTCCCTGGCCCTCCAGAGGAATACACAAGCTTTTTACTCGTGACAATTCCGAATGGGTCACCTTACAAGTTGCAGATTTTTTAGTAGCTTTTATTAATAAGAAATGAGAGTGTATCCCCTTTTTGGCCTTTTACCTATTGTTTTACTTGACAATGTTTTACCATCACTGTTTTGGTTGTGTTCTATTTTCTTTGTTTTAATGCCAATAAAGGTGTATGTATGTAATGTAATGCAATTCCAGGGGATGCCAGAGTTGAAGCTAAAGAACCTGAGAATCCAAAGATATTGCTTGTGGATGAAACATACCTCAGCAGTCCCCAAAATCATTGGGGAATGGGGAACAATATTAAGAAATTTTACACAGTATTACAAGCAGTGGCAGATTCCAGAAACATAACCACCAGAGCTATTTTTTTTTTAAATCCATTAGTAGAAGCAGCATAATAATGTGCTAATATTTAACAGATTCTCAGGTTTTTGGTTGAAACTTGTATCTGTTATATAATACTAGTCATTTTAAAAACTGATTTTGATTGGCTGAGCCTGGTACAAAGCTTTAAATATATGGCTTTCAATTAGAGATGGGCAAAAAATAATAATTTTTCGTTTTTCATTTTTCGTTTAGGGGTCCGTTTCAGTTCGTTTTTGTTTTTCGGGGGTTTTTTTGCGCATTTTTTGTTTTCATTTTCGTTACGAAACGAAATGAAAAAACAAAACAAAACAAAAATTTTTCATTTTTATTAGCATTCTTTTCAATGCAATGCGTCTGCCATAACGAAAACGAAAAACACGGCAAAATTTTTCGTTTCGTTTTCATTTTTGTTTTGTTTTCTGGAAAATTTTCATTTTTGTTTTTGTTGCATAACGAAAACGAAAAACAAAAATGAAAATGAAAATTTTGCTGAGTCATGCCCATCTCTACTTTCAATCTTGCCCTTTTGATGATGTAAGCCACCTTGGGTCCTTTTGAAGGAGAAAGGCAGGGTCAAAATATTGTAATGAAAATAACATCCATTTTATAGCTTTGCAATTCTAAGTGAGGGTGAGAGAGAAGAAAAAGAATGCTGAATTATCCAAACT
The DNA here is from genome assembly GCA_023846285.1 of Phrynocephalus versicolor. NCBI lineage: Eukaryota > Metazoa > Chordata > Lepidosauria > Squamata > Agamidae > Phrynocephalus > Phrynocephalus versicolor. The sequence goes on along the minus strand of JAHTLZ010000074.1, from coordinate 10,161,269 downwards.
CCTGCTTATCATTAGAATCTTATAAACCAGGCATGTCCAAAGTCAGGCCCGGGCGCCAAATGTGGCCCGTTGTCAAATTTCGAGTGGCCTGTGGCCTCTTCTTCCTGCCAGCTCAGCCTGTCATGCATCCCTGCCAGCTGGCCCCTCCCCATACCGGATGGAGATGTCAGCTTGCAGTTTTACAGTTTGCCTGCCCTCCCTGCCTCTGTCCACCCACCCCCAGGCATCTGCCCAACCTACCCCCCCCCCCGGCTCCCTTGCTGCAGCGTCTGCCTGCCTCCTTCCATGTTATAGAGACTTGTCCAAAGCCTGGCCTGGGGGCCCAATGTGGCTGAATGGTCGGCCCCCACACATTTTCACCACACCAAATCTGGCCCTCCTTGCAAAAGAGTTTGGACAACCTGGTTATAAATATTTATGTGGAGGTCTGTCACACTGTATTCCGTGGGACTTACTCTCATATATGGATGCTGAGGACTGAAACATAAGTGAACAGATGCCACCATTTTCAAGCTGCACAGTCCTGACTGCATGGAAATTGCCACTGCAGCACGTTCCTAAAAGACGGAATTATCTGAAAATGTGGCGGGTATTTCTTGGGTTACAAAATGATTGACTCTGCATCAAGGAAAGACAGAAATTTGAATGCAGTGGTGGAGTATGCTGAATAATTTTATCAAGTGCACACAGCCCGGTCTTGTGCATAAACCTGTCTAAAGTGACAGATACTCCTTAAAATCCTTTCCTTTCCAAAGTGTAAGAAATGGATTTAGCTTTGGTTGAAGCCATGGTCGGGCAAACACGTTGTGCCTGATTTGAAACCTGCTCAAGCATCATAGGATTTAAACTTGGGCTCAAGCTGGACTGGGGGTCAGGCTGTTGAATGCTTCCTATCAGAGTGGAAAGCAAAAGAGAAGTAGGGGGGAAGAAACAGCAGCAATTAGACAGAAGGCTTTGAACAGAAAGGGAAGAAATGTCAGGGGGGGGGGGTGGAAAAGAAAGTGGAAAGCAAAAAAATATGAACATGTTTCCATTTAAACATTGGTTTGAAATATGAGATGGTTGGGGATGTTCAGCTGTTTCCTATGACCAATTTGGAGCTTGAAGTCAACTGAGAGACAGTGAAATGCTCAGAAGACAATTTTAAATGAATAATCAAATGTAAAATACTGAGATGTAGGTCTCTGTGTTGGGGGAGGAAAATGCTGGAGAGAAACGGATAGGTTAGGATCAGAAAATGACTTTTTCTTGTATCTAATCCAAATAAGGATTTGGGGGGGTGAAGGGGAGAGGGAGGCCAAAATCATGTGCACCATCATAATGAAAATGACATGATATTTGGAAGCATATTGCCCCAAGCTAAAGCCAAACGTGTTCACCCTTTTTTCTTTACATTTTTTGGCCACAATAAAGACAATATGAAAGAAATATAGGCCAAGTTGTGAGTGATACAAGTTGCATAACAAACCTTATAAGGTGATGTGTGAGGAATTGTCTGTGGCCCCCTACAAATGTGCCAGGACTCCCCCCCCCCCAATGGGGGCCAAATGCTCCCCACAGAGAATGACTGCTGTAGGGATTAGTTTGTATACACCGAGATGCGGGACCAGTGACTTCCATGGTGATTTCTCACCCTGAGACAATTTGCCTTGAGTTAAGCTGAGGGGTTTGGGGCCAAAGTATCAAAGAGTTGGATCACGTGGAGGAACAGGTTGCAGTATAGACTGCTTGTGAGGTGGTCCCATGGAATCCATTTCTCAGCAATCACATGACACATAGGGAAATGTGTTCCAAGGCTAAAACCCTTTTTGATCCAGTAAAAGGGTATCTTCCTTTTAAGGCCAGAATGGATTGATTTCCCAAGCAAAGGAAAGGGAGATCACTCCCATTAAAGTGACCCTTTCTGCTGCAATCAGGAACTTGCCTTCGAAGATTCTGAGTGCACCTCTAGTTGTTTTGCTGATGGAGGACATACATCAGCAGAACAGGGACGGGCGGGGGGAAATGTGATTTTCTGATCTCCCTGCAGATTTGGGTGAGTCATGCTCCCCATGAAGGAATGGGCAGAAAGTTGCAGGGATGAAGTGAATTTTGTAAATAACTCCTTTTCTTGACTTCTGATAGATGCCTTGCATTAGTGGGTCAATAACAGCTGAATACACACGGACTGCCCAGTGTTTTCTGGTTTAAAATTCTAGTATATGCTCAGAGCCAAATTATGCTTCAGGCTCAGAAATGTGTATGTTCATAAGAACATCCAAAGAGCAGTGGGATATATAGGTTCCAGGCAACGTGTTGAATGCAGTACTAAGTACAGAGGTTATCTGATGCCAAGAGCTCTATTTAAGCTGAGCAGTGGGGTTGGAAGATATTTTCTAATGTGCTCGAGTTCTTTATGATATCATTGAGAGCATGCCTAGGACCAAATTTAGGAGTGGAAAATGTAAGCAGGCTTAAAAGAAATAGCTAAGCCAATACTAAACTGAGCTGTGGGGAGCCTATGATTAGTGTAAAGTATTATCAAACTATGAAATCAACTGTGTACTTCCCTGGGGTGATCACAAGCTACTGGGTGATATATGTTGCATTACAAAACCTTTGCGTGTGTGGTGGCGGTGGCATGTGTGTGTGGAGGACAACCACTAAGAAATGAATGATTATTCCAAATGGTAAACTAAAGACATAACTTTAAGAATATCTGTTCTTATGGTGAGTTATTTTGGCTGGTCCACCAATGACAGTCTCTCAGGAGACCTATATTTCCTCAGTCTAGATGGAGTTATACCACTTCATGTCTGTAAGCAGCACAGAAAACCATTCCATAAAACATAATTTTAGAAAGTGTGACAGTTTCACATTTTGAAATGGACACTGGTTTCCTCTTGAATGGGATTCAAAGTTGAACAGTCGTTCATAGTAGAACATTATCATTAATCACCACCACAGAGTCTGATGACATCCATTGACTCCACATCACAGAGTTCTATTTGGTTGCATTGGAGGGGAAGGTGATCACCTTTTCTGTTGAGTAGTACCTGTGAAAGGGACATGGACACACACACACACACAGAGGGGGGAGAGGGAGAGGGGGGAGGGAGGGAGAGCATGTTATAACCTACTGTGGTGTGTGCTGCACACACACTTTCAATTAACTACCCAGACCCCCTTTGGAGCTTAATAACCCATCCCCCTGAGCCCCAAACCTCTCCATAATTCGGGAGCTTACAGGGAAGAGCTTGAGGAAGCTACCTTGCCATTTCCATCCTGAAACATTGCCTGTGATGCATATTTTAGAGTACATAATGTTTTGTTATGTTTATGTACTCGAAAATATGGATTGCAACCATACATCAGCACCAAAAACCACTGGGGATCTTCCTCAAGCTTTTCCCTGCAAGCCCCCCAAATTTGGAGAGGTTTAGTGCTCAGGGTGATGGGTTATAAAGCTCCAAAGGGGATGACCCTAGAATTTTTTTTTCTAATTGAATTGGGATTTGGAACTGACGCTGCTAATTGCTCACCCACAGGGGGGCTATTGCGGCTTCCTGATTCAGTTAGAAATATTTTTTTCCTAGGGGCACCCCCTTTGGACCTTAATAACTCATCCTTCCAAGCTCCAAACCTCTCCAAATTTCAGGGGCTTATACAAAAGAGCTTAAGGAAGCTCCCCTGCCATTTCATCTAGGATGAATCATTTCATTCCTAGAGGGAAAAAATTCATTTTGTTTCATTTCGTGATGAAACACATCCTATTGTTTCATTATGCAATGAAGTAATTCATTACATAATGAAACAATGAAACAGTGTTTCATTTTCCATTTTGTGCCCATCTCTACATAACATGAACTGGTCTTTGATCCATGTGATATTCTACCTCGCACTTTAACTAACTGTTAAAGCAGCTAAAATGTTATAGTTACAATACAAAATGTTTATGTTAAGTAATAATACTTGGTTATGCCTTAATTATTGTGAAGGGAATTAGCAAGTAACTAGTTTTTTCTGAGCTGTAGATCATATGATATCACATTATGCATCTAATTACTCTTCTGCACTGTTGCTAGGAAACCTAGTACTCTAGTATAATGAACTACGTTGGCAAGTCCCCTAAAATGTTTTTGGAACAAATCCCTCACATAGTTTCATAAAGTAAATAAATGTGCTCATTCCAACTAGACTACATGCCTGTGCCAATCATTATAACACAGCAGACTCTTCTGATTTATTAGCTTTCTTTACTGTGGGCACCTGTGTTAATATTAAAGTATATACTTTGGAGCATTATTTATATTTTTGAAAGGTATGATAAAAAGGACAACAATCACTATTGTGGTAATTATTCACATTATTTTCACCCATTCATCCAGATTTATGCCACATGAAATCACAGGGCTGACACTGAATGGCCTTTTGCTTTGAGGGTGTATGTGGAATTAATGTAAGTTTGTGCACGGACCTCAGAAAGGAGCCCAGAGTGGACGTCAATATTCAAATTCCATTTCAAGAAAGAGGCAGCCAGAAATTCCTAATACTTCAGGTGAGCGGTTGATTGACAGCCGCATTAGATTTGCTTGTGAAGATTAAAAGGAAAAGGTACTGAAGTGAAGATATCTGTGAATGGAAACTTCTGATGGGATAAATATTAAAGAAAAATAAGAAATCAATAGGGCCCAAAAGGGAGAAGAAGGGGGGAAGGGGAGACCCAGAAAAGAGGACAAACTGATTATAGAAACAGCCCAAAGGGAACATCAAGGTGAGAAATATTAAACTGGGCTTAGGTAACTGAATGTATAGGATTAGGTGAAGGCAGAGATTTGAGGATCAAAAAGACACAGAGTTAACAGGCACACCTATTTCCACATTGTCCTATAGCAGTGACGGCAAACCTTTTAGAGACTGTCTGCCCAAACTGTGATTCAAAACCCACTAACTTTTGGCAACGTGCCAATATAGCGATTTTACCTGAATACAGGTGGCTGTGAAGGGGGCGATGTCGGGTGCCCACAGAAAGGGCTCCGAGTGCCACCTTTGGCACCCGTGCCGTAGGTTCGCCGACACTATCCTACAGCAAGAACAGCTTGTGTGACATCCTGCCTGCCAGTCTCTCCTGAATATTCTCATTTCCTTCTTAAAGCTCTTTATGATGTCAGTCAAAGTAATTCGCATCCAAAACGATGCCCCATTGAGCGCCTTCAGAAAACATGCCGAATGGGATGTAATGGATCTAGAGCTTAATGGGGAGCAACTAATTGTTTATGCCACACCAGCCTCAGAGAGAGTTGGAGGGGAAAGGGATGTATTTATTTGTTGACCTTTAAGACTGTGAGGGCTGTATTTTGCTTCTAATAGAAAGTTCAGTGCACATAGCCTCAGCCTGTTCATCAGCAAGCATACTGTGCTTATTTTTTTTCTTTTTTCATTTTCTGGCCGCCTCTTCTTTGCAGAATATGTGCTGCTGTTTTTCTTTTGCTAGTGTTAGTTCCACCCTGGCTACTGCATCGAAGGCAACCCAAACAATAAAAATAAAAATCCCCATGATTCCCTCCCTGCTAGCACAGCAGAACACCTGTTGTGCCACCTTCCAAAGCTGCTGTTTTATTAATGATCTCGAAATAGAAATAGTAGTGCATGAAGAAGTTTGAAAACGACTTACTGATATGTCACAGATGTGTTGCCAAGAAAATGAAAGGCACCGAGAGGGAAAACGCACTGGGGAGGCCAATGAAAAACCAAATGTTCCATCTCAGATTCATTTGACCTTCACCTTCACAGGGAGTGTTTAAGACAGTGAGGGCCTTTGCTGGGATTTTGTAAACATATAATGGATCCTCTTGAAGATAACGGAGGCTAATATGTCATGAGGATGTTGCTGTTATTGTTGTTATTTTGCTGGGAAACACAACAGGCCAAACCATTTTTGTGTGTGAATTAAAAAGCAGGGGTGTGGAAATGTTGTATGGTTCAGGAACACAACAAACATCAGTCCTCATAGGTGGTTACTTCACATCAGTTTTGTCTCTGTTAGTGTTGCGCTTAGGAGCAGTACAAAAATTTTGTTACTTCACGTCCATCACACAAATACTGAAATTTGCCTCGACCATGCCCCCAGAATGGGTGCTAAGTGTGACAATACTGTACCAGGTGCTGGGGTAAGGTTTTCCCTTGTCACTCTTTGTTCCTGCTTTCTGTTCCAAGACAAGACAAGACACCATGTAGTCAGGATTGTTACTTAGCAAAACATTTGCTTCTCTCAGAAAACTGTGTCTGGGTTTTACTTTTCAGAAGTGAAATATCAAAAAAGAATTTTTAAGCACCCCCCCCCGTCCTCTGTGGGGCTTCTTGCTGCCACCGTTGCCCTCCAAAGTGTCTTTGGAGGGGTGTGTGATGGTGGTGTCTCACCTTGCAGAAAAGGATCCTATTGACAAAGGGGATGGAGGAGAGCTTGCTCAGCTCCATGTGGAATTTGACCTTCATCATCAACAACAGCATGAAGGTCATTGGCCAGTGGGATGGGGGATGGGTGAGCACATGGGGAAGGGGAAGGAAGAGAGGAGAGATGGGGAGGAAGGGAAGGCGTCAACCAACAGTCAAAAGAGAGCCCACCCAGGTAGCGAAACCGGCTCCTCCTTTATGAGCCAGGCCACCGGATCTCCTGTGACTGTTGCTTGTCAGGAGGAAGTGAGGATAATTAAGCCAAAGCACCTCTCACTTTAAATGCTTCTGCAGCCTGGGGGTGTTGAGCTAGGAAATTCCTCCATCCAGAGCAGGAGGCAGGCTGGTTTGGCTTAATTCTCTTAACTTTCTCCCAATGAATCCACTTTTCAGGAAAAGATCTGGGCATGTTTTGGCATTGTTATTGGCCATCTGTGCTTCTCTTGTTTAAATACAATAGGGATCGGTGGATCAGAGTATAGGGAGATATAAGCGAAATGACTTCTCACTTTAAATGTTTCTGCAACCTGGGGAGGTGGAGGCCAGGGTAGGGACAAGGAAGTTCCTCCATCCAGAGCGCAGGAGGAAGGTGCCTCAGAGGGATAGGCAGGAGGCGGTGTGGCTTGGCAAGACTAAGTTCGTGTGTGCGTATGTTTTGTTTTGTTTTCCTTTTCCCTTCCCCCAACCTTTATCCTCCTCTTCTGTTTCTCCTCTTCTGGTAGCTCAGCTCATGAAGGAGCAGCCAGCAGTGGATAGCTGGGGTTGGCAGTGCTACCCAGGAGGTCTCCCCTTCATCTGCATGGGGAAATTAGAGACTGGTGGCCTGGTGGCCAAAAGTGCAGCAACGGCGGCAATGGGGTCTATGGCTAAGGCAAGATCCATGCAGGAGGGGAGAGAAAGAGGGTGGTGGTGAGGGGGCGAGCAGGGGTGACAGCAAAACAAGCACCTCTGGTGCTCATATATCAAGCCATTGCTCATTGATCATAGCAGTGGACTCAGGGCAATGGCTTCAAACTACAGGAAAAGAGATTCCATTTGAACATTAGGAAGAACTTCCAGTTAGTTAGAGCTGTTCAGCAGTAAAATATGCTGCCAGGGAGGGTTATGGGGTCTCCTTCTTTGGAGGTTTTTAAGCAGAGGCTGTATGGCCATCTTCCGGAAATACTGTGATGGGGGTTCCTGCATGGTAGGGGGTTGAACTGGATGGCTCTTGAGGTCTCTCCCAACTCTATGATTCTATGATTCTATGGCACTTCACCCTTTTGGAAAAGTTTCACAAAAGAAACAGAGAAGAACAAAACTTACTTTATGAAGGGGTGAAAAAGAGGTCTCTCATGACTGGAGGTATTGAGCTGTGGCTTTCTAATCTTCCTCATCAGTGCTTGACTAATAGTTGTACAATTTACATTCCATGATTATGATGATGAAAGGTTGGAATCCATCCTTGGAATAGGTTTTCCTTTCCTCTTTCACACTGTCACCTTCCCACACAATATTTAAGCTGCTAAGATGAGGGAGGCAGTGGATGATAGGAAGGCCTGGCGAGCTCTAGTCCATGGGGTCACAAAGAGTCGGATACAACTGAATGACTGCACAACCACAAGCTGAGAGATATTTTGCTACTTCCCTGTTCCCTTGGATTTTTGACTGGGTAAGAAGCTTTCCCCCACCTCATGGGAAGATGCTATAAATAACCCACTCCTCAGTTTTTCACAGTAGGCCACCATCTGGAAAACATTTTCTGTCTTACCAACTGTCTTGAACTGAGGAAGAGGAAATCATGCTACTTATTGAGGGCCAATGCAACATCAGAAGGGTCATGCATCCTCACTGCTCTTTCATTTGTTGGAGTCAAACACCTTCCTGTAGTGTCTTGTACTAATTTGTTGGTTCCCGTTCAGAGCTAAGGGTGCTTGTTAGAGGCTGAAAAGGTTGAAAACATAATCCAGCATTGTCTCCAAACTAGTCCTCTAGCAAGCATTAAGAGTGCATCTAAGACCGTGTTAGTATTGATTCTGAGTCAGATCACATTAGCACTTCTTCCATTATCTGGTGAGAACCTGCCACTGACTTAGCAATGCATAGAAACACTGAACCAGGCAGTCAGCTCAATGAACCAATGACGTCTGTCTCCCCCCCCACACACACAGTTAAACGTTCCAGACATCCTTCCTGTGCCAACTGCTCCCTTCTTTCACCTAGTCATGAACTCTGAATATTGAAAACCTAACACTTTCAGGTAGCATTTCTTAATCAGATAAAATGAAGTCAATGGTAATAAACATCAGAAGATTCTCCATTCGTTACTAGGTCCATGGGAGATCTGCACACAAACATACTTGGGAAGGATCACATGGAATAATTGAATTATGTGGACTTGGGCATTTAAGTGTTTGTGTGGGCTAACAAATGGATGTTGTGTAGAATAGCAAAAAGCAA
>JAHTLZ010000074.1:10135577-10152358 GCA_023846285.1 Phrynocephalus versicolor | reverse complement strand
GCTGACCCAGCCTGCAAGCCAGCTGGTCAGCATGAGGAAAAATAAATAATTTTTTTAAAAAAAAGAAATGATTTTTTTAAAAAAAATCTTTGTTTCATTATAAATGAAATGAAACGAGAGGGGGAGAAACAAAAAATGAAATGAAATGCCATTTTGGTGTTTTGTGCCCATCCCTAAATGCATGTTTTTTTGTTGGTTGAGGTTTTTATAATTTGTACTTTTGTTTCTTGCTTACTGCCTAGAGTAGTCCTCAGGGCAAATGGAAGATAAATAGATAAATAGATAAATAAATGTGTCAACTTTCTTCTTATAGGGTGCCCAAGGCAGATCACAACAATTACAGCACAATGCTCATATTCTTTAAAAAAAAAACTATATTAAAAAATAAATATTTAAATGATAAGAGAAGCAAAAGTTCAATCTAGCTATTTATCCTTGATTGATGCTTGGGGAAAATGAGGCTGCCATTTACTGGTATACATATCGAAATCAAGCTGGAGGGGGAGAAGAACAGTGTTTGGAATGGAATGGGATTTATTGTCATTGTATGAATACAATGAGATTAAAAGTGCCATCCAGTCAGTCATTCACACTTTTGGAAGCTCCAAGGAGCTGCTTGATCTTCAGCGGAATTTTTTTTTTTTTAAAAAAAATCAGTTCTGTGTGGGAACTTTGATTTTGGAAGCAAGGGGAAAGTTTCCCCTTATTTTTTGTGATCTTACTGAAAGCTTCCTACAGGAGGTTCTCTGATGGAAGTGACTTCCTCTTGAAAGCACCATAGCACTTGACTCTACTACCCACAACAATGAAATAAGCCATGCTTTTGGCATCACTCTCCCTCCCTGCAAGTCACTGTGCCATCTGGATAGCAGGAAAAAGACTGGTATGAAGAAAACTGTCACATTTACATTTGCCTGCCTCAAATGACCCTCTGACGCTTCTGATTAGAAATAAAAGAAGTTACTTATTTGTCTGACAACAAGGGCTATGGGATTCTAGCAGTTATAATAAAAAAATTGGAAATTTGCTACGTTCTGTTCTAGGTAGCAGATTTCAATGGAGGACGAACTTATTTCCTCCTATTGCTTAGGCGCTTTTTGCATGAAATGGTATCAGTCCCACAGATCAGGAGTGCTCATCTGGGTTATTTTAACATCAAGTGTGAAAATATCTTAAATCCTACAACAGTCCTGATTAGAGGTGGGGATGAATTTAAAAATAAAGGTTATTTGTCATGTTTCGTGATTTCCCGAAGCAGACAAATTGAAAAATCGATACATTTTTCAGTGACAACTCGATGAATGGATTCCTCTCCCATTTGAAATTCTATAAAAAGAGCCCCTGGAATCTAGAGGCCACAAGTTTGCAGTGATGCTGCTTCTGATTCTCCTCTACAAGATCTGCAAGTTTGTAAAGTATTGGGGTTCAGAAGTCTGAGCAATGGATCCTCAAAGAGCCCCCACATGGAAAGTTCCCTTTGGGCACCTATAAAGACCAAACTGGCATAGAAACATCCACTGAATCTCTTCTACGGTCTCCCCAAATTTGGTGATGATTAGGGTGCTGATTACTGAGTTATTCACCCAACCCCTAGGCAAGTGCCCTTGAGCCAACTGGGTTGGGGAGAGAGGACCTCTCAGACGGTGATGCATGAAGAGGGGATGACGTAAAGGTGAAAGCGGAAAGGTATTTCAAGATTCAAGCAATGCAGAAGAGAAGGAGGGAGGTGACACCAAGGCAAAAGGTGCAAATAAATAGGACAGCTAGATCAGTCATGTGTGAAGGAAGACTCCTGGATTGAAGAGAGATCAGGACGTTGTGATGGAGACAGTCCCCCCCCCCCGTGGCAATTTGCATGTGCCATACTTTTACACACCCAGCGTATGAATCTTAACAGTCATTGCAGGTTGCTGGAAATGCAGAGGAAGAGAATCCCTTTCACCTTCACAGGTGTGGTTCTTATTAATATCGGAAGCTCAAAAGACAAGGGTATGTGTGCATGTGTGTGTGCGGGCACACATGCATAGGGGGAGGTGATTGTGTGTGTGTGTGAAGTGAATTTTATGTGGTAACTTACTAGATGAATTATTGACATACACCCTACGAATTGGTCTTTTGATCTTTTAGTTTCCTCTGAGGGAGCAATTCTCCAGATGGAAGTTGTGTAAAATGCTATCAAACGGGCCCTGTTGTAGATTATTAACAAATTATGCCCTATATCACTATCGCCTTAGTTTTCAGGTTCAGTAGAGAAAAGACAGAGTTGTATCTAAAACTGGAGAAGGAGGGGTATTAAATGTGAGTCAAGACTTCTGGACCGGATCAGTTAAAACAGCTCATTTATGAGCCAGACCTTCATGTCCAGTCACATAATTCATCCCTGAATGTAGTTAATTAGCATTTACAAGAATGAACATTTAGAACTGTCATCTATGATGTCTTAGTTTTCTGCTTTGATGTATGCCTGGGGGCAGGAGTTCACACCCCGTTCTATGTGGATCACTCAAACATCAACACCTGGGTATGTACCAACTAGGGTTAAACCCTTTAATCAATGCTGAACCTTGTATAAATTCTGTTAGCTCAATGAGTCTGTTCTAGTTATTAGCAATAACTATTAGCATGCAATAATATTGGTGGGGTATTCACCATCTAAACTAGAATCGGAAGTTACATAGTAAGCTGTGAGCAGATAACACAACAGCCAAGTTTTTTCCTGCCTTGTTACTTGTAGAAAGGCACAACTCACACTGTGGTATCATACCTTGCTAGTTCCTCCATCCTCATTTCATTTCCAGTGGCTACCATTTGGAACACCGAGAATACTGGAACATGATTGTCATGACAACAGAGTCATCTGTGCAATTATGGTGAAGAGAAACAAGCAAACAAACAAACATAAATACTTGCTCTTTCAGCAATGCTAGGAAAGGGGTTACTATCAGGAGATAACTGGCATGTCATATAAGTGGATGCTGATGCTGGTACCTTATAGGAGTTAACCTGTGGGAACTTAATATAACTAACTGGAATACTTCTCTTCTTCCTTTGATATGAAGGCAGAAGAACCTAAGCTAAGAGCTGGTATATTGGTTAAGGAGGAGAAAGGAATGCTGTATCGTTGTGGCTAGGGATGAGCACCTTACGAAAAATGACACATTGTTTACAAAAAATGAAACCTTACAAAATGAAATGAAACAGCAAACAGCATGTTGTCAAGAAATGAAATGAAACACCATTTTTGTTTCAGAAATGAAACAAATGGAAATTCAATTTTTCCAAAAAATTTCACAAAATTTTTCCAATTTTTCACAAAGAATGCAAGAAGGGAAAACAAAAGGGAAAAATAAGATGCTGAAGGAGTGGGGAAAATATATAGAATATTTAAAAGGGAAGCCTGAGCAGGAGAAATGGGCTAATATTTTCCACCATGCTTTGATATTGTATAATATGAGGGAGAATTGAAAGTATTGCTTGCTGGGGTTAGGGGGAGGATAAAGAGAAAGGACAATTAAGTTTGTAGAATATTATGGGAATAGTTGTTTGAAAATTAAGTGTTTATGCGTGAAGAAAATTAAAAAAATTAAAATGGAAATGAAACTAGTTGTCCTAGCCTCTTGATCCAGCCATCTTGAGAACAGGAGGTTTATTTTTTTAAACTGATTGATTTTTTCCCCCTCCTGCACCTCAGCTGTTGATATAGCTTATCTCTGATTTTGATCTGCCTGAAGCTAGCCAGGAGCTGAGCTCTTCCTTTCATTGGTTGTGTTTGCATGTTCATTTCTGATTGTTTTCCTTTCCTCATTAATTCATTTCTGTTTGTTTTCCTTTCCTTCACGTCCCTCTCATCGCGGTTCGCAGTCCCACTTGGGACCGGTCCAAGAAAATGTTACTCCACGTCCATTGCGTGATGGTGGAGTCTCGTCCCGACCACTCCCCTGAACTGGGATTTAAGTGTGATGAGCCATACCTCTCCCTGACCTCGGAAATTCCCTTGTCTCGGTTTCTGTTTTGAGACAAGTGCATGTGAAGTAAGGCTCATCATGCAATGTACACATTCTCCATCTAGTGGCAGGAGTGTGAAGTTGCATTCTCCAGTACAATCCCAATGGCGTAAACAATGCATCACAGAGAGATAAGAAGGCATAAAACCTTGAACTTTGCTGCTTAACACATGAAAGGCAAAGTTACGGAGAATCAAAATATCGAAAAACGGAAGGTCGGACCAAAAAAAGAGGGAAAACTAAGAAGGGGAAGTACAGATATTGTCACGAAACAAGGACATGAAGTAACAGTCATCGCAATACCATCAATCACACCCGTGAGTAAACGGAAACAGGGACAGAACTGGGACAAGACCATGTGACCGCGAACAATGTTATCATGAAACGAAAGTAATCTTGGAACGAGGAAGGACGTGAAGTAACCGCATAAGTAGGACTATGGAGTTTTTTCAAAAGATATTTTCCTTCCTTCCCTCACTGTGCTGCCAATCAGCTGTTGAACTTATCTCTCCAATCTCTACGTGTAGCAGCTAACCATTAGGTTTCTAGCTTGTTTACAGAGCATTCCTTGCTTGAAAGCAAACTGATTGGAAGGTTTGAGAGTCTTTGATTTTGGGCAGTGAGCTCCCTGACAATTTTTTAAAAATATTTTAAAAATTATTTATAGCCTTACAAAGCATTTCACTTCATTCATGACAAAAATTATTTTTAAAAGTCCATTATTAACAAAACAAAATGAAACGAAGACTGAAGCAAAGCAAAGCAAAACAAAACACTATATTTCCATTTCATGCTCATCTCTAGTTGTGGCCCAGCCAATTAAAATGCATGAGGAAGGGTGTATGCTGATTCTTTTTGCTATGATTGCTACTCAGACTGTTTGTATTATCATATCTGTGGCTTTTTAAAAATATATATTTAGTTGTGCCTAGATGAAAGCCCTGTGTTGATTTTGCATGTGCATTACTTTTTATAAAATGTGTTCTAATCATTCTTTTAAAGCTAACTCTCTTTTTCTCTAGAATAGAACTACCTGTTTATTATTTTATCTGGTCTGCACCCCACTTGAGGCGTCCCTTGAGAAGGAGAGAGGGGCAAATCTATTAGTGTTTACTTATCTTTACTTAGTCTCTGAATCACAGGTGAAACATAGAGATGGGCATGAAGCTAAAACTAAATCAGGAAGTTTGTGTAAAATTGACAATTTGTTGATTCAAATTGGTTCGAGTTTGTCCAAACTGGAGAACCTGAACTTTCGCGAAGCAAGACATTTTTCTGGGATCATGCAACAAACTTCCTAGTTTGTTGCCCCTTGCCAGGCTGTCCCCACCCTGCCCCCTTACCGCTCCCCACTTCAACTCCTTATCGGTCCTTCCACCTCTGCCATCATCATCTAATGTCTCTCTTCCCATGGGCCTGCCTGTCAGCTGACAGATGGGTACAGGCACCGAGATGACAGGTCAGGATCCCAGGAAGGGATGCCAGGCCAATGTCTGCAAAGATTGAGATAGGAGCAGAAGGGGAAGAAGCAGGACAAGGCAGAAAGGAAGAGGCAGGGGGCAGGCTGTGGGGGGAAGGGGGCTCAGCTTTTTTGGGGGGGGACAACAATCAGGCTATGTAAACATAGTATTAGTGCTGACAAACCAACAAACCAAGTTGTGGTTTGTCAGGGAAAAATCTTTGGAAATTCGTGGATTGTTGACTTTGATAAATCACGAATTAAGATGAACAGCCATTTTGGTGGTTCGTGCCAGTCTCTCAAATGTACTGGTGGTTCATTGTGGGACGACCTAGTCCAACAGTGAACCTCCAGTTGCCTAGGGGAAGAGCGCCACCCACAAACTTGTGTTTGTTTGCAAAGGATATCATTAAAAATCATGCTAAATGGAGCAGGTCATGGTTTTGATCACAGTGCTGAGCATGCACGAGCATCAACATTTAATCAGTTTAGGAATAGTCTAACTAGTTCTCCTTCTTCTGCATAATGTGCATGCAGAATGACTGGTTGGCCCTTTACTGCATCCACCTTTCTCAAGGGAATCAATGTTGGACTTGCTTGGTGATCAAACTCATGCCAAGCAGAGAGAGTGTTTCAAGTAAAGAAATCAAGGAGATGCTTGAGCATGCAGATTCCAAGGAGATTGCCTCTAGTCAGAGAAGTTTAGTAGAAAGGTTATTATCTCTACTTGGTAAAGTTCATGCCTCCATAGATAACAATACCAGATATATATTTGGGGTGTATATTTTGGGATATAGCTGAAATCTTATAGAATCCCTTCTTCCTCTTGAGATACTGTCTTTTGATTCCTGACTGCATAAAAAAAGAGCTTTTCTTTCTCCTTCTCCTATATAGAAAATCCGCTAATGGGGAATTAAGCCAAATAAATCCCTTATGTGCTACAATTACTGCACCATACCTAAGAAGCGATGTTCTTCTTATGTAAGGTTGCTACAAGGTTAATACCTGCTGGCTGAGAATGGTAGAAAACTGACTGAAGTTGGTAGAGCAGTAAATCTATTAAAGTTGTAAAAGTTTGTCCAATATTGGAGTGCAGGGATGTGGGAACGGGCAAATATCACCCCCTCCTTGTTTATGCATTTATTTTCCAACAGCTTGGAGAGGTTTCACTGGCTTACGTGATTTGTGCTTCTTAACTCGATCTTTATTTTCCAGGTTTTGGAGGATTGAGGTCAGGATTATGCTTGTCATGAGTGAGACTGAAGGGTGTTATTGTGTGTGTTCAACTGAAATTGCAGTGTGTATGCCCTAAGCAAGATTGTACATTTCTTGATTGCTTTGGTAGTGGTCCTACTTAAAGTAAAAAGTAGAAGGGTGTTGGGGGCAGGAAAGCATGAAAAGGAAAACTAATTCGGGTAGGGAAAATGTTTCACTTTCAAATGTCTGTCAGTCTGCCATACATTCACAAGACTGGTGCCTTTTTATACGGTACACATAGTCAACAGTGTTGGCTAATTTATTTGTTGCGACGTGTCATGGACAGAGCTTGGAAAAGCTATGTTTTGGATTCCCACTCTCTGAACCCCTAAATGACATAGTCAATATAGCCCTATTGACTAGAGCAGCCATTATTAATGGTGGCTATATGGCCCCTTGGGGCACTCTGGAACATTTAAAAGGGGCCACAGACTGGAAACAATTCTTCATCCACTCCACCTTGCAAGGTATATTATATGCCTTATGCAATCCTTATTCAGCTTTTATGTCTTTCATATCGTGTTTATTGACACGGCCTATAAAAGGTTGAGAATGGCTGGCCTAAAGCAGTGGTTCCCAACGTTGGGTCCCCAGATGTTCTTAGATTACAACTCCCAGAAATCCTGGCCAGTGATGCTAGTGGCTTCTGGGAATGTTTTTTCCAAGAACATTTGGGAACCTGAAGCTGGGAACCACTGGACTCGAGAATTCTAAAAGCAGTAAAAAAGCAACCACAACATGTATATTGCTCCATAATGCCTAAAGGACACTGTGGATGGGTTACAATTAAATTTGAAGGCTACATACTGCCCCCCCCCAGGAGATAGGTACTCAATTTAGCAACCTCGGAAGGTTGGAAGGATGAGTTAAACTCAAGCTGACTACTTGGTCCAGGATTGAATTTAGTTCATAAGCAGAGTCTTCATTGCAGTACTGAAGTTTACCACTAGAGATGGGCACGAAACGAACAATTTTTTGTTTCCGTTTTCATTTTTTTGTTTTGTTACATAACGAAACAACAAACAAATTTTGTCTCTTAAATGAAATGAAACGAACAGAAACACCGGAAATTTTGTCGTGCGTTTCGTTTCCGGTACTGCAATATGAGTGAATTGCTTAAAATCCTTTAAAAATCACAAAAAATTGAAATAAATGGTAACAAAATGGTAATGAAATGAATGAAAATGAAAATGATTTTTTTGCAAAAATTCGCAAAAAAAGGAAACAAACCGAAACGGACCATCCAAATGACAAACGACAAATGAAATGCCATTTTTTTGATTCATGCCCATCTCTATTTACCACTGCACTACGAGATTCCAGTAATATTAAGAATTGAGATTTCCAAACAGTTATGAGCTGGAAGTGCCTGGACTCATGGATGGAAGACGCTGTAATCCACAAAATGCAAAGTGTTCAACTGCACAGCAGGGAAATTACACTTAGATCCATTGTGAACCACAGTTTTTCAAAGTGGGTCCCTGCTGCTGGGCTTTGTGGGTGAAATCACCATGGTTGTCCAGTCAAGTACAACAAATTTCTCGTGAAAGGGAGACAGTTTTTCCCCACTTGTGCATTAACCACTAATATCTTTGTTCTACAAAGATGCTAATTGGCAATTCCCACTTTAAAAAGAAATATTTTTGCAAAGTGGCTTAGTGATAATTCATTCCAGCACAGGTTTTGCAAAGTCCTTTTAAAAAAAGAGACAACAGACACTCAGTAGAGGGGACTTGTCATGTCCATGATTTTCCCCTTGTATTTGATCAAGCGATAACACAGGGCATAAAGAAAAAAAAACAATGTCAATTAATTGAAGCAAAATTAAACTAGCTGTGCTGGCTAAACTAAAGAGAGAGACAAATTCCTATTAAAAAGAGATGATTCCCCACTTGACTACCCTATGCTTAGCTTTGTGTCACAGAGCCACCAGTTTCTAATTCAGTTTTGTTCATGCCAGATCTGAGGCAAACTGCATAGTCAATGACCAATGTAGATTCTCCCTGACACTAACCTTTTAGTCATTAAGTGTCACTTTCCTTTTGTTTTCCTTTTTTAAAAAACACACAGGCAAAATAAAAGACCATATACCGTATGCTTCTGTTCTTCCTGTGCTCCCACTGCTACTATATGGAAATGTTTGATTCTTCTGCAAAGCCTCAACTAGTTTCTTTATATGGAACAGAAATGACTGTCAGACAAACCAGTACCCATCAAGCACTGACAATGTTTCAGAGAACAACATTTGAATTTACTCAAGAGAAAATCTCAATGGGTGGGTGGGGACCATATTATGAATGGATTGCCACCCATCCATCCATTTCCTTTGAATAATAGAACAGCTGGAGGTAATGCATCCAGTTGATCTCGCTAGGTTGTGTCCTTGTTTTATCCAGCACCTTCATCAGAGTAATTTTGGTCCAGCTCTCTCAGTTGATACTCCCATTCCACTGATCTTGGCTCTTAGGGTCAAATTAAACATTACAGATATAATATTGTTAGAAGCAGAAGTTATGGTATAAATCCAGGGGTGTGATCTGGGTCAACTTTGTTCCTCAGCAAAGTCTGAGGTTACCTCTTGGTGACCAATCATGAAAGACATTATAATCAACAGATCAGATAACCAATGACAAGACTAAATAAGCTAACAGACAAGCTATGGGAGACATATTGCTATTTATATCAGATGTTTTTCAACACTTAAGAAATACCATCGCCTAATAACATAGAGTTTGTAATGTGTGGTTTGACCCTAGGACTCAAACCTTCAGTTCTTCTTTCCTCTCCTCTCCTTTTCTCATTTTTACTCTATTTGCTCTGCTTTAAATATCTCCCCCCCCTTTCAAAACTCCAAATGACCAGGAATGTAGTCGTCCATCCAATTATGCATGTATGCTTTTCCTCATCTAACATGGATTTCCAGACTATTCGGCTTTCCCCAAACTAACTCCCTCACCGTCCTCCCTCACAGTTAAACCCTGTTTTGCAAAGGCTGAAACCAAAACTAAAACCCATCAAAGAGGAGAGGGCTGTTCCTTCACCATCGCAAACAAAACTGGACACACTTCTTCAGACATTATTTTTCAACTTCCAAGGAAGGAGAGGATAATCCAGTGGCAAAACGCTTTCTGTCTTACACTAACATTGAAAAATGTCTCTTTGGATTAGCCAGATGTGGGAGAGGTTAGTCAAGGGAAAAAAATCCAATAGAAACATTGGAAACAGCGAAGAGCGCACTGCTGGAAGAAACTGCAGCTGCTAATTGTGTATTAAAAAGGGAGAGGGAATCAAGCACACACACAAAGAACAGCATGCCAGATGAGGCGCTGTGGGAAGCAATGTTTGTAAGATGGGCAGTTGAGGCAGAAATTTACTGCCTATTTCCTGGCATAACCTCTGGGCTACAAACAAAGTTAATGTGTTGATCGAAATCCATTGTATGATTCAACAGCTGCTACCAGCCATGAACCAACGTCACAAAAAGAGAGAACAAAGCAAAACAAAAAAATCAAATTAAAATGGCAGCATCCTATTTATGTCAAGGACAGAGCTCAGAAGACTACTGTTGGTGGATTACTGCTGTCCCAGTCCTGGGCTGAGGGATTCTGGAAGTTTTTTTAAAGTACAAAAGCAAAAGAGAAAAAGAAAAAGAAAAAGAAAAAGAAATAAACCAGAGTATTGTCTCTAAGGTCTAATTAAGTTTGGCAATATGCCAGTGCTGCTGCTGTGGAATAGCCTGTTAATTTCCACACAGTATAGGGGTTTTTTTTTAGAACGGTTTATATATACTAACTCAGTGGCTTAGATATCTGTGTGTGGAGCCAGAGGTAGGGAGTTCAATTCCAAACTGCCTGAGATGTAAGGTCTAAAGTATATTTAGCAACCTTAAATTAGGAAGTCCTGGGACATCGACCGTTGAGGTTTATAACATGTCTTTTTATTACTCTTCAACCTCTTATCTCTGTTACAAAATTTACTAATCATATTTTGCAAGGCCTTCAACTCTTCTTCACTAACCTCTATCAGTACCGCCATAAATCTTAGGTAGTACCTTCAGTTTAGATGCTGCAATTCCTCCAAACCAGGACAATTCGATTTTCTTAAAATCATCACGCTTATTCATAATTTTCATTTCAAAATTTTAAAATTCTCTTCTTTCAATCTTTTCATATTTATGCCTAAATAGTTGATAGTCTTTTGAATATTAAGAACCCTTTCTTTCCTAATTTTATATTTATTTATTATTTATTTATTAAGTTTCTATACCACCCATCTTCCCGAAGGAACTCCGGGCGGTTCACAACACAGGATGCAACAACAGACAAAAAGCAAATCGGTATAAAAACAAATTAATCAACAGTTAGACCAACAGTTGGACCAAACAAACAGCAAGAAGCAGATGGCAGGAGAAAAAGAAAAAAAAAATCAGCCACCAAATGCCTCTTGGAAAAGCCAGGTTTTTAAAGCTTTCTGAAAGGCTTGCAGGGACTGTGCAAGGCGCACATCGCTGGGGAGGTGGTTCCAGAGAGCCGGGCCATCCACAGAGAAAGCCCGGGAACGGGTAGATGTTTTCCGGGCCTCCCTGGGTGTGGCGTTTCCCTCTTTGTTATGACTGAGCACAATTCTTTCTGATTTATGCCAATACTGTATATCAGTAAACCAGATAGCTCTCAAAATTCTTTTAAATACTGTATAATTCTACTGGCTCCATAATTTTTTGAGGATTTTCTATTCTACATCAAATAATCTGTCTTTGATGCCAATGCCTAAAGTCTCTTTTCCTTCTCTAATGGCATTTGCTAAAAATCCTATAACAAAGGTTCTAGCTTAAAAGTAAACATGGGAAGGGGCATCCTTGTCTTGGCTTTGTGATATCTGATCAGTTATGCCATCATTTGCTAAAACTGCAGCAGCATTCTCTCAATATTGTCCTTTGAAAATTTCACCCAAACCCTCATCCCTTAAATAGCATCATTAATGCTGGGCAGTCCATAGACTCAAATGCTTTAAAATGTCTAATAAAATTATAACTGCCTTATCCTCTTGTTTAGATATTGGATTTAGTACATTTAACACTTTTCTGGTCAGATCTGCCATTTGCCTTCATCACATAAAACCAGTTTGATCTTCTTTGAGATATTTAGTAATAAAATTGGTAATCCTCTTTGCTGATAGTGCTATGAATAACAGGATCTTGGATTATTAGAGAAATAAGTCTACACACTGCAGGGTCAGGGTCCTCCTCCTCCTCCTCCTCCTCCTCCTCCTCCTCCTCTTCTTCTTCTTCTTCTTCTTCTTCTTCATTAATATTACTTCTAGTATGATGGGATTTTTCTCTATTTCCATTATTTTATTAAAAGGGGACTTTAATTTAGGTACCAGCATGTTTCTTAAAATATTATATTACTTTGGTCTGAATCCATCAGTTCCTGGTATCTTTCCTGATTTAAAGTTATTAATTATTTCCTCTATTTTTCCCACTCCATATTAGGTGCTCCATTACCTGAAGTCTGTTCCCCACATTCTTTTCTATGTAATCCATAATTTTTCCAGCTATAATCACCTGCGGTGTGCTATTTATGCAGACACTGTGATAACTGCAGATTTTTCTTCCTTGTTCTGGAGACTTTGGGCTAATGCTATCCATCATGTCCACTCTAGGTTTTGATATGGAAACCACAGGCCAGAATGGGTCAACACAACTCCAGGCATGGGATTTTCTGCACTGAAGACTAAGATTGAACTGAATTATTTTAGGAACCCAGGCCTTTCCTGGGCCCCTCCCAGGTTCCATATTCTTGTTAAAGGCTTAAAGGAGCAAGCAGATGGCTCAGGGGCAACCCTTTCTCCTTCATTCTGAATCTGATAAAGCCATCCAAGTCATGGCGCCTCCATTGATGGAATGGATGGGAAGCACTGATTTCTGGCAGTCAGGTCCTAGAAACTCAGGGGACTTGGCTTCAACTGTAATGTGAATTTGGCTTAAGTCTAGCGATGATGTTAGGACATGTGTTGTCCACCAGTCTGCTGGGAAGATGGACTGGACCAGACTCTCCAAGTTGCTGGGCTTCGGCTTTGTGTATCAGCCCTCTTGCTTGCTTGCTTGCTTGCTTGCTTGAATAACAGGATGCTAGGTTAGATCAGTCTTGGCCCAAATCAAACCTAGCAAATATGAAGCTTACAATTTTGGACATTCTGAACTTCAGATCACAATTAAAGCTGTTTTTCTGTGTCAAGGCACATTGCACTCTCAACAGGGTTCAAATTGTGCATGACATATCTGAAATACTGCTTAGAGGAATGGTGGTAAAAAGGAGAACCATGCCTTTGGGCAAGTTCTCCATATGGGTTAAGTGGCACCACACTAGCCTCTCCTCTTGTCTCCACACTAATCTCCATTCTGTGCTGATGGAGATTAAATAGCTTTGTTTGCAGTCATGAGATCGGCCATACTTTCCCAGATGTTTCATTAGTGTTGTGAAGAGAAAACCTAAACACAGTAAAAAGAAGAATAAATAAAATCCCTGCATTAATGGTGCTACATTCACAATTGATGTTGAATTTTAAAAAAAGACTTTCTGTTTGATGGTGTATTATCTGGAGCAACAAATACTTCAACATAGGCTTTAACTGCCATTGCCTGGAGGGAAACCTAAGGACATTTGAAAGAGCAATGTTCTGGGTAACTTGTAAAAGAGTATTCAGTTTGGAGTTGCTAGAGTGAAACCAAGCAAGAGGGTTTGATGTATTGCCAGAAGGCTTTTTAAAAGAGTGTGTGTGTGTGTTTGACTGTACACACATGCGCATGCACACACACACACACACAAAGAACATTATAATCAAATACAAAGGAGAGCTGCTTCATATTTTGCTGTTCAGTGGAACATGTAAACTTGTTTTCCTTTCATTAAAACTGCTCCTTGTACATGTAGCCCTTATCTAAAGACAGCACATACTGTAGATAGTGCTGCCATGCAAAGTACAGAATTAATCCACCTCAATAGAAATGTTGATATTAAAGGGGATGTGATGGTGGAATCAATCTTGCAGATGCATAGGAATGGGAAATCAGAGTGGAAAGGAGGAGGGGTGGTGTTTTTTTTTTTTTTTTACACAAATGGGTAATTGTACAGAAATGGTGATCCAAGTGTTATAACATATTTAACATGTAGTTACACTTTGCACAGTTTGTGTGCTTGAGAGCAGATAGAACTCAATGAAATGCAAGCACAACAAAGTGCCATAATGTGCCATAATGCGTAGCTGCCCCTTTCTGTCTAGTGATAATCATGTGTGTTGTTATTATGACGGACTTGGCAAAATGAGGGTTCATTCATTCCCCACAGTTTATGAAAATGTGTGCCTGGTACCTGAATTGGCCAGATGGGAGGAAGGAGAAGCATATATTAAGACAATTGTCTATAGCTGTTCAATATGTTATTTAAAACTTTCAAGGCCAGAGAAAGCTTTGGTACCTTAATTGCTGGCACCTTACTTGTCTTATGGCATGAAGACAGCAGGATTTCTGGAAAACATTCATTTCACAAAAGGTCCGATCCGCGGCGAGTCTACGCTAGTGGATCTTCTTTGCCCTCTCCGCTCGAAGTAACGCGAGACGGGGAGGGGAAACAGAGGCTAGGTGGGGCTACCTTATAAAAGGGGTAGCCTGGCGGGGCCCAGGCCTCTTCAATGGGAAGGCGTCCCCCACTCACCCACTGCATTATTCTGTACTAGTGTGAGTGTAACTGGTCGCCGTTAGGGGCCGGATAGGAATTTTTTACCTGTTCCAAATTGGCTGGAAGGAGCAGGAGTTTTTCGCCTATCCCACACTGGTGCTCGGGGGTGGCCAATTCCCTTGGGGACATGCAGAGAGCTAGAAATGGTCACACGGCGGAGGTGCATTAAGATAAGAGAATGGTGAGTCAAATTCTAAGATCCTCTGTGGGCCCATCCAACCCTCAAAGGCTGCAGATCCAGATATTACAGTGTCAGGGGAAGGATATGCTTGGAGGCCTTGCCTGGGCTGTGTGTTGCAAAGAAAGCAGCCTGGGGGCCCGGGCAGGTGGGAGGGAATTTGCTAGACCTGGTGGACCTGTGCCAACCACAGGGCCCCCAGGGGGCATAGACTCGCCCAAAGCTCTTCGGTTGGAAGGGTCCTGGGAGACCCACTGGATCCGACCTCAAAGATGCACCTGCAGGCCCCTCAGGTTACTGTTGACGGAAGTTATTTGAGTTACAAGTTCAATAAAGTGTGACCCTGGTCTTTATACCCAATACTGTTGTCTCACGTGGTTATTTCGGGCTGGGAGGGCAAAGTTATGTGCTTCCTTGCTAATGTAACTTTACTGGAACTATTATTTACTTCTATTTTAATCTACCTTTCTCCTTAAAATGGACGCAAGGCAGCTTACAATAATTAATAGACAGTATTTAAGTTAGTAACTAGAGATGGGCACGACTCAGAAAATTTTTTCGTTTTCATTTTCGTTTTCGTCTAGGGGTCCGTTTCGTTTCATTTCCGTTTTTGTGAGCTAATTTTCAAAATTTTTCATTTTCGTTTTGTTACGTAACAAAAACGAAAAACGAAAACAAAAACGAAATTTTTTTTCGTTTCTTCCCATTTAGCTCCATTAAGTGCTTTTCCAGTAACGAAAAATGAAAAACGGTTCAAAATTAGTCGTTTCGTTTCCGTTTCCGTTCCATTTTTGAACCGTTTTTCGTTTTTCGTTTCGTTACGTAACGAAAACAAAAAATGAAAACGGAAATGAAAATTTCTCTAAGTCATGCCCATCTCTATTAGTAACAATGAGGATACAATACCAAAATGATCAATAAACACAATGCAAAAAAAAAAAAACACACACACACACACATAAGCATCAGCAGGACACATTCAATGCAGTAAGGCGCAACAATCCATCCACACAGGGAAAGCCTGCCTGAAGAGAAAGGTCTTTGCCTGCTTGTGGAAGAAGAGCAAAGATGGAGCCAGTTAGCTTCCCGCTGGGGGAGTTCCAGAGTCAGGGAGCAGCAACAGAGAAGGCCCCTTTATGTGTCCCCACCAAACATACCTCTGAAGTTGGTGGGACTGATAGAACGGCCTCTCCTGATGGTCTTGAGAAGGCTGATAAAGGGAGATTCAGTACTTGAGGTAGCTTGGGCCTAAGCCAGTGGGTCCCCAGATGTTCCTGGACTGCAACTCCCAGAAGTCTTCATCACTACCTGAGCTGGCCAGTATTTCTGGGAGTTACAGACCAGGAACATCTCAGGACCCACAGATTGAGAAGCACTGGCCTAGGCTGTTTAGGACTTACTAGATTAGCAGCAAGTTTCCTTCTAAGGCACATGCATGAGGGCACATGTACAGTACCTTTGCCCTCCTCTGAGCATGGCTTTTTGCCCCCACAAACCTGTCACAAACATTTTTGTTCCGGTCACAATCTGTGGAGAGGGAGGTGCACATGCAAGCATTCAGTACAGAGCCCTCCACACTCTACAGTGGGGACAAACATTTTAGAGAGTATGTTGGTTAGAACCATCATTTCAAATTCTGCCCCAAAAAGGTATGGCAGACAGTGGAGAGATAAAGAGAAGAAAATACAGAGAAGAAAACTGCAATATCCCGACACATAATGTGCAATAAGTAATACCATCTGCTGCAGGTTATCCTTCAAGGAAAAATTGTTGGGAAGCATGGCCCAGGGCGAAGAGGAACATTCTGGCTTAAGAACTTAAGCCAGTGGTTCGCAGTGAGCACAGCTGCTCTATTTAGAATAGCTTTAGATACAAACCACTTCAGGCTACTGATCACCAAAGTTCTCTGAGGACCTGGTACTTGAAGAAGAAGACAGTGGAACTGCTGTAATAGGGAAGCTGTGTGCTCCTTGTGTCCAGACCCATTTGGCAATCTGGTTGCTGTGTTTTATACCTGCTGAAGTTTCTGGACACTTTCCATAGGCAGCTCTACACATAGTGTACATTATTGCAATCCCTCTGGAATGTAATGAAGGCATATGTCACCCTCACCACACAGATCAGATCTTTCCCAGAAGAGGTAAAGC
>JAHTLZ010000074.1:10119210-10132077 GCA_023846285.1 Phrynocephalus versicolor | reverse complement strand
ACTACAAAATTAACAATTCATGCTCAACAGGTGTCATTATGTTTGATAGACAGGAACCAAAAACATTATGATTTTTGATGAATTTTCTGATTCATGTTTGCCCATCTCTATTTTGGAATAATACCGTCCCCCCCCCCTTTGTTTGTCTCCTGCCACAATGGACATCTTCATTGCTAGTTAGACTCTGGATGTTAGCAGTGACATTCTGTTACATCCAAAACATTCTAACAGCATCTCCAGCAAGTAAAGTCTTTTCTTCCCTGCACTCCTTTCCCACTTATTTTCAGAATCATAGGTCAGGAGAATCTAATCATGAAGTTGGAAGGGGTCTATAAGGACTCCTGACAGACCATTGTCTACATTTCTTCTGAATGTTTCAAATGTTGGAGCACTCGCCACCTCTCAAGGTAAGTGATTCCATTGTTGTACTGCTCTAACAGTTAGGAAGTTTTTCCAGATAGTCAACTGAAATCTGCCTTCCTGCCACTTGCCTTTACCTTAAATGATCAGCAGTAGTAAACCACATTTTCCATTTCTTATTGTGTTCTAGCCCAGGGCTGTTCAACTTTGAACAGGCCGAGGTCAACTTTTTCTGGCCCAAAATGCCTGAGGGCTACTACACTAAAACCTCTACTTACGAATGTTATCCATTCCGAGCACATGCTCATAAGTAACAAAAACATTGTAAGTAGAGCAGCGGTTTCCCATAGGAATGCATTGAAAATCAATTAATCTGTTCTGGAAGGAACAGATTTCAATGCGCCATGGCCCTTGAACTGCCCCGCTCGACTGAGACAGTGGACTACTTTTGAACCTTTCGCAGACTACCAGTAGCCCACGGTCTACTTGTTGTGTAGGCCTGTTCTAGCCTTTTGTGTTTTAGGTGCTTTTTGATTTCTTTATACCTCTGCTTGAGCACTTCTCTTTTTTTGGTCACTCTCTCAACTGAAGAACTCATATCCTCAAATCCTTCTGTCTTCTTTTCTAGTAGCCTGTGATGAGGTCCTTGTTACCACCCCACACAGTGGAAACACATATGTATAGCAGTGCACAATGCACATTACAGTATTGCAGTGAACTTTTTGCACCATTTTTGTTGCTTTTTTCACCTTAACGGAAGAGTATCTGGTCACCTCTAATCTGATTTTATTGCCTGGCTATGATCCTAGTGTCATTCAATTAAAATTGGGAGATGCAAGATTCAAAAGTGCCTCCTTAAATATGTAGTAAGGTATAAAATACCCATGCAACTAAAATGCCCATTAATGCAGCAACAGGGCAGAATGGATAGATAAAGAAACTCAGGTGAAAATCACAAAGGCTAAAATTAGGTTTGTCTGTCCATCCCTAGATGATTATCCAGTCTTACAGATGTAGCAAATTACTATCAATGTTGCATTATCTCTGTTATGAGAACTATGAGTTCATTTTATTTTTTTTCCTCGAGGCGACATGCTCACACAAGAGAAGTAATAGTAATCTTTCCCATAGGCAGGTGGCTTGGCGATGCTGTAAGACCAAGATCATGAATATACAGCTGCGTGGGTCAAGACACCCACAGATTACTCGGGCCACGTGGCTGAAGCTTCATTTCCTGTACGGATAGCTACTATCGTTCCAGGTCATGTGCATTTCTCCCGTTCATGGGTCAGATCTTGCTTACATGAATAATCTATTCGCCTCACTGCTTGCTGTAATGATTATTAAAGGAAAAAAAACCCGTGTAGAATGGACGTGGAAACATCTCGGCGTGATAGCCATCATAAACAAAGGAGCCCATTGTGAAACACAGACTCGCATGAAACATTGGACTCCTTGTTATTAAGACAGACAAGACAGATAACAACCTAACCTCCAAAAATAGGAAAAAAAGGAAAATAGGAGCTGCCTTTAAAAAAAAAAATTCTCTGGAATTCTTATTTATCAATGATACAGAGCGTTGTGGAATCTGGAAGACTTATCGCTCTCATGTGGCATAAGATTTCTGAGGAATGCACAACCTGTAAGCTCTTTGGGGCATGTCCATTTGGAAGCCTGATCGGGTGGGTGTGTGAAGCAATGCCTGTGTGGAATGATGGAGAGAGGGTGGCAGAATTTGTAAGCAGAGAACACTGTGGCGCAGAGTGCCTCTGTCTCCTTGGCCCTTGGCCCCATCTGGTTGGAAAATATAATAGGAGAGCAGGACTCCTCCTTACTAACACACTTTGATTGTCCCCAGAAATACTCAGTCAATGGTTCACACTCTCATCATCGGCTTTCTAGAAAGCAAGGTTATTGAACAGCTTTGTGCAAATATGATATAATGAGGAGGATGAAAATGGCGAGAAGAACATTAACAAAGCGGATAATGCAGGGCATGAGTCAAGTGGATAGAGGGACGCTCTTCTCCCTCTCCCAAAATACCAGAACTAGGGGACATCCACTCAAATTGAGGGCTGGGAGAGTGAGAACAGACAAAAGAAAATATTTTTTCACCCAGCATGTTGTTAGTCTGTGGAACTCCCTGCCACAGGAGGTGGTGATGGTAGCTGGTCTGGATGCCTTCAAAAGGGGATTGGACAGATTTCTGGAGGAGAAGTCCATCTCAGGTTACAAACCATGATGGAGATGTGTCATCTCCAGCCTTAAAACCAGGGTACTTCGAGGGCCAGATGCAGGGGAGTGGTATCAGGAGACAGAGATCTAGTGTCGTGTGCTTCCAGCGGCATTTGGTGGGGCCACTGTGAGATACAGGAAAGTGGACTAGATGGGCCTTTGGCCGGATCCAGCATGGCTCTTCTTATGCTCTTAAGTTCTTAAAGTGCAACAAGGAAGCAATAGAATTAGACTTTTTGCTTCGCCTGATTTTTATTTCAGCAGAAGAAATAATCTATGGATTATTTGTGTCTTCCATCTCCAAATTCAAGCATGAGGTGCCCCTCCCCCGCCAAAAGAAAAGCAGGACTAAAAAATAATAAAGTATTGCAGGGACAGTCTGTGACCTTTATCTTTTCTCGAACGAAAACAAAAACATGGCTCAGAATTACATTAATAGAGAATATGATTCATGGCTAGCACAGCAAAGCATTTCCTTATTGGAAGGCTGAAAGAAAAGTCTTCATTCAAGGACGTCCATTTTAGATCCATTCATATTTTATAAGGATGCGATGGATTGTTTATTTTCGAGCGAGAGTTACTGTAAAAATTATTTTTATTTCCTTCGGGCCTCAGGGCTTTGGCACCAAAGAATAATAAATCTCCCTCTGCATGCTGAGGCATCAGATTGTGTTCCTGCTTTCAGCAAGAAAAATATACACAGTATATTGGATTTAGGATCGCTTGTCTGCTTGACCAGCAGGTCCCCACATACATATGGCAAATAAGAGAAGATGCTTCTCCAATCTCTGAGCACTCCTGCTTCTGCCCCAGAGTGGTAAAGATATGGAACGAAGCACTGTCAAAACACAAAGAAGTCAGAACATTCTCCCAAGTTTTGTAACACCAGTGAAGAAAATGTTGTCTAGAGAAACTTTTAGATTAGCAGCAACCATGGCTGTGCAAGCAATGTTTCGAGATAATACCAAAAAGGATATTAGTATCTCATCCAGCAAGATTCAGCTCCACATCCCACCTCAGTTCATGATACGGAAGCAGCCTTGTGAGATGCCACGTTCATTCATCTCCCCTTCCTACATTTTCAAAAAGGATATGAAATTGTTAAGGTGGGGGAAGACCGCAGCCAACAATGCATAGGAATTACACTTTGACTATTCATATTTGTGTCTCTGAGGATTCAAATATGAATATTGGCAGTAAAGGTGCTGATACTGTTCATTGTGTTGCATCGTTACAGTCGTGATCGACTCTTCGTGACCCCATGTCAATGGAGTTTTCTTGGCAGGAATACTGGAATGGTTTGCCAGTTCCTACTCCAGGCACCTACAGCACCTGGTATTCCCTGGTGGTCTCCCATCCAAGTACTAGCCAGGGCCGACCCTGCTTAGCTTCTAAAATCAGGCGAGATTTGATGTGCTTTAGGGCATCTAGGCAGCAATACTGCTCATTACCCTCCCCTAAAGTGGACTGCCCACTTAACATTCTTAGCATTAGAGATGGGCACGAAATGTCAAAATTGAGTTTCGTGTTCATTATTCGGGCCTGATTCATTCCATTTCTATTTTTTGGGCCCCCAGGGCCTGCTTCATTTCTGTTTCTTCATTTTTTGGGTGCAGCAAGCTGTGGCCGCAGGGAGCCCTCCCGGGGCTGGGCGCCACCGGAGCCAGAGGCATGCGGGCTGGGAGAGTGTTTCCGCGGCTGTGGGGAGGCCTCCTGGGGCCAGGGCAAGCCTCCTGGGAGAGCCGTCCAGCAGCCACAGGGAGCCCTCCCGGGGCCGGGCATCGCCGGAGCCAGAGGCACACCTGCCAGGAGAGCGATCCTGTGGCCATGGGGAGCCCTCTTAGAGCCGGGCGCTGCTCCGGTCCCCACCCACAACAGGTTCTGGATATGGGAAAGGGTTTATAATGTGTGGGTCTGCAGATGAACCAGGAAGTAGAGCAGCAAGAGACTCAGTAAGGGGCATTACTTCTTGGCCTGGAGCACCACCGAGCGCCGCCCTCCCTTGGGCCCCCTCCCCAAGGACCGGTCTGCCATTCCGTCTGCCACCCACATTGGGTCGCTACCCCGGAGCCCCATGAAGTGCCGCCCTAACGGGCCCTTCTCCCCGGGAACCACTCCTCCCTGGAAGCTGCCACCCCAGCAGACCGCCTCCCTGCACCCCCCGGACCTAGACTCGGGAAACCTGTGAGGGGTGCTGCTGCACTCCCCCCGTGCTCCAACAATGCCCTCCGCTCCTGCTTCCGAGCCGGCCGCACCATCGCCGCTTCGTCATGTGGCCAAGATGGTGCCGGGCGCAGCCGAGCTCCAACATCCTCCCCTCCAAAGCCTGCCGAGTGCTGACAAAGAGGCCAAGATCCTGGAGCCCAGCCCTCATAAGGGCTCAGATCCCACCTCTTCTTGAGAGACTGGCAAAGTCTTGTGTCGGCTCCAGTGGGGAGGGGGCAAAGAGGCTTCACCAGGCCTAGCCCCCTCTCGCCACCCTCCGCTTGTTGAATGACAGCCCGGCAGGCTATCATTCACCAATAGGAGATGGCTGGACAGGGGGCTGGGATCCCACCTCAGCACACGGAGGCGGGATCCCAGCCCCCTCTTGCCATCCTCTGCTGCTCCATTTTTCATCGCGCAAGTGGTGTGACTCCAGTAACGGAAACAAACAGAACCAAAGAAAATTTTCTTGGTTCTGTTCGGTTCGATCCTGCCCCATCGCAACGATCGTTATTCGTACCGTTATGTAACAGAATGAATAATGGAGAACGGTAACAAAAAAGGTGTCACTTCGTGCCCATCTCTACTTAGCATGGCTTGTGGGGCCACAGTCATCCAAGTGGTGCCAATCACAGTAGGAGGCCGCCTGGCTCCTCACCTCATTGCACAGCTGGCCCTTTCACTTTACCCTCCCAGGATGAAATGAATAGGTGAGATGACTTATTGGGTTGAAAACCGGGTCACGCTTTATTGAGTACAATGCATATTAATTGGTGCTGACAAGAGGGGGCTGCTGTAATTGTGGGGAACCATTGGCCCTGAGGTTTCAGAGAGGCCCTGCCCAATGGCATCATAAAGGTGGGTGAGTTCCACGGCCCCAAGGAGGTGCTGTCCCCAGGTGGCACCCCTTCATCTGGCTGAATCTATACCATCCACTCTTTTTTCCTCCAGGGGGAATTCACCATAGCACAATTTCTGGATGCTGATCTTTGGGGATGCATAGGATGTGGCAGACAAATTGCATTCACCTTTGTCTGCAGTTGGAGAGGGATGTTTTGAACCTCATTTTCGTAGCATTTCTTCATTAGTGATATGATCCAGAGCTGAGATGCAAAGGATTTTTCTAAGGCAATGTTTTTGGAAAACACGCAACTGGTTGAGCATCTCCACATTTCACAAGCATATATTGCAGCAGATATAGAAATACTCTTGAAGAGCTTTATCTTTGTGGCGGTATGTGCAGCTGCTGTTGACCAAATGAAGGACATGTGCTGAAATAAGGCTGAGGCCATTCCAATTCGGCAGCTGATGATGGACTACCTATTATGTGTCTTTCATATGAATCAATAGCATCACATAGACTTTGTCTTTATAATCACTTATAACCTTCTGTGATTATATTGAAACTATGTTTTCAATGTTAGTTTCCATCACTCATAACTTTACATGGAATTTTACTATCCTTTTAACTGCTTGCGTTCTCTTGTAACTTTAATGTAATGTCTATTAATGCTGTAAGATGCCCCTCAATTCCCTGTTCTGAATACTTGAACATGTTTTAATTGTACTGGACTCTCTATTATCCCTCATTACTATAAGCTTCCTACAGTCCTTTTCCAAGGAGAAAGGAGGGGCAAAAATACTCCAAAATACATAAAACAAAAAATAAATAAGTAAATGGGTAGCATGTTGTTTGTCTGTGGAACTCCCTGCCACAAGATGTGGTGATGGCATCTAGCCTGGATGCCTTCAAAAGGGGATTGGAGAGATTCCTGGAGGAGAAGTCCATCACAGGTTACAAGCCATGATGGAGATGTGTAATCTCCAGCCTTAAAACCAGGGTACTTTAAGGACCAGATGCAGGGGAGTGGTATGAAGACACAAATACCTAGTCTCGTGCACTCCCGGACACATTTGGTGGGGCCACTGTGAGATATACAGACCTAATCCAGCATGGCTCTTCTGTTCTTAAATTAGGGATGGGCACAAAAGAGAAAAATCAAGTTGTGTTTCATTTTGTTTCTACTGGTGTTTTGTTTTGTTTCATTTTTTAAATGAAGTTTTGTAAAATCCTATAAATTCATAATGAAATGAAACAATAACAAAACAATTTGTTACTGTATAAAATGGCTCCCCTGGGTCCTAGAGGTACTAAACTTGGTGGGTAGTTGTTTTTTTTTTTCAAGGGAGACATTTTACAGAGTAACAAAATGTTTCATTTTCAAAGGGGGGGAAAAAGGAAGCATTTTGTTTTGTTTTGTAACAAAACGCTGTTTCCCGTTTCATTGCATTTTGAAGCGTTTTGAATGCTTACGCAACGACAAAACACCCTCTTGTTTTGTGTAAGGTGCCCGTCTCTAGTAGAAATGGGATGGAGCCGACAGACAAAGAGGCATGCAAACATGACAATCGTGGGAGCTCCCATCTGTGTGAATTCCCTCCTTTGGGGGTGTCTCTCTTCCTTTCACTGCCTCCTCCTTATATATGGTTCCCTTGGTGAGTTGCTCTGAGAGTTGCTAATGGCTGTGCTTGTACTGCCCTGACAAGGACTCCCTTGGCAGTTATGCCATGCTCTCCTTTCAGCATCTGATCTACTATCTTCTCCATCCTTTGGTGCTTATTATTTCTGATGTGAAGGGAGTAAGTACTTTAATACCATCACCAGAGCCATTTATTGAGAATGTTTTTTTCCCCCTTCCACTCTCATCTTCTGAATAGCATGATTTAACATATTAATGTGCTGGGGGGGAAAATCCAGACAGCCTCCTTTAGGGATTATAAAGGAGGAAATGATGAGATACATGCAGCCTTAATGATCCATCCTGATCTGAGCATATTGATAAGAAAAAGCCTTTTAGGAATGAATTTACAACCTGCATGCGAGAACTGCAGCCCTATAATTATAAAGCAGCCTAAAGGCTTCAGAGTAATTAAGGGAGGAGCCTGAGTGCCCTAATTAAGATTCTTTTTCTTCCATCAAGTCCCACAGCTTTGGCCAGCTGACCTTCGGGTGAGGGACTAAACCAGTTTAAAATTGAATTTGCTAGGAAGAGTTTTATTTTGAAGTAAGAGCATGAGTTTGAATGTATCAGGCCAAGAAGTAATGTCCCTTGTTGTGTCTCTTGCTGTTCTACTTCCTGGTTCATCTGCGGACCCAGGGCTGGTGCTTCCATTAAGGTGAACTAGGCAGTTGCCTAGGGCACCAAAATGGAGAGAGGGTGCTGGCCAGCCTGCTGCTGTCCCCCGCCGCCCCACCACCACCGGCCACCGCCGTCCATCCCCCCACTGCCCGCCAGCCGCCAGCCGCCAGCCGCCAGCCGCCCGCCATCCCCCGCGCCCGTCACCGCCCCTGTGCCTGTCGCCGTCCCCCGCCATCAGCCGTCCCCGCGCCGCCCCCGCCTGCCCCCACCCTGCCCTCCCACCACACCCTGCCCTGCCCGCCCGCCCGGCCGCACCACCCACCACCCCTCGCAAAAAAAAAACCTAGCACCGGCCCTGTGTGGACCCACACATTATAAACCCTTTCCCATATCCAGAACCTTTTGTCCAATTTCTAAAGTGTATGGCTTCCCTGTTGCACTGGTGGGGGAAAACAGATAGCAGTCAAAACTGCCAGACAGAGGAGGAGAAGAGAGAAAGAGATCCCACAGGCATCTGGTTGCCCAATGTGGGAACAGACCTCTGAAGAAGACGGGCCCCTGTATTCATGCTAGTGGGGACCCAACATGTTCTTAAATCAGAGCAGAGCCAAAGGCCACCACTCCAGGACATCTACAGAAGTTAACATTTTCTTTGCTGACCCCAGTTTATGGGCTCGTTAGTAGAGATGGGCACGACTCAGAAAAATTGTTCATTTTCGTTTTCGTTTTCGTCTAGGGGTCCATTTCGGCTCATTTCCGTTTTCGTGAGCTAATTTTCAAAATTTTTCGTTTTCGTTTCGTTGCGTAACGAAAACGACAAACGAAAATGAAAACAAAAAAATTTCGTTTCTTCCCATTTAGCTCCATTAAATGCTTTTCCAGTAACGAAAAATGAAAAATGGCTCAAAATTAGTCGTTTCGTTTCCGTTTTCGTTCCAGTTTTGAGCCGTTTTTCGTTTTTCGTTTCGTTACGTAACGGAAACGAAAAACGAAAACGGAAACGGAAATTCCGCTAAGTCGTGCCCATCTCTACTCGTTAGGCTTACACAATGTATTCTAGTGGAGTCACTTATCTCATGATGTTGCACGGGGCAAGTATTTGTTCAGCTGCTAAAATGCTAAGCCCTTCTGAGCCCGAATGGCCAACCACTTGCTCCTCACTTGAGTGGAAATCCATTAATGTCTTTTTCAAAAGTCAGATTTTTCTTCAGGTGGGTCTCCTTGAGTCCCTGAAATCCTTTCCCAAGCCTGCAAGAACTTTGCAAGCATCCCTGGCTTTCATATAACCCAACTCTGGGCATGTTGATATTCAACAGAGGGACAGTGGGAACATCTCCCATGACAGACATAGCTGTAATCTGGTGGATACAGATGACCCAAGTGTGCCTGCTATGCTTAGGGTTTGGTGGAATGTTCTCACATTTGACCCCTGCAGTTGTCCTTTGCACAGGGTGACCTGCCCATATGTAGGCCTACAGTGAATGCACAGCCCTGCCCTTGCACATCCTTAATTAGTCAGCAACCCTTCAGTGCACAGGTGCCTCTAGTGTTCTGTAACTGTATTCTGTTCAATGGGGCTGAAGAACTTTCATGAGTGAGAACCTTGCTTTCATCAGGAACCCATGCGCTGGGCACTCTGTAATTGTCTTCAACAACCACAGCCCTTTGTAGACTGCAGAGCCCAATGTACAAAGGTCTGGAATATTGCCCAGTGTGAGCAGATATTTTGGCAAGGGCTTAAAAGTGCTCCTGTGTCCTCAGGGCCACTTTAGCCCTTATATATATCCAAACACACAAAACCTTGCGCTGGGCTATAATATTTTTGCAATTACACATTTTATCTTGCATTGCAGATCAGTAGCATTTATACAATAAAATTTGATTTATGCGGATGACACAGATGACCGTGCTACTTTGGGACAGGGTGGTTCTGCTCATGGGCCGACTGAGTCCAAACAGACATGGTGTGTGGCCATACTTTCTATCACACACTAACACAGATCTGGGGATGTATGTGATGCCTATGTGGAAGAACACACCCCAGTGTCTAGACTGATGGGCCCTTCATGAGTTCTCCTTTCATTGCTGACCTCATCTGGTACTCAGATGTCATTGGTGGCTCTAAGAAGCTGTAACATGCAGAACAGCCACATCTGAACAAACTGCATGATGTGTGAGTTAAAGTAGATGGAGGCAATCCAAAGAGCTCAACATTCATTGTCTTTATAGGATATAACTATCATGTCCCTCCTCCTATCCATCAGTCAGACCCTCTGTCTGTCCATCTGTCCATCCTTCCATCCATCTGTCCATCTGCCTGTCCATCCATCCATCCATCCATCCATCCATCCATCCATCCATCCATCCATCCATCCATCCATCCATCCATCCATCCATCCATCCATTAGTCTCGGTCTCTTAGTTTGCTAGTCCATCCATATGTTTATTGTGTGTGTTTGCAGCCATTACTGTGGCCTACATGGCTGCCTCTTTCTTAAAAAAAGAACAATTGAGAAGAAACAGGAAAGAAGCACAGTCCAAGAACACCAATCAACACATCATAGAATCATAGAATCATAGAGTTGGAAGAGACCTCAAGGGCCATCCAGTCCAACACCCTGCCATGCAGGAACCCCCATCACAATCTTTCCGACAGATGGCCATCCAGCCTCTGCTTAAAAACCTCCAAAGAAGGAGACTCAATCACCCTCCGCGGGAGCATATTCCACTGCCGAATAGCTCTAACTGTCATGAAGTTCTTCCTACTGTTCAAATGGAATCTCTTTTCCTGTAGTTTGAAACCATTGCCCCGATTCCTGGTCTCTGAAGCCATGGAAAACAAACCTGTTCCCACTTCAATATGACATCCTTTCAAATATTTAAACATAGCTATCATATCCACTTTCAGTCTTCTTTTAGAGAGGCTAAGCATTCCCAGTTCCCTAAGCCGTTCCTCATAAGACATTTCCTCCAGACCCTCAACCATCCTGGTAGCCTTCCTCTGCACCCGCTCGAGTTTGTCAACATCCTTTTTAAATTGAGGCGCACAGAACTGGACACAGTACTCCAGATGGGGTCTGACAAGAGCAGAATAGAGTGGAACAATTTGTTATTCAGAAAATCCAGAATAAGGGGCAGGAAGATCTTTTGCTATGTCTGGCTGACTTTCACTGTATGTCTCCTTACTGGTTGATTTGCTACAAGCATCATTGCTCAGCATCTCCCCTTAAAAAAAAAACCCACCCAACTCTGAGTTTCTGCACATATGGTCATAAACTCACACATGATGTTTGTGTTGCAAGTTTCCCACCCATTTAGAGATGGCAGAAAGGGTGAACTTTTGGCACTCCAGATGTTTTTTAGACTAGAATGCCCACATTCCTTTATTGTTAATTTGTTAGCAATACAGTTTGGGGATCTGGGCATTATAGTACAGAATTTCTGGAGCCTCCTGGTTTTCCCCCAACACACTCACCCACGGATCACAGGAATATGCATGGTCATTCTGACTCCCCCCCCCCATAAGCAACATATTCAATTTGCAAGCTGCAGAAATGAAATAGTATTTCCAATGAACTGGAGAAGTAAGAATGTGTTGTGGTGACCTTCTCAGTGCCAGCTAAAAGTTCTCCACCACTGCGACGGGTGAACATTTCCAGGAACAGAGATGCCCCACCAGTATTCCTGCCCCCACACTCTAGTTCATTTTTAAAAAACACAGTTTGACAACTAGAGGGCACAAGGGGACTTCACTGTTTTAAAGCAAACAAAGAAAAAGATGAGGTTTGGATCACTGGTGTGGCCCTCCAGATCCACCAAGGGTGTGTGGCTTCTAGACCACCTGAGATTACTTACCCCTGTTTTGTACCTCTTTCACTACATGGTTGGTGGAAAAATCCATACACAAAGACCCAAGGACTGTAGTGAAGCTCAGAATGAAAACAGGTGTAGATGGCCCCATTAATGCCCCAGCATGTCAAACATGAAAATCCTCTCAACACCACAACATTGGACCCTGACCTGGATTGAGATTTCACATTGGACCTTGAGGTGATCAGTGGTGCTTTAGAAAGCAAGTCACACCCACTCTTCAATTCGATCCGTTTCCAAAGAAATAGTGAGTCACAACAATATTCTCTCCATATTACTTCCCACAGCTGGGCTTTGCTCTTTGTCATTTGCTTCCTCTCAAAGCTGAGGTCCAGCAGAATGTGCTGAGAGAGAGCCGAGTCTGTGTCATTTGGGGTTCTGTGGAAAATCAGTTTGTAATGTAATGTTTTCCCTCAAGAACTGGAACAAGAATTTATGGAACCAGTGGTCCACAAATAAGATTCCTGGACACATTTGGTTCCCAAAACTGTCTCTAAGCTTAGGTGGGATGTGGGGCACCTGACTACAAAATCCTTGTCTTCTACACATTTTTGCTATAAGACATCTGCCAGTTGTATCAATTACTTGTACCTGCAATTGTAAGAAATAGTTCCCAATAAGTATTGTTTTTCTGTTTCTAGTTTCATGCATGAGATAAATGCATTTTTTAAATAAGAAAAAAAGAAAGAAAGAATCAGAACAGGAATAATGGCACCCTGTCACCTGCCTGGCTATGATCAATGTTTTTAATTTTCAGTATTTATCCCTGCTTACTCTCTGGAAAGGTTAGAAAACAAAATAATAATCATTATACTCAAGCTGCTGAGAATAAGCTGCTCCCTCTCAGCATCTTTTTTAAATAAATAATAAACATGCTCATTCCTTGTTAGGTACCGTAGGAGCATAACCATATTTCATTGTCTTTCCTATTTAGCAATATGTGAGCATTTTCTGTTTATTGGTATCCATGATTAGGTCATCAACATATGCAGTGTTTTGAGAAATTCTGTGCTGACCAGTACTAAAACATCTATCTATCTATCTATCTATCTATCTA
>JAHTLZ010000074.1:10099092-10113220 GCA_023846285.1 Phrynocephalus versicolor | reverse complement strand
CTTCTTCTTCTTCTTCTTCTTCTTCTTCTTCTTCTTCTTCTTCTTCTGTGAGATTGCAAGAAGCCTACTTGGAACTGATAACACCAGATACAGCTGACAGAAAGCAAAGAGGAAGGTGATCATGTCATCACTGTCACTGGAGCAATGGCATAAAATGGCAGCAACAGTGTGTGGCATCTACCCGTTTTGACTGTTGAACTCCTGCACCTCTCACCTTGGTAATTGTGCCCAGACTAACTAAGCAGTGTGCACTATGGTTCCATAACATTGGTCCTTGTCATAGGTAATTCATAAATCACATTCTTTTTTACAACATTTGCACAGTACATCCTTTAATGTTTGAAACAGCTGTAAAGCTGTTGACCAAGAATGGTTGGCGGGAATGCATCTCAGTAATGTTAATGGAATCAATGGCCAGAGCTAGTTCTTTTCCAATTTCCCCCATAAAGTGAGAAGAGATTCAATAAATAAAATGAATACATACCCGGTGAGCCTTCCTTGGAGAGTGAACAAGGGCAGGGAAAGTTTTTGGACCATAACTTTCAAAATAGTGCCTTATCCACTAGCTGGTTGGTGTAATTTGGGAATGTAGAAGCAACTCTTTACATCTCTGTTCCAGAGCCAAGAAAGCATGGCGGAAATGGCTGCCTTCACCTGTACCTGCCTACTACACTTTGCTGGGCCAGGACATGCGCACAAGGACATCTAAAGAACCACTCAAGAAAGGGATAGGTCCATGTGGAAAAACGGGTCAGCCCTACAGATGTTTCAGTCCCAAAGCATGAAGCTCACACCATCACAGGGAGAACCAATGAACAGACTGGGAACCAGGGAAGATGGTGGCTCACAGACATAAAATGGTGGATCACTGCCCAGTTAATAATAGCCACTCAGCAGCAGAATGGGTCTTGTCACCCAATCTGAACTTTCAGGGCACTTCCCAGCTTTTCAGCTAGCTGAATAGTTTGCTATGGTGTTATCAGGATGAAAGGAGGACTGCTGGCAGGATGGCACATTGGTTCCTCCTCCTACTCCCCCTCCAGGTGCCCCCAGATTTCTGCACACCCCTGGGCAAATGCACTCTTCCACCCCTCCCTAGCTACGCCAGTGCTTTCCTCTTTCACTTTCTTACTTGTATGCAAATGTTAAAACATTCCACCAATTCCTTAATAAAATTCTTACAAGCTACAACAAGGAATAGGCTTTCTGACTTGGTTCCATACATTAATTTCCCACTGTTCTCTTTTGTTCCAGTGCAGGAAGAAAGAAATAAAAACCTGAACCATGTCATATTTTGGAAATTTGCAGACCTGGCCATTTTTCTGATTAATACTTCTTTCAACAGAAGATAAACATATTGCCACTTATGAGTTGGCATGACTTTTTCCATATTGGAAGGCAAGCTGAAACTGTTAGCTGCTGCTAAATGGACCCATGGTCTGTTTCCCCTGGTATTTCTAAACAGACGGCATGCCGGAAATGCTGGATAGATTATGAGATCCAATATTTTTTGACTGACTTCAAGCCAAGTTTAGAAGGTTTGGGCTTTGAATCAAGTTCCAAAATATTTAGGATCCATGTTTAAACGAAAATATGTTTTGAGGTCCTTTTCTCATTACAGTGGATTATTTTAGTCGGTGTAATTAAATAGAAAAACCACAATGTGTTTGTGAAAGTGTTACCAGAGATATTAGACCTAATTCACCAAGCAGCAATCACTGCTGAGTCACCAAAAGGGAAGAATGAGAACAATGAGGTATTCCTGCTGGAAAAAGCTTTTCTTCAAGAAGCCCATAGTCGTTCTTTGACAATGGGAAGAGAAGAGATGGCCTGAGCACATCCAATCTCATCTGATCTTGGAAGCTAAGCAGGATCAGGCCTGGCTAGTACTTGGATGGGAGACCACCAGGGAATGGCAGGAGCTGTAGGCACCCAGAGCAGGAACTGGCAAGCTACTCCAGTATTCCTGGCAAGAAAACTCCATGGACATGGAGTCATGAAGAGTCAGTCATGATGGTAACGGCACAACAAATGAAATTGGTGGTTGGTCTCAAGGAGTGGATGGCTCAGTCTGGCAATTCATGGCCAGAAGTGTCCTGGATGAAGTAATTAGTAAGAAAAAAATTCATTAAGAAATCTTTATTTGACATTCTCTGCGATCTATCAGCTTTTTCAGACCGCAACACTTGTTACCTGCCAGCTAATGGTTTTACTATGGAGACCAATAAAATAAATACTCAGCTCAGCTTCATGCATATTAACACAGATATTTCAATGCATTCCGTGGGGCTTATTCCAAAGCAAATTTGAACAGAATTGCTGCTCAAGATGATAACCTTGCGCTCCTAGGAGAATAGTTTACATGCCACAGGATGGTACAGAACTGTCAGTTCAGTGGAGCAGAAGGAACATTACAAACAGGACAACACAGCCATCGCCTGCAGTGTTTTGATGCAGTGGTGAGAAGATCAAACACCAACACTCTAATCACTGGTGGTTTTCTACCAGGAGAGTCTATTGGTGATATTCTGGGAGTGCTGGGTGGCAGTAATGGAAGACACAGCCTCTAGAACTGCTGCATACTCAGTGGTTGGAGTTCAATTCCCACTGTGGCTTCTTGACTACTGCTGCTGCTGCTGCTGCTGCTGCTGCTGCTGCTGTTGTTGGTAGTAGTAGTAGTAGTAGTAGTAGTAGTAGTAGTAGTAGTAGTAGTAGTAGTAGTATCCCCTGAGAGACCAATGGCATGCCTAGTAGCTGTTGCAATTAATTCCCTCTCACTGGAAGCTGTGGCAGGGGCAAGGGAGAGCAGTGGGAGGGAAAGAAGAAAAAGGAGCTTGCCTCACCTCCCACCCTGGTCACAACAATTTAGCAATACACTCTCTGTGCACTAGAGATGGGCATGAATTGAAAAAAAAATGATGTTTTGGTTTTTCGTTTTTCATTGTGTGTCCGTTTTGGTTTGTTTTCATTTTTATTGTGAATTTTCGTGGTTCTGTTCGGTTCGTTCCAATTTCATCATAATTTTCGTTATTCATTTCGAATAATGGAATGAATTTTTTTTTTCATTTCGTGCTCATCTCTACTGTGCACATACCCCAGTTAGACTGGGATATTTACTGCAAGGCAATGAAGGAGAGGGAAGAAAGAGCTGTATCTATCTACACTTTAGAGTGTGGTGGGGAAATTGCTTGTTGTTGTTTTTTTAGCATGCAGCAGCCAGGCTAAGAGGCACTCTGGAGATGACAATGATGACAAGAACAACAAGAAAAACAAAAAACAAGCATATAATAACAGCAACAGGACTGGGGGCCTTATAAAATAAAATTTAAATTTTAAAAAAAGCACCGACCTGGCCTCAGGGACTGCCCAGTCGGTGCTCTAAAACAAAAAAAACAAAAATCAAAAAAATTAAATGAGAGCCGACCTGGCCCCAGGAGCCATGCAGTCGGCACTCTAAAACAGAACAACAAAACAACAAAACAACAAACAATAAAAAGAATAAGTTCAAAAAATTAACCCAGCGCCGACCCGGTCCCAGGGGGCACGTGGCCAGCACTTTAAAATAAAAAATAAATAAAAAATAAACCCAGCTCCGACCTGGCC
This sequence comes from Phrynocephalus versicolor, assembly GCA_023846285.1. Lineage (NCBI taxonomy): Eukaryota > Metazoa > Chordata > Lepidosauria > Squamata > Agamidae > Phrynocephalus > Phrynocephalus versicolor. Next base: position 10,109,617 of record JAHTLZ010000074.1, on the reverse strand, counting down.
CCAGGGGCTGCGCAGTCGGTATTTTAAAATAAAAAATAAATTTAAAAACCCCCAGCGCTGACCTGGTCCCAGGGGCCACACGATCGGCTCTTTAAAATAAAATTAAAATTAAAAAAAAAATAAACTCAGTGCCAACCCGGCCCTAGGGGCCATGCAGTCGGTGCTTTTAAATTAGAAAATAAAATAAATAAATAAACCCAGCACCAACCAGGTGCCTGGGGCCATGTGGTCGGTGCTGGAAAAATGAATAAAAAATAAGAAAAAATAAAATGGAGGTGCGGGGAAGCTAGCACCTCTAGAGGCGCTGGACCCAAGCCAGTGCCTCCAAAAGCCCCTGCTGCTGCCACCTCTGCCAATGCCACCACCTGGTAAGGTAAGTTGTCAGACTCAAACCAGCTTGGCTTGGTTTGGGTTTGTACGGATTTTTTAAAAAATTCGTACAAACCCAAATCAAACCGAACCAAGGGTGGACCCGAAGCAGAAGAACCTGAACCATCAGTTTTCTGTTTCGTGCCCACCTCTACTCACATGTATTACCACAGTTGGCAATTAGAGGAACCCAGAGACTGTGCTATGAATACTTGTTAGCAAAGAATACATAGCATAGTCGCTGGTGGCCTCTAATGGCCATTTCTGGTAATGCACGTGAAAATATTTTTTCTGGGATTTGTTTTCTTTTATCATGCTATATATATAGTGTTTCTTATTATCCACGCACAGTTTTCAGTATCCAGGACAGGCTTGGAACCAATCCCCATCTGATACGGGGGTCCTACTTGACTTTGAATAAAGAAAACCCCAGTGAAACCTGTTTGGTCTTTCCTAAACCTCTTTCCCCTTTCTGTATCCACTGTACTGGAAACTCAATAAAATGCTTAAGAAAAAAAAAAAGATTTTTTTTAACCTTCAAATTTGGAGTATTTCTCCAAAGCAGTGTGGCGTAGAAGGCTGCTTTGTGACTACAGCAGCAATAGACATAGGTTCCGAAAAAGCTAATCCTGAATATCTAGCCTTTGATTCTTGAAAACAAAATAATTGTTGGGTTGCTTACCATCTTTAGCACAACATGATACAGAACTGCTGGGTGGTTCAATGTTTTAGGTCCCTGGCTGCAAGAGATTTCCCACGGTGTCTTCTTGATAGGGGCTGGACTGAATTATCTATAGGGTACCGTTTCTATGCCTAGATGCCCTCAGCACATCCGATCTCGCCTGTTTTCGGAAACTAAGCAGGGTCGGCCCTGGTTAGTACTTGGATGGGAGACCACCAGGGAATACCAGGTGCTGTAGGCTGGCCCGGAGTAGGAACCGGCAAGCCATTCCAGTATTCCTGCCAAGAAAACTCCATGGACATGGAGTCACGATGAGTCGGTCATGACTGTAATGACACAACACACACACACACACACACACACACACACACACACACACACACACACACACACACCTTTTCTATAGAATTATCTGTAGGGCATCTTTTCAGCTCTGCAGACCTATTACTGTATATTAGACACGGGCACGACTTGGCGGAATTCCCGTTTCCGTTTCTGTTCCTCGTTTCCGTTACGTAACGGAAACGTTAATGGGAATTACTCCGCCAGAACTCGAACTCGAACGATTCCCTTCTTTGTGAGACACAGCGGGTGCAGCAGAGAGCCTTGTGGAGAGAAGGCATCACCCTATGGCTTCTGCCAGTCCACTGCAAAGTCTCACTATAGTCTGCAACTGGTATGCATATCCATATGGCTATGCATGCCCTTTTGCAGCAGCAGGTGAGGAGAGGAGACCCCCATGCCATGAGGGGTCTCCAGGATCCTGCTTTCCCTTCCTAGCGGGTGAGGATAGGACGCACCCACCCCCCAAAAAAGAGGTGCCTCCAGGAGCCCGCTACCCCCTTAAACCAGTTTAATGACAGACGAAAAACGAAAAATGAAACGACTATTTTTTGCAAAGTTTCACGAAAAACGGAAACGAGCCGACACGGGCCGCCTCTGACACACGACAACTCGAAAACATCATTTTCCCTAGTCATGCCCATCTCTACTGTATATGTACAGTGAACCCTCATATAGCAAACGGTTTGTATAACATATAATCTGTACAACATAAAAAATTCCAGAGATAGGGGAAATTTGCTTCACAGAATCGCCTATGGGGTGAATCTGTACAACATAAAAATGCTTGTGATTGGGGATTACTCTGTTTTCAATGCATTCCTATGGGAAATTTGTATAAAGGAAAATTTGCTTAACAGAATTTCATTTGGAACAAATTAATTCCTTTATACAAGGTACCACACTATTTCCCTCCAGGAGTATGATAAACATGGAATGTTACTGAAATTTTTCCTGTTCCTTTTATTGGTTGTGAGCATCATCAGATATTTTCCGGATATTGAGTAGTTTGCTTATTTTTAAAAATCCATAAAAATCATAAAATAAAGCAGGACTATAAAAAGGGGAAACATTATCCACATTCCGTTACTAAGCTTGGCAGTAGTCCCTTAAATGAATCCAGGATGTGAGACCTAAATAACTTTGGGATTAAGAGATGTAATATCTGTTTAGGAGATTTAGATTTGTCCAGATATTTTCATCATGATCTAAGAACCAGTGAAAATGGAAAAAAACTGTGCATTTTATTTTCCTATAAACCAAGAGTAAGGTTGGTATTAGATAACCAGAAACCATTACGTGTTGTTAAATAGCTTTCAAAATATTAGCATGGTGATTTAAGTCTTAGAACCAATAGGCTTATTTTCTTTTTAAAGCCCTCACACAAAATGGTGCCTGACGTTGATTTTTATCATAATAACAATCAGGCCAACAAACTTTTTCCACATCATTCAAGAGACATTGCTACTAAATTAATCAGTCCAGAAGCATAGAAAAACTAAGACAATTTTAAAGTTCAGTTCTTAGGCTTTTTAACAGATGAGAGAAGGAACTAAGGAAGGAAAAAAAGTAACATATGAGAACAATATGCATAGTGATGAAGTGTCCAAAGAAAACTTTATTTTTAATTGTGGGGGAATGTAACTTTTCATAGGGTCTTTGCTACATTAGAATGGCACATATAGGGTGCTTTTACATGACCCCTAAGATCCGCTGGGCCCTTAAATTCGGACCAGAGATCTTAGGGGTTTGTCGCTCTTTGTGCGTCTCCACCCCTCCGTACTTCCTGGCTGCTGGCTGCATGAGGGGAGGGAGGAAAAAAAGGGAAAAAAGAATAAAGCCTTACCTCCCGGTGCTGGTGGAAGCTGCCGGGGAGCCCTGGTCACTTCCTGGTTCCTCTTAAAGGGGCGGGAGGCAAAAAACAAAAACAAAAAGAAGCGAGGAGAGCCCAGCACATCCGCATCAAATATTTTTCACCTCCCAAGAGCAGGTACAAGAAAAGTGCGCTGGATCGCACTTAGGTGGGCGGGGTCACACTTAATTGTCTGCAAACTCCGGAGCTGGTGGGGAAACATTTTAAAGCTCCGGAGCTAGGAGCCATTTGCCCCGGAGTTTAGGGGTCGTGTATAAACGCCCATAGCCAAGACGTTCGCAACTTTATGCTCCCAATGGTCACAGTTCAGTCAAAATCTGTCCTCCATTTTTATGAAAGTTTTCTTCCCTCACAAAAGAGGTCTGTGCTTCATTCTCAGGATATGTTGGGGTTAGGGATGAGCTGTTTGTTTTGGAAGCAGTAGGTTCCGAAACAGGCCACACAAGCCCAGGTGCTGTTTGGAAGCTTCCAAAATGCAAGCAGCCAATCACTTACCTTCCTGCAGGGTTGCATCGGGCTGAGCTCCAAGCAGCAAGACGTCTCCTGACCTCATCTATCCTTCTCCCTGGCGCTGGCCAATCAGGAGCTGTGCTGGGAAATGTGTCATCCTGCCTCCCTGTCCAATTGGCCAGCGTGAGGGAGAAGGACAGATGACATCAGGAGACTTCTTTCTCATTGGAGCTCAGCACCGTGCGGGTGCAGAGTAAGGTAAGTGATTGGCTGCTTGCATTTTGGAGGCTTTTGAACAGCACCTGGGCTCATGCAGGTTATTTCGGAACCTACTGCTTCTGAAACGAACAGCCCATCCCTAGCTGAGATTGTTGTAGAATTGTGGAAGGAGGAGCCTCTGTAGTACCTTGACACTGTGTGAATGAGAGAGAGGGAGGGGGAGAGAGAGCTATGGGCACTGGCTGCCTTCTCTCTTTCTATTGATGTTGCTTTCTTTCTTCTCACACTTCTTAGTTGTCCTTCCAAAGGAAAAAAAAACATCTTGTTCTGCTTCTCTAGACATAGAAGGAGCAACATTTTACGGCCATATCACATAGTAAAAAATCCTGGGATCTGACTTCTGTTAAAAACCATGCTGAGCTCACATAATAAATTCCAATGTGTGTATTTATTTTCCTCTGAGTTGTATTATTTTCTTGTCCCACTTGGTGGTGGGATTTGCTATTCTTCTTTTTGCCTTCCATTTAGCACAGCCTTGGGCTAGGTCTGGGTGAACCCAGGACAACTTCATGTTGCTTTCAAGGGTGTTTATCCAGGAATGTTTGGGACGTCCTCTCGGTCACAATCTGCCGACCTCCAGGGTGAGACCTTGAAACTGGTGTACCTGCCCAGCAAATATTCACAAAAATCACCCAGAGATGGGAGAAAAAAAATTGGGCATGCTGATGGGGGAGGGGATATGGGAAACTGCAGCATGAAACTTACACTGTTAGGCACTGATGCCACTAGAAAAGGGCCTTAAACATCATCAAGAATTTTAATCAATAAACTTAGCACCAAATTGATGCATCTGTACTTGTCCCCATCAATGCAACAGATTGCAGTTTGCTAATCAGAAAAATCTGGACACACATATACGGTTGGATAAACATTCATCAAACATATTTCTTTCTAACTGTCTTTTAAAAGCAGTATGTATTTATGCACATGCACTTTGGAACATATTTAAATGAAACCAATTCTTTACAGGGAGAGGAAAGGAGTTAGATCTGCACAGTGACCCATTTTAATAAGAGGCTGTTATTTAGTGAGGATGTGGTGCTCATGCTAGGTGAAGGATTCTGGGTAGAGATGGGCACGACTTAGCGAAATTTTCGTTTCCGTTTTTGTTTTTTCGTTTTCATTACGTAACGAAACGAAAACGAAAAACGGTTCAAAAATGGACCGAAAGCGGAAACGAAAAGACTAATTTTGAGCCAATTTTTGTTTTTCGTTACTGGAAAAGCACTTAATGGAGCTAAATGGGAAGAAATGAAAAAATTTTCATTTTCATTTTCGTTTTTCGTTTTCGTTACGTAACAAAACGAAAATGAAAAATTTTGAAAATTAGCTCACGAAAATGGAAACGAGCTGAAACAGACCCCTAGACGAAAACAAAAACGAAAACGAAAAATTTTTCTGAGTTGTGTCCATCTCTAATTCTGGGATTTATAGTCTGGAAGGTACATCTTGGAAGCTCTGTAACAGATGGAGTGTACACACACACACACACACACACACACACACACACACACACACACACACACACACACACACACACACACAGGTACATACATATGAAACACTAGAAAGGGAATACAAGATCCTGGGAAGATTCAGATCACTGCTGAGCATAAGAAGTTTTTGCAAGCATACGTTTACACACCCTGAATGTAACTACAGCAAAATCAAGAATCCTTAGCTGCAAAACATTTCTCTCACTGACAGTGGTTGTGCAGTCACTTCTCAACTAAAATGACTTGGATGAGGCAGCACAGGCTGCAAGCTCTAAAGGCAGAGGGAAATGATCTGCTCAGCAAATAAGTTCTTCCTCAGAACAGTTTGACTGAGAAGGAGCCCTTTCTAGCTGCTGCGTTGCTGAAGTTGAGTGTTCATCAGCATGTCGAAGGAAAATCAGACTTTAGGTAGGTGGTGGTTTTCAATGACTGTCTGATTCCTCTTCAGAATGGAATACTGGACCATACGCATTAAAGGCCATTCATCTATTGCAAAATCACAGATTTGATTGGGACTTGTAAGACTAGCAGATTCCTTGTCACACGTGTTTTGCAGGGCACACAGCTCACCTCAGGAATTGCATTTGAGAAAGATGTCTCTGTATCTCATGCTCTTCCCCCCATGTCCCCCCCTTTGTCCCCCACCTTCTTTTTTGCCATCCTCCAGGAGAATAACAAGGAATGCGTAGAGATCCCCAAAGACAGTCAGTCTTCCCAATACCTATTTTGACTCTGAATCTTTCTCTGTGATTAATGTGACTAGAGATGGGCATGAAACCGTTTTTTATTCATTTCATTAATTGTTATTCTTTTTGTCACGCAACAAAATGAATAACAAACTTCCCCCTCAAAGGAAAATGCAACCAAAATGATACAAAAATTTTCATCTTGTTCATTTCATGTTTTGTTCCCGCTGCTGCCACCAACCAGCCTCCAGGAGGGGGCTTCCAAAGCGGCAGCGCTGATCAGCTGTAGCACTGCTGGTGCTTGTTTTTAAAAATGCACCCTCAGCTGGCCGCACTACAGCTGATCGTCACCAGGGATGGCAAAAAAAGTTTACAAATCCTGCCTTTTCCCGTGCCCGATCGGTGCAGGAAGTTACACAAGCACTACACACACACACACAGAGAGAGAGAGAGAGAGAGAGAGAGAGTAAGAGAGAGAGAGAGTACACAAACAGAAAAAACAAAACAAAAACAAAACATTTTTTTAAAAAAATTGTTCAGAAACAGAACTGAACGAAACTAAAAACAAAACAAAACACTATTTTAGCACTTTGTGCCTATCTCTAAATGTGACTTTCAGACTTAACCCAGTTTATTTTCCAATGGCCAAGGTGAAAAATAAAACTCACTAAAAAGCAAGATACGAAAAAGAGTTTTGAAAAAGGTCCCCAAAACCCATATGCTTTCACTATATGGCGAAACATGGGTGCCAAACATGTGATATACTTTATTATCTTCTTTGACCTGTCATGATGATTACTCTTAGTATTTTTGAATAGTACAATTTGATAGTGTTTATTTACTTCAGGGATTGGAACTATGGTGATTCACATACTACTAGATTCCAACTCTCATTACTTCTAGACACTGTGCTGAAGGATGGAGATCATAGGAAATGAGGAGAAGGAGCTATCCCTGATGGTTTCTCTCTGTCATCCCCCTGTGAGAGCCAGGGTGGCATAGTGGAGAAAGTACATGTCTAGGACTCAGGAAATGAGGGTTTAGACCCCTACTCAGGCATGGAAGCCCATGGTGGGCACATATAAAACCATTCCTTCTACTCTCACAACAAGCCTGGAAAGAGAATCTTATTAGGGTTACCAGATGGCTGAAGCAACCCGAAAGGCACGTAACTATAACACTACTTGCAAAAGATACATCATGGTGAGTCTGATGTCCAACAGCTCCTGGAGGGTCACACCTTTTATTAAAATATTATATTTATCTTCTTTGTTCTGGTTCTTGATAAATGCCTTAGACTCTTGTTATGAAGGAACACTCCCTCCACACCCAACACACAAAATATTTTTTTTATTTCAACAAGTCCTGGTGGCCTCTAATATATAGGTCGCACAAAATCTAGTACATGAGATGGTGGCTGACCTCCATTTCAAATGAAATTCTAGCTTCATTGTATCTATTTTTTTCTAACAGTCATTAAACTGTTGACGGAAAATTTCATACAGATGGGCTTTCATTCTGTTTTCGAAATTGCCTGCTATTTCAAAGAAATAAATGGGGATGTGTTTTGTTTCTTTTTCTGGACTGAAGGAGGAGATGCAGATGATGACCAGAAGTGGCTGGAAATATGCCACATCCCCCATTAAGGTGAGGTTTGTTTATGAGTTTTCTTTCATAGTCATAGCCAAATATGATGCTCCGTTTGGCATTCTTGACTGTGTGTTTATTTTTCCCCCTTTCACCATTGTCAATTCATGTCTACTACAACATTGCCCAGAAGGAAATTATAGTAATGGTATTTCAGTCAAAGCATTGTAAAGAGTAGGATTGTTTTCTTACATCTGGAAGAGTCATTTGGGAACGCAAGAGCACCATAGAAATGTGGTCACTTCAGCTTTCTTTCATGAGGAAAACAACCCCCCTTGTTTTGTAAAAGAAGAAAAGTGAAGATGAACAAGTTGGAAGGAAAAACATGACAAGGGAGGGAAAAGTTCACCTATATCTCAAGACTCATGTCTGCCGAAGCAATTCTTTAAATAAGGAGGTGAAGAGCCATGGCATAAAATAAGTGCCTCAACCTTCTTAACTTGGTAAAGCCTTGACATTGAGACAACTCTCAGTTCCCCATTATCACCCCCACTTATATGCCCTGAAGTTTAGAGTCACCACAGAGTTTTTCATTTCTGTTCAAAAGAGGCCCTGCATAGATAACAGAATGGCAGTGTGACATCAGTTGTCATACTATGATGTGGTGAAAGACTGCAGGTCATCCTAGCATGAGGATACCTCATATTGCATTTTGAGCATATTCCTCCAGTAACAAATGTGACAATTCTGGGTCTCTTATGTATGCTTTTTTTTTGAGAGTTCAGTAACACCCACAAACAGCGCTTATGAAAATATAACTTGCAGGTGTCCAAGAATAGCCACATCACACATCCTCTGATGAATTCAAACAGAATGGAATGAATAAGGTTCCTAGATATCTGGAAATGTTGCATATCCCATGTTGCATATCCCAACTGTGTTGTGTATACAATGTGGCAATGTGTTTCATTTGTTTCTCCAGCATAGTATGTAAAACAGGAGCAGCATTGTTTGTTATTTAGGAATACAGTGGTCCTCCGCCCTTTCGCAGTTCATATACTGTGGTCCCACTATATCGCGGGAACACAGTATATGAAAAAAGGTCCCCTGGGGTAAGGGGGGAAAGGCCTGTTTCAGGCCTCCCGTACTTACCCCAGGACTGGCACTGTCCCAAACGGGCCTGCAAGGGCCTTAACGGGCCTTCTGGAGGCCCCAAAAGGGCCTCCCTCTGAACCGGAAGTGACTTCCGGGTCACTGAAAATAATTTCTGAGGCTTCCAAGGGCCTTTCTAGGCCTGTTGGAGGCCTCGGAAATGATTTTTAGCATTGCAGAGTCACTTCCGGTTCACAGGGAGACTCTTTTGGGGCCTCCAGAAGGCCCAGGAAGGCCCTTGCAGGCCTGTTTGGGACAGTGCTAGGCTGGGGGTAAGTACAAGGGCCCCCAGCTAGGCCCCCCAGGCTCAAGCTGATCTGCATCTGCATAGCACAGATTTTCAATTATCGGGGTTCGGGTCAGGTCTCTAACCCCTGCAAAAGGTGGGGGGGTCACTGTAATGAAGACTGGCTGTTTCAAGAAAGAGGTGTAGGTGCCACAAGGAGAGTGTTGAAAAGAGGGCATCTAAGTCAGCCCATGTCAATAAATGAGAAGCAGGGTGAATGGTTCTTAGTTGCTCTTTCAAGATGAAATTGCCCTCAGATGGTTTGCATTACAACAGAGATTGCTTGAGACAGTACCGTATACTTCCCCAAAGAAAATGCATTTCTGTCCCACCTGCTTTGAGGATTACTGCAAAGCTCACAGGAAGCAAGAGAGCTCAAGAGAGTTGGTGGCTGACATTAAGAAAAGTCCCAGTACTTCAAATCTGTCAGCATTAGCTCCATTATACTGCTGTCTCCTATAAGTGAATGTGGCTTCCGAGGTGTGAAAATCATACCGACTTCTTGTGTTTTTCCATATTTTACTTCCGTAGTCTTCCTTGTTTCAGGTCAGGTTCTGATATTTTGCATTTATTTTCTCATGGAAATTCATACAAGTTTATCATATGAATTTCCCCTTAGTGGTAATTTTGATTTATCTATTTTTGGCCTAATTTATGTATTCTCTCCCTTTGATGAACCATTATTTATTTATTTATTTATTTATTTATTTATTTAGTTATTTATTTATTTATTTATTTATTTGAATGCACAACTTACATTCTCCATATTTTAAAATCTGTTACCCAGTGCAACACGTACTCCATGTTTTGTGAAAATGTCATGAATAAACAAATGTTTAAAGCATGGTTCTTCTTGTGGTAAATCTGGAGAGGTATGAAACAGCCCATGGCTGTTTAATCCAATAAAATTATGTTCCTGTCCCTCTGTATTCTCCATCCCTTTACTTACTGGGATTATTGTCATAGATAGAAACCTGCCTTCTCTAAACATTTTAAAGGGACAAGCTAGAACAGAACAGTCTGAATGGGTACTTCTTAATAAAATACAATGTCATTCTGTGCATAGTTGTAGATTTGTAAGATGCATCCATGTTAGTCTGTGCAAGAATTTCAGGCAAAAAAGTAAAGAAAAGTAAAGACAAAAACATGTGGCACCTTAAAGACTAAATATTATACTTTAATGTAAGCTTTCTTGGACATGTCCACTTTTTCAAACATCTTCAGACTTCTGCTAGTATATGTCTGAAGTAGGGATGGGCACAAAATGGAAAAATGTTTTTCTTTTCATTTAGTTTCCCCCTGCATTTTGTTTTGTTTCATTTT
>JAHTLZ010000074.1:10078975-10090633 GCA_023846285.1 Phrynocephalus versicolor | reverse complement strand
GAAGAAGAAGAAGAAGAAGAAGAAGAAGAAGAAGAAGAAGAAGAAGAACAAGAAGAAGAAGAAGAAGAAGAAGAAGGTGATGATGGTAGTGATGATGGTGGTGATGATGACGGTAATGATGATTAGTTTGGAGGCAGGTTGCATGGAACAAGGACCCATGAAGCTCATGTTTCCATGTTGTCTCCCAGCCATTGATCAGCTGAAGGTTCCAGAGCAGTCTGGGGTCCTTTTGCAGGCTTAAAAAGTAAACAGCTCTGTAGAACTGTGGCCCTTAGTTTACTCCATTTTTGTGCCTCATCTCCGTTTCCTAGGTGATTGAGCGATGAACAGAAAGATACTTCTTCCCATTGTTCCTCTTGTTGTTTTGAATCAGTGTGTGTTTTCATTTTCTTTTCCTGGAAAGACTTTCCATTAATGATTTTACAAAAACAAATAATATATTCCCTAGACAGAAACAGAAAAAGTTTTTGCAAATACAGGATGTGGAATGGAAAATGTAGAGTGTAGAGGAACATAGATATATATCAATTTCAAATGGCCTGCAGGCATGAATGAAGAATGAGAACTATACCCCCTCCTTTTCGCACCTGTTTGGCTTAATAAGCATTGCTTTGTTTGTTTTCTACTAAAAGTTGCCCAAGAGTCTGCACTGCAAAGGGTTTCATGGCTTAAGACTTTGTTCCATTAGAGACTGTCTCTCACCTTTCTCGGTTTCTAATTTACCTCATCAGTTGTGATTAGTGCCAACATACACACTTGAGCTAAGAGATTTGTAGGTCTGAGGGCAGGTGATACTTAATTCCCACTGGAGATAACTTGAATTAGTTTCACCTACTCCTTCAGCAGAGCCCAATTTGTTTACTTACTGCAAGCTTCTTTTTTTCCTTAAGCAGCTTTTGTAGCAAGGAAGTAAAAATGCGATTTCAGTTTTATATACTTTCAGATACATGCCCACAAATTATTCAAGCTCGGGGCGAAAACTTTTATTTTATGAACATTATTGTTACAGTAAACTACATTAAAATCCAAGTTGGTACTGATGATTCCCAGTGATAGGAAAGATTTTCATGTGCATCCATGAGATTGACAAATATACATTCATTTTCTGCCATTGAAGACTTATTGAGAAGCCAGTCAATCTTGCCTGAGAGCGGCCAGGATGGAAGGTTCAGATGGTGGCCTAGATTTCTGTTCTGCGAAGAACCAAGGTGCTAGAGCAGCCCCTGTAGATCTGCAAAGGCGTGGAAGCGGGCATTTTAGATGCTCTTAATTGACAAAGTCAAATGTGCACATTTGTGCAGCTTGTTGTGCGTTTCTGCAAAACAAAGCTTATACCAAACCATGCATATATTTTGGAGGTGTAAACAGCTAATAAGGTGTACTGTTAAAAAAATACCCAGACACAAACACCCCTAACTTGATGGGGGAAAACATGTACAAAAATATGTCTAGTAGAAAACAATGGGTATGAAAAATGCACACAAACTTCCATGTGTGAAGTGAAACCAAACAACGTCTCATAAACTGAACAAAGCAGGGGTGAGAGTGCACTGGGAAATCATAACAGAGAGGTTTTCAAATCCCTCGTGTATTCAAGAGTAGTGATAAAAGCAGAGAGATAGCACTTTCTTCCACAGCTATTCAAAATAGGCTTCAAAGATACAGCATTATAGTTAGTGGCAAGCAGATTTGTACTTTTGGACTTCAGCACCCAGAATTCCTTAGGAAGCTGTAATGCAAACAAAGATTTATATTTATTCGTCTTTTATTTGTAGTTTCAAATTATTCCTTGAGCTGTTTTGACTAAACTGTCCAGAGGTTGATGCAAAGTTGGGGGAAACTGTTTCTCCCCCCCCCCATCCAGGTTGGATGAAGGCTAAATGGACTGCTCAGTAGTAGAGATGGGCACGACTCGGCGAAATCCTCGTTTCCGTTTCCGTTCGTCGTTTCCGTTATGTAATGAGGAATGGTAACGACAATTACTCCGCTCCAATTCGAACCTGACCCAATAAAGATAAATTGGGTCTGATTTGTCGTTGTCGTGCATGGCATCGCGGCGCCGGCGATCGCGCGATGCCAAGCTGCGCAGCACAGAAAAAAAGTTTTAAAAATAAAAATACCCCCGATTCCCGGCTATAAAAGCAGGCGAAAATATGCCTGCCTGGGGGCACCTACCGAGGGGTGGTTTCTGGGGGGGGGGGTCCCCGGCCTTCCCCCCTCTCCTGTCCTGGGGTGCTGCTGGTACCAGGCGGGGGGGCATCGTCGACTCCTTTGCCATGCGGCGGGGGGAGATCCAAAATGGCGACCGAAATATTTTTTTTAAAATCGTGGTCCAAAAACCCACCAAAGCACGACAGAAACATGTGAAAATTAGGTATTTTAAATGCCTGATTTTTTATAGTAGCAGCAGTGGGTTTTTCTTGCAACAAAACGTCTCCATTGATTTTATTTTATTTTATTTTATATTTTTATAACTGCGCACGCGCAATGATGGGCTGGCCATGGGAGTGGACCATGCAAATTTTTGGAGCCATTCCACCAATTGCATGGCCACTTGGCCAGGTTTTGACCGAGACTTCTGGGATGTGCCAGTCGGGCATAAAAAGCCCACTAACCCTAGCCCTAGCCCTAACCCTAACCCTAAGCCTAACCCATACGCCAGTACACTGTCCTTCTTAGTGGGTCAGAGGCACCCAGAGGTGCAGCCCACTAACTCACCCTAACCTTACCCGTAACCCTAAGCCTAGCCCTTGCCCTAACCCCAACCCTAAGCCAGATCTGTACTCGCATTGCACTACTACGCAAGTACACTTCCCTTCTTGGTGAGCCATACAGCGCCCAGAGGGATCCTCTCTCACTTCGCTCCCCAGCCCAAGTGCACCGTATGCCAGTATGCCAGTATGCTGTCCTTCTTAGTGAGTCAGAGTAGAGGCACCCAAAAGAGAGGTGCCTCTGCCAGTGCCACTTGGTATGCATACGCAAACGCAATGGCTACACACGTACTTTTCCCTTTGTAGCGGACCAGAGGAGGCACCCACCCCAGAGAGGTGCCTCCAGGAGCCTGCTACCCTCCCCCCTAAACCAGTACTAACAACAGACGAAAAAACGACAAACAAAACGACAAATTTTTGAAAAAAATTGTGACAAACGGAAACGAGCCGAAATGGGCTGGCTCCGACACACGACAACTTGAAACGTCATTTTTCCTGGTCGTGCCCATCTCTACTCAGTAGCTTAGATTTCTGGCTGTGGGGGCCAGAGGTCGGAATTTTGATTTCTCACTGTGACTTCTTGAAAGGGTCTGGACTTGATGGTCCATTCTGGCTCTGCCATGCCAGGATGATGATGATGATGAGGAGGAGGAGGAGGAGGAGGAGGAGGATATTAAACATTCTAACCTCACTACTTCTGCACATGTATACTCACTTGTCCTGCCACTATGGCCTTGGGGGAAGCCAAGAATTTGCATGTTAACAGCAGTAAGCTGACCCGTACATGTCATTTTCCAAAGCAAGCTGTCTAGGCCATCCTTTATCCAATTCCTCATTTCTTAGTTCAGCTTGATTGCAGGCCAGAACAAAGATTCCAGATGATATGTGGGGTGGCATTTAGAGATAGGCAGAAAGCAAAAAACGAAACCTGGATGGGGACTCCCTTAGAACAGTGGTCCAGGCACTGGTGATCTCGAGACTGGACTATTGCAACGCGCTCTACATGGGGTTGCCCTTGACTCTCATTCGGCGTCTGCAGCGGGTCCAAAATGTGGCTGCCAGACTGGTGGCGGGTGTGCGTCGATTCGAGCACATCACCCCAGTTCTGGCCCGCCTGCATTGGCTACCCGTTGCAGCCCGAATCAGATTCAAGGTCCTGGTTTTGGTTTACAAAACCCTTCATGGCCTAGGACCTGGCTACCTGACAGAGCGGATCGACCAGTGGTCAACTTCGGCCCCTCCGACCAGGTTGTCACGGGCGCACATGCTGCGCGTGGCCACGCCCAGGGAGGCCCGGAGAACTTCTACTCATTCCCGAGCCTTCTCTGTGGCTTGCCCGACGTTGTGGAACCATCTACCAGCAGAAGTGCGCCTAGCAGAGTCCCTGCCTGCCTTCCGGAAGGCTTTGAAAACCCTTCTCTTCCAGGAGGCGTTTGGCTGATCTTTTTTCCCCCCACCATCGCCATCTCCTGCAATTGTTGTTTTATCTGTTTATTTTATTAGTCTATGTAATTTGTTGTTTCCTTATTTGTTGTAAACCGCCCGGAGTTCCCCTCCAGGAAGACGGGTGGTATATAAGTCCCATAATAAATAAATAAATAAATAAATAAATAAATAAATAAATAAATAAATAAATGCTGTTTCATTATTTTGTTACATAGCAAATCATTTCATTATGAAACTAAATGGTACAACATGTTTCGTGATGAAATTATATGAACCACCATTTTTGGATCTAGAAACGTATTGGAGAGGTTTGAGGTTCAGGGGGCTGAGTTGTGAAACTCCAAAGTGGATCCCCCATGGGAAAAGAGGAAGAGGTGAAAAAAAGTGTGCTCTAAACTCATTGCTCTCTGTGCTTTAGAATATGAAGAAGGGGGGACGAGGTCTTGCTTAGACGGGTTGCTAAGCAACAAAGCAATAAAAGCCCCATTTTCATTCTCTGAAAGAGCAAGAGAAAAATTTATGGCCTGTGCTTCCTTACTTTCAGGAGAGGCAGGAAATAGAACAGAACAGAATCATTTCAACACTTGCCTCAATTTCCCTCCTTCGCATTCCACAGCTCAGAGGGGATCAATGAGGCTTGAGTTTAAGATTTTTCCTCTTCCTCTTTTTCCATGGGGGACCCATTTTGGAGTTTAACAACTTGGCTGCCTGAATGCCAAACCTCTTCAAATTTGGAGGGCTCACAGGGAAGAGTCCAAGGAAGCTACTCACCGAACTTGGTGTCTCTAGGACCCAGGGGAGATATTTTATAGCATAACAAAATGTTTCATTTTGTTTCATTTCATTCTAAAAATTATTTTTAAAAAATGTTAATAATGCAACAAAACAAAACAAAAGAACAATGAGATGAAATGAAACATTATATTTTTGTTTTGTGCCCATCTCTAGTGGCATTCCCTTGAAAGTACCGGGCATGAACCTCCATGCTATTTTATTTTCCTTGGTTTAATTACTACTGTGAAAGGGCAATAAATGAGTGTAGGAGTGATGGCAGGAGATGTGCTAATGGAACCAGGATTTACTGAGTTGAAGCCCCAGAACTTGTTAGTTAGCAGGGACAATGACATCTTCTACCACTCCTCTGAGATTAAATACCACCCTCACAACAGCTAGGAAAGAAGAGGATTTTTCCAGGAACAGTATGCTGTTGCCCGTTATCTCTGTAGTAATGTAAAATATCTGAGGGAGGTTGAATTGTCCACATGCACTTAAGAGTTATTGGCTGTATAAAATGCACCTGATTTTCCAGTAGTGAACAATCCAGCTGTTTTCATTTTTTGGGCTTTCTTATTAGGATGTGTGGTCACATGGACAGTTCTAATAAGTAGATGCACTTCCAAATGCACCACTAGGTCACCAGTGAGGAGCGGGAAAAGGGAGCAATATGGGCCCCCTTTCATCTTGGGCAATGAAGCTACCATGTGGAAGGAAGAGGAAATAAACAAGCAATGGATTGGCAGAGATACAATGTGTCAGGCAATACTATGTAGCCCCTTCCACAGGCTGGGAATAATTTAACCTACCAATTTTGACCAGGTCAGAATTTTGACCGCATTCTGTTTCATTTTGTTTCTGCAGATTGTATATTTGAAATGCAAAGGATGAGATGCAAACAATCGTTGTATCCATAGAGGTGAACCTGGATCATTTTTTCTCAGCTCAGGGACCATTTATATATCCTTCTGTGAAACAAGCAACAGTTTATTTACTGTATCTGGAAGTTGAGCCATGGCAACTGAACTTCTTTTATTGGGAGAGTAAAATGTTTCGCTGCTCATCCAAACAGCTTCGTTAGTCTCAGTTAACTTGCATTTTCTTCAGCCGGTGGTCCCAAAAATGGGGTCCATAAATGTTTTGAATTAGAACCCCCAAATTTCAGACCCTGGGCTATGCAGGTGGAGGATTATGAGATACATAGTCTGGGGATTCAGAGTTTGGGGATCACTATCTCCTGCCTTCTGGAGAGTGAAGTTGAGGAAAAACAAACAAAGAAAAGAAAGAGAAAAGAAAGAGAAAAAGGAAAGGAAAGGGGAAAGAACCTGATCTGGATGCATGCACTAGGTGGCTTCGCTCAGTTTAATCACTACTCTGCAACTACAACAGAAAGAAAAATTATCTGTATGAAATTTTTGCCATCTGAGCCTTCAACAAGCAACACTTATTTTTCCTGTGCATTCCAACTTAGTAAGCAAAAATAATAGGGCCCATTAATACTGCTTGAAAAGCAAACCCAAATCAGCATTTCTAAGCGGGAGAGAAAAAAAAAACAACTTGCTCTAAAGAAATTATATTTATAAGATGAATGATGTACTATTACTAGAAACTGCTCTTTTCCTTTTTGCCTGAGCAAGGAGGCATACCTTCATATAATAAAGAAGCTGACTCTTCCAATTCATCCTCCTCCAGACTTTTTTTTTTAAAACCAGTGCTTTATAAGTTACTCCAGGGCTGGATTTATGCCATTTTCATGGTGGTGCCAACATTTCATTCTCAACGAAGAAAAACATCAAGTTGAATCGGTGGCAAAGTACTAGGGAGTGTGAATGCATCTTGGCCTCTGTTCTCTTGGGTTTCTCTGAATGCTAATATCTGATTTTTCTTCCTACATATGGAGTTTGATGTTCATGATGTCTAAGTCACACATTTGAATGCAATTTTATGTATGTATCTAATTTAATATGTGCTGTTCCAGTATATGAAAGGGTTTCTGTGCATTGTTTGAGGTGCACATTTGCTTTCACATCTTTTTTTAAAAAAAGTCTGCTGTTTATGGTTTCCTCCTGATGATGGGAAATTGTATCCATTTTTACATGCATGGGTTTCTCACGTCCTTGTGAACCAGGTAAAATTGTGTGTGTGTGTCTGGGGGGTCCCCGGGTGGTTTCTGGGGGAGGGGTCCCCGGTCTTCCCCCCCTCTTCTTTCCTGGGCTGCTGGTGGTACCAGGCTGGGGGGCATCGTTGTCTCCATTTGCCATGCGGTGGGGGGGATCCAAAATGGCGACTGCAATATTTTTTTTTGAAATCGTGGTCCAAAAACCCACCAAAGCACCACAGAAACATTTGAAAATTAGGTATTTTAAATGCCGGGATTTTTATAGTAGCAGCAGTGGGTTTTTCTTGCAACAAAATGTCTCCATTGATTTTATTTTTATTATTTTTTATTTTTAATTTTTTACACCTGCGCACGCGCAATGATGGGCTGGCCATGGGACAGGACCATGCAAATTTTTGGAGCCATTCCACCAATCGCATGGTCACTTGGCCAGGTTTTGACTGAGACTTCTGGGATGTGCCAGTCGGGCATAAAAAGCCCACTAACCATAGCCCTAGCCCTAACCCTAACCCTAAGCCTAACCCATACGCCAGTACACTGTCCTTCTTAGTGGGTCAGAGGCACCCAGAGGTGCAGCCCACTAACCCACCGTAACCTTAACCGTTACCCTAACCCTAGCCCTTACCCTAACCCCAACCCTAAGCCAGATTCGTACGCAAGTACACTTCCCTTCTTAGGGGTCAGAGTGGTGCATTGAAAGGTGCCTCCAACTCCAGACCCACTCCCTCCCTTGTAACCTGTACGCCAGTACGCCAGTATGCTTTCCTTCTTAGTGAGTCAGAGTCAGCGTTGAGAGAGGTGCCTCTGACACACTAGCCCCAACCCTGGCTAATATGGCTAAACTATAGCTATTTAATGGCTATAAATATTCTTAGTGAGACAGCAAAGTGCCGACGAGGTTTCCTGTCACACTAACAACCCAACATAACTGGCAGCGGCTACGCGTTACGCTTCCCTTCCCTTCTGGGTCAACTCAGAGGGAGGCACCCAGAGAGGTGCCGCCCAGAGCCCACCCGTCCCCCTAAACCTGTACAAACGACAGATGACAAACGAAACAACAAATTTTTGAAAATTTTCGTAAAGAACAGAAACAACTCGAAAAGGACCGGTCCCGACAAACGAAAACTCGAAACATCATTTTTTTCTGGTTGTGCCCATCTCTAATAGATATCCTCTCGTCGTTGCTTTCTATATGTTATTCGTTCAAATGAGGCTAGTTTTTGCAGATCTTCTGACCATTGTGTGAAGGGTGGGGGATGGTTATCCTTCCAGAAAGTCTTTTTGCCACCATGAGAGCTCTCAAAATCCAGTTTCATTGACCCTTAGTTAGACCCCATACAGTGAGGATATAATTTAAGATAACATGAATATCCTCAAATAACAGAAATTTCCCCAAAACTTTATTAATATAGACAAGAACTTCCATCCACAATAGGTATATTAGTGGACATTTCCAAAGCATATGTATTAAGGAAGCATTTATATAATTGCATCTCCAGCATCTGTCTGAATTTATCAATTTCTTTCTAAACAGTCGTTGTGGGGTTTGATTAGTCTCAATTTCAAACCCAAGGAAACATCTTTTATAGATTCCAATAAAACTTTGCATTGTTTAACTTGTATTTCATTTTCTAATTCCCTATTCCAAATATCTTTAAATGTTTGAATATCTATTTTATAAAAATCTATTAAATATTTATATAGTTATTGGTTTAGGTTTCTCATTAGATCCAATAATTACTTCTAAAAGTCCTGGTTGTTCTGAAGCACTCATTGCAGATGGGCCAAAAACAGACACCAAAAGGTGTTGAAGCTGAAGATATTGCCATTGTGTATTTCCAGGTAGGTTATATTTAGAATGTAGAATGGCAAAAGGTAGAAAATCATCATCCATACCTATTAATTGATCTAAGGTAAATATACCACATTCTGCCCACTTTTTCCACATAAAGGGCTTTTTCTCAATTTTTAATATTGGGATTCCCCATATAGTTGTTTTTGCATGGGCATGTAGATCAAATTGTAATTGGCGAGCTAATATTTTTCATGTTTCCCTAGTAGCTAAAATTGAAGGAGGTATAATACAGGGGTTTTAAATAAGCCATTTCAGGAGTAACCCAAGTTGGAGTACAGTTACCCCCCGCCAATTGCAGGGGTTAGGGACCCACCCCACCTGCGATGCATGAAAATCTGTGATATGTGGAAGTGGGTGGGGTGGGGTGAGAGGCGATTGCGTGCCTGTCCGAGGCTCCTCGGAGGAGCATGGGGCGATGCAGAGCGACCCGATCACCCCCGCTGCCCCCCATGCAGCTCCGAGGCTTCTCAGAGGAGCACAGGGGGCAGCGCGGAGCTACTCAATCACCCCCGCCACCCCCTGCAGCTCCAAGGCTTCTCAGAAGAGCATGGGGGTGGCGCAGAGCGACCCGATTGCCCCTCTGCCCCCCACTCGGCTCTGAAGCTTCTCGGAGGAGTGTGGGGGCAGCGCGGAGGAGCGTGGGGGGCAGACGGCTCTGAAGCTTCTCAGAGGAGCACGGGGCAGCGCGGAGCAATGCGACACCCCCACACACACGCCCCCCGCAGCTCCAAGATGCAGGTACTGTGATCCCACAATGTAGTGGGACCGCAGTATCTGAACAGCGAAATGGCAGGGGGTGACAGTATCTGGTGTGATGAAAATTTGCCAACAATTTACCTGAGCCGAAAGATATGCTTTATGATAGACACTAATATCTGGAAGATTAAAACCACCCTCTGATATTGACAATTGCATTTTTTGGGTGGGACAGTCTTTGGGGAATGGACTTCAAAGCCATGTGCTAAATAAGGTGCAGTACTGTACTTCATATTATCAGTGGCAAAACATGGTATCCTGTAAAAATAATGTTTTATTTTTAATTTGGAGGAGGATATAGAGTGGTGTCTTTTCTCAAAATGAAGATGACAAACATCTTTAAAGAGAGGAACTCCCACTCTTTGGATGGGATGACACCCAATTTATATATGTTGGAAGAAAATAGTCTTCTTCGTAGACTAGGGAAGAACATGTGTATGTTTAATACCAATAGAATGAACTAGAAATGAAATACAGTTTAATATCCTCTTGAAAAATGGCATCATTTCAGTGTCACACACTGAGTTCATGTTGAGGGTGTGAAGATGGTTGAGACCTGGGGACCTATGAATGCATCTTGGCCCAAATTTTAACCCTATCCCATTATCAGCTTTCCAAACTTCTTCATGTCATACATTCATTTTTAAACGAACATGAAGCCGGCAAACCCTTCCGAATGAAAACAAAATCCACAAATTTTATTCAGGCTGTAAGATATAAATGTATCTACCTTCAACTCTGTATCTATTGAATTTCTCCCCACCATATCGTTATGAAAGCTGCCAAATCTATATGAGGAACGGTTCTGGCTTTCCGCCTGTGTGATGATATGGCTCTATTACAGCCATGTAATTTTCAGCTATCTTCCAGGGCCCTGTAGTCATCTGCAAGAGAACCCCATTTGGGATCACATCCGAAACCTGCTCCGCAATTGGCAGATATTGATTTTTTGATCTGTCGGGCTATTTGTTATGGTCAGATATTTCTCATCCTTGCAAGGTCTGACACATAATAATATGCTTTGCTCATCATGAGAATTTAAAGCAGTTTACAGGAGGGTCGTACATCGTATTCCATTAAACAGTCTACAGTCTAACTTAGATGCAGCAGGTATTAGGACTGTGAAAAAATACTGACAATGTCATCTTTATGGAAGGGACCCAGTTTAGAAGTCACCAGCTGTAAGGAGCATAGGCCTGGTTACATGATGGAAATGTTTTCTAGTTATCGCCCAGTTAGAATATTTTTCCCCTCCTGGTCACATGACACACATTCAAGATCAAAGCCCAGTGATTTAATTACTTGATTTTCTACTCCCTGATTGGATTATTATTGCATATGTCAGCATTGTGGCAGAGTGGTAAAATGTCTATACTGCAGGTAAAACTGTGCTCATGACCTGGGGTTCAATCCCAGGGAGCAGGCTCATGGTTGACTCAGCCTTCCATCCTTCCAAGGTCTGTAAAATGAGTACCCAGCTCGTTGGGGGGGGGCAATGTGTAGCCTACACACTGTAATTAAAATTTTAAACCACCCAGAGACTACTTGAAATAAGCAGAACTTTTGCTTTGTATCAGTGCATTCCTTACTAGAATTGCCTGAGTGGGTGCCCTGCTCTGTTTCCTTCCAGAATCAAAGCTGGGAAGGAGGCCATCATTATTGTGGCATGCATACATTTTTCTAAATTAGTGTTCTTTTTAATAATGTCACAGAGCAGTTTGAGCCGTTTCTGCAGTACTGACATTTTCACATGTTGCTTTTCACCAGTCATTGTGAAGAGATAGTCATGGGGGTTTTTGTGTGTGTGTGTGTGTGTGCGGGATATGGCAGATTACGCTGAGAGGCTGAGGAGAGGGTGGAGGAGAAAACAGACCCATGCAATTCTGCAGGAGCAGTGTGGACCGAAGAGGCCATATTCCTAAACAAAAACTTCTCCTGGATACATCAAAGTATCTATCTATCTATCTATCTATCTATCTATCTATCTATCTATCTAT
>JAHTLZ010000074.1:10047931-10069801 GCA_023846285.1 Phrynocephalus versicolor | reverse complement strand
ATAGATAGATAGATAGATAGATAGATAGATAGATAGATAGATAGATAGATAGATAGATAGATAGATAATGTAATGATTTTAAAAGCCTTATTATTGATTAACTTGAAATGTGACCCCTTTTCGCAAACTTTCTCATCCCTGGTGGCACCGTCTTGTTAGATGCCATTCCCTCTGCAAATGCACACCTAAAGAAATGTCTGCATACATTCAAAACATACTCTTCCAGCTAAAAATAGTTTCTCTCCCGGTTAGTCTGTGATATCCTTGCTCATATCCGGTGAGATGACTGAAAGCTTGCTAAAGCAGTCCTCCAGATGGATGTCAATCAAATCCTTTTATATCGTTCCACACCCTAGCAATTATGATGAGGATAATAGATATCCTGCGACTAAGAATGATTTGAGAATGGCTTATATTTTCACAAAAAAAGTAGGATTATTATCTCTTTTTCAAATATATGACAAAAGACTGGGAAGGATCTCCATAAAATGCATTAAAATAGTTGGAGTCTGCCTTACAAAAACTTTATATTTTGTATGACAAGTGGTATATTTAAGGTTTTCTTGTGTTGCATTTTATTTGAGTATTAATTTGAGCACTGAGAGTATACACTTTCCACCTTGATTCTTTTAGATTGTGGGCAAAAACCCCTCATTTCCCCTAGATGTGTTTTGACTCTGGTCGCCATGCGTTGAAGGGTCTGGTGCTGCAGAAGCTACTACCATCATTTTAGGAATGGAAAGGAATTATGGAATCTCATTGTGAAACAAAGCTCACCATGTCTTGAAAATGTGGGTTTTTGTCAGCCATGCCATGTGTCTTGAAGAGAGGACAAAATGTACACAAACCCATATGTTATTTTAAATATGAAAATGAAGGGAACACATACAGTTAAAAGAGATACACCACCTGTTCAGTGCCCTCCCAAAACCTGTGGTCTGGGCAGCCCTCATTCCTAATCTTTGAACCTATTTATACCTAACACCTAATGTTCCTAATTTCCTATTCCATTCCCTAAATCATATTGAGGGCTACCAGGTCACTAGGGAATACTGGTCAATACATTTAACCTGACTTAAATTTACTGCTTGCACTACCCGCCAATTGTGACTGTTTATATAACTCCCTTTGGCCTTAAAGAGAATGGGCTGGGAGAAAACACACTGCTACTCAGGTCCAATTTCAGTAGTATTCCCATCTAGCCCTTATGCGATCAGCTGATCTCATTCTCTTATTAGGGAGGGAAGGTGGGAAGATGGCTGGATCAAGAAAGAGGCCTCTCACCACATGGCAAGGCCTTATAAAACTAACACCCCTGCAACAAGCCCATAGGCTGCACACTGGTGATGCCAGCTGGGCATGGGGGACAAAGGGCCCTGTCCTGCACTACGGCAGTACGGAGCTGCCCTTGCGTGATTTACACTTTAAATATGCAGACTACACATTCCTTGCCAAGTTTTGGTTGCAGGATTACACTTTAGCTGCAGCACCATGAGGCTATCATAAGGTATTCAGTATGTCAGCACTGGGCTGATTGATAGTAACAGTTGGGGAGATTTTACATGTCCCTAATGTACTTTCTGGCTCTAGAGCTCAAAACTCTGGGATCCAAGCTCGCTTCCTCCAGAAAAATAAAAGGAGGGTGGATGGTAGCAGTCGAGTTCAAGTCACAGCCTATCCATTCTGACTTACAATTAGCGAACCATGCACCCTAATTGTAAGTCAGTATGGATAGGCTATAATAGCAAGATAGAAGTCCCGGGTAAGGATCGACACAAAACAAAAAATGAAATGCTGTTTTGTCGTTTCGTTGTTTAGCAACCCGAAACAAAATGAAATGAAACAATGAAGCGGTAGTTCGTTAGAGATGAAATGAAATTGTCTTTAAAGGGCGTTTATACATGACCCCTAAACTCTGGGGCAAATGGCTCCCAGCTCCGGAGCTTAAAAATGTTTCCCCACCAGCTCCGGAGTTTACAGGAAATTAAGTGCGACCCCGCCCACCCTAAGCGCGACCCAGCACACTTTTCTTGTACCTGCTCTAGGAGGGTGAAAATTCCTTGATGTGGATGTGCCGGGCTCTCCTCGCTTCTTTTTGTTGTTGTTTTTTGCCTCCCGCCCCTTTAAGAGAAGGAATCAGGAAGTGACGGGGCTCCCCGGCAGCTTCCACCGGCACCGGGAGGTAAGCCTTTATTTTTTTGTCCCTTTTTTTCCTCCCTCCCCTCACAGACAGGAGCAAGGAAGTGCGGAGGGGTGGGAATGGAGGAACAGCAATGAACCCCCAAGATCTCTGGTCCGAATTTAAGGGGCCAGCGGATCTTAGGGGTCGTGTGAAAAGGCTCTAAGTTAAAACGAACTTTTGTTCAGTCTGTAAAATGGACCCTTACCTGCTGGGCTCACTGCCGCCACTGCCACTGCTGCTGCTGAAGACCCTGTCTGGAGAGGGTGAGCAGGCTGCGGGGGGCCTGTCGCTGCCGCTGCCGCCATGCCGGAAAGGGCCAATGGGGCTGGCAGGAGGCCCTGTGCCCACTGCTGCTGCTGCTGCTGCTGCAGATACGGGCTGGAGAGGGCAGTGGGGCTGCCAGGAAGCCCTGCTACCGCCACCAGTGCCAGTGCTGCTGAGAAATTTAATAGACCCACCCCTTCTCCAGCTATGCTCCCCCTTGGGGGGGAAGGAGAAGCAGCAGGTCTTTTAATTTTTTTTCACTGCAGAAGCAAGCGCTGATGGCCACCATCAGCACTTTCTTCTGTAGAGAAAAAAGGGTTAAAAAGACCCACCGCTTCTCCTCCCCCCAATGGGGAGCGTAGCCAGAGAAACAGTGGTGTTTTTTTATTTTTTTAAGTATAAGCGCCAGCATGGGGCGACCTTGAGAGGTGGCAGGGAGGCTTCTCAGCACCTGCTGCCCCTGGTGCTGCCAATGATCTGGTGCAGGGCTGCCTAGCAATGCCGCTGGAGGCCCGCCAGAGTCCAGAAATCCCTGGATCCCAGAAGAAGGAGGAGGAGGGGTGAGTACAAGTCCCCAGAAAAATGGAATATTTTGTTATTGTTTCATTTCATACATTTTTTAAAAGATTCATATGAAATTGAATGAAATGAAATGTGGGTGGGAACAAAACAGAACAAAATGAAACACTGTTTTTTCCGTTTTGTGTCCATCCCTAGTTCTGGGGTTATTACAAGAACTAATTAGGAACATGGGCGAAAGAGGATCAAGATTATATATAAGGAAGCAGATTGAACAAAGAGACCTGTGTACCCAAATGAGAGCTCGACAAGTACCCTCTCCCTCTTTCTTCTTTGGCATCTCTACTCCTAAGACAGTTTTGCATATTTTTACCCTGTCTAATGACTCCATGTTACTGCCAAGCTTTTTTATATGCAAATCTGAATGTTGTTCCTTTGAGGGAGAGGTAAGGAAGATTGTCAGGACAACCATAATTTATCCATGTGGCAGCACCAGCTAGAATACTTTTTCACATATCCCATGTTTTTGCCCCTTTTTATGTAACCGTGAGAGACCATTTTATTAAATCCTGACTTCATTTTTGTTTTTGGAAATACCCTTCTCTGGAGATCTTGTCTCTACACTATGTGAAGATAAAAATCCTCATTCCTCTTTAGCAGTGGCTACTAGACATGGGCACGACTTGGCGAAATTCTCGTTTCCGTTTCCGTTCCTCGTTTCCGTTACGCAACGGAAACGGTAACGACAATTAAGCCGTCAGAACTCGAACTTGAACCGATAAAAGAAAAATTGGGTCTGATTTGTCGTTGTCATTCATGGCATCGCGGCAATCACACAATGCCAAGCGACACAGAAAAAAAGTTTTAAAAATTAAAAAAAACCCATTCCCGGCCAAAAAAGCAGGCGAAAATATGCCTGCCTAAGTGAGGGCACCTACCAGAGGGGTGGTTTCTGGGGGGGGTCCCTGGCGTCCCCCTCTCTCCTGTCCTGGGCTGCTCTGGTGGGGGTTATCCTCGTCATCTCACCATGCCATGCAGTGCGGGGGGATCCAAAATGGCGACCACAATATTTTTTTTGAAATCGTGGTCCAAAAACCCACCAAAGCACAATACAGAAACATGTGAAAATTAGGTATTTTAACTGCCTGAATTTTTACAGTAGCAGCAGTGGGTTTTTCTTGCAATAAACGTCTGTCTCCAATCCCATTTATTTTATTTTATTTTATTTTTATTTTTATTTTTTTATCTCTGCGCAATGATGGGCTGGCCATGGGATGGGACCATGCAATTTTTTGGAGCCATTCCACCAATCGCATGGCCACTTGGCCAGGTTTTGACTGAGACTTCTGGGATGTGCCAGTCGGACATAAAAAGCCCACTAACCCTAGCCCTAACCTTACCCGTAACCCTAAGCCTAGCCCTTGCCCTAACCCCAACCCTAAGCCAGATCTGCACTCGCATTGCACTACACGCAAGTACACTTCCCTTCTTAGTGAGCCATAGGGCGCCCAGCAGAGGCATTCCTCTCTCACCTCGCTCACCAGTTCCAAAAAACTCCAAACCTGTACGCCAGTATGCTGTCCTTCTTAGTGAGTCAGAGTAGAGGCACCCAAAAGAGAGGTGCCTCTGCCAGTGCCACTTGGTACGCAATGGCTACACGGTCATGTACCCTTCCTTTCCCCTTTGTAGCGGGCCAGAGGAGGCATCCACCCCAGAGAGGTGCCTCCAGGAGCCCACTAAATGCCTTCGCTTCATAGTGGGCCAGAGGAGGCACCCTCCCCAGAGAGGTGCATCCAGGAGCCCGCTACCCTACCCCCCAAACCAGTACTAACGACAGACGACAGACGAAACAACAAATTTTTGAAAAATTTTTGCGACAAACGGAAATGAGCCAAAACGGGCCGGCTCTGACACACGACAACTCAAAATGTCATTTTTCCTGGTCATGCCAATTTCTAGTGGCTACCTGTGATGCTAAAAAAAGCAAAGTGTTCTGCTTATATACTGTCCCATACTACTTCAAGTTGTCTCTGGGTGGTTTACAGTTTCATTATGCAGGCTACATATTGCCCCGCTCCCCAGCAAGCTGGGTACTCAATTTACCAACCTTGGAAGGATGGAAGGTTGAGTTAACCATGAGCCTGCTACCAGGGATTGAACCCCAGGTTTAGTTGCAGTACAGGCATTTACCCACTGCGCCATAATACTGCTATTCCATTTTCCCAGATAATTGAACCTTAACGTTTATACACTGGTGTTCTCTGCACAGATTTCTTCTGTGTCATCAAGTTGATTTTGACTCAAGCTGAACATTTCTTAGATTTCTAAATATAGACTACTCAAATGATGATTCCAAAGAACCACTAAAATCCCCAGCAAACTTTTATCCAGATCATTCCCTGGAGCGGTCATGTGGTTGATGTCACGGATCGGATGTTCCCATGGTCGCATTTTGAAAATCCACAAGAATTCTGATCCCACGACTGAGAACCGCAGCAAAGACACCATAACAGGGGCGAAAAGGTTTTGGTGTGGATTTTCCATGTTCCCACGTACTTGAGTAACAATTTAAAATCTGCATTGGAACAGTGACAAGAATTTTACCACCTCAAGACCAGGTACTTATAAAATGTGCTGGGTGGTGCTTAAATGGACATGGTTGCACTTTTTTTTTTAAGTCCGCTATTTGTGGGAAAATGATTTTATGCTCTGCATCTGCGAACACTTTGCAGCAGATTTTAGTGGTCATGTGAAAGCAGCCAAAGGTAGCTTACTATTCTCTTTCTCTGTGGCTACCTTGGGACTGTGCAGTTTGCCCAAGGCAGCATAGGCTCTCTCTTCTTCTAGGACAGAATCCAACTCCAAACCAGATGCCTTAATTCCCTCAGCTATTTTGCTCTTTTGAACTATGGCCCATAAATTATACTGCAAGTACCTCACTAAAGTACAAATTCCAGGATTCCTTAGGCTGGTGCAATGAGGAGTAAAGTGGCATCAAGCTGTCAACACTGGGTAGTGCCGATACCACCTAACATGGTGGAAATGTTTTTATACTTTTCAAAGTTTATAATTGTTCTTTTGGAATAGAAATATAAAATTTGGCCAAATCCCATAAGCCTCTGTAAGGGATACTAAAATGCTTCACTGAGAACACTATGGCAACAAGTGGCATTTCATGCGAATCATTATGCGAAAGCAGAGCTGTGCAATACTATAAGATGAGAGGAATGTATTTTAAATACTTGCACAAACCCTGGATACAGATTCACTTTCACGGGCTTTCTGCTCGCCGTCTGCACTCATCAATGAGCAAAGGTAATGAAACATGATTCCCAGGATAACTTTTTACTCACTCTAACCCCAAATATATCTGCCTACTGGCGTGTTAGCAATTGGTCTCTCTAGATGTGAGTCGATTTATTGCCATAAAATTAATGTTCTGTATCACTCAGCAAACTTTGCAAGGCAAGGGAGGGGGAATCTGCTTCTGATTTTCCATTCTAGGAATGGAAATCCTTGCTTTACTCAGCCTTGAAAAGAAGTGGAAAGGAACTGTGTCCCCTTTTGCTTTTCAAAGGGGCAAAGTATTTTGTGAAACTTATTGGAATTTCTATAGCCTCAATGCAGCCTATAGTAGGTGTATCTGGGAGGGAACTTTCTGGTGAATGTCAGTCTGTCCACATCTAGCTAATTGTTTCTTCCCTGTCTCAGAATTCAAAGACAGCCCTACCTCTCTGCTCTGCTCCCCCCTCCCCTGAAAAGTCTGTTAGGAGCAGTCAGTAGTTTGTTGAGATAGATTGCTGAAAGTCAGTCAGCCATGTTCAGTTTTGCTATTCGATCTGTTCAACCCTAAGTAAATGATAATGTTTTATTCTTTCTCTTACTACTATCATGGAGTGAATTAATAAGACTGTGTCAGTTGATGAGAAAAAGAAATGATCAGATATGGGCAACTTGAAGCTAAGGGCCAGCTCCACCGTCGACACTGTCCAGCACCAAGGCCACATTGCCCCACCCAGGAGAAGGCGCGAGATGCACGCTTCACAGGCCTCATGTTATCAAGTTATCCTCCACCAAACCCACTTGGGACAGGGACCAGCCACTGGCACCCTCACCTCTGGGAGGGGGACTGTATAGCTAGGTTCAGCTGAGGGGACGCCACAGAGGAATGCCCCCCCCCCCAAGAACCTAGGGAACATTCTGGAGCA
Source organism: Phrynocephalus versicolor (assembly GCA_023846285.1). Lineage (NCBI taxonomy): Eukaryota > Metazoa > Chordata > Lepidosauria > Squamata > Agamidae > Phrynocephalus > Phrynocephalus versicolor. The sequence goes on along the minus strand of JAHTLZ010000074.1, from coordinate 10,062,628 downwards.
GATAATAAAGTGATCAGTCTGCATGTATTGTACCTTGAACACAATACAGTAATAACGAAAAGCAAACATGGATTTATCAAGAGCAAATACTGTGAATGGTATTTTGATTGGGTAACTGCCCTGGAAGACAGTGGGAATGCTGTAGACATAATATATCTTGATTAGTATTTAGTGTTTTAGTATTCATTATATTTATACCCTGCTCATCTGGCCACTATAGAATAACTATCAGGTGGATACATACATGTAGTTGGTTACATAACTGTACTCAAATTGGGGGGAGGTAATATATGTGGTACCACAAGGCTCAGCCCTGGAGCCATGAAGCTCAACATTTCTATTAATTAGAGATGGGCATGACTCAAAAAAATAATTTTTCGTTTTTCGTTTGTCGTTTTGGGGTCCGTTTCAGTTCGTTTTCGTTTTTTGGGGGTTTTTGCGCATTTTTTGTTTTCGTTTTCGTTACGAAACAAAACGAAAAAACAAAACAAAAATGAAAATTTTGCATTTTGTTAGCATTCTTTTCATTGGGAGGTGTCTGCCATAACGAAAATGAAAAACAGGGCAAAATTTTTCATTTCGTTTTCATTTTTGTTTTGTTTTCTGGAAAATTTTCGTTTTTGTTTTCGTTGCGTAACGGAAACGAAAAACAAAAACAAAAACAAAAATTTCGCTGAGTCGTGCCCATCTCTACTATTAATGTTTTGGAAGAAGGAGGTTGGGATGTACTTATCAAATTTGCAGATGACATAAAATTGGGTGGAATAGCTGATAACTTGGAAGACAGGAACAAAACTCAAAAAGATCTTAATAGACTTCAGCACTGGGCTGAAAACAATACAAAACAATACAAGGGAATTTAACACGGATAGGTGCAAGGGGGGAGGGGGTGGAATTCTAATGGCATATGGCAGTTAGCCAGTAATAGGGAACCAACTTGGAATCAAACAAGATAGGGTGAAGTCATTCTAGTGTTTGTAGCCAGATGGCCATAGACCAATATAAACAAGCACGTGTATGCGTACTAAAATACGTCAACACACCATGCAAAAGAGTATAAAAGACCACGGAAACCATCACTCCTGGGTCCAGGAGGCAGCAGGGCCTCTGGCCATGCTGGGCCCGGATCCTTAAGCTAACCTATTCTCTGTACTGTATTGTCCTGTGCTGTATTTCTATCTTTCTTTAATAAACCTTTTGCTATATAGCTAACTCAACGTGGCAGCTTTGATGAACCACCAATGGTACATTGTCAATTTATATTGGTGCATTGGCAACTCAAAAAGAAAACCACCAACCCCAATTTTTTAGATAAATTTATTTTTATCAAACCTATTTCCTCTGGAGGTCGTGAGTGCTCCAGCACTGGAAGCATCCAGAAGAAATTGGACAACCACCTGACAGATATCCTTTGATATGTATTCCTCCGTGGAGCAGGCGATCGGACTTGGTGGTCTTATAGGCCCCTTCCATCCCAATTATTCTATGATTCTGTGGCCAAAACTAGGAGTAAAAGATTCATCTTTAGATCATTTTAAAAATAGAATATTTGCAAATGCCTCCATATTCTGGACAAGAGGAGCTTGAGCTTTGACCAGTTAAAAGACTCACTGAGGAGTCTCAATGAGAAGAGAAATAGGAGGGATATCCCTGCTTCTCCTCCTCACTCTGTTCCACTTCAGTGGAAAGTCAGAATAGGCTCCCATCTTGCAACTTCTCTGTATGTAAAAAAACCTAACACGCCAAGAAGATAACCACCTCCAAACCTTTCCCACTGGCATCCTAGCTTCCCAAGTCTTGAGTGGCATTTTGACATCACCGTGACCTCCATCTTCCAACACACCTAAGAGAAGACAGGGACTGCATTTCAAGTACACTTTTCCCAGCTTGTTTTCAAACGATTTGTTGTGACAGATCCAGTATGAAAAAAAGAGGAAGAGGAGAAGGAGGAGGAAAGGTTAGAATAACATAAAATCTTTTCTTCATTTTCTGATGCCGATTGCTGCCTCCCCTTTGAAGAGGTACTAGCTTATCAGTTTGTATATGCAGGCAACTGGATTTCCAAAATGATTGCTTTTCACAGAGACAGTCTATCATAAATGCCCCCACCACTGTTGCCAGCATAATCTCTCATGTAAATCACATTTAGAGCCTTTTCAATATGTATTCTGCTTGCTCAATAGGCCATAATGATTTGTTTGTAAGGACATTGTCTATAGTGCACCCTAGGGTATTGTCTATTGGTATTTCATAAAACTCTTCTTGTTTACTGCAGAGAACATGGCAGTGGTTCCCACAGAGCTATTTCATCCTATTATACTCAAGAGTATCTTAGGTCTGTGAAAAACACCAATTCATTGGCTGCTGTGAATGCTCACAAAATTATATCCGCCTTTTCAATATTCATGGGACTTTGATTTCGTTTCAGCCCTGTGCATCATGCCCTCTTTGGATTAAGAGCTTTCAAACAAAGAATTAGGTAGGAGTTATCCCACAACATCTGGAAAATTATTAATGTGGGGACTGGAAATCTGCAAAACAATCTATACAGATTTATTGGGGGGTGGGGGGAAGTCCCATAAAATTGTCATATGCCAAATTATTGAAAAGGGAACTCTTTTTTAAAGCGGGTTTATGTTGATTTGTTAAACCTTTCATTTCTCTAGAGGCAGCTTCCAAAGTTACTTTTCAGAAAAATGGATATAATGTAATATGGAAGCTCCCTCTAAATGTACAAAAGCAGGATGATGTACTGAGAACCAGATCATAATCTTAACATTCCCCAGTTATGAACGACTTCTGCATTTCATCATGTTCGCATCTCTTAATAGCCACTGGGATTCAGAAATTGTTTGAAAAGAAGTATGAGATTATCTTCTCCCTCTAATGTGCATCTGTTAAATGGAATAGGAAATAACTGAACGTACAATGAAGTACAGTGGTACCTCGACTTATGAATTTAATTCTTTCCGAATGCATGCTCTTAAGTCGAACTCCTCTTAAGTCGGGGTACCTATCTAAAAAAATTTAAAAAAATAAGTTAAAAAATAAAAAAATGGAAAAAAATATTTGTAAGTCGAACAGACCATATCTAAAATTTGTAAGGTGGCAGTTAAAATGCCAACAGTTTTCCGCTCTTAAGTCGAGCTGCTCTTAAGTTGGGGTACCACTGTAACCTATATTCGCAGAAGCTTGTTGAGGTTTAAAGTACAGGTAAAGGTTTCAATCCAATCTGTGCTGGTATACCTCACTGAACTTCTTTCCCTATAGAGATATCCCCTTGGGGGAGATTACAGCACCCCAGCTGGCTTTATGGGTAAGGCCTTTGGGAATCATTAGCCCTCCCCATCTGTGCGGGGAGGCCGCAGATGAAGAGGAAATGAGTTCTATGGGCCTCATGCTCAGGAAGCCAAGCTTGGGCTTATCACTTCCCCCAGATCAGCCAGGAATGGGTTTTGTAGGAAAAACAAGCTTGCTACGTGACCAGCCCAAAGACACTGCCACACTGAGATAAGCCTCCCCAGGAATTTACCAGCCTACACCATCCTGACATGTAGACCCTCGCTCCACCCTCTGATGCTCTGCCATTGTAACTAATAAAAAGAGCCTTGCCTCATGCTTGCAAAGAGAGCTGCTGCTGCATGAAGCCTGGCCTGCTGAACCCGACAATGTCTCCAAGTGTAGCCATTCCTATATTTCCCCTTCCCCTCTTCCCATCTGATTCATGATTCATTGACCTCCCTGTTCTCTGTGAACTTGTCTAATCCTTTCTTAAAGCCCTAACCCTAACCGTAACCCTATCCTAGTCCTCTCACTGCAGGTGCTTAAGGATGTATATGGAGCTGAGGTGGAAGGGAACATGTGTCCCTATGTATGCTGGCTTCCCTTCGTTGCACCAGAAGTTGCAACTCGGAATATTTGCAGAATGATGTGAGGCATATTGTACTCAGAAGGAAGTCCCACTGTTATCAAATGATTAGCTTCCAGGTAAATGTGCATTGGATTGTAGCTGTAATCCTGAACAAATTTATAAGCACTCAGAGTCTCTGGCAGCTCATGAACAGGGTATGTAATGAAGAGATTGGCAAGAGGCATGGAAGGTGAGCCTGTGTCTACTGGATTACAGCGGATGGTGGTCTGACCTATGTTTTTGCCACTTTGTAGGATGGAGCCACGGGCCTTGCTCCAAGGCTGGGGTACCAGGGGGAAGGGGGCTGAAGCTGAGAAAGAGGGGGAGAGGAGGAAGAACCTCATGCAGGGAGGCAAGAATGAAGAACAGCAGGACACGGTGAACCATGCTGTGTATTTAGAGCCAGAGACCTAACTCCGGCCCTCACCATGGTAGGTTCTTGATCAACAGCCAACATTCCAGGCCTCTTCCTTGGCAATGGTTGCCACTGAAACACAGACAGCACCTCCAAGCTCTCTCTTCATTTTGACCAGCTGGAGCAAGAATACAGAGCCCAGGAGTGGTTGAGCAGGGGGCTGTAGATACAGTCTTTCGGTATTACTACAATTGCTGACAAAGGAGAAGAAGGCATGGGGTGGTAATAGGGGACCAGCGCCACAAAGCAAAACAGAAACACTTTCTGCTTTCAAGTCACGTGTTACAGTTGCATGTTCTCTTCCCCTTCAATCTGATCTATGTTTGTACATGAAGTATTGTGAAGTGGTGAGGTGGTGAAGCATTGATAAAGTAACTGAAAATAAAATAAGTAGACTCAAACAGAATATTAAAGCAAAAGAAAATAAATTTTATTAAGCAAAGACAGCACACAGACAAACATAAAGAAGTTCTAATGCATTAGAGATGTCGGGGTGAGAGAATGACGTAAAGAGTCTATTCTCTCAAGCCCAAAGACCTCGAACTAAAATTTCAGAGACCTTTTATACTTTTTTACGCCTCTATCAAGACAAGTGGATTTTTCCATCGAGACTTAATTCCTATAGTTGAAAATCCCCAAAGCACAGTTCCACATTTTCTGTTTAACACATTTGCCATTATGTCATAAGTTTGTGGTCAGGCATTAGAGATGGGCATGACTTGGAAAATTTATTTTTTCGAGTTGTCATTTTTCGGGACGGGTCCGTTTCATCTCGTTTCCGTTTTTCGTGAAATTTTTCAAAAATTTGTCATTTCATTTTTTGTTTTTTCGTTTGTCATTACCGCCGTGATTTAGTGCGACTTGACTTCCCAGAGCATGGGGTAGGGGGTAAGGGCTAGGCTTAGGGTAACGGTTATGGTTAGGGTGGGTTAGTGGGCTGTACCTCTGGGTGCCTCTGGCCCACTAAGAACACAGTGTACTGGCGTATGGGTTCGGGTTCAGGTTAGGGTTAGGGTTTAGGGTTCGGGTTTGTGGGCTTTTAATGCCCTCTCTGGCACACCCAGAAGTCTCAGCAAAACCTGGCCATGCGATTGGTGGAATGGCTCCAAAAATTTGCATGGTCCCATCCCATGGCCAGCCCATCATTGCACGTGCACAGGTGTAAAAAGATAAAAATAAAATAAAATAAAATAAAATCAACGGAGATGTTTTGTTGCAAGAAAAACCCACTGCTGCTACTGTAAAAATTCAAGCATTTAAAATAGCTAATTTTCGCATGTTTCTGTGGTGCTTTAGTGGGTTTTTGGACCACGATTTCAAAAAAAAAATATTGCGGTCGCCATTTAGATCCCCCCACACTGCATGGCAAATGGAGACGCCGAGGATGCACCCTCCCAGCCTGGTACAGTCTCAGCAAAACCTGGCCATGCGATTGGTGGAATGGTTCCAAAAATTTGCATGGTCCCATCCCATGGCCAGCCCATCATTGCGTGTGTGCAGGTGTAAAAAAATAAAAATAAAATAAAATAAAATAAAATCAACGGAGACGTATTTTGGCAAGACAAACCCACTGCTGCTTCTGTAAAAATTCAAGCATTTAAAATAGCTAATTTTCGCATGTTTCTGTGGTGCTTTGGTGTGTTTTTGGACCACGATTTCAAAAAAAATATTGCGGTCGCCATTTTGGATCCCCCCGCCCGCACACCGCATGGCAAAGGCAGATGAGATGATGCCCACCCCTGCCTGGTACCAGCAGCGTAGCAGTAGCACCAGCCAAGGAGAGGGGGGGCGGGGAACCCCCCCCCAAATAAAACACCCTTCTGGCCTGGTAGGTGCCCTCAGACAGTTTTCGCCTGCTTTTTTGGCCGGGAATCAGGTTTTTTTAAAAAACTTTAAAAAACTCTTTTTCTGTGCCGCTTGGCATTGCGGGATCGCTGCGATGCCAGGAACGACAACGACAAATCAGACCCAATTATTTGTTCGTCGGTTCGAGTTCGAGTTCTGGCGGAGTAATTCCCGTTACCGTTTCCGTTCCGTAACGGAAACGAGTAACGGAAACGGGAATTCCGCTAAGTCGTGCCCATCTCTATCAGGCATCTCAGATGTATCTTGTCTTAGCTCTGAAAATGCAGAAGTGCTGCATATATTTCTTGAGCAGCCAACACCCTATAATTAAAATATAGATTTGTAGCAAAGCAATTCCATTTTCACAGTCCCTGCTTCTGCTTTGTGAGAAGCACGATTAGACTACTACCACTATCCAATCATTATTTTAATACTAACATAAACTGATATGTGTGTGTATTTTTTGTATTGCTAAACCTCTCACTCACTGTATGCCTTTACCAGGCCCCATTTAGTCCAGTAATTAATCACTTTTGATAACATTTATGCAAAGTGAATTGTCCATAGGTAAACATATGTTCTAAAGTTAGTCGAATGAATATGAATGGAGAAATATTCTCCCAGTTCGTCACTCTCATTAATTTAATCTGTCTTGACATGAAACTGGAAAAGGTGCAAAAGAGAGTGACTAAAATGATTACTGGGTTCGGGCACCTCCCTTATGAGGAAAGGCTAAAACATTTGGGGCTCTTTAGTCTGGAAAAAAGGTGCCCAAGGGGGGATATGATTGAGATGTACAAAATAATGCAGGGCACGAGTAAAGTGGATAGAGGGAAGCTCTTCTCCCTCTCACAAGATACCAGAACTAGGGGACATACACTCAAATTGTGGGTTGGGAGAGTAAGAACAGACAAAGGAAAATATTTTTTTCACCCAGCACGTTGTTAGTCTGTGGAACTCCCTGCCACAGGATGTGGTGATGGCATCTGGCCTGGATGCCTTCAAAAGGGGATTGGATAGATTCCTGGAGGAAAAGTCCATCACAGGTTACAAACCATGAGGGAGATGTGTAATCTCCAGGCTTAAAACTGGGGTACTTCAAGGGCCAGATGCAGGGGAGTGGTATCAGGAGACAGATATCTAGTCTCATGTGCTCCCAAACACATCTGGTGGGGCCACTGTGAGATACAGGAAGCTAGACTAGATGGGCCAATGGCCTGATCCAGCATGGCTCTTCTTATGCTCTTATGATAAGAAACACAGAAGAGGTATTTTCAAATTCAGTAGGATTTCTCTCCTCCAGTGTGAGAGTGTGACAAGGAGAGTTTTTTCCCCCCAATCATGTTTTTCAACATTTACTCTAAATGACCATGGATCACACTACAGAACAGTAGTATCCCTTTTGTGGAAGAAGCACAAGAACATATCTAGAAGGCATAGACAGGAGGATGGGCTAACAGTTTTAACAAGAGGAAAAAATACCATGCCATTTATCAGGGTTATTTTTTTATATCCATGAAACAAAGAAGTAGCTGTAAAGATTTTGTACAACTTTGCATTAAAAGATAGGATTGTTGCAGATTTTTGGTTAAATTCCTCTAGCTGTGCAGCAGAAGTATGGGGATTCATGTAGTACAGGCCTGTCCAACAGGTAGACTGGGGGCTACCGGTAGCCCGTGAAGGGTTCAAAAGTAGCCCACCAGCCATCAATAAAAAAAGTGAGGGAGATAAGTTCTCCACCCTTCCCTCCCCCATACCAAGGACCACCACTGCCCCAGCAAAGTTCTGGGTCTGCCAGCCCACTGTCTCAGCTGAGCGGGGCAGTTAAAGGGCCATGGTGCATTGAAATCTGTTCCCTCCAGAACAGATTAATTGGTTTTCAATGCGTTCCTATGGGAAACCGCTGTTCTACTTACAAAAGTTTTTACTTATGAGCATGTGCTTGGAACGGATAAAATTCGTAAGTAGAGGTTTTAGTGTAGTAGCCCTTAGGCAGTTTGGGCTGAAAAAAGTAGACCTTGGCCTGTTCAAAGTTGAACAGCCCTGATGTAGTACATTGCCCCCTAGGTCAAAATAATAGGTGATATGACTTCATGGATTGAAAAGTCGGGCCATGCTTTATCGGCTATTTACATATCATCACTTCTAGTACAGAGGGGGCTACCTGGTGTGTGGACCATTGGAACCAGAAGGTCACCCGGGGACCTCTGACAATGGCACACTGACCTGTAGTTCCCAGATTCCCCCCCTCTCTCTTTTGTCCTTTTCAAAGATCATTTGCAGTCCTCCAATCATCTGGCACTTCACCTGTCCTCCTTTCAAGCAAATAATAGACAGTGTGGTTCTCTTCAGCCATTTCCTTCAATGCAGTTCATCTGGCTCTGGGGATTTGAATATGGTCCCTTCCATATTCAGAAATCTAAAATCTCAGATATCTTTTCGCATATGCAAAAGTTAGGACATTCTTATGAATATCAAAGTTAAATAGGTTTCTCAATAATCTGCAGTCAGGGTGTTGTAATATAGCAGGCTGTACTGAGAGCAATATGGTAGTTTTCAATAATTTACTTTTGCTGTTGCCCTGTAGCAAATCTAAAGAGGAACATGGCTTTTCTCCTTTGCTCCTCAATTTGTTTTAATCAGAAAAAGGAGCAATTTATACAGCCTGGTAATAACTGGGTATTGATTCTACTGAGGTGAAAGCCTCAACTTCATTGATTTGAAATATAAAATTGTAGCCAGGGTAAATAGACATCTCATGGGATAGTAATTGATGATATTTTCCTATGGGGATACTTTAATACATACATAGGTTTGGAGTATTTTTGTCAGATATATCCAACCCCTTTTTAAATTCTCTAAATGACTAGTACAATTCTGACCCCAGCACTACTCAGTGGACCTGTAAATCCATCCTCACTCTGAGGTTTTTCAAAGTGACCATGTAATGAAAGGAATAAAGGAAAGAAATGGCATCTTTTTCATGAGCAAGTTGTGAGGCAGACATTTGCATAGTTCATGTCTCTTTTCACTTACTCTAGAACAGATTTTTTTAGTAATGTAGAAAATGTAAAACACTGCAATTCCAAGGAATATTTTAGTAACTAAGTCCCACTAAAATGTTGGGATTTTTTGTTTTGTTTTAAAATATGTTTTTGTCTACATTTGGGGAGTAGAAACTGTGCCCAACAGATGCTATTCAACTGCAGTCCTTTTTAGTTCCAAGACAGTGGGAAGTTTAGTCCCAAACCATCTGAAAGGCCCCTGCTTCCACTTTCATTTTTTTCCTACTAGCCCCACTGCAGGATGAGTCACTTTAGAGTGACATTGGGGCTTGCAAGGACCACATGGCCATTTAAAGCTTGCCACCTCATCTTCCTGAAACAGTTTTCAATTAACAATTGCCTGTTCTCCAGCATGGAGACTAAGGCGGTTACTTCACATCCATTTTGTCTCTCTTAGTGTTGTGCTTAGGGGCGGTACAAAAAATATTACTTCACGTCCATAATGAAACTACTGAAATTTGTCTTGACCACACCCTCAGAACAGGTGCCAAGCACAACAATATTTTACCTGGTGTAGGGGTAGGGTTTTGCTTTGTCACTCTTTGGCGGTTACTTCACGTCCTACCTTGTTCCGTGATTGCATTTGTACCATGACAGCGTTGTTCGCGGCCACGTGGTTTTGTCCCTGTTCAGTCCCTGTTTCCATTTACTCATGGGCATGATTACTTGTCTCGTGACAACTGTTACTTCACGGTCTTGTTCTGTGAAAAATTCTGAATTTGTCTTGCTTTCTTAACACTTTTTTAAAATATCGTAAATAAAACTTTTTCGATATTTTGATTTACTGGTCTTCCGGGATTTACATGTCAATGCTACAGAATTTTCAGTACTTTCTTTAATAAACATTTGCACTGCATGGTGTTTCCCATAGGGAAACTAATGTTGAATGCTGCTTCAGCTGCTGACCACTAGGTGGACACTGGTTGTTGCGTGACAGGTGTTATCACATGGTCCTTTGTCTCGGTACAGGAACTGGGAACGAACCGTGACAAGAGAATTCCCCAGCCAGGGGCAAGTACGGCTTGTCACACTGTTCTCAGTTCCGGGGGCATGGTCAAGACAACTTTTTGCTGTCACGCTATGGATGTGAAGTAAGGGGTTTTTTTGTACCGGTCCCAAGTGGGACAGCAAGGAAGGACGAACGAGATATGAAGTAACCGCCTTTGTTCCCGCTTTCTCTTCCGAGACAAGACACTGTGTAGTAATGACTGTCATGCAACAAAACATTTGTTTCCCTCAGAAAACTGTGTTGGGTTTTTTTTTATTTTGACTTTTCAGAAGCAAAATATCAAAAATATTTTTTATGCCCCCCCCCACAAAGGAAAAAGGACAAATTCAGTGTTCATCATGGTACAAGACCGTGAGGTAACACTTGTCACGAGACAAGTTATCACGACCATGGGAACACTGAAACGGGGACAAAACCACATGATCGTGACCAACGCTGTCATGGTACAAAACTAGTCACAGAACAAAAAACGACATGAAGTAACCGCCTATGTGGGCTTAGAGGGCGATGGGAGGTTTAAAAAGAAAATAGCTGCTCATGAATCTGAGCTGCCCTTGGGAACAATTTGTGGCTGTGCACTCCACCTTGCACAGCCAGAAAGCAACTGATGAGGCCTTGTAAAGTCTCCCATCTCCCATGGGTCAGCAGTCATCTGGTAAATAAGGATCCCGCTCCCCGTGATCATGCCTGGAGAATCTGTTTAGCCAGTCCTAGGAAAAAGGATATGAAACCCAAGGGGGCTTTTCCAGTCTTATATATGAGCTGGTGAAAAGCCATGAGCCCCCTACATTGTCCACATAAATGGTCCCTAGATAGTGGACTATGGTTCTAAGATTCTGGGAGGCACCACACTTGACATCTTTCCATGATCCAGGTTGGCACCCCTAGTCCTCTGTCTTTCACTATGATTTATCTCTCGGTTAGTGTGAAAATAAAGTGAGAAAGGGAACCACATAGGCCCCCTGAGTTCAGTGAAGAAAAGGTAGGAGAGAGCTATAACTCATAAATATATACTAAGAAACAGAATAGCACTAAAAGTTCAAATGTGTTCAGAGGGACACCTTCTTTTCCCCAATACAATATTTCAGAGACAATACTGTTATCTCAGTTTGGTCACGACCATAATTATTGTGTCGGTCTTAGCAGAAATGATTTCTGGACAGCGAGATTCTGTGTTGAAAATGCAGTTTTGCTGCTAGGGAAATAACTTTCCTCGTAACCTCATACATTCCAGCCTGGCAGGTGAGAGGGCAGGTATACAGTTCTAGCTGTAGTGCAGCTAATTGCCCCATTTTAGGTAGGATTTGATTTTGAGCTGCCGAGGAAAGTAAATTATTTTGGGCTGCAAAAGATGAGACTTCTGCCTTTCAGAGGAAGTCATTACCAGGAAAGCAAAGAGAAATGACTTGAGGGAAAATACATATTTCTTATGCATATGATGCAGGGATATGATAAAACTGAAGGCTGTATTACAAAATACTTTAAGTGACAGGAAATTTCACCAGAATTTAGTATAATTTGGCATATTTTAGCAGAATAATAAACTGGAGACACCCATGTCACTATTTCTGAACATGCCAGGTTGGCTCTATCACCACTTGAAAAAGTTTGAATTGTCAGTTGTCTTCCTTTAAAAATATATTGTTTATAGGTTGGACAAAGACTTAGTCATACCTATCATGGACCCACTGAAATGTAGAGGACCTAAACATAGTTGTGCAATGGATGACTCCATCTATTTCATTTTCTCACACATTCATCTCTCTATTTCTATCCATTTTATGAATGAACCGACAAATTAAGGAAAGGTCTAATCAAAATAGTTAAGATGAGCTCTCCAATGTATTGATCAAACATAGGTACAGCTACTGCATCTTCCAAATGGAAAGGGCATTGCTGTTGAATGCGCCACAGGCCCTGTGTGGAAAGGACAATGGTACACAAGCTTGCTGCGTTTCTGTGTGGAGTCTGTTAGGATGGGGAGGGTGGGTAGGCCAGGAAGAGGTGGCAGTGCAAACTGAACAACTCCAAAAGCAATAAAGCAAAGTGCTCTGCTTATATATTGCCCCATACCACTACAAATAGTCTCTGGGTGGTTTACAGTTTACATATGCAGGAGCAGGTGATACCTTTATTAAGCCACTAGAAATACGTACAATAAAAACATACAGCAAACGATGAGCTTCCAAGGATAATTCATCTTCTTCATGCTGTGCACCAGGTTCTTGTGAGTAGTTTGGGAAATTACATACTTTTATTAAAGTCCCAGTGGCTCACAGCCCTTGTTGGGTCCAGGTTAACTAACTTCTTGAGAAGGATAAAGATGCCTTCTGCAAGAGGCTTATTGGGGTGGCAAGTGTGGTTTCAAACACCTTCACAGTCAGCCGCTTGGAACGGATCACCCAGCTCTTTAAACAAAAGGCTGCCAAGCGCTCAGCCTCCCCCTCGCCTTCATTCCAAAACTCAAAGAACTTCTAATTTGGCTGGGGAAAACAAGGCAATGCAGAAGCATGGCAAGCCTCCATCAGAAGCACAAAAAGAATTGAACTACTCAAGGGGGTGGGAAGCCAGAATTTTCAGACTCAAGCACTCAGAGCTCTCCACCTCCATGCACAAGTTTTGTTTTCTCTATCAGCATTTATTTTAAAAGTATAATTATTGCTAGCAAAAAAATAAAAAAAATGTGTGAGTTTTTAAAAATAAATTATATTCCCTTTCAAATCTTCTCCTCATGCTCCCCTTAAAGCCACCATATAGTTATACTGTGTCAGAGGCTTTTTCATGTCATCCATTTTATTTCCCAGAATTTATTGGTGGTGGTGTTGAACCCTGGCCGGTCCTGGAAGGATGTGGTGGGTTCCCACATGCACTGAAGTGGCCCATTCTGAGTTTATATATTTGTATGTGTTTATAATAAATAAATATATGTAGAAAAAGAGCTGAAGGTCAAAACAAAAGTTACAGTAGCTCCGCTCTGGAGATGGACAAAAACCTGGTTAACTTGACTGAGTTAAAGCTCTTTAAGAATGATTGAGAGAGGGCCAGACATATTGAAGAAGCAGCATCTTACCAGACCTATCCAGCTGGAACTCTAAATTCCTTTTTCAGGTGGGACTGTCTCAAGATCTCACCATGCTTCTTTCCAAGGTCACAGGTTAGGCTTGGGTGGTGATCCAATAAAAAAGGATTTCATGATGCTTGAGAGAGTTACTTTGGGGACATAAACTCCCAGAATCTTCCAGCCATCAGGGGCCATCCTGCTTGGTGGATTCTAGGCACTGTCATTCAGAAAGTCAATTTTGCAGCCCTGAGGCTTCAGGAAGACCCTTGCATGCATCTTCCTGGAATGGCCAAGTATGGATGGGTTTGCTTATTGGCTCAATTTGATTTCAGTAAGCATTTAAGTGAAAACAACAACACACCTTGCTTACATAAAAACATACTGTGATCAGATCAAATGCTGACATGGGTGCTAACAGTAAGAGAACATTTCAAGAGTTCTTCACACATATTGGATTGGATCCAGATTTAAACTTGAAGCCTAAAGCCAGTTCATCACCTGTTTGAGTCCCATGAAACAGTTCTGAACTGCTAGTTTGGAACTAGACATGGGCACGACTTGGCGAAATTCTCCTTTCCATTTCCGTTCCTCGTTTCCGTTACACAACGGAACGAAGAACGACAAATACTCCGCCAGAACTCGAACTCGAACCGATAAAAGAAAAATTGGGTCTGATTTGTCGTTGTCGTTCATGGCATCACAGCGATCGCGCGATGCCAAGCAGCACAGAAAAAAAAGTTTTAAAAATAAAAAAAACCCGATTCCTGGCCAAAAAAGCAGGTGAAAATATGCCTGCCTGAGTGAGGGCACCTACCAGAGGGGTGGTTTCTTGGGGGGGGGGACCCCCCACGTCCCCCCCCTCCTCTCCTGGGCTGCTCTGGTGGGGGGCACCCTCATCGTCTCGCCAACTCACCAAGCGGTGGCACAGAAAAAAAGTTTTAAAAATAAAAAAAACCCGATTCTCGGACAAAAAAGCAGGCGAAAATATGCCTGCCTGAGTGAGGGCACCTACCAGAGGGGTGATTTCTGGGGGGGGGGTCCCCGGCCTCCCTCCTCTCCTCTCCTGGGCTGCTCTGATGGGGGACATCCTTGTCGTCTCCAACTTGCCAAGCGGCGGCACAGAAAAAAAGTTTTAAAAATAAAAAAAACCCAATTCCCGGCCAAAAAAGCAGGCAAAAATATGCCTGCCTGAGTGAGGGCACCTACCAGAGGGGTGGTTTCTGGGGGGAGGTCCCCGGTCTCCCCCCTTCTCCTGGGCTGCTCTGGTGGGGGACATCCTCGTTGTCTCGTTGTCTCCAACTCGCCAAGCAGCGGCACAGAAAAAAAGTTTTAAAAATAAAAAACCCCGATTCCCGGCCAAACAGCAGGCAAAAATATGCCTGCCTGAGTGAG
>JAHTLZ010000074.1:10019983-10038993 GCA_023846285.1 Phrynocephalus versicolor | reverse complement strand
GCCAATTGGCCTATACAATGCTGTATAACAAAGTGACTGCTTTTCCCTTTTGAAAAGCCTTTTTTCATCCTCTTAACTCTGGATTTGTTCCAAATAAAAAAGCAGGTAGGGCCAACTCTCCTCCTTTCAGAATAAGAAATTATGTTTTTCCATCTGTGCGATCTTTTAAAAATGTTTGTGTGGGCTATTTAGAATCATCATAGAGTTGGAAGGGACTTTGGAGGTCTTCTCAAACCATCCCGGACAAATGGCTGTCCAATCTTTTCTTGAAAACCTCCAGTGATGGGGCACCCACAACATCTGGAGGCCAGCTGTTCCACTGTTTAATGGCTCTCACTGTCAGAAATTTATCCTTATTTCCAGGTTGGCTGTCCTCCTGATGAGTTTCTATCCATTGGTTCTTGTCATGCCTGAGGTTGCCTATTTCTGAATGTTAGGGTAAAACAGTTTTAATTTTAAAAAATGTAACTTGAAAACTTTGTCCAAACTTCCCTGTATTTGGCACAGAGCACAAGAAGACTACTACACCTGTAACAAATTTGGTGCTGATCCAAAACCCAGTTTAAAAGTTGAACCTCAACGTTTCCTGAAATTCTTTAGATGGAATGATTTGGGTTTCAGAGTCTCTTTTACAAGTGATGAAAAGAATCAATCCACAACACCTTTGTGTTCTTTTGCATCTGATACACCTCAAACAAATACTTCCCAATAAACATAAGGAAGAAACAAAGGAGCTGCGATCAATATATACACATCAATAGACTACCTAGCAACATCTGATTAGAAAGAGATCGTCTGAATGACATCAGAAGTGCAAGAACCAATTAAAAAGTCAGATGGGGCTATATAAGAAGAAAAATAGTAGAAGGAAAGAAGGCATGGAGTTAGAGACAGAGAATGGAAATTAAATCAATGGGTTTGTAGATGGCAATAGTTTATATCTATGGATAGAAGTGGGTTTTCCAGGAAGCTGTATAAATATTGTACTTTGTAACTAAGAACACTTGGAATGGACTAAAGAAAGCTGATTTAAATAATACACAATCTTGAATGTGTTAAGAGCCTCGTGGTGCAGTGGTTAATTGCCTGTAACTGCAGGTAAAATGTGCTCACGACCTGGGGTTCAATCCCAGGTAGCCGGCTCATGGTTGACTCAGCCTTCCATCCTTCCAAGGTCGGTGGGGGGTGGTCAATGTGTAGGCTGCATACTGTAATTAAGTGGAAACCACCCAGAGACTACTTGAAGTGGTATGGGGCGGTATATAAGCAGAACACTTTTAGACATTATGCTGTTACAATAAAGAACTACTGTTCCTGTTTTAGTTAAACCACTGCTCTGCTTCCATTATTTGGGCTTACGGAAACAATGGAACTAAGGAGGGTTTTAAAATTGTGATTAGCTAGGTCAGGAGTGGACACATGAGCTAGTGGTCACACAAGGGTATTGAGATTAGAGATGGGCACGACTTAGCGGTATTTTTGTTTTCGTTTTCATTTTTCGTTTCCGTTACGTAACGAAACGAAAAACGAAAAACGGCTCAGAACTGGAATGAAAACGGAAACGAAACGACTAATTTTGAGCCATTTTTCGTTTTTCGTTACTGGGGGAGCACTTAATGGAGCTAAATGGGAAGAAACGAAATTTTTTTCGTTTTCGTTTTCGTTTTTTGTTTTCGTTACATAACGAAACGAAAACGAAAAATTTTGAAATTAGCTCACGAAAACGGAAACGAGACGAAACGGACCCCCTAGACGAAAACGAAAACGAAAATGAACAATTTTTCTGAGTCGTGCCCATCTCTAATTGAGATAGAGGGCAACAACCACACTTTCCCAGCACAGTTCCACTCTATGTGAAAGGAGCCCATGTGTTAAGGTTATGATTGCTCAGAGATGTGATGTGTCAGCTGTTGTATATGCTTAAACATTGCATTTGAATGCAGAAGGGGACATGTTCTGCAAGGGAATCCAGGAGTCAATTTATCTGGCTTACTGAGCATTCTGTGCAATTCCCAAGGAGGAGCCCTTTGCTAGTTTATGTTTGAATTGCCCCTCTCCCTTCCTCTCTCTTATTTAATTGAACCGAAAAGCAATGCAGCGATCATAAACCAAGCGAATGTGCAGCTGGAAGACTTTAAAAGTGATTTGGAAGCAAAACCTCCCTCATTAAATTAGAGGGCAAAAAAAAAAAATCATTTGGAAGCTCACTGCATTGCAAAAATTGCTGCATATGCAACCAACCCAGTATTTTCTGGGGATTTCAATGCCATGAGGAAATTTAGCTTTAGGCTCATATTTGGCATATGATGCCCACATCACTGAGGAATTTAATTATCTCCTGTTTTCCAATCTATTTGGCTCAGCTGAATTTAAATCATATAAAGGGAAGACAACCAGTCATAATGTTTTCTGTGTTTATGTTATTTAATTTTGTTTTCATTCCAATTATCTATTTTAGGGCAACATATTTAATAAGAATGTTTACAAGTTGCATTAAGGTTGGTTTTGATGCCACAGTTCTAAACTACGTTCTCATTGTTTTCACCAACATAATGTGAAATAAAGTGTTTCCAGGCTTAAGCCTTAATGATTTAGAAGCAGAGCTATTCCCAGCAGGAGGGGATCTAAGACTCACTTCATTGTTTATAGGAATTAGTAAATTTGGGGTGACATAATAATCTGAAGAACTGTATACTTATGATATATATTTATATTTATATACTTATGACACTTATATACAGTAAATATAAATATATATCATAAGTATACAGAGTATATTTATTCTGGTGAGGTATTCTGGAAAGTGAAGTCAAGTGGGCCTTAGAAAGCATTGCAAACAACAAGGCCAGTGGAGGCGATGACATTCCAGTTGAACTCTTTAAAATCTTAAAAGAGGATGCTATGAAGGTGCTACATGCAATACTAAAACACTAAATACTAATTCAGTCCACACTAAGTTAGTTTGAAAACCAGAATATCATGGGACACTTTGTCAAAGAGTTTACTGAAATCAAGACACATTATTATGTCTACACTATTCCCACCGTTTTACTGGGCAGTTACCCAATCAAAATACGAAATAAGATCCATCTGGCAGGATTTGCATTTGTTCTTTTTTCCATTTGTTCTTATTTTGAATTGTCAAATCATTTTGATTTATTGTATTTGTGCTTATTTGCTTATTTCTTTTTATTATTATTATTATTTGATTATTTGGCCTGATTGATTAGTTTTTTTTTTAGTTTTAACAACAAGGCCAGTGGAGGTGATGGCATTCCAGTTGAATTATTTAAAATCTTAAAATATGATGCTGTAAAGGTGCTACACGCGATAAGCCAGCAAATTTGGAAAACACAGCCGTGGCCAGAGGACTGGAAAAGATCGGTCTACATCCCAATCCCAAAGAAGGGCAACACCAAAGAATGCTGCAATTATCGTACAATTGCACCCATTTCACATGCTAGCAAGGTTATGCTCAAAATTCTACAAGGGAGGCTTCAGCAGTATGTGGACAGAGAAATCCCAGAAGTTCAAGCTTGATTTCAAAGGGGCAGAGGAACTAGAGATCAAATTGCCAACATGGGCTGGATTATGAAGAAAGCTATAGAATTCCAGAAAAAAAAATCTACTTCTGCTTCATTGACTATGCCAAAGCCTTTGACTGTGTGGACCACAACAAACTATGGCAAGTTCTTAAATGAATGGGAGTGCCTGACCACCTTATCTGACTCCTAAGCAATCTGTATGTGGGACAAGCAGCAACAGTCAGAGCTGGATATGGAACAACCGACTGGTTTAAAATTGGGAAAGGATTATGACAAGGCTGTATACTGTCACCTTGCCTATTTAACTTATATGTAGAGTACATCATGCGAAAGGCGGGACTGGATGAATCACAAACTGGAATTAAGATTGCCGGAAGAAGATTAAGATTGCCGGAAGAAATATCAACAACCTCAAATCTGCAGATGATACTACGCTGATAGCAGAAAGTGAGGAGGAATTAAAGTGAAAGAGGAGAGTTAAAAATGGACTGAATCTCAACATAAAATAAACTAAGATCATGGTCACTGGTCCTATCACCTCATAGCAAATAGAAGGGGAAGAAATGGAGACAATGACAGAGTTTATTTTCTTGGGCAGATGGCGACTGCAGCAAGGAAATTAAAAGACGCCTGCTTCTTGGGAAGAAACCAATGGCAAACCAAGGCAACATCTTAAAGAGCAGAGACATCACTTTGCCGACAAAGGTCCAGATAGGCAATGAAGCAAGAGAGGAGAAGGCTGGAGAGCTGATGGAGGAATGATCAGACAGACATCAATAGGGCTGCTGTCACTATGCTGACCAGGCGCTATGTCATGGTGATCAGGGTGGCCAAAAGATCTTATGTCACCCTGAGAATTGGTGAGGCCTCAAACTGCCAGGCAGGGCTGTTTATTGTGGTTCGGGACCTCACCAATCCTGGTCAGGGGAGGCCTCCTCCTAGTGATTTCAGTAGTGAGTCCTTTGCAGCCTTTTTTAAATCTAAAATTGAGGCCATCCGGGCCGATCTGGACTCCGGTTCCAGTGATCCATTTCCGAGTATCACCCGCAGTACTCCCCGATTTGTTGAGTTTGGGCGTGTGACACCTGCTGAGGCCTCCAGGGTGCTGGCTCACTGCGGACCTGCAACTTCACCATTTGATCCTTGCCCACCTTGGTTAATTAAGACCGCCGGCGGGAGCATGCCTGAATGGGCCATGGCAATTGTGTCTGCATCCTTCAGGGATGGGATTCTGCCCGATCGACTGAAGGATACCGTGATGCAGCCCATTCTTAAAAGACCTGGCTTGGCTGTCGACGATCTGTCAAGTTATCATCTGGTAGCCAATGTTCCCTTTTTGGGCAAGGTGATCGAGCGGGTTGCCGCAATTAGGCTCCAGTCATTCCTGGAGGAAGAACATGTCCTGGACGCTTTCTAGATTGGGTTCAGACCCTGGAACGGGACTGAAACAGCCCTGGTCATGTTGCAAGATGACCTATTGAGGGAGGCCGACAGGGGTTTCGCTACCCTGCTGGTCCTCCTTGATCTGTTAGCAGCCTTTGATACCGTCGACCACAGCATCCTCCTGGGCAAGCTGTCCAAGGTGGGCATCGGGGGCTTGGCCTTGTGCTGGCTCTGGTCCTTCCTTGGCAGCCGAGCCCAGAGAGTAGAGATGGGGGGTGTTCTTTCGGCCCCATGGACACTCTATTGTGGGGTGCCCCAGGGGTCGGTGATATCCCCTATACACTTTAACATCTATATGAGGCCGCATTTGGAATTATGGAGTCCACTGTCATCAGTCGCCGATGACACGCAGCTCTGTCTCTCCTTTTCTATCTCTGCAACGGAGGCTGTGAACTTCCTTAACCGTTGCCTGGATGCAGTCGTGGAGTGGACCAGGACTAAAAAGCTCAGGCTTGACCCTGGGAAGACTGGGGTTCTGTTCCTTGGGGGATCCCCAGATGGGTATAGTGGCCCTCTCCCCAGTCTGGAGGGATTGACCCTTCAGCTGGCGGATCGAGTGAGGAGCCTGAGCATTGTCCTGGACCCAGCTTTGTCCCTAGAAGCCCAGGTGGCAGCTGTGTCCGGGGCAGCTTTTTATCGCCTTAGGTTAATCGCCCAGATTTGCCCATACCTAGATGTGGATTCCCTTAGGGCGGTTGTACAGGCGTTTGTGATTTCAAGAATTGATTACTGTAATGCTCTCTGCATGGGGCTTCCCTTGACCTTTATTCAGCGTTTGCAGTGGCTGCAGAATGCGGCAGTCAGGTTAGTGGTAGGTGTGAGCAGGTATGCCTGCATCACCCCCATCCTGGCTCACCTGCATTGGTTGCCCGTTGCACCCCGTATAAGGTTCAAGGTAATGTTTTTTGTTTACAAAACCCTCCATGGCCTGGGACCTGTCTATCTGGTGGAGTAGATCTCCCAGAGAGCAATCTTGTCCCGACCTACCAGAGCCTTGTTTTCCCTTTCACTCCAGGTGGCCACTCCCATAGAAGCCCAAAGGGCTTCCACTCGGAACCAGGCCTTTTCGGTGGCAGCCCCGGCTTACTGGAATAAACTGCCAGTGGAGATCAGGCTGGCGGATTCACTGTTGGCCTTTAGAAGGGCTTTAAAGACCTGGCTCTTGAAGGAATGCTTTGGGGACTTCTGAGCATTTTGTGACTGTAATTTTGTTTTGTCTGTCTTGCTGCTAGCACCAGCCTTTCTTGCCAGATTTTATCCTCATTATGTCTGTGAAGATTCTCAGTCATCCAGGTGAGTTTATCTGGAAGTTGAGTCATGGCTACTGGACTTCTTTTTTGAGAGATAGAAACGTTTCGCTGTTCATCCAAACAGCTTCATCGGTCTGAATGCAGCTGGTGCAAACCCTGACTCTTATAGGCATCTTTGACCTCTAGTCACCCTGGCCTTAATTAGGCTCATCAGATGAACAATGGCCTAAATAGGCTCGTTAGGGAGACAATGGAAGTAGAAGTTTACAGGAAACCCACCCACACAGATCAATACTTACTGTTCGACTCCCACCATCCATTACAGCACAAACTAGGAGTCATCAGGACCCTAAGCCACAGAGCAGAGAGCATCCCCACCTCCACAGAAGCCAAGAAGAAGGAAGACAGGCACCTGAAGACAGCACTTAAGGCCTGTGGATATCCAAAGTGGGCCTTCAACAAAGCAGTGGGCCATCCCAGAAGAACAAGGGATCAGTCTGAGACCCAGACCCAGCGGAAGAACCTGGTCATTCCTTACATGGCTGGAGTGTCAGAGAAGCTTAAAAGGATTTTTTGCAAACACCACATCCCTGTTTATTTCAAACCCACAAACACACTAAGGCAGAGACTTGTCCACCCAAAGGATCCGGTACCCAACCATAAAAGGAGCAATATAGTATATGCGGTCCAGTGCAGTGAGGAGTGTTCAGACCTCTACATTGGGGAAACCAAACAGCCATTAAACAGAAGGATGGCCCAACATAGGAGGGGTAACAGCTCAGGACCAGAATCAGCAGTACACCTCCATTTGAAGGAGAAAGGGCACTCTTTCAAAGATGAGGATGTACACATATTAGACAAAGAAGAGAGGTGGTTTGAAAGAGGAGTAAGGGAGGCCATTCATGTGAGCATTGAAAATCCCTCCCTCAACAGAGGTGGTGGCCTCCAGCATAGTTTATCTGCTACTTATCAAGTTGTGCTTTCCACACTACCAAGACAAATCAAAAAGCCTTTACCACCAAGGCCATAGCTAACGACCCATTAACGACCCTTTCTTGATAGGTTTCAGCACCTTAAGCCATGGTTCACCTCAAGGCTAAGGATACCATTGTCTCCCTAACGAGCCTATTTAGGCCATTGTTCATCTGATGAGCCTAATTAAGGCCAGGGTGACTAGAGGTCAAAGCTGTCTATAAGAGTCAGGGTTTGCACCAGCTGCATTCAGACCGATGAAGCTGTTTGGATGAACAGCGAAACGTTTCTATCTCTCAAAAAAGAAGTCCAGTAGCCATGACTCAACTTCCAGATATCCTCATTATGGTTATTTGCCATGTTATCTCTATTCTCTTTGTATTTTTAATACTCTCATATTAGTATTATTGTATTTAGTTGTATTGTACTATTTATTTTCTGATTATTTGTATTGTGTTTCGGATGTTAGGAGTTGTTAATTTGGGCAGTTGCTGTTTTTTTGTAATGTGCTGTACACCGCCCAGAGTTCCCATGGGAAAATCGGGCGGTCAATAAGCATACAAATAATTAATAAATAAATAAATAAATAAATAAATAAATAAATAAATAAATAAATTTTCTGGTTTCATTTTGACTCAGATTTGATGTCACCTCTTGGAATGTATGAATTAGGAATTCTTCTGGATACTTTAAAATACAAGAAGCCATTGGAGAGTTTTACCGCTGTTGCTGAACTAACGTTCATATACTGATGTCAGCCTAACTTTAAGCCTTCAGCCTGATGGTATGAATGAATGAAAATAAGCATGTCATAAACAAACAAGAAAAGCCATAGTGGATCAGGCCAAAGGTCTGTCTAGTATTGTATTTTTGTTTCCACAGTTGCCAATTACACAGTCAATAAATTTTATGAGGAAGCTTCTCATTTGGTAAGTGGTCTTTAGAAAGTAATTGGAAGGAGGCAGAATATAAAATTTCACCATCACATTTCTTTATTTCTCCATTTATTTGATTTACAACCCACATTTTCCCCCAATGAAAGACAAAAAGGCAGAGTACAAAAACTGAGAAAAAGAGTTTAAAATCATAATAAATTAGGATATTATCATTAAAATAGTATTAAACCAAGTTAAGACAATCTCTAGTTAAATTTGGAATACCTGATAAAAAGATATCTTGCATCTCCTTTAAAAAATGCAGTCCTGCAAGGGCATTTAGAGGCTGGAAAATGGTTTAAGAAGGAAGATTTCCATATGGTGGCAGAAGAACTCTAAGGAATGAGTCAATGTAGCCTTGTGAGGAAGGGAGTTTCATAGGCTGGGAGAAGACCCCTTTTTTTGAGTGCTTACCAAATGTGGTTGCAATGTGGTGGGACTGAGAGAAGGCCTTCCCATGAAGCTACTAGATGGGACGATATTGTACTTCAAATAGTGTGGGCCCAAGCTGCATAGGGCTTGGTTGCCCCGCTGAGACTGATACTTCACGTCCCTCTCTCTGCAGTTTGCGGCCCCGCTGGAGACCGGTTCGAAGGAACGTAACCTCACGTCCTTGTGGGGTCAATCCGAGTTCAAAGGAACGGGACCCCACGTCCTTGTGGGGTCAATCTGAGTTCACCCCAACCACGCCCCCCCTAAACTGCGCTCCAAGTGGGGTGAGAGATTCCTGTCCTGGAGCTCGGGAATCTTTTCAATCCACTTCTCAATCCGTGTTGAAAACCGATTTCAACACGGAGGCAAGTTCACCTCGGCTCGAGGAAGGACGTGAAGTAACCACCTGAGTGAACTTGGATTTTTGAGAGTTTACACTAGGGATGGGTACAAAATGAAAAACGAAATGCTGTTTCATCGTGTCGTTAGGTAACGAAATGAAACAAAACGAAATGACACAAGGAAGCAGCATTTTGTTACAGATGAAACAAAATGGTGTTTTTCTTGTTGAAACAAACCATTTAGTTCCATCTGTAACCTGACTGGGGGAGGAAAAGTTTTGTTTTAAAGCTATGGGTTTTTTTAAAAAAGACTTTTTTCCTCCCCCAAGCCCTGCCTGCCATCTGATTGGCGTGCTGGAGTGGGGGGAAAACTCCACCACTCCACCAATGTTCAGTTGGCAGGCGGGGCTTGGGGGAGGGAAATAAAGTTTTTCTTAAAAGGCCCAGACTTTTAAAAAAAACTTTTCCCCCTCCTCCCAAGCCCCGACTGTCAGATGATTGGCACTGGGGTGGGGAGGAAAAATGTTTTATCTGCCACTTTCCAACCCCCCCCCCACGAACCACCTCATTAGTGGCTCATTTCATATGAAGTTTTTTTGAAAAAATTGTATGAAATGAAATGAAAAAATGTGGGGGGGGGGGAGGAAAGGAAACAAAATGAAACATAATATTTTCATTTCGTGCCCATCCCTAGTTTACACATAGCAGTTTAAGCATTAATAACCACAGAGGTTATAAATGATATTTTGAGAGACACATCTGTGGGCAAATAAAAAAATCATTCAATTGTAGCAAACTTTTAAGAACTTTTTTTTCTAAAAATATGTTGAACAAAATAATTGAACCTTTGACTTGTCATAGATTCGGTTAGTATTTGAGACTCAGAGATATCACAATTTCAGAACATATTCTTAGTAATATACTAGCAGCAGACAGCCAGCCGTAAACAGTTCTAATATAACTGTAACATATCAACAGAAATATTACCAGAGCAGCCTCATACCAATGGTCACTTTTTCGTTATATCTGTCAGTCAACATTCTGAGTACCTATTGACTAACGCTAGGCAGAGTCTGACTGCGCATATTCTTATGCAAATAACACCACTTTTACATATACATTTACATGCTGGTTGCATTATATTTACATATTCCAGCACTCTTTCTCAACACAGATGCATCAATATGTTTATTACACATATTAATCTTTTGACTTTGAACTAAAGTGATGCAACTTTGATTATCTCTCAATTCATTAGAAAATCCCTCTTTATTTCCAAAAGCTTTCATCAATTTTCTTAATCACCACAGTTCTCTACAAGCTTCTGTCACAGCAATAAATTCAGATCTGTAGAGGATAAAATTTCATGACTTACCCAAGAAATTGCTATATCACCATACATAAAAAGACACTAGAAACTGATTTATGTCCTGAATTATTGCCAGCCCAGTCTGCATTAGAATATTCTATCATTTAATCTACTCTTTTTAATTTGATGTTTCTTTAATTCTTTTAAAATAGACTAATAACTAATAGTTTTTATGCTGGTCAATGGCCATAATAAAGACTTGTTGCAACTAATAGTTTTAGTTTTTAATATTGTTTTTAATGATGGAAGCTTTCTTGGATTCTTTTTATGAGAAAAATGTTTAAATTATTTCAAAGAAAGAAAAAATAGCCACAGGAGCTGGAGCTAATATTTGAAATGTGAGAAAGCAACAATAAGTTAGTTTCTTGTCCATGAAGCAATCTCTTGTTAAATTTGAGTTCTCATTAGTTTCACACTAGTTGCCTCACCTATATCACAGGAGGTCCTTGGAAATTCACACCATACCATCATCTGAGCCTGAAATTCCATTTCATGTTGGCACAGTTGGCCTTTATAAAGTTTTGTCTTCGATTATATGTAAGAAATATTTATATTTCAGACTCCTTCAGTTTTAATTATGAAGATAAAAATGTGATCTGACTAGTTCATTCCTAAGATTTGAAAAGTCATTAATAGTTGCTAAATTAATTTAACTTAGAATGATTGTGATGAAGGGCCATTGTCCATTATACACAGGCATTCATATGCCGCAACTATGTTATTGTGATTATTTTCATTTCCATGTATAAAATATTTTAATACATTTTGACACCCTTGAAAGCCTTCAATGCTATTCAGAGCAATAAAATATAATTCTGGTTGAGCTGAGTCAATAAAACTCTATAAAAACAAAGCAGTTACTCAAGAAGTTGAAACCCAGCTGAAACCCAGCAATAACAGGGAGAAATAAGACCACCACCACATTAGGTATCCTTCCAAGAACCCAAGTAGCAATGAAAAAAATAGATTTCACAACTAAAATCCTGTGATTATGAAGGCTCTGTCTCATGTTGCTATGATGCCAGATGATGAACATAGCTAACTGCCAGGCCTGCATGGGAAAAGATAGTCCTTTAGATTAAGGATGTGTGTGTGTGTGTGTTGCATCGTTACAGTCCTGACTGACCCTTCGTGACTACGTACACATCCATAGAGTTTTCTTGGCAGGAATACTGGAGTGGTTTGCCAGTTCCTACTCCAGGCGCCTACAGCACCTGGTATTCCCTGGTGGTCGCCCATCCAGGTACTAACCAGGGCCGGCCCTGCTTAGCTTCCAAAATCAGGCGAGACTGGATGTGCTTAGGGCATCTAGGCAAACATGAAGGATGCGAGTCTTATACAATAGGTGTCTGCCTGCCACTTTTCTCTCCTTGCAGTGAGATTTGTCTGTGCAGGAATAGTCTCTTAAGAAATCTCATAAGATTTCTTAGAAGTTTTGTGGTGTCCTTTTTGTCCAGAATGCTCTTTCTCTGTGTGTGTTTCTGTCACACAGGGCATGTTTCTATCATACAGAAAGAGTAAGTATGCCAGCTACACATCTGTGGGTGTTACTGTAAAATGTGTGTTTTGTGCTGTTGAATGCTATAAAACTTGCAAAACTTTGGCATAGTTTTTAAGTGCAAAGTAGGATATCAAATGGTTATTAAGTTACTTTTTTGTATAGTGAATAACTGGTTCAGTTGCTTTCTAACAGTTGTGTCAAAGGGCATGTTGAAGCATTGTACATGTATTTTTTGACACTTCTTCCATAAAAGGAGAAGGTAAGTGTCAAGTTCAGTATCTACCCCCTCCCTGTAGGGTCCAACTTCTCTTCTAGGATCTCCAATCAGTCAAGTACTATGGAGAACTCAAATGGAGGTAACCAAAAGTAGTGTGTTCATCTATCTCCTTTTCCAGCTGATCTGCCAGCCATTTTATGGAGCTGTAGGGCAAAGAGAAAGACTTCCATTGCTGCTTAGATAGAATATTCTTCTTTTTCTTTATTTTCTCACTGAGATTAGTTTACTAAACTCTTTTGAAATACTTTCCCACTGTTAGGATTTTGTGATTGTGGAGGGATTGTTGTTGTATGAGTGGATAAGCCACGTAAACATGGTGCCTTTGGTGTTCCCCCACATTTGTTGCAATTTGATTAAAAGGAGGTGTGGAAACACTCCGACTTCTCTGACCCAGGGATGAAATGGATCTGAATGTGTCCTAAAATATACAGGTGGGTTCTCCCCAGTTGACTGAGGCTGTGCAATTTCCACAACACCAGGAACCATTTTTTTAAAAAATGATCAACCACTTGGACATGCACATCCAAAATGAAGGCAATGGCATTCCTGAATTTCTGCAAGACATTTTAAAGTCTGAAGAAAAAGTGGCTTCCACATCAACCAAAGTTTTCTGGAGACACTGCCCTTCTCTCCCAAGATGTCTCATCCAGTGAGAGGGCACAGCAGTGAGGAGAGAGAGAAAGAAGGAATGGCTTGTGCCCTCCTTCAGCCAAGCCACATATGACAGCCCTGAAGGAGATGAGGGTGAAAGAGAAAGGGGAAACAGAGATCACCAGTGAAGACAGAGGAGAAAAAAAGAGCAGGTAGACAAGGACCAATCATAGAAGGGTTCATGGTGACAGAGGAGTGGGAATGGGAGTGAAAGGAGGACTGGGGAAATATAAAGGAAGGAGAAGCATGGGATTCAGGTGCAACTGGCTGAAGCTGAACAGACTGAATGGACCATCTATGTATATCCAAAAGGCAAGGGTCCTTGGAGGAAGGGGCAACCTATGGAACCAGACAAGATGGAGCGCAAAGCCATGTTTGAACCTTTTCCATACATTTTTACTAGTTATTGTGGTGTCATGTGCCACCTATAACACATTTTGTATACATTTCCTTTCAGACTCACCACTTTTGTATACTTTATATTAATTTCCCACAATTGTTTCCAATGTTCTGTCTCAATATTATGCCCTATATTCTGAGTCCATTGATCATACAGTCTTGCACAATTTCATCTTCAGTTTTATACTCTAAGAGATATTTGTACATTTTCTTAATAAATTTCCTTTCACTCCCCAGTAACAATATATCAAAATCAGTTTTCTGTACATAAATCCTTCTTTTTTTATCTTTACTAAACCTTGTCTGTATTTGTGATCTTGCCCACCAGTCTAATATAATATTTTGTTTTTTAAGTTCTTCCTCAGTGTCACTACTTAGTATGTCTCGATACTTCCCGAATTTATCATCAGTCATCAATAGAGATGGGCACAAAACGTCAAAATGGCATTTTGTTTTTGTTTTTCATTTTCTTGGTTTGTTTTGTTTTGTTTTTAAACAATTTTTAAGTAAAACATTCATTTCATTTTTCATTTCATTTCATTTTTCATTTTTTAGAAAACACTGTCGGCTTCCCCCCAATCACGTGCGTAGGGGGGAATGGTGTGGGGTTTTCTAATGGTCTTTGAGCCCCTGAGGCAAGTGGTGGTACCATTTGGCTCGGTGGCTCAAAGACAGTTTAAAAACCCACACACCTACCCCCCCACCCAAATTGGGAGCTTTCCTAGTTATATGATTTGATTACCATTCCCCCCCCCTTTTTTTTTTGCCTTTTTATACCATGCAAAAGCATGCCATCCTAAATTTAGGAACACTGCAGTAATTTTTGTGTCCAAAGTCATGTTTAAGTTTTTGCAACCAATCCATATATAGGCCAAAAAGTGTCAGATGTTCAGGACTGATTCAGAAAAGAAAGAGGCACCAGAGATCGTATCTCATGCTTATACTGGGTATGGGGGGTATGTTATAATTGCAGAATAAAGTTAGTTTATGCTGTATGAGTTGAAACTGAGCTATTGACTGCATGGATCATGAAAAATTAAGGGATGTTCTATAAGAAATGGGTATGTTGCAGCAACATTGGATTACCATTATGTGTAACCTCTACTCTGGATAAGAATCTAATGTTAAAATAGAATATGAAAAAACAGGCACTTCCCCTTATTATGCAAGGATGCATTTTAACAGTATATAACTGTTCAGTCTATATACAGAATATACCATTTCTGGTAAAGTCTGTACATATTCCCCTTTGGAAAGTGAGATTCAATACAGTTCAAGGAGGAGTGAAAAATGATGGCAGAAACCTCGGTAGTCTAAGATATGCAGATGACACTATAGTACTGAAAGAAAGCAGCCATGACCTGAAATGACTAATGATGAAAGTCAAAGAAGAAAGTGCAAGCAGAGGATTGAAGATGAACATCAGAAAGGCACAATAATAAGTACATGCATAACTTGGGTGTTGACAAAGAAGAAACTGACACCATTAAAGGTGTTTCTATGTCTAGGTTCAGCCAGGAATCCAAAAGGAGATATTGGAAATGAAGTGATAAAGCTGCTACAGGGACCAAGGCCAAAATAATCCATACTGTGGTGTTCCCAATTGCGATGCCGAGATTGTGAATGCTCGGGCAGTGAAGGAAGCTGACAAGAAAAATGGTGATTCCTTTGAAATGAGGTTTTGAAGGAGAGCTTTATGCATACTACAGGCCACAGAAAGAAAACAATGAGTGGCTGCTGCAACCAATTAAATCTGAAGTCTTTCTAGAAACAAAGGCCATGGTCTCACTAAAGTTTTCTGTGCATCTTAATTTGATGTGCAGGTTTTTTTTTCCAGGCAGTCATGTGATGTTTGATGCGCAGTTAGTGTCCTGTCAACAGGGTAGTATTTTACTGCTCTGTGCCCATCTCTACTTGCTTACTGCGCATCTTTTCCCTTTTTCCTGGGTCATTTTTCTTAGTCTCCACTGCCGGACCCACAGGAAGTGGCAGGAAAAGAGGTAAGAAGCTAATTACTGTGTATTTTCTGGGGTTGCACCTTGCTAGAGTAGCAAAGAACTGCAGTGTTTAAAAAACTTCAGTAAAAGTGCACTTTCGGGGGCGTGGTCAGTCGGGGCACCAAATTACTTCCCTTCGTGGTTAGGACATGATCTTTTACTGCGCAGTTCACCACAGCAAAAATGCGCAGAAAACGCTGGTGAGACCACGGCCAAAGACTAACTAAATTGAGTCGACCGTGTTGTGGAAGACGAAACTCAGTGGCAAAGACAACTATGTTGGGAAAAAACTAGATGCAGCAAATATGAGAGGAAATGACTCCATGAAGGAAGCCACAGCCTTGAGTTAGCATGAACTGAAGCAGGACTGTTGAAGGCAGGACGTTTTGGAACTCATTCACTCAAAGGGTATGTTGGAAGTGAAGAGTTGGCTGCTAGCAATAACACCTTGAATGCAAACCATACAGCTAAAAGCTTTTGCTGTTTAAAATCCGCACGTAACTGTGTGAGAACTGAATGCACATGTCTGATGGGGAATCACAAGCCTCCTTCCTAGGCCAGTATTAGGTTAAATAGCAAGGGCTAGACAAAAGAATAGCAAATTCCACTGGTGCCAGAAATAACATTTAAAACAAGCAAACAAGCAAACACCAAAATGACCTGTAAAGAAAGGAGTGGACTTCTCCTACCTATGCCTGGTGAACTGTGTCTGGACCAGGTTCTGTGTGTCTATTTACAACTAAATGCATTAAGTAACACATTCAGTGTATGGCACCACAAACCTTTAGTTCGAAGGCTGGAGTAAGACTTTGCTGGACAAAGCTAGACAATGATGGCTCAGCTTGGCCGACCCATTCCGTGGGGCTGTTGTGTGAATGAAAATGAAGTACAGATACAGTGGTACCTTGTATAAAGGAATTAATTTGTTCCAAATGAAATACTGTTAAGCAAATTTTCCTTTATCCAAGTTGCCCATAGGAATACATTGAAAAGAGAGTAATCCCTAATCGCAACCATTTTTATGTTGTACGGATTTGCCCCATAGGCGATTCTGTTAAGCAAATTTCCCCTGTCTCTGGAATTTTTTATGTTGTATAGATTTTATGTTATAAAGTGTTTTTTATACGAGGGTCCACTGTATGTTGAACCTGAACAAAGCCCTTGAGATCCAAGCTGTGGAAGCAGGGTGACACGTCTTTGCATTCTTTTTGTAGTCGTCTTCTTGTCGTACTTCTTATTTAGCATTTGTGTTTGAGAAGAGATGTTGAAAAGGCTCCAACCAGCTTGACTCGCTTGGCATCAAGAGCCAGCCCCAGGATGCTTTTGAATAAGCCCCATGCTTCTATCCCGTTTGCAACAAAAACCAATCAGGGTATTGCAGAGAGACATAATTTCCATTGTTTCAAACGAAATAGAAGGTTCAGCCTGTGTAGGGCATACTAAGCATTATCTTTATTAAATATTGATTCTGAAATCTTTAAGTCACTGAAAGATTGGGGCCTGTGATTAAATTACAAATTAATCTAGCGCTAACTGGTTCTCTTGTGCACACCATCAACTTGGATAATCCCAGGAGGCTTCCACATGTTGTGGGGAAATGGAAGACAACATGCTCTTAGCCTTAAACATTATGAGACTTTTGGATGTGTGCAATATTTGCATCCAGACCTAGGTCTTAGGTGTTTTCCCATCTGAAGGGAGCTCACAAATTAAGACAATTTATGCAGTCCAGTCTTCTCTCTTGGGGTAAAATAGATTACTGCTCAGTGTAAAGCAAATCCTGCTGCCAATCTGTAGGGGAAAAAATACTATCTGAATTCCAGAGGAAAAGGGGCTACAAGGCAATAACAGGTAGGAACAGAATAAATGAATAGAAAGCTAAAGCAGGTCTGCTTGGCTTTAGAATTGGATCTTGTACTAAAGAATGTTTAGGGGTCAGTAAAGCTGCCTTCTTGCTCTGGGTGAATGTAAAAGAGGGGCGTTACAAAGCACCTAGTTTATGGGATTGTCTCAATTTAACTAATTCGGAGAATAACAAGATTTGGGATGAGTATTTTGGTTACATGTAAAGCAAAAATTCCAGCTCCAGTTCCCAGTATCTTCAGGATGAACTGAGAATATCTGCCCTACCTCTCAGCAGAAATGTCCCTTACTCCTTCAGAAGGGAGGAAGAAGTTGGGAAGGCTTTCCATTGGGAAGATACTATGCAGCCCATGCTCATCATGCTATTGTGTGTGTGTTGTGTCCTTACAGTTGTGTCCGACTGTTCATGACTCCATGCAGTTTTCTTGGCAGGAATACTGGGGTGGCTTGCCAGTTCCTTCTGCAGGCGCCTACAGCACCTGTTATTCCCGGGTGGTCTCCCATCCAAGTACTAACCAGAGCCGACCCTGCTTAGCTTCTGAAATCTGGCGAGATCGGATGTGCTTAGGGCATCTAGGCAACAGGCAGTCATGCTATTAAAACATGCCCATACCACCTGCTATATTTCCTATGGCATAGACTTATCCTCCTTGAAGATGGGAGGATGTGAATACCAACTGTGGCTGGTCCAGGTGGTCATCCAAGCAGAGGATTGCTTCCTGCCCCTCAATTGTGTGTGGCGGGGGGCACCCCCACCATGTTGGCCATAAACTGCCCATGATTGTTAGCGCTGAGAGGTACAATAGATTTAGTGAGGGAGGCACCTTTAGAAAGTGGGATTGGTATTAGCTGTAGGAAAACTTTTAATTTCACTGACATTCTGAATAGAAGACACATAACTTAGGAGTTAGAATTAATCAGCAAGTTCCCAAACCACCCCCACTGCGTTGAACTACACAAAATAACCACTCATATGCCTATAAGCATATATTTACGCACTGCTATCTGTGGACTAAGAAGCTGCCTAGATGCCCTGAGCACATCCAGTCTAACCTGATTTTGGAAGCTAAGCAGGGTTGGCCGTGGTTAGTACTTGGATGGGTGATCACCAGGGAGTACCAGGTGCTATAGGTGCCTGGAGTAGAAAATGGCAAACCACTCCAGGATTCCTGCCAAGAAAACTCCATGAACATGGGGTCACGATGCAACACACACACACATCTGTGGACTAGAGAAGGTCTTGAATGACCAGTTCAGTGGTTTGGTGCCAGCTTGTTTTTTTTTTTTCCAATCAGGTATATGGCATGTCAAAGCCCTACCTCCTCTCAAGGTCATCTACTCAGAGGCAGCAACCTGGCTTCCTTGCCCCACCTCTTCCAGGCACAGCCTCTGAGTGAACACCTGCTGTAAGAGGTGAGGCTTTGAAGCACTGAACACCTGTTTGGCCAATAAGCAGAACAGCATAAACCAGGCATGCCCAAACTTCTGCCCTCCAGATGTTTTGGACTGCAACTCCCACAGTCCTTTGCCATTTGCAGTCTAAGCTTAGAATTCTGGGAGTTGCAGTCCAAAACATCAGGAGGGCCGAAGTTTGGGCATGCCTGGCATAAACCATCAAATTCATGCCCATCTCTACTGTGGACGTCACTAAAAAAATGCTCCAGCATTTGGTAAAAGGAATAAATAAAATTAAAATTAAAACCAACAACGCATCTCTTCCCCTCCCAGCCCCTATGGCTGTGATGGTGAACCAATGGCACGGGTGCCAAAGGTGGCACTCAGAGCCCTTTCTGTGGGCACCCGACATCGCCCCTTCAGAGCTACCTGTATACAGATTAAATTACTGTATTGGCACTTCACAAAAAAAAAAAAAAAATAGTGGGTTTTGAATTGCAGTTTGGGCACTCGGCCTCTAAAAGGTTCGCCATCACTGCCCTATGGCTTTCTAAAAACATGATGGACATGGCACAGAATTGCTTAGAATGCATCTATGCTGTTGGATATCCAGGTTACAAACGAACTAACAAATTTAGGC
>JAHTLZ010000074.1:10001174-10012272 GCA_023846285.1 Phrynocephalus versicolor | reverse complement strand
CTATCTATCTATCTATCTATCTATCTATCTATCTATCTATCTATCTAAACTCACAAATTAATTTTGGATCTAGTTAAGATACTAACAACTGGTTATAGTAATTAATTGGGAACCCCTATTATTTTATTAATCTAATTTAGGTTTTCTAACTTCTTATCACACTTTGAACTTCATTTTTATCTTAGGGAGAGATGGAAAGCTGTAACCCTAGTGAGGGTCTGTCTTCCATTCAAATGATTATGGGCAGAAAGATATATGCCATTGGCAGAGCAACTGTCAAATCCAGAAGAATAAGGGTCAGATGTCTGAAAAGGGACCCATTCTAGTACTGTTGCCAACTGCCAGCCTCAAAGTAACCAGCTAAATTGACCACGATGACGTTAGACACCAAGTATGCCTCAAACAAATTCAAACGTATTAATGATCTGGATGAATTGATTAATTCATCTGTTCATAACGATTAATTCATAATTAACCATTCATTAACTGGGTGAAGAGGCAGACCTGGTCTGTATAACAGTACGTTGGGTGGGCTCTGAAGGTGGACTAGACTTCATTAATGTACCGACTCAGTTATTCAGTCCAGCATCAGAGTAGACTAGAGGGGTGGAGGGAAGGGTAGCCATAGTTTATAAAGATTTTTTTAGTCTTCCCAGCTCTCTGTATTGGCAATTCCAGGCCTAGAGACCCTATACATATCAACAGGGGCCAGGGAAGCTTTGATGGCATACCACCCGTCCCATGATCCACCACTCTCCTCTCTGGAGCTGGCGGCCTTTGACTACAGGTGCTATTGAGATCCCCTGGGCTTATTTTTCTGGGTGACAGCAATATCCAGGGAGAGGCTCAGGTGATGGGTCCACCTCTTGGTTCTTGGAATCCATGTCTTCCTTGGAAAGGTAAAGGTGAAGGTTCCCTGGCATATGCATGCTAGTCATGTCTGTCTTTAGGGCGGTGCTCATCTCGGTATTCAAGAGCCAGTGTTATGCAGGTCAGTGGTAACATGGACGGCATGGTTGCATGGGAGCACTGTTTTACCTTCTCGCTTTTTACAGTGCTATTTACCTACTTGCACTTTACATGCTTTCGAACTGCTAAGTTGGCAGGATCTGGGGTTAACAGTGGGAGCTCACTCTGCTATGCGGCACCCGGGATTCGAACTGCTGATGCCAACTTTGCAGCTGACTGTTTTGGTGCCTTAGTCTGCTGGTCATGTCCTAATTTGCCAACATGGGAGGCCACACACTAAACCTGGTGTTCTCCAACGCACAAAGGGGGGGTGGGGTTCCACAGGGGTCTATTATCTTGCCCATGCTATTTAACAACTATATGAGACTGCTGGGTGCAGAGCTGCACACCACCATTATGCTGATGACACCTAGCTCTTCGTCTCTTGTAGGGGGCAACTCCAAAGGAGGTGGGGGTACCTAATTGAATGAATATATTCGGTGTGCTTTATCATAGAGAGGGAAAACTGTCAATTAACCCTTCAATTGGTAAAGCGTGCCAGACACACTCCTTCCTTCCATTAAGCATAAGCACTCCCAACCTCCTTTGGAGCTTCATATCTCTATCCCCAGAAACCCTAACTTTCCAGATTTCAAGGGATCCCCTAAAATTGCTTGGGGAAGAAAAATCTGACATTCACATGCCTGAGATCAGTAATTTTTTCTGGAGACAGAGATATTAAGCTTCAAAGGAGGAGGTGGTGGGTGATTATGTTTAATGGAAGGAAGGAGTGTGTCCGGTGCGTTTTACCAAGGTAAGGGTTAATTGATGTCTTCTCCTCAGCATGCCAATCCACACTCCTTCAGTTAAGTTCACCCCGAAGCCCCTTTGGAGTTTAATAACTCTGTTCCCTCTACCCCAAACCTCTCCAAATTGGGGGTGTTCAAAGGGAAAGGTTGAGGAAGCTCCACTCTAATTTCCACACTGCAAGCTGCCTGGGATCACTATTTTCAAGCACATAACATTGCAATTCTAAATGTTTTTTCTGGGGGCACCCTCTTTGAAGTTGAGTAACTCTGTCCCCTGAACTCCAAATCCCTCCAAATTTGGAGGGCTTAAGGGGGAGAGAGCATGAAAGTTTCACACCAAATTTGGTGCCTCTAGGATCCAGGGGAGCCATTTTACAGAGAAATAAATTAGTTCATTTTAAACTAAAACAACGCCTGATTGTTTTGTTACTAACGAAATCCTGCTTCCCCGCTTCAGTTCGGTTCGCTACATTGTGTAACAAACTGACAAATCAGTTTTTGTTTTTCATTTGGTGCCCATCCCAAATACGGACCTCTCACAATTGTGAACTAACTAGGGAACCAACTTAGTCCCCGAGCTAGCCAAATAAAAGAAATCAAAGCAAGGAATAGTATTTGCTATGAAGAAACGCAGACTGGTTGCTTTCAAAATCATTTACAGTTTAGACTGCTGCTTCACATTATGCCCGATCACTTCACATGGATCTTTTTCTTTCTCCCTCTCCCTCTCCCTCTCAAAATGTGTAAGACGAATGTGCCATTCTATCACTGGCTGTCTGGTAAATTCATGTCTGCAGTGTTTTATTTGCTGTATCTCAGTGAAATGTGCCATGAGGAATTCACACCAAACAAAGAACTGTTGGAAGTAATGTATTGAGCCTTTTTTTGTGGATAGTCTGCCTTATCATCCAGATGTCTACACAGTAGATGCAGTGATTTGAACCCCCATGATGGGAAATAGTGAAGAGGATGCCTGAAAATAGATATTCTGGACATGGTTGTTTTTTCTTCCCTATTCCCCCCAAATATCATCCTGTGCCCCCACGCCCCCATTTTTAGATAGAAATGAAAAAAGAATGCTTGAAAAAACTCATCCAATTACAAAATTCTTTCAGGAATTATTAGGACACACATACATACATCTAGCTACCAAGGCCACTCTGCATAGTTTACAAGTCAAAGAAAAAAATCAACTGTACAAAACAGGAAATCAGTAGAAATAATATAATTTAAGTTTAAAGAAATGACCTACAAAGGACTAACATATCAGTATCTATATTAGACCAATCAAAATGACACAATATAGATCTTGGAATTTCCTCATAGCCTCTTTTTGCTCTTAGAGCAAGGAAAAACAACAATGGTTATTACTTTATGTGCATAGGCATGACTCAAACAAAATAGGTTGCAGTAAAATTGGAGATACAGTAACCCCCATCTATCGTGGGGGTTAGGGACCCACCTGACCCGTGATCATTGAAAATCCACAATATGTGGATGCAGGTTGTTTGGGGGGGGCACAATTTTAAACATTGTGTGCCGCTTCCCAGCACCCAGGGGTGTGTGGGCGAGTGGCAGGCAATCTTTAAAAAAGGGCTCTCGTTCGCGCAGCTGAGCGCTCAGCTCTGTGGCTGAAAGCCCTTTTAGCATTGCACACTGCTTGCCAGCACCCCAAAGGGGTGGAGAGAAGCAGCGTGCAATACCTCTGGAGGCAAGCCCCAGACTCCAGCTGATTGGCACTGGGGTAGGGGAGAAATACCTTTTGTTTCCTCACCCCAGCACCAATCAGCTGGAGCCCGGGGCTTGGGGAAAGGGGAGAAGGTTTAAAAAGCCCCCAAACCTTCCCTCCTCCCTCAAGCCCTTTCTGGGTACTGCGGTCCCGCGAGATAGCGGGACCGCAGTACAGTGGCCCCCCACCCTTTCATGGTTCACATACCACGGTCCCGGTATATCATGGGACCACAGTACTCAGAAAGGGTTTGAGGGAGGGGGGAAAGGTTTGGGGGCTTTTTAAACCTTCCCTCCTTTCCCCAAGCCCCCAACTCCAGCTGACTGGCGCTGGGGTGGGGAAACAAAAGTTTTTTGTCCCCCACCCCAGCTGGAGCCTGGGGCTTGCCTTTGGAGGTATTGCACGCCACTTCTCCCCACCCCCTTGGAGTGCGGGCAAGCGGTATGCGATGCCAAAGGGGCTTTCAGTGGCAAAGCTCAGCCACGGCACTGGGCTCCGTGGCTGAGAGCCCTTTGTTATGATGTTGCGCCTCCCGCCCTCACCTCCCGGAAGGTCCGGGCAAGCGGTGCACCATGGCGAAGGGGATTTTGGCTGCGGAGCCCAGCGCTGGACTCCATGGCCGAGATCCCTTTGAGCTGATGGCGCGCCGCCCGCCCATGCCTCTGGGAGGTCCAGGCAAGCAGCATGCGATCACGAAGGCGATTTCAGCTTGGAGCCCAGCGCTGGGCTCCATGGCCGAGATCCCTTTGGACCGATGGCGCTCCGCCCACCCGCGCCTCCCGGAAAGTCCGGGCAATCAGCGCACGATCACGAAGGGGATTTCGGCTGCAGAGCCCAGCGCTGGGCTCCGTGGCCGAGATCCCTTTGGGATGATGTCGCACCGCCTGCCCGTGCCTCCTGGGATGTCCAAGGGCAAGCGGCATGCGATGGCACAGGGGTTTTTGCTGCGGAGCCAAGCGGTGGTCTCTGCGGCAGAGAGCCCCTTTAAAACATTGCACGCTGCTCCCCCGCACCCCCAGGGTGCAGGCCAGCAGCGCACAAAAATGTGCCCCCCCTGCATCTGCATATCGTGAATTTTCAATGATCATGGGTGGGGTGGGTCCCTAACCCCCGCAATAGGTGGGGGCTTACTGTATATGAACCACAAAAGGGCGAGGGATCACAGTAACAGTGAAATTAGTTCTCACATTCACACCACTTTTATGATTAGGTAAAAAAGGTAAAGGTAAAGGTCCCCCTATACATGCATGCTAGTTATGTCCGACTCTAGGGGCAGTGCTCATCTTCATATTCAAGCCAAAGAGCCAGTGTTCTGCAAGCCCATGGCCACGAGGCCGACGTGGCTGCAAGGAAACACTGTTTTACCTTCCTGCTTTTTATGGCGGTACCTCTTTATCTACTTGCATTTAAATGCTTTTGAACTGCTAGGTTTGCAGGAGCTGGGGTGAACAGCGGGAGCTCACTCCACTGCATGGCACCCGGGATTTGAACTGCTGAGCTGCTGAAAATACAAACATCCCTGACTTAACTACTGGCAATTCACCATGCCACTGCATGCCATTTCACTTACTTGCTTGCTTGCTTGCTTGCATACTTACTTACTTTAATTTATTTATCAATATTTGTACTTATTAACTGCCCAACTTCCCTCAGGAACTCTGAGCAGTGTACAACAAATTTTAAAACAAAACAGCTAGATCCTCCCAATACAACCAACAGACAACATAAATCATGTAAAAGGATAAAATAGAACAACAGCATAAGCATTCTGGCATTGGGATCCTTAAAATGCTTGTGAGGGATGGCTGAAGTCCCCCCCCCCCCGGTGGTGTGTCCATTGAAAAATCAGAACTTCCAGAACTTTCATTTGAAATTCAAATGAAAAAGTTTAGGAGTTTTAAAAAAAATGCAAATGGGAGAAAGAGGAATAGAGCTGCTCATGTGGCCAAGGAGGGCACATGTCATAATCATAGCATCTCATGAAGGTACTATCTGGGCATGGAGCCTTTGAAAGCATCCATGCTCTGAGGAGGGAGGGGAACCCAAATGACCAAATAGTATTTGTATTTTTTTCAGCTTCATCTTGTTTCCTTGGTTTATGCTCCTTACCTTTCCGGGGTGGTTCATTCTCTGTTTGGTTCTCGATTTGTATGTACAGTATGACTATTTTGTGTCTGCTGGATTTGTTGGAATAGCCACCATTAGATTAGATAATTTTAATTGAAAAGAATTAAAATAAAAATTTTAATTGCAAATAAGAATGTTAGAGTATGGCTCCAAATACATCTTGCATGAGTCAAAGGGCACTTCCTTTTGCCATAGGCATAAACAATTTGTTCAGTTTCCAGAAGGACTATTCTCCCATATGACCCCCCCACCACCACCACCACCAAAGCTCAAAGGTCTTCAGGGGAAATCCTTAATCCTACCACCTAAGGAAACATGTTTGTTGAAAACCTGATGGTTTGAGATCCTTTTTGGTCACTGCTTCCAGATTCTGAAACTCACTTCCATTGTTCTCCCATTTGGCCATTTACTGTCTATTGAGGAAAGAGGATTTTGTTGGATTTGTCCTGTGGTTTTTAGTTGTGTTCATTTTGCTCTTTTTAAAATATCATGGTTATTTAAGTTACATCCAGGTCTCTAAAATATGATAACCTGAAGCCCTGGAGG
Organism: Phrynocephalus versicolor; assembly: GCA_023846285.1. NCBI lineage: Eukaryota > Metazoa > Chordata > Lepidosauria > Squamata > Agamidae > Phrynocephalus > Phrynocephalus versicolor. Next base: position 10,006,113 of record JAHTLZ010000074.1, on the reverse strand, counting down.
TTCATTGCCATTCTGTGCAAACTGGACTTCTCTAGGTAGACAAATAGATTGAGTCAATGTGAAGTAGTTTTATAAACTTGAACAATGTAGCCTCTGTTTTGGTTTCTTCTTGCACTTGGAAAGTTGGACAATTACTGCCACCATACATGAGCCAATGGCTACAACATCTGGGACATTTTGGAAGGCACACACACACAAGGGACACGCACACACAAGGGGGAGGAGGAGGAGCACAAGCAGAAGCAGAAGCAGAAGAAGCAGAAGCAGAAGCAGAAGGAGGAGGAGGAGGAGGAGGAGAAAGAGAAGAAGGAGAAGGAGAAGGAGGAGAAGGAGGAGAAGGAGAAGAACCTGGCAAGTTCTGGGATCTTCTACAGTGGTAAACAACATCCAGGGAAGAAGACTTTGTTTTCATCATTTTCAAAGAGTGCTTAAATGAAAATAGTATGTCTTCTGCAAGTGAAAGCTACATAGAGGTAGTACGTTGTAATTACATTGTAGAAGGATTTTTTGTTTCCTCAGTAATTACGAAAAGAAAACAAAATGTCAGCTACTAACTAGGTATTTCACACCTGTGTGAGAGGAAGATTAGCAGCAGTATTAACAAACAGGTTGTTATCATTGTTGCGTGAAAAACCTTGTATTTTCCATAATAACAGTCTCATATGTTGCTCACAAAAATGTATTTTTGGCCATAATCTTGTATTTTGCATAAAACACCAGGTGGTGACTAAAAACACCATGGTTGTATTTTTATTGCACAAAATACATATTTCTGTGAACCTGGGGGCAGTGGAATCCATAGTGGGGAAAAATGCACATAAACTTGTGTAATCTTTGTGAGCAAAGAGAAAACCTCCTCTCTCTTTTCCTTTGCAAGAAATAAATAAATGAAGATTTACCTCCCTCCACAGGGGGAAGACACTGCCTATTTTTATGGCATCTGAGCCATACCCTTAAGTATCAGACAACAAAATGGCCCAAACCAGGGGAAATTCAGCTCCCCTGAAGCTGCCCAGAATAGCTGTTCTCCTTTAAACTGGGGTGCACGACTCTAGGATAAGAATGACTTCTCCCTTTCCCTTAAAACAAAAACAAAAACCAATAGTAAATTCATCATCCTTTCTACTTTTTGGGGTGAGTAGGTGAGTGGGGGGCATAAACTGACTTTTTCACCAGGTTGTGGTGGTAGGTGTATAAAAACTGGTCCCCAAATTTGTCATATTTGCCCATTCTTGTAAGAGTCTAGACTAGTGATGGCAAACCTTTTAATGACTGAGTGTCGAAGCGGTGATTCAAAACCCACTAACCCATGGGTGTCCAAACTTTTTGCAAGGAGAGCCAGATTTGGTGAAGTAAAAATGTGTGAGGGCTGACCATTCAGCCGCATTTGGCCCCCGGGCCTGACTTTGGACATGCCTGCACTAATCTTTCGCAAAGTGCCAATACAGTAATTTAACCTGAATACAGGTGACTGTAAAGGGGAAATGTTGGGTGCTCAAGAAACATCTCTGAGTGCCACTTTTGGCATGCATGCCATAGATTTGCCAACACTGGTCTAGACTGAAAAAGCTGGGTGGTTCCACAGGGATTCAGCCAAACAACATTTAACAAAAGAACTTGACCATACTTATCTTCCAGGATTGCCACGGGAAACCATGGGATAATCAGCCATCCAAGAATGTAGAATCCCATGCTAAATCGGGGTGTGTTTAAAATTAGACATTAGCTCACTTAATTTGCATAAATCAAGCTGGGAAATGGAGTTGGGGAATGCAGAGTAAAAAGTCATTATAGTTCAGATTAGAGAGGATGGTGAATCTCTGATTTATTGCAGTGGGTTCCCCCTCCCCTTTTGTACTATAATAAAGATAAATGTTATAATGTTAAAATCAGTCATCATTATCTTAACAGATGGAAGATGAAAATTAATGACAGCCAAGACAATAACGACAATGAAATTAATGACAACGAAGTTAATTTCTCACAGGCAACGGCTGAATAATAGCATATGATAGAAAACTTAATAATAATAGCCACATTATTAAGGGTTTTTCTTCTGTGTGCTCTACATACAGCACAGGTTCCAACCGGTTGCTTCTTCCCAACATTTGTCATTTATGCATATTCATGCTCTGCTGCAAACATATGCTTTAGTGACGCCCTGTTATATTTTGAGTAGAGGCAGACATTTGTCGTGGAAATTGTTTTGCTCTGATTTCAGCGTTGGGTGCCAGAAGTGTTCTTGGCATCGTGTGGTCCCCACTTACCTCTTCACTGTCTTGCTGCTTAGAAGACACAAGAGCAAATGTGTGATGAAGCACCCATGATGGTGGCTTTCTGTTAGTGTGCATGACCTGGTAACAAAAGTCCTCCGCAAGGGATTCATCTGTGTACCGTAAGTATGTGTGAACATGGGAGTATCCTCAGCCAATGTTCCTACGTCTCTGGCTGCACCAAGATGTTTACTCGTTGAGCAAAAACAAAAAAAAAAGGGGGGGGAGGTCTGATTGGACCTATAAAGTAAGGACCTGTCTGAAAGGTGAAAATCAGAATGTGGCAAGCCTGCTCCTTTGACACTCTAAATGCACACTGCCCATATGCAAACGCTCTGTGTGATTTTTCAGGGTACCTGATGGTATGTAGAGGTTCCTTCAACAGTTAGAGATCTCCTCTGCCTCTCTGTGCTGCCTTGAGTGTTGATTTAAATTCTTTTTGCAAATGCTCCCCTGCTTAGTGTGGACATTAAATTTGTTACCTTTCTGGATCAATGCCAGAAGAAGCTTCTGAACGCTTAGTACAGTATTTAAAAATAAGATTTTATAAAATATGTTATTGAAAGTACAGTGGACCCTCGTATAACAAACAGTTTGCATAACATAAAACCTGTACAACATAAAAATTCTGGAGATGGAAATTTGCTTAGCAGAATCACCTATGGGGCGAATCTGTACAACACAAAAATGGTCGCAATTAAGGATTACTCCATTTTCAATGCATTCCTATGGGAAGTTTGTATAAAGGAAAACTTTAATTTAATTTGGAATGAATTAATTCCTTTATACAAAGTACCACTGTATTGCTTTCAGTAAGAAGCAGTGCTTACAGCCTTGCTGTAGAGAAGGCTAGGGTAGTCCTCATGATCTCTTGAAAGAATGACCCATGATAAGGAAAACTTCTGTCCATGCAATGAGGTGCTCTTTTTCATGGGGTGGTCAAAGAGAAACGGAATTCGAAATTTAGCAACTTAGCTGCCCCTGTTTGCCAGTTCATTGATACAGCCACCGCAAAATACGTGTTTCATGTTCATGGTGTTTGATCTCACAACAAAACTTTTCCCTCCCCAAGTTATTATTTTAATTTCATGTCTCTGACAAAGGGTACTTATTTCCCTTTTAAGAGATTACGGCTACTTTATTGTATTATGTGATTATCAAAGTCCAACTGTATAAGCATTTCAGGCAAATGTCCCTTTGCTTGCCCTGTCTCATCCTTGTTGCAAGAGGCCTTGTGGGCTGCTGGAAGAGTTGCATGATTTCCTTTTAACTCCAGTAGGATATTCTCTTAGAAACTTAGCTATTACCATTAGAGAGGGGAACAAAACAATATTTTTTCATTTCATTATTCTTTGTTCATTTTGATAGGGAAGAAAACGAATAACAAATAGACCCATCAAAGAAAAATGAAACAAAACAAAAGGAAAATTTCTGTTTTGTTCGCTTTGTTTCCCCCCCCCCCCAGGGCGGGGGGTCCCCCCCAACGCACCCTGGTGAGGAAACTATTGGCTCCCTCCGCAGAAGCCACCACCAATCAGCCTTAGCATGGGGTTTCTGTGGGAAAAAAAGTTTTAAAAGCTCACCCTTTCCCCAACCTGATCGGCCACCATCGAGTGGGTGATAAAAGAAATAAAAATAAAATAAAAAAACACTCTGACCTGGCCCGCAGGCTGGGTGGTCTGCGTGAGTTAAAAAAAAATATACAGATTTTTTTTAAAAAGTTGTTGTTTCACTTTGTTTAGAATGAAATGAATTTTTTTTTAAAAAAAATTCATTTCATTGTTTGTTTGTTTCATTTTTCAGCTTTTAAACTCGTGCCAACCAGCTGGCCTAATTAAAATTAAAAATTAAGAAAGCACCGAACTGGTCCACAGGCCAGCTGGTCAGTGTGAGGTTAAATAATGAAAAATGAAACAAACAAACAATGAAATGATTTTTTTTAAAAAAATATTTCATTCTAAACAAAATTAAACAATAACAAACAAAACAAAAAACAAAATGAAATGTCATTTTGGCATTTCATGCCCATCTCTGATTACCATCCTTTCTGAGTTGAATCTTTACTATTTCTGATCTATTTTATTCAGTTCTTCAAATAAACAATATGTTTCTTAGACAAATCTGGCAAAGCAGATTAAGGGCAACAACAATCCTCAAATCCTGTACAGTTAAAGGACACATTCAGAATCTAGAGTATGGCTGAAATATTTTCTTTCTTTCTTTCTTTCTTTCTTTCTTTCTTTCTTTCTTTCTTTCTTTCTTTCTTTCTTTCTTTCTTTCTTTCTTTCTTTCTTTCATATATTATAATGTTCCTGTGTCAATAAAGTCAGTTCTTTCTTTCTTTCATATATTATAATGTTCCTGTGTCAATAAAGTCAATTCTGATGGAAACCAACTCTTTTCTGCATAATTAAATGGTAACCTCCCCCCACAGAGTGCTTTAAGTGCTATGGGGCAGTATACATGCAGAACATTTGGCTGTGCTTTATATCTCAGGGCAACAAAGCCATCATGTGCAGTCCTGAGCAAGCTGTGCAGTCCTGGGGCACCCCCAGAAGAAAGGAACGGTAAAATCACTTCGGAGTGTGTTCTATGTAAAACAAAAGCAAACAAACAAGCAAAGAAAGAAAGAAAGAAAGAAAGAAAGAAAGAAAGAAAGAAAGAAA
>JAHTLZ010000074.1:9989079-10001164 GCA_023846285.1 Phrynocephalus versicolor | reverse complement strand
AAGAAAGAAAGAAAGAAAGAAAGAAAGAAAGAAAGAAAGAAAGAAAGTCCTCTTCTCCTAAACCCAGAAATCTGCCTGGAGGATTCCAAGTCATTCATGGGGCTAGGAGTTCTTGACTTAGAAATTATGGAGCTAGGAGACAAATAAAGAAGGCAATAGATTTTAGTACAAAACCGTATATTACATATGAACACATTGATCAAGAGAAGTAAATAACAACACACAGAGCGCAGCATACAGCATATAACAAAGGCTGCTATTACACGACCTCTAAAATCTGCTGGCAATTTAAATTCGGATTCCCCCCAATTAGAGATTGCAGGGTTTTGTTCTGCTTCCTGTGGTCCCACCCTCCCGCACTCTATTGCTTCTGTCTGTGGTGAGGGGAGGGAGAAAAAAATGCAGGCTCACCTCCTCCTGCCATCGGCAGCAGCTAGTTGTAGGAGGACTGGAAGCCCATCTGTCTGTTAAACAGACGACAGAGGAGAGCCAGGCATTTACAAACAAACAGAAGGTGGAGGAGAGCCAGGCATTAAAAATCCGCATCAGAAAAATTTTTACCTCCTCGAGGCCAGGTACTTGTAAAATGCGCTGGGGCGTGCTTAAGTGAGCGTGTTCGTACTTAATTTTTTTTTAAGTCCGCAGCTGGTGGGAAAACAATTATAAGCTCCACATCTGCAAGCCCTTTGCATCGGATTTTAGGGGTCATGTAAAAGCAGCCAAAGAAAATAACAGAGCATGAGGAAGCTGTCTCTCACCTAGGCAGTCCGAACTATACATTGGCTTGCCTGCTACACTTATACATAACCCTACATGATGTGGATCAACCACTTGTGAGGTGAGGTGATCATGCCATGCCACCTGGCATAATCATATTCATCTTCTAGGCTAATTATTCATTGCACCTAGACCTAATACACATCATTGTTCAGTTCATGACATGACATTTTACACAGCATCCATTTTGTAATCTGTTAAGTACGTGTTACAGACATTTTGTCAAGAATACATCCCTTGACCACTTCTGCCAGTTCCAAATCTACTTTTGTTGGGGTAGCTTCAAGTTTAGTTTGCACTGTAAGTCTACATCATCATAGTACTAGGTGAGTAGTAGTGGTAGAGAGTAGTGTTATGATAGTACTTTTGCCAGAGGCAAAGTGTTCTGTGTATATACCGCCCCATAGTGCTTCAAGCACCCCCTGGGTGGTTTACAATGTAATTATTCAGGCTACACATTGCTCCTCCAGTAGTCTGGGTACTCATTTTACCAGCCTCGGAAGGATAGAATGCTTAGTCAGCCATGAAAAGGCTACCTGGGATTGAACCCCAGGTTGTGAGCACAGTTTTAGCTGTAGTACAGGCATTGACTAAACTCTGGGAGGCAGTGAAAGACAGGTGGGTCTGGCAAGCTCTGGGGTCATGAAGAGTCAGACACAACTGAATGACTGAACAACAACAACAACAACAACAAGCATTCAACTACTGCACCACAAGGCTCTTTTATTAAATTGGACAGGGGAGACAATCTTTAGTCTTTAGCTTTACTACTTTCTCTGTCATATATTTTCTAAAAAGCTTGCCATAAGCGACTTTGGGGTAAATTTACTCAATGAATGATGGATTGGAACCAGGATATGCCCTCCACTCATCAAATATATCTCCTTTTCCATAGGATCTTATCTACCCCATGTCACCACATCATGCAGGGTCCTTGGTCCTGTGTGTAGCATTTTGAGAAAGTTCATGTCTGCTCGGTGTGAGGTGGGTTAGGGGTCGGAGTCCACTTCCACAGTCCCAACCCAAGGAATACTCGTACATTGGTTTGGATTTAACCCACTATTAGAGATGGGCACAACTCAGAAAAATTGTTCGTTTTCGTTTTCGTTTTCGGCTAGGGGTCCGTTTCGGCTCATTTCCGTTTTCATGAGCTAATTTCAAAATTTTTCGTTTTCGTTTCGTTATGTAACGAAAACGAAAAAATGAAAACAAAAACGAAAATTTTTTCGTTTCTTCCCATTTAGCTCCATTATGTGTTTTTCCAGTAACGAAAAACGAAAATTGGCTCGAAATTAGTTGTTTCGTTTCCGTTTTCGTTCCAGTTCTGAGCTGTTTTTCGTTTTTCATTTCGTTACGTAATGGAAACGAAAAACGAAAACGAAAACAAAAATACCGCTAAGTCGTGCCCATCTCTACCCACTATATATCAAATCACACAGTTGTTTCTGGATGGAAGAGGGAGGAGCTGGAGTTTACAGAAGGCTTCCTATCGCCTCTCCCTGTGACAACCCCTCAGGTCACCTAAAAATGTTACACAGAGTAATTGAGTAATTGATGGCACACTGAAAGAAGGAAAAAGAGTGAAATTCTGTGCTTGGATTCTGCAGTGTCTAGCTGCCAAGAAGCCTATCATGTATGGAGACTGGTTTAACAATTTAATGGGAGAAATAAACACAGCTAGAAAGGACATGAATGGGTTCTGGGTTCCAGTGATGGAAGTTGATGGGTCTAAAAGATTCTCAGCATAAAAGAGAAGAATGTGGGGGCCTACCATTCAGCCACATTTGGCCCCCTGACCTGACTTTGGACATGCCTTGCACTAATCTTTCGCAAAATGCCAATACAGCAATTTAACCTGAATACAGGTGACTGTAAAGGGGCAATGTCAGGTGCCCACAAAAAGGTCTCTGAGTGCCACTTTTGGATCACGAACAGCATGCATCCTCTGTGCACAGGTGTGAACAAAATCATCTGATTTGTTGTTTTAAATATTTGTTGTTGTTTTTTTTAATTTTATATTTTATTATTTCACAAGACAAGTTAAGACAACAGTACAATAGCGTCTCATTATTTATACATTCTATAGGACCAATATCCTTTTCAGAATCCACCCACTGATTCATCTTCCAACACAGTTAATTGTGACACACACACAAGTAAATTGATTCTTTTAAAATTTTACATTCCAGCAGTCAAAATTATTCCCCATAACAGATTCTTCATTTTTTGTGTTAATTCCATACGTTAATAAGGGCTTCCAGGTTTTCATAAATGTATCATGTTTTATTTCCCCTCTATATATTTTAATTTGATAGGTCAACTTTTCCATAAGAGCCATTTGCCAGATTCTGTTCAGAAATTTTTGTAGTGAAAGATCTTGAGCATTTCTCCAATTTTTTGCAATTTCAGCTCTTGCTACACCAATCAGATTTGCTATTAAGTCTTTATATGATAATTTTTCATTTCCATCCTTAAATATTGAAAATAATAGTAAAGCTTCAATTATAATTATTCTTTGTTTTAACAGGGTTTCTATCCATTTAATTATTTCCTGCCAATATGCTCCTACTTTGGGGCAAGAGATCCACATATGTTCTAGGGTGCCTTTACTTCCACAATTCCTCCAACAATTATCTGGAATTTCTTGATTGATTTTATGTAACTTTGTGGGATACCAATACCATCTGTGAGCTACTTTTAACACCAGTTCTTTCGCTTTGGTTGATATTGATTTGTAAGGATATGTGTTCCATATTCCCATCCATTCTTTCTCAGATATACTAATATTTAAATTTGTTTCCCAGGCTACTTTGGATCCCATGCCCCTAACAAATGCTTTTTCAATCAACTGTTTATATATGATTGAAGTTATACCCTTTCTTTTATTTCGATCCTTTTCTATACAGTATTGTTCGAATACTGTAAGTGTTCTCATGGGTCCGTATCTTTGATATAATTGATTTGCCAAATTTCTTACTTGTATCAATTGTAGCCAATTTGCTTTTATTTCCTTTGTTTTATCTTCCAACTGTCTAATTGTTATTGGTTTCCCAGCCTCAAATAAATCTCTTATTCTATAAATTCCAATTTGTTTCCAATTTTTAAATTGTGCATATTTCTCTCTTGATTTAAATTTAGGATAATCCAGCATAGGGCACAAAGGAGAAATAGGTGGAGCAAAAATGTTCATATACTTGCGCCAAATTTTCAGTGTCTCACAAGTATAAGGATTTCGTATTTGCTCCTTTTTTCTAATTGGTTCCCTTGTAAAAATATAGGTATTAACTAATCCAGTTTCCTCGCCTTTTTCCATTTCAACCCAATCTGGGATTTCTTCTATCTGAATAAACCTTATAGCTTGAGTGATTTGAAAAGCTTCATAATATTTTATTAATTGTGGTATTCCCAGCCCCCCTTTTTTGCTTTGACCATATTTAACACTGCTTATGAACCTTATTTTCTTCCCCTTTCCTCCAATAAACTTCTCCATATTTTTTTGCCATAGTTTAATTTTTTTAATTTCAGGTTGTAATGGTATATTTTGAAATAAAAATAAAAATTTTGGTAATATATATGCTTTAACTAATGCTATTCTTCCCAGCATTGACATATTCAGTTTCGTCCATTTTCTAATTTTTTCTTTAACTGAATTAAATACTATTTTATAATTTCTATATATTAATTGGTTTTTACTTTTTGTTATCCATATTCCCAAATATTTGAAAGTTGAGTAGCATAAGTCCAGATTTGACTTTTTTTTAATTTCCTTTTGCTCTGCTGTAGAAATATTTATACATAACAATTTAGATTTTTGATAGTTAATTTTTAGGCCCGTATAATAACAATGTTCTTGTAGTATATGTTTTAATGTTTCTATGCTTTTTAATGGATCCTCCAAAAACAGGAGCATGTCATCTGCGTAAAGGTTTATTTTATGGTTTTTATTTTTAATCACCAATCCTTTAATATTTCCATTTTCTCTTATTTGTGAAGCAAGTGGCTCGATTGCTATTGCAAATATAATTGGGGATAAAGGGTCCCCTTGTCTCGTTCCCCTACAAAGAGTGAATTTATCAGATTCTATTCCATTGATAAGGACCTTAGCCTCCGCTCCTATATATAAATTTTTCAAAAGATTAATGAATTTTCCACCCATATTCATTTTTTCTAATAGACTAAACATATACCGCCATTCTACACGATCAAAAGCCTTGAGGGCATCTAACGAGAGGACTGCTAATTTCTGTTTTTCTTTATTTGCTATATTTATGACATTCAGAACTCTACGAATAGCATCCTGCATGTGCCTTCCTGGCATAAATCCATATTGATCTTTGTGAATGTACTCAGTAATAAAACTATTTATTCTCTGTGCCAATATTGAAGAAAAAATCTTTTGGTCTTGATTTTGTAATGTTATTGGTCTATATGATGAGGGGAGGGTTGGGTCCTTATCTGGTTTTAATATAGTTATTATTCTAGCTGTTCTCCATGATTTTGGAATTTCTTCACCTTCCATTATTGAATTAAACAATTTTAACAGATGCCCTATAATATCCTCTTCCCAAATTTTATAAAATTCTGGTATAAACCCATCGCAACCTGGCGATTTCCCTTTTTTAATTTTTTTAATAACTGATTTTATTTCCATTACTGATATTGGGGAGTTAAGTTGCTCTTTATGGTTCTCTGTAATTTGACTAACTGGTAATGTATTTACAAATTCCTTAATGTTTGTATCTGGTGTTAATTCTGTCTTATATAAATTTCTATAATATTCCATAAATGTTGTTACTATTTGCTGCTGTGAGGTTACTATTTTTTCATCTTCAGTTTTCACTGAAACAACTGTCCTCTTTATTGCTTTCTTTTTTACTGCATAAGATAATAACTTAGAATTCTTATTCCCATGTTCATAATAATTTCTCTTTAAATAGTTCATTGCCATCTGAATCTTACTTGTGTCTAGTGCATCTAATTCTGTTCTGGCTCTTGCTAGTTCAATATATACCTTTTTTGATCCAGATTTTTTATGCTGGTCAGTGAGATTTTTTATCTTATTTTCTAATTGTTCTTGCAATCTATTTCGTTCTTTTTTTAATCTGGAGCTTTCCATAATAAATTTTCCCCTTAAATATGCTTTTAGGGTGTCCCACAGTAATGCAGGTTTCATTCCTTCTTTATCATTTATTTCATAAAAAATCTTTATATCTTCCTTTATTTTTTTAATGATTTCTGTATTTAAACATATATTGGAACTTAATCTCCAGATTCTAGGCTTATTTCTTACTTCCTTGTTAGACCATGTGACTTTTATTGCTGCATGATCGGAAGTTATGAAAGGAGCAAAATATATACTCTCTAGATGGGGTATCAAATTTTCTGAGATAAAAATATGATCTATCCTTGAGTAAGTGGCATATTTTTTTGAAAAAAATGTGTAATCTTTCATTTTGGGGTTTAAAAGTCTCCAACCATCTATTAAACCAGCTTTCTTAATTAATTTTTCAATTTTGCTTCCATCACTTGAAACTTTCCTTTTTTTGGATGTTGTGTCCAACTTTTGATTAAAAATACAATTTGTGTCCCCACCCAAAATAATATCACCCCAGGCAAATTTTTTTGCCACTCTCAACAATTTTTGCATAAAAGCTGCTTGTCCTGTATTAGGAGCATAATAAGAACCCAATGTTAGCAGTTTATTTTCAAACTTTCCTTTTACTAGAATATATCTTCCTTCAGGATCCCTTATTTGGTCCATCACTTCAAGTTTTGAATTTTTTTTGAGGATTATTGCCACTCCTCTTGATTTGTTTGTCCAATTTGCAAAATATTGGTCTCCTAGCATTGGGTGCTTTATAATATTTTTTGCTTGCCTCTTTTGATGCGTTTCCTGTAAAAACAGAACATCTGCCCCCAGCTTTTGAATCGTTTTCATAACCCGATACCTTTTAACTGGTGATCCTAGTCCATTTGTGTTGTACGATACAATACTGAGATTATCTAACATTACATACTTGGATTATATAAATTGCAATAATAATCAGATTTGTCCTTTGAGATATTTTACAATTTGCCTTGCAATTACACTCGTCTTTACCTAATTTGAATTGTCTTGCTGTATTCTCCCTTATTCCCTCCCTCTCCCCCTTCCCTTGCTTCCCCCTCCCTCCCCTCCCCTCCCCTCCCCAATAAAGGCTATGAGATGGAACCTCCAGCTCATAATAGTCTGAGCTGAGCCTAATGGGGTATGTGGAGCCAGGAGTTAAAACAGACTCCTGAGTTGAGATAACCCCGCCTTACAGCCCACCCTTGCCCTTAATTATAACAATATATAAAACACAACATTCTCTTAACTCATAAATGTACTGTTCATATGTCTATTTTCTACATTATTCACTTTACTTATTTTAATTAACTCCTTACACACTTAAACACTATTTTTTAATCATATTTACGCGTGAACTATTAGCTATTAACTACTGTTACATATATTTTCTATTCATTACTAATAGACCTGCTCACATAGTTTCTGGGAGTTTGTTTAACAAACTGCAGCTGTTGCATTTGGCAGTTATCATCCCTTGCAGATAACGGCTGTTACGCTGTCCTTGAAAAGTTCAGTAGCTAGAGCTTCAAGTTCTTTTTTTTTTCCCGTCTGCTTTCCTCCAGCGAAGCTGCATTCTCTCTAGCTGATCTGACTTCATCTCTGTCAAATGACTCTCAGGAAGAGGAATTTTCTTTTGCTCAAAAAAGTCCACCAGTTGAGTCGTTGAAACGATAGTCTTTGATGTGTTTCCGTACCAGATAATCAGTTTGAAGGGGAAACCCCACATGTATTTCACTTTCTTCTCCTGCAGAATTCTTGTATATGACCGCCATTGTTTACGTTTTTCCACTGTCTCTGGTGCGAGATCATGATACAGTTCTACTTTCTGACCTTCAAATGTTAGTTCTTTGATGTTATTCAAAGCACGAAACACCTCTTCTTTCACAGCATATGAGGCAAATCTCACAATTATATCCCTTATCCTTGATTGTTGTTTAGGTCCAACACGATGTACTCGGTCCACATCTCTATTTTTTATCTCCATATCAGGACAGAGTTCTTGGAACCAGTTCAAGACTATTTGTTTCAGATCACTGTCTCTCTCATTTTCCTTAAAAAATCTCAAACGAAAGTTCTGACGTCTTTGTCTATTTTCCTGATCCACAACTCTGTCCCTTAAGTGCTTCAGCTCCTTTTCCAGTTCATCATTTCTAGACTGCAACCCCTGCGCCATTTCAAAAGCAGAATCAGCCGTCAGCTCTACTTTTTTAATGCTCTCTTTGACCACCAAAAGGGTTTGTGATAAGGGCGCAATAAGACTTTTCATATCGTCCTGTAAGTCTTTTCTTAATTGTTTAATAAGCAGTCTCATCTCATCGCTAGGTGAGTCAGCTTTTTTCCGCCCTCTCCCTTTTTTGTTCTTACCCGGCATGTCTGCTTCGCTCTCGGACTCCTCTGATGTCCCGGTCAGATCTCTTTGATCCTCCTCATCAGAGGTGAGTTTTGGCTGTTTTCCTTTTGATGTTTTCCTTGGCTTTCCCATAACTATGCAGTTCGAAGCGATTCTGTTATCTTATTTATGAATATTCACGCTTATTTAGACCAATTTATTTGGGCATAGAGCGGAGCTAATCTTCTATGCTGCCATTTTCCACAACAGCAAAACCACGCCCCCCGTTTTAAATATTTGTTGTTTGAATCACACAGGTGTGTTTGTCTCATTCTTTTGTTCCTATCAGCCTGTGCAGTTTTGTTGGTTTTCTTTCTTTCTTTCTGTTTGGAAATGTGTGTGTATTTCATTTAAATTTATACCTTTTTAGAACTCATTCTCTTTCATGTGCACATTTTTGTATGCATTCTCCTTTGCTGTCTAAACTAAAGTAGAGATCGGCACGACCAGGAATTTTTTTTTTCCGAGTTGTCGTGTTTCGGGACCGGTCCGTTTCGGCTCGTTTCTGTTTTTCGCGAAATTTTTCAAAAATTTGTCATTTCGTCATGTCGTTTGTCGTTTGTCGTTACCGCCGCGATTTAACGCAACTTGACTTCCAGTTCCCAGAGCATGGGGTTAGGGGGTAAGGGCTAGGCTTAGGGTAACGGTTAAGGTTAGGGTTGGTTAGTGGGTTGTACCTCTGGGTGCCTCTGGCCCACTAAGAACACAGTGTGCTGGTGTATGGGTTAGGGCTAGGGTTAGGATTAGGATTAGGATTAGGGTTGGTGGGCTTTTAATGCCCTCTCTGGCACATCCAGAAGTCTCAGCAAAACCTGGCCATGTGATTGGTGGAATGGCTCCAAAAATTTGCATGGTCCTGTCCCATGGCCAGCCCATCATTGCGCATGTGCAGGTGTAAAAAAATTAAAATAAAATAAAATAAAATCAATGGAGACGTTTTGTTGCAAGAAAAACCCACTGCTGCTACTATAAAAATCAGGCAGTTAAAATACCTAATTTTCACATGTTTCTGTGGTGCTTTGGTGGGTTTTTGGACCACAATTTTAAAAAAAATATTGCAGTCGCCATTTTGGACCCTCCCCCCCGCACCGCATGGCAAATGGAGACGCCGAGGATGCCCCCTCCCAGCCTGGTACCAGCAAGTCTCAGCATCAGCAAAACCTGGCCATGCGATTGGTGGAATGGCTCCAAAAATTTGCATGGTCCTATCCCATGGCCAGCCCATCATTGCGCGTGCGCAGGTGTAAAAAAATAAAAATAAAATAAAATAAAGTAAAATCAATGGAGACGTTTTATTGCAAGAAAAACCCACTGCTGCTACTGTAAAAATTCAAGCATTTAAAATATCTAATTTTCGCATGTTTCTGTGGTGCTTTGGTGGGTTTTTGGACCACGATTTCAAAAAAAAAATTGCGGTCGCCATTTTGGATCCCCCCGCACCGCATGGCAAATGGAGACGCCGAGGATGCCCCCTCCCAGCCTGGTACCAGCATCCCAGGACAGGAGGGGGGGAGGCTGGAGTGGGGACCCCCTCCAGAAACCACCCCTCTGGTAGGTGCCCTCAGGCAGGCATATTTTCGCCTGCTTTTTTGGCCGGGAACCGGGGTTTTTTTATTTTTAAAACTTTTTTTCTGTGCTGCTTGGCATCGCGCGATCGCTGCGATGCCAGGAACGACAACGACAAATCAGACCCAATTTTTTCTTTTGTCGGTTCGAGTTCGAGTTCTGGGGGAGTAATTGTCATTACCGTTTCCGTTGTGTAACGGAAACGAGTAATGGAAACGGAAACGAGAATTTCGTCAAGTTGTGCCCATGTCTAGTCTAAAGCACGATTATGCAAACGCTTCAATTGCACATATTTTCCTTTGTTATTAGAGAGAACCTAAGAGGCAGCAGAACGAGGAGACAGTTACAAATACTCCACATTCAACCTTTTACCTATCAAACTTACTGTCTTCTGGTGTGAGGTAAGATCTCGTGCAATTGTTTGTGCTGAAGAATAGTTCAACTGTAAGGCCAATCAGCATTTTTTTGTGTGTTATGGGAAATGGATTGATCCTTTTTGGCAGCAAAGTGTCTTCGGCAGCCACTGCCAAAATCAAACACTGATTCAGGCATCCACAAATGTCTCAGTGATCTTCAATAGCAAATTTGTCCTTTGCTAGTTGTGAGAAGAACTCATGCCAGCAAAGGGATTTGATTCAAATTTTATCCCTGCATAGGCCCTTGATTTGAGTTTTCCTGTAAAATGACAATTCATGCACCTCAAATATGAATTTTCAGTTCGCTAAGACATTTGACAATGACTGACATCTTTTTATATCTATTTGTGTCTGGCCTACAATGGAATGGATGCTGCTAATAAAAACACCCTTCCTTATGATGGTCTCAGCACTGTGGTTTCCATCAGTTAAGCAGTTGTGTGTTCATTACAGACTGATTTTTCACACACATGCACGCGTCTTGTTGCATATGGTTGTTGTTGTTGTTGTTGTTGTTGTTGTTGTTGTTGTTGTTGTTGTTGTTGTTGTTGTTGTTGTTGTTGTTGTTGTTGTTGTTGTTGTATATAGTCTGTCTGTCTGTCTGTCTGTCTCTCTCTCTCTCTCTCTCTCTCTCTCTCTCACACACACACACACACACACACAAAACTGAAAAAAAAATCGCTGCTCAAAATCATCAATTATTTGGATGGAGTTTTGCTCTGATCATTTTGTTTTCTGCTTGGTTATAAATCCTGTTCTTGAAAGGGGGAACAGCTTGCTTTTGACCTGCCACATTCATTTCTTACATAAAAATAATTTATTTCTAAATGACATAAGGGTTTATTGTTATCTGTCCTATAATTCAGATAGACATACTCCCTCTTGCACCCTTTCTTCCTCCCTCTCTTTTCTGCCAATGCATCACAACTGTATTAAAGCACATAATTTGGGATTTCTGTTATATGTGGAAATAACATCAGCTTCTGGGGGAAAAGTCTTGTATGCATCCTCTCACGGAACTCCTTTGTTAAGAATCCAGCATCAGGAAACAATTATTTCCTCTCTAAACTTTGCATTTAGCATCTGCAGTTGTTTGTCCAGAGAATTCGACAAGCAAAATATTCATGGTTTGTCTTTCATTCCATCTGGTATGAAAAAAATAAATAAAGCTTATAATAGTTCTAATAAAAGGTAACAGTGCACTTGTTTGGCTTTTCTGCCATTTTTATTGTGTTCATTTAATCACATACCATGATTCTGTCTATCCCCTGGAATGAAGCATAAATTAAGGCCTCCATTTTACAAAACCATGGTGGAACTTGAAGAGAAATCCCTAATTAACCTCCAGAGGTTCCAAAACCAGGATTGAGTTAACGGCCTTTTTGTGAGACAATAAAAGGCAACTCTGTCTTCTATCTCTTTTTGGTGTGCTCCTACCCTGGCTCAAAACTAACTGTGCTTGAGGGATATGAATATCCAGATGTTAGAAAGTCACTTCTAACAGTAAATAGCCCCAACTCCATGCTGTTGTCAGCCACCATTACAATCACAATTTATAATGTAACTTCTTATTCAAAGGTATTTACCGTAGTTACTTTTTAGTTACTTAAACAAAACCTGAATGTTATAAACCACAGGCCTGATATTTGAGTATTGAGTACACACATACCCTGTAGCTATAAAACTAAAATGCGGTTGCAGCTACATTGGAAAAGAATTATTTCACGCCTCATTGTACCACACTGATGATGTGGTATTTTACAAGTCATGCTACAGTGGAATGCAGTGTAATTTAGTTCTGTCTTACCTGATATTCTAAAAAAGAAT
>JAHTLZ010000074.1:9972094-9989069 GCA_023846285.1 Phrynocephalus versicolor | reverse complement strand
GTTTGTTTGTTTGTTTGTTTGTTTGTTTGTTTGTTTGTTTGTTTGTTTAAAGATTTATATACTGCCTGCTTCCTAAAAGGAACTCAAATCAATGTACATAAGAATAAACAAAACGCAACAACCACAGCAGCCAAGAATTAGTGGCCAGAACAAAATTTAGATATAAGAAAAAGACAAAAAGAAAAAGAAATAAAAAGGGCATCCAGCAGAACTACAGAAAACATAGGACTATAAAATCTCAGCTAAGTAATTGGGCCAGAATCCTATTGCTCAACACTATTGCCTAGGGGCAATGTAAGTAAGTGAATTTACCTCATCAGCAGGTTATCTGCTGTGCGCCTGGCTGTCCAATCAATAAGCAAAAGGAGGAAAGCCACCTGTATGACTGACTTTACATGCATATCTTCCGTCAAGAAGATTTTGGCCATATAAGCAGGTGTATCTTTTCCAGGGTGCACTGCTTAACATCTCCAGATAGGAAATAATGGCAACCATCTCAAGACATTGTATTGCCAGAGGCAAAGAACAAGATGATATCCCCTCCTAATTCATGAACAGAAGTAGCTGGACTGGCAACTGGTAGAAAAGGGACAGCATTTTTCACTTCACTTGAAGGTGGAGGGTAGGTGTGGGGGAGGGGGGGGACAAACTCTCTCTTCCAAAGCTTTGCTGCCACTTCCCAGAATCTGCTGCCTGAGGCACTGACAGTCTGAAAAGGTGAGGCACACATATAATTTTTTGGGGTGGCGATTAAAGGGTGTACATTAATACCTTGGTTTACAAACATAATTCGTTCCAGAAACAGGCTTGGAAACCAAAACACTCTTATATCAAAGCAAATTTCCCCATAAGAACTAATGGAAACTCAGATGATTTATTCTGGGGTCACATAGACCACATACTGTACACACAAAATGCTAAAACTCAAAAAGTAGTTGGCTAGAAGTCCACATTCACACCATGGTTTAGGTACTGGGTTATGGGATCTGCTCTGCTTGGGACTAACAACTGGGTTTTACTCTGTGTTTTTAATGTGACAATGATAAAATGCAATTTGTAGCCCTATACACACATGACTAGAAATGGCTTGAAAAAATAAGAAACAATGTTGAAAACAAATATAAATATAAAGAAAAATAAAGCCCGAACCTGCAGTTTCTGGCTGGTGCAAGGGAGAATTCAAGTCTCCTCTCGTCTCTTTGCTTTGGAGGATGCCATCCCCCACAATCCATCAGGGGGATAGAGGGAGAGCCACCCTGCTCCAGTGCTTGTATATCAAGACATTGCTTGTTGATCAAGGCAAAATTTAGAAGAAATGTTTTCTTGTCTTGCAAGACACTCTTAAACCAAGTTACTCTTAAACCAAGGTATTACTGTACTTCAAGTTCACACTGTAACATGTTCCTCAGTGACTATAAGCACTGGAAAACATAGTCCAATTCTGTGTTCTGCTCACTGAAGATGGTGAAGTGAAACATTATGGGGATACGCTTTCAGATAGGTTCATTTTTTGAGGTTGGCAGTTTTTGAAAAATGTACTTTCTGGGACCACTTGAATGGCCATTGGCCTTTGGGGGATTTTTATTCCAAGTCTGTAACTTGCTCAAGCTCCAAATACAACAGAATCCAAATTACTCTCACTGCACCAGTGCACAGGGAATGCATATGGATTTCATAAAGGCATGATGGCATGGAGGAACAGTTGAGGAGCCATGGATCACTGAAATAAAGCAAGACATTAGTTGTAACCTGATGGATGAATATGATTCAGTGGGGAGGCGATATCAAATATTCTGCAGCTATTTTGCCCCTAAACACATACACAGAGAGAGACGCACGTGAAATATTGTAAAACTAGGATATTGTTGGCTTGCCGACATTCATATATATGCCATTCAGTCAATCATCTGCTCGCACTGAGTGATTCAATGCTGCTTGCAATCATAATTTCATCTTGCTACATGCTTGTGTGTCAGATCCTTTTTGATGTGATATAAATTGATAGTAGATATTGAACATCATGTCAAGACTCCCGAAGAAGAAGTGGACTTTTTAAAGTTCAGCTGGCATCTTAACTAGGTGCCCTGATGTGTTGTTTATCCATGGAATGGACATCCAGTCTGAACTCCTTCCAGCTTCATAAATGTAGGGCTGCAATGTTTTATGGATTAATCATCTGTGAGATCAATTGACTTAAAAACCTTTAACCAATTAAATTGGTGCCTTTAAAAATAACACAGGACTTAAAAAAAAAAACACCAATGTTCTCTGTTTCTAACCCAAGGTCATGAAAAGCTGTGTGCAGCAGATATCATCTTAAAATGAGTTACGCTGCAGCAATCTAAACTGTTGCTTAGTCCATAAATCTGTTCACACAGTGAACAAACAAATATGCCCGACTGGAAAGGGGAAAGCAAAGCAAGGTGAGTGAAGTAGCATCAGTCTGCTTCTGGTCCTCAACAACTAGTGCACACAGAGCTATGTTGCCTCTCATCTAGAATGGGCAAAACACTCTGGACCCCTCACACCCCTGACGTCCTCTCTCCTCTCTTTGCTTTGGAGGCTGCCTGATTTATTTATTTATTTTAAGATTTATATACTGCCTGCTTCCCAAAGGGAACTCAAGTCAGTGTACATAAGAATAAACAAAACACAACTAGTGCACACAGAGCTATGTTGCTTCTCAACTAGAACGGGCAAAACATCCCAGACCTCTCACACCCCTGAACCTAATTTATTTTAAAGAGAAAACCTGCTGAAAGTCCTCTTGTGCTCTCTAGAAACCATGGAAGGCCATTTTGCCATGTTCTGTCCCCACAGCCCAGTTGCTTCCCAACTAGAGATGGGCACAAATCGCCAGTTTGGCAGTTCGTGCTAGTTCATTTCTCAACCAAACACGTGTTTGGTGTTTAACTGAGAGTGGGTGATCTAAAAAGCCTGTACAAGCCTCTAATATTGGTGGGTAGCTGTGGTTTGACCCTCTCTAGGCACTGGAGGGTGTGTGACCCTGCTCCAGGACTGCAAGTATGAATGTGGCTTTCAGGATTATTGATTGATTGGTTGGTTGGGTGGGTGGTTGGGTGGTTGGTTGGTTGATTGATTGATTCTAACAGCTTTAGAGAAAATATAGTCTTATACATGGAAAATACAGGAATTCTCCTTGACAATATTAAGACTTACTTCTGAGAAGATAGGTCAAGGTTGGGTTCTGTACCTCCCTTCTAGGAGAGAGTGTATATGGCTGGCCAAGAGTAGAGAAATACACATTTTACTTCATTTCTGAACTCCTTTCCGAAATCAAGGAGTGTTTGTCACCTTCTGCCTCTTTAAGCATGTTGGGAATTATGGGTTGCACAAATATGATCCACTACGTTTCATTGTGGATTGTTTGTCTTACAAATAGGAACTGATTCACTTTGAGGTATTTTGTAGTCTGCGTTTTTGTTTGGTTCTGGATGGAATATGAAATATGGAAATAGGAAAATAGGAAAATAAGGGGCTTTGACCTGGGCTGGGAGGATGAAATTACTATTCCACCTATGGTTCTTTCCTTTCTCCTTTCCTTTCCTTTTCCACCAGTTCTTTCCTGTCTCCTTTCGTCCCTCCCTTGCCCCTAGAACAATGCATTTTCCTCATATTTACTCAATAAAACTTTTGCTGAAGGAAGAAAGAATGTCCCTTCATTTGCTACCTCAGACGGTGGAATACCTGACAACTGCCTTGTGTGGTACATTTGACACTTACCATGACTGGAGCACATGCAGACACTGGGAAAAGAAAAAAAAAAACAAAGTACACCAACAATACGAGTCAGCAGTAGGCTTTAAATAAATAAAATAAGGAAGGGGAAAGGGGGGAGGGAATACCTTAGCTCCTATACTTAATGTTGTTGTAACCTACCCAACTCAAGAGACTTGAGACATCCATGCCATATTTATGTACACAGTTATTTACTCAGTTGGTTGGATTCTGAAGTGTAATACGAAATGAAATCTGTAGCTAACTAAAAGAAAGAAAAGACACAATGAAAATGGCACTCTTTAACACTCTTGTTCTACTTGCCAAGACCCAAAATGATGGCTGATTATGGGAGAAACTAAATTCTATGGTCAATCTGAGCCACTGGCTTTGATAACCCTTAATTTGATATGAGCAGGCTTCTTTGATTAACTTCAAATCAGTTCAGGAATGGACAAATATGTTCATTTTGGAGTAATTTCTGAACCTGAAGCACATCCCTTCTGTGGTCATAAGAATCCAGCAACCGAAAATCTCTGGGGAGCGGCTTGTAGATATAAACAAGATGGATAATACATCCATAATACATCCCATCTTTAAAAAGGGTGACAAGAAATTGCCAGGTAACTACAGACCAATTAGCCTGCTCTGAGTTGTGGGCAAAGTTTATGCTAATCACCTTCTGAATTGACTCACCTCTTGGATAAATGATAATAATATACTAGGGCCTGAGCAAGCAAGCTGCCGGGAGGGCAAGTCCATAATGAATACTGTCTGGTACTAGCACACCTTATAGCTAAGCAGATGTTACACACCAGGACACATCTATAGACTGCATTCCTAGATCTAAAAGCTGCCTTTGATTTGGTGTACCGAGAGATGCTGTGGATAAAGTTAAGTGAGGCTGGCCTAGATAGGAGATTGCTTTATTTAATACAAAATTACATACAGACTACACTTGTTGCATATGACAATCTTGCCATGGCAACTTGTCCAGTGAGGTTCCCATTAACAGAGGGATTAAACAGGGTTGTGTCCTTGGCCCCACTTTATATAACCTGTATATCAATGATCTTGCTCCTATCCTGTTAGAAACAAACAGCCACAATCCTAGATTGGGTCATTTGACAGTTCCCATTCTTCTCTACGCAGATGATATGGTGCTACGTTTATGCACTAAGATAGGCCTGATATGGCTCATTACAAAATGCATCAATTATCTAACCAACCACCAATAAAATGGCCCTTTATAGTAAATCTACAATAGTGATATTTAGTAAGAGCTGGAAACCCCCAACCCTGGATATTCAATGGGAAAGCAATCCAATGGGTCAAAGAATTTAAGTATTTAGGTCTAAATAAGTATTTAGGTATAAATTTTCATTACCGTAATTCATGGGTTAGACACCACTATTATTATCAACAATTCAGGGAAATTGACCATACAAGCTATTTTTTGTTTTTTCCATGTATGGGGCAACACACATATTCCCACTGCCCTGCAGGTTTTTATAGCCAAATTAATCTCCCAGCTGATGTATGGGATGCCAATCTTGTTGGAAGCTTTTAACTCAATGGGAAACACTTCAGAGTTCCTTTTTAAAATATTTGCTCTGCCTCACTGTGTGCCATATGCAGCTCTGTGCCTGGAGGCTGGTTTAATCAGACTAAATTCACAAGCACACCTGAGGCAATTTAAGTACTAGTTGAGAATCTGTTTTGTGTCCCATAAAGACCCTCTAATAGCAGGAATTCTCTCTGACTCCTTCCCCTCTCCTGGCTTTAAGTTGTTCTCTCAAAACATTGAAACCATGGGTACCTCACCTGATCATCTGGGGGCCCTACTGTTTATGCAGGCATATAAACTGCTAAAAGGCATACTACTGGCCATCAAAAAGCAAGATCTCTTTGCAATAGCCCTCAAAGTATGCTGACCTTTGAATCTCCAACTTCTCTTGCACATTGATAAGCTGGCCAGCTATTTGCATTTTTTAGATAATCCCCAAGAACGGCGTGCCTTTGCCTTAGCAAGATGTAACGTACTCCCGTCAAATATTTTGTATGGCAGATTTAGCTGTCAACCATTGGAAGAACGGCTCTGCCCCTGTAACTCTGGGGCTTTAGAGTTACAGCATATGTTTTTCCACTGTACTATATACAGGGATATCCATGTCTCCTATCTGGAGCCATCACTTGCAAGATTTTTAGATCGATCAGAAGAGGCGACCTTGCATAACTTATGGCTAGGCAAGTATAAAGCCCACACCTTACAAATTGCTATATATATCATTTTATTGACACAGTGACAGAGGTCACAGTTCCCAACAGGGTTCTCTGCTCCACATTCCAAGGATGAGGGTTTTTACCCCTAGGTGGGTCAGAGTCTACAGAGGATGCTTAAATATTTTATAAAGGCAGCACCATGTTTTGTCACTCTGTGATTCATTGTATTACCTCTTGCTTCACATTTTAGCTTTGTATAATTCAACCAGGCATATATTTCTAATTGCATGTATCAATTATTTATTTATATTAATGTCTGTCTGTCTGTCTGATGCCAATAAAAGGTTCTGATTGATTGATTGAAGAAGAAGATGACCTGTAGCAATTAGGGTACAGCAATCATCAGTTTGTGAAATATGATATTCTATAGTTAGTGATATTCTTATTTTCCTGTCTGTTTTTTTTGGTTTGTTTGTTTTCAAATATTTTTAATATATTTTTTAAAAGGTCCACAGTTTATGGCAATCTGTGAATCATTTTTCTCTTGAACATGTGCTTCCTTACACATTAAAATCACACGTGGAAATTGGCTTCCTATTCTAGTCAGTAGGTGAAAATATAAATGTTGAACATGTCTAGTGTTATTTGTGCACTAATATAAAAATTGCAGTTATGTGCAGTACTTGTCACTTCACAGTCAGAAATCAAATTATGTTCCTACACCGGTATTGGCACATTGACATTGGTGATGAGTGTAGCAGCTTTGCCTTCCATGACTTTTTCTGCTGTTACTGCTAATGAAAAGGAAACTGCTGCTGTTTCTAACTGCTGTTTCACTCCTTCCTTGAAAGCAAAGCAAGTTTCTCAGGGCATCCAACAACAAAAACAAACCAGCACTGGTCACCCATTGTACTCAAACAAGCATTTAATTGGTCATTGAAGACATGACACTAAAGGTCACCAGACAGGATAAATTCTTGTTTAGTACTTGCATTTTGAAACTAAGCTTTGTAAATTGGAATGAATGAGTGAAATTCAGCAGGTTTATGGTGTAAAAATTAGGTGATATGTAAGATGCCTATTTGCCTGCCTGCCTGTCTGAAAGTGAACAGCTTTGATGGAAGCTTCCAGAAGGACTAGCAAAGGGGGGGGGAAGGAGGTGGAGGTATTCCTTCAAGCATAAGTTGGAGGATAGCAATAAGATACAAATTTGAAAAAAATGCTAGCTCCGCGGGCGGCTTGTCCCCCGCAGAGCCGATTTGCCCCTCCCAAGGAGGGTGAGGAGAGGAGGCAGGATGCGGAAGTCCTGCAGGGGTGGGGGGAGGAGCGCCCTATAAAGGGTGGCTCCTCCCCCCTCCAGCCATCAGTTCCCTCTGGCAGCGTTCCCCTCCCACCCACCGCGTTAGGGCCAGTGTGAGTTTTACTGGTCGCCTTGTTTGGGGCCGGATAGGAATTTTTGACCCGCACTCTAGATTGGCTGTTGAGAGCGGGGATTTTTCGCCTATCCCACACTGGTTCCTCGAGTTAAATGTTTGAGAAATTGTTTATCAGTCACACTTTGGCGGCTAAAAGCATTGAGGGCAGCAGGGAGCATACCATTGGCAAGTAAAACCTAAACGCCCCTTCACCACAGCACTGCGGGCCAGGAGGTCTCAGGGCTGGGGTGGGGGAGGGCAAGTGCCTCCCTGCGCTGGGAATTACCCAGGTTGGAGAATAACAAGCAGGGAGGAAGTAACCAAATTAACCGGCCAAGGCCGTGCTGTCCCATGACAGCACCACCTGGGGGTTGAAGGCTCGCCTAAGGCTGCCGGTCGGAGGGGTCCCGGGAGACCCCGGGGTTCCGACCAAATGGAGAAGATGCTTGGTCCCTTGTTGTTATGTTGTTGTTTGTCAATAAAGTGTGGCCCAGTTTAACCCAACACACTGCCTCGACTCGTCATTCCAAGTGGGGGGGCAAAAACCTCTGTGCAACAATCTGTTTGTGTCCTAGAACATGAAAAGGCAAGATAGCATTAGCTATTCATCATGAAAGAGATAACGGTAATTTATGAAAATAACTAACTGATGGGAATTCTTTTCACTTAATTATCCTGATTTCAACATCCCATAATGTGCTTATATCTTAATAAATGGGATGGAAAGAGTCACTTTTTATATGCTTATCCATGGGTCTGTTTCATCCTCTTTTTCCATTCCTCTCTGAATTTTCTAGATTCAGAAAGAAGAAAAGAAATCTGTGAGAATTTGCATTTAAGGAAGTAAAGTACACAAATAGGCTTTACTATTACCTGCAGTTTTTGGCATCCATTCACAAATAAAGGCATCCATTGCTAGATGATTATATCATATGGCTTGTGCACTGCAGCAAGGTTGTCAGCTAGTATGCAATTAACTCTTTGTCCCACTTCCTTTGATTTCTTGCTGGTGGAAATGGAGGAAACTGAATTAGTTTCTGACTTGATATTGGAGTGTACCTCTCAGCAACTGGGTATTCAGAAACACACTTCCATTTGCCCTCAACAAATATCACCCTCTTCTGAACATGTGGCTTCAGACAGATATGAGCAGCTAATTCTATTTCAGAGCATGCCAGCGCATGCATGAGATAACATGATGTTCCACATTGTGCCACTGGACCGTGACATTGTCCCATAAGGTAATCACATTTATCTGCTTTAGTAAACACAAACTCCAATATCCATTTTCAGTTTTGTCTATGAAAGCGAGGTGCTGCTACAGCATAAATGTTGCATTTGTAAAAAGAAAATAAACCATTATGCTTATTCAGAGCACTGCATCTTGGTTTCTTCATGTTTATGTAATGCAGCAGTAATGTAGAAATCTCTATTCCAAGGCCACCACCCATGGAGAACTTTAATTTCTTTCAATACAAATGGAAGGCGCACAGCTAATATTGAAAGGAAGGTATAAAATGTTCAGCTGCAGAGCATAAATCCCACATAGCAGTGGAATCTCATCCAGATTTAATATTTTTACATTAAACCCACAACACTAAATCAAGCAGTTTCTTTATCTGAAACTGTTATCAAACATAGAATAAGAGAGCAGAAGTAATTCTTTGTCCTGGCTCTATTTGGTAATCCCAGCTAGAGAAAGCCTGCTGAATCAATGAGATTTAGGTTAAGTGTTGCGTCGCTATGCAATGATTGATTTTCTATGCAGTAGTAGCAGTTACATCTGTCGGCAAATTATACAACAGAACATTTTCCTTTACTCATCCCACTTTCTCCATTTATATCTGCCCTACAGAAGGCCAGCTAGAAAACCTAGCATCTCACATGCTGAGGTTTACGTAACAATGAGAACTGACATTCAAAGCATGTTCAGAATTAGAGGAATTCAGAACCCAAACGTCACCCACTTTTGAATGACCTAGTGTTCAAACCCCTTTGGTTTGTATCTGGCTTTGCAAACAGCTTTGTTCTGGTCAGATCCACAGATTAATGTCTAGTATGATTCTTTCTGAGCTGGCTGGAGAGCTGAGCTGTGTAGGTACATTTGGCTGTAGAGCCAGGGTTTTGGAATTTCATTCTATTCTCATGTGGTCATGGGAATGCCACAAACACCCAAAGCACCCCCCCCCCCGAATAATATGATAACAGTAAGCCACTTCTGTGTATTGTCTATCTAGAAAAGCCTGGAAAGGATTGCCATAACTCAGAATCCACTTGAAGACACACAATTGTTGTTGGTGCTGGTGTTTGTTGGTATTGCTGGTGCTATTCCCTATCATGCAGGCTGGAGAGCCACTTGTTTGGTTGTGAAATCAGAGTTTGGGAGATCAATTCTCCATTGTGTCCCAGGAGAAGGACGAGCCTCTATAGATTTCGCCAAAAGAAGTGAATGGCAAACCATTTCTGACTACTCTATACCCAGAAACCCCTGTAAATTGTTGTCTTAAGTCAGATCTGACTTGAAAGCACAGAATTGTTAATTATTGTGCTTCCTTTTATCATTAGAACTCTTCACACCACTGGCATTTGCCCAGTCTCACTTTACTTTTACATCTCTCTATCCAAGCTAGTTAGCTGTATGTATGTATGTATGTATGTATGTATGTATGTATGTATGTATGTATGTATGTATGTATGTATGTATGTATGTATGTATGTATGTATGTATGTATGTATGTATGTATGTATGTATGTATGTATGTAAGAGATGGGCACAAACCAAAATAAAAATAAAAAGCAAAGAAGATGCAAAGATATCAAAGCATTTGACCAAACAGACTATTAAGAGCTAGACATGTCTAGGGACCTGGGTCTGGGGACCATAAATGGTGATCCCAAGAGTCAGGACCCCCAAATGATGCTGACCACTTGTTTATATACCTTCTTCACCACCATACCCAGAATCCAGAAACTCTGCAGCAGTTCCACTTTTACGGGAACAAGATCAAACCAGTTAATTCCTAGCCATGAAGTTCCCTCTTTCCGTACCTCAGATGACCTCAACTTTGATATACAGTATACATTTATACATTTATACATTTCTGAAATCTCTGCAAAGGGACCAGGAAAAAACCCCTCTTTATGAAATCAGAATCTCTGTGCTGCTTCTGTGGGATTGCATTCTATTCAGATTAGTTAATCAGTCTTTATTAAAACACATCTCCTTGTCATGTACTCCAGATTGTTCACCTTTGTGCAGGAAGCTACTTGCAGTTGGGCCTCTGGGGTTAAGCTTCTACAGATGTCACTGAAGTTACCTAACTCTTTGTTTTGCTAGCTCTGTGAGCTCTCAGTAAATGCAGATTTTAAACTTTGCAAACACCCAGCTCATGTGCATTGTTCAATCTCATTGATTATGGAATATGATTCCTATCAGATTATAATTGAGACACATTTGATCTTATCACTACATGGAGTACCACTAGTGTTGGGTGTTCCCTTCGCCCACCCACTGGCCGGTTGCCCCATACACGACCACTAAAATCCGCTGCAAAGTGCTAACAGATGCAGAGCATAAAATCATTTTCCCACAAGCAGCGAACTTCTTAAAAAAGTGCAACCACACCCACTTAAGCACAACCCAGCACATTTTACAAGTACCTGATCTCGAGGCGGTAAAATCCATGTCACTATTCTGATGCAGATTTTACTCAAGTCTGTGGGAACATGGAAATTCTGCACCAAAACCTTTTCACCCCTGTTATGGTATCTTTGCTGTGATTCTCAGTCAAAATGGTTGCAGATTTTCAAATGGTTGCAGATTTTCAAAACGCCACCATTGGAACATCCGATTCATGACATCAACCACGTAACCACTCCGGGGGGTGGTGGTGATCCGGACCAAAGTTTGCTGTGGATATTAGTGGTCGTATGAAAGCAGCTTAACTTCTAAAACTAAGGTTGAATGGTTTCTCCAACTAGAAGTGAAAAATTATTTTTCCCAGCAGCTATCATGTTCCTTTGTGGGGGAGGCAGCAAATTCTCTCCCGCCCCCACCCCAATCCTACATTCCCTTATTCAGAATGACCTCATGTTCAAAGCACTGGACAACATTTGCTTTTCAGAGAGACACCAAAAGATAAATCTGTTATTTTAAACAAAAATATATAGGGAGGGACGGTCGGGACAGTTGTTAGCAGTAGCCACAAGAACTTGTTTCTTTTCCCTTGCCATTATCCAGACATTCAAATGAGCTGCCCCTCCCCCTGGATGAATAAATGAAAGCCTTTCCTGCTTCAGATAGGTGGAAGTCTCGCTCATGAAAATGAAATTCTTGAGCAGGATCAGGAAAATAATTTCTCCTGGGAAGTATGTGACTTGTTATTTCTTGGAACCAAAAGGCAGAAGGAAACAAAGAAAGCAAACTAAACAAAAACACTTGCTCATTCGGGAAGTTTAGGATTTTGTTTCTTTCACGCTGTTTGCACTGGCCAATTCAAGTGGAAATGATGTGAAATACTCCCAGACCTGTTCTGAAACACTTCTTGTTCCTGATTTGGGAGAGGTGCAGAAGCTATTCCAGCTGTTTGAAAGGGAACTTTCAAATGCCTTTCCAAAGGAAAAGTGAGCTCGCTTTCTAATTGTGTTTCTTATCGTATTGAAATGGAGGAGATCCTGCACCAAATCGGAGAGAATGCTCACTGTTTTGGTTTGATGCTTTTTAGTGTTCCAGGATGTCTTCAGAATCAAGGACTAGATATAGTTGCATTTGTTATAAAATGGGAAGACTGACTGATTTATTAATTAAAATCTTCTTTAATGAGAGCTCTATGCCATGTTTTTAATTTGAAGGGGGAAATTGTATAGGGGCCACTTAAGTGTTTAGTATTGTGATAAAAATAATAAATAAATACATAAATACATAAATAAATACATAAATAAATAAATATTATGTAAAAGTAATCACCTACAGTGATGGGAAAATTGTGGAAAGATAAGAAGAAAACATACAAAGAAAAGCAATATATAGACAAGCTTGCTCAAACGGTTTCTTGCAATTGTTTGAGACTTCAGATCCCTCAATACTAGTACTGTTAAGTGACCTGATGGATGCTATCATCAAAAATATCTGAGAAGCACCAAATTGGAAGAGGCTGATAAAACTGTTGTTAGCCAGACTACAATAGCTAATGATAGCAACAACACTGCATGAGAGTGCAGTGATACTATTGTGCAACAGAACAAATCACATTCTATAAGACAATTCTAAAAATGGGGTCAGCTGAAACAAAAAAAATAACTTTGAAACTTTCATTTCTCCTTCCATTTTGTTTCATTTCATTACTAACAATTTTTAAAATAATTTTTAGAATGAAATAAAATAAAATGAAATGATTATTTATTCTATATAATAGCTTCCCTGGGTCCTAGACACACCAAATTTTGGGGATAGCTTCTCTCGACTATTCCCTGTAAGCTGCCCACATTTGGAGAGGTTTGGGGTTCAGGGCTCTGAGTTATTAAACTCCAAATGGGTACCCTCAGGAGAAAATCATTTATAATTAAGGGAACTGCTTTAGGAAGCTCTCCCCATGGGGGAGCAATTAAGCACTTTGCACTCAATTATAAATGATTTTCTCCTAGGGGGACCCAATTTGGAGTTTAATAACTTATACCCCTGAACCCTAAACATCTCCAAATTTTGGTGGCTAACTGGGAAGAGACCAAAGAAGCTACACTGCAATTTCCATGCTGCCACATGCTTGCAATCTCTATTTTAAGTACATAAAATATGTAATAAAAATAATGATGCATGTAGCAGCATGGAAATTGAGGGGGAGCTTCCTCAAGCTCTTCCATGCAAGCCCACCAAATTTAGAGAATTTGGGGTCAGGGAGCCAAGTTATTCAACTGCAAAGAGGGTCCTGCTAGCTAATTGCAGATGTGTGTATGGTTTGCACTGGCAATATAGGGACTAAGCAAGGGGAATTAATAAATTGACCTATTGCCAGTGTGGCGCATGCACAGCACTTCCATTTTTTCTGGGAGGGACCCTGTTTGCTCAGCCCCCTGAACCTCAAATCTCTCCAAATTTGGGGGGCTTACACAAAAAAGCTCGAGGAAACTCACCCATTTCATTTCCCAAACAAAAAGGCAGTTCATTTTGTTTTGTTTTGTCACGAGATGGTTTCTATATTTCATTACATAACAAAACAATTCATTATATAACAAAACAATGAAATAGTGTTTCATTTTCCATTTGGTGCCCATCTCTAGTGACAGAGTTTTGAAAAGTTTACTGTAGCAGACAGACATATAGCGAATTGAGTTAGCATGACTTGTAACAAATTATTTTAAGAATACCTGACTGAATTATAAGATCTAAGCTGAAGGATAAACTCTACCCATATGCATGTTGATGTTGAGCTTCTATGTAAAACCACTATGCTTTTAATAGACTTACAATTTGTTTCATTTATGGTTTTCTTTTTAGGGGCTTAAGGAAAGCCAGAGAAATTTTAAAAGTTTTTAGATTATGTTTCTGGCTAGCTGAGGACAGGAGTGATCATGGTCGCCTCCATGTTTCTTCATTTTATGTGCTGTAGTCACTCAGCCCTTTGATTTCCTATTTCATTAAGTCAGAAAACAGTGCTACAAAATATTTTGGCACAGAAATAAAAAAAACCCTATTTGTTAATTTAGCTGGATAAGAGCACATTTGTTGTAGGGTTGTTCTATGTTTGTGGTAAGTTCGTATAATGTACATAAAGGAGAAGTGGATAGATTTTTAAGATGTAATCAAGTGCTTTGTTTAAAAAATCAAAATAAAAGAACACCAACTAAGAACAGTCTTTGTTCAGTACTACTTTAAATGATTATTTACATAGCAACAGCCACATCCCGACTCTTCAAGCTTGCATTGCCAGCAAAAAAAAGGATGCCAAGCTTTGCATAGCAAAGGTATTAATGGCAACAGTCAAGATGCACGATACTCTCCTGTGCTCACTACCATTTACACTTGTCGAAAAGCATCCCTGACAACTTGTGTTTGGGTGAGAAATGGTTAAATTATGAAAAAGGAGGCAGCCTTTTGGATTTTCTCTTGCTTGGTGTCACTTTGTGAATAGCAGTGAACACAAGAGGTTATCCTGTAGACCATCTTGACTGCTCCCATTGATGTTGTCGACATTCAGCTGACCTTTGCTATGGCCCCATTTTCCCTGCTGACAACTCGAGCATGAGATTGTACAGCAATATCAGACTATTTTGAATGGTGGATACAGAAGCACAATATCCCACATTCATAAACTGGAGGTTGTTGTGAAGAACTGGATTGGACCCAGAGTTTCCATTATGCAAACAGAAACGTCCCTTGGGTTGGCTGAGGAGACTTCAACCCAGGTCCTACTGGAAGATGTGGAGAAGCACCACTTCACAAGTTTATAAAGCCTTCCACCTCTCTAGAGTGGATTTTCGCAGAGGCAGAGGGTTGATGGACACCGGAAGAATAGGTGGAAATAATCTCCCTGCTTGCTTCAGTGAGATCATTGTATAAGCAGAGTTTGATGCACAGGGACCTAGATTTAAAGCATTGCAGTTCAGTTTTATTACTTGCTAGAATCGAACTTATGGTGGCGGAGGAGAGGCAGCGTGTGGACTAAACAAGAATGGAGGGCCTCCCCTGAGGTTCTGAGGTAAGGTCTACCACTGCTTGTGTCCATGATTTGGGGCCACTATTTGAGGCTGGAGTACATTCTGAAGGTAAATGAGAGTTCCATCTCTAGCTCTTTTTCCACCACCTTAATTACAGATTGTCTTTATTTTTAATATTATAGTGTAAGTAAGAAGGGAGCCAATCTGGCCTTTTTCAGATACTTGAAGGATTGACCATTCTCCGAGAGGCCAGCCCTGCCTCCCCCACATCAGCTTTCTCAAGCTGTAGTTTCCGCACGCTTTTCTCCTCTGGGTTTTCTCTGACATACGGCTAGGGCTGGGTTGAACTTTCAACAGTTCAGAAGCTTGGACCACATGCTGAGTTCATCTGTTCCTTCCATAACAACTCAATAAATGCCCAAGCAGGCTAGTCCCCAGGCAGCCCTGCAAACACATACCCAAGAGGAGGTCTTCAGGGTTGCACTCCTGAGTTCAGACACTTTTCGGTAACAGTGCTTTGTACTGAAAATGACCTCATTTGCAGAAACCTCGCCATGACCCCTCCCCTCCCCCCAATTAGGGTGCTTGAAATTCTTTCTCATGGAAGTGCAAAATTGCATATTTATAAATCACCATCTGCAGACTCTTTCCCTTTGCCTCTTTCATGCCGAGACTATGCTTCCTCTAGATATTATTTTCTGGGTTCTGTTTTGTCTCTATGGATTGAGATCTGTCAGCTCTCTCTATTCCCGCCCCACATATGCACATTGGTGTGTGTGTGTGTGTGTGTGGTAAACAGTAGATTTTGCTTAAATCTATTTCCCAAACTCGCTAAAGCATAGACAGGTGAAATATATTTTTTTGGCCAATTGTAGCTCTCCATCCTCCTCCTCCATTATTCTCCTGGTAACCCTCTAATACTGGCATTTTTAAAACAAGTATTCATCTCTCTCTCTCTCTCTCTGTGTGTGTGTGTGTGTGTGTTTAATTAATTAATTAATTAATTAATTAATTAATTAATTCACTAGAGCATTGGTTTTTTAATTAAACAGGCCAGAGAACGTCCGACTTCCTGACAGACCATAAAATCAAAACTAGAACTGAAAAAAATAGAACCTCCTCTGCTGCTGCCACGAGGAGCTTGGGGTGGGTGTGCGGGCTGGCAGGTCAGTGAGCGGGTGGGCTGCCGCCACCAACACCTCCGGGGAATGCGTGGGCATGGGCGGGCCAGCAAGCTTCTGCTGCTGCCGGGGAGCTTGTAGGGATGGGCGGGTTGGCAGGCCGGGGAGTCCCCACCTTCTTTCCTTCCTTCCTTCCTTCCTTCCTTCCTTGGTCCCCACCTCCCTCCTTCCCTCCCTCCCTCCCTTCCTCCCTTGGTCTCCAAATTCCTCCCTCCCTTCCTTGGTCCCCACCTTCTTTCCTTCCTCCCTCCCTTGGTCCTCACCTCCCTCCCTCCCTCCCTTGTTCCCCACCTCTCTCCCTCCCTCCCTTGCTTTCTTGTTCCCCACCTCCCTCCCTTCCTCCCTTGGTCCCCATGTTCCTTCCTTCTTTCCTCCCTGTGGGTGGGGCTTATAGTTCAGTGGGGGGCTTGCAGTGGGGGGAGGGTCGGGGAGCAGCTGGCCCCAGACACATTCTCAGCCACCAAATCTGGCCCCCCTTACAAAAAGTTTGGACACCACTGTCTTACGCTGATCCACTGACATTCAATCTCTTCACATCTGTCTTTAGCTTGTCTTTGAGTTCTGATTTTATGATTGAAGTTGTTGATTGATCTTGTTTTTATATACTGTGTTATTATTTTTTATTTTTTTTATTCATTGGGGAGAAAGGCAGCATAAAAATAAAGTTTTATTATTAAAACACACATCTATCTATGCTGGATTTTATATTACCAATCACTATTATTATTATTATTATTATTATTATTATTATTATTATTATTATTA
>JAHTLZ010000074.1:9958259-9971093 GCA_023846285.1 Phrynocephalus versicolor | reverse complement strand
TTGTGCCACTTTCCAAGTCTGTCGCCAGAACTTCTGAGCTTCGTCGCATGACCACCATGCGTGATAGTAAGTCCCTGGGTTCTTTCTGCATTTCCAACAAACATTATTATACCCTTTTGACATTTTGGCTAGTTTTACCGGAGTGAGATGCCACCTGTGAAACATTTTAAATATATTTTCTTTAAGACTAACAGGTTTAATTAATTTGTGATTATCTTTCCACATTTTAGTCCAGTCATCAATATCGATATTATAATTCATACCAGATTGATGGTATATAAACCTAACTAACAAGCAAGCAAGCAAGCAAACAATATCTTCTAATCTTGAACTACAGAAAAAAATTAAGACATACTTTCCACCCAGAGCTTTGGAAATTTATTTTTGGGTTGCATTCCTCTGAATTTCCCAAGCAGTCTGAATAGTAACTTGTGGATCCTGGGAACAGAGTCTTCCTTTTTAATTAGTGCTTCTCCCCCTGTAACTTTTGCAGTCGTCCCCTTAGTTACTTGTTATCTATAGACTGGAATGACTTCAAGTATTGTAGTCCTCCTCTGTTATAATACCTTCCTTCTCTCTCTCTCTCTCTCTCTTTTCTTCCACCCTCTCTTTCCTTATAAATAGTTAATAACTGCTCATTATGTGACAGGCTAACCTTGACTTATTCAGTGTTTCCTTGACAACCCACTAACAAATTAACCAATTCCATTTGGATGGTAGAAGAGTTATTGATTCAAGGGAGCCCATGGAGTTACCAGTTCTTATTTCAAAGGTGATGCCGGCTTCCAGTCATCCCAAGCAGGGGAGTTGCACACAATGAAGGCTCCAGGAAAACAATGTCTAAAATGAAGCCTCAGCTCGTGTGCCATTTTGTAATGAAAGGTGCTTCAACAGGTGTTAATCTTGCCGAGGTAAACAACAAATTAGCACCAGAGGGTTGTTTGATTAAACCAATACACTTACTCCAATCTTATTTTGATTAAAGAACTGAAGATAGAAATGTGATGGGATAATCGGCAATTTTAAGAACACCTGTTCAGTGTTTGTGGGCCTCTTCCTTCCACCAACCATATTGGTACAACTGGTTTGTATAGGTTCTTCTCCAATTAATTATAATACTCAGATGGTGAAAAAAGAATAGTTGGGTGATAGCCTATGTAGAGCACTGCTGCTTCCAAATAGCAGACCGTTCAGACCCTTCCCCGACATAAGTACCTCCAAATGTTTTTAACTATTAGGATGGCTAATGAACACTGTTGGATGAATGCTCATAGGACTGATTCAAAAAGCTGTCTAGGGTAGTGTCTGGCCCCATAGTTTGTTACAGTTGCACAGTTGTTCGCAATTTGCTGTTCTTGTTTAATCATCTTTGCTTCTTTACATTACTCCCCCCCCTTCACAAGGACTATGACATTGAAAAGAGAGTACACAGCCATCTCT
Source organism: Phrynocephalus versicolor (assembly GCA_023846285.1). NCBI lineage: Eukaryota > Metazoa > Chordata > Lepidosauria > Squamata > Agamidae > Phrynocephalus > Phrynocephalus versicolor. Next base: position 9,969,653 of record JAHTLZ010000074.1, on the reverse strand, counting down.
TTCAAGGCATCCCTCGGGTGTTTTGGGAGAAAATGTTCCGAATAAAATTAGACACAAAATTAGACACCACCCCCCAATGTCCCCATGCATGCCAGGTCTTCACTTCCTGACATCACTAGACTGATGATACTATCAGCTATGGCCATTATTTCTGATATCAACACAGCTTCCAATGCTCCACCACCAGGTTCTGAGACACCCTGGGGAAGCCTTTAGGAGAGGGTGCTGGACCCAGGCCAAGTGTTTAATGCCAAGTCCCCCTGACAGTCTACCAGTGGCCATTTTTAGACATTAAAGGCTCCCAACCCTGTCTGCTCTCCCCTCCCCTCTCCCCCCCCCAAAAAAAAGGCTTCCGTCGGAAGAAAAGGAATCAAAAGAAGGTTTGGAAATGTTTGGATTAAAGGATCAGAAACTTTTAGTTCCTGAAAAATGCTCATGGTTGATGACATCATCAGCCTTACATTGCATAAAGCTACTAGACAGCCTTCATGTGATGTTAAAACTGATATATGATCAGCTATATTTTACAAGGCCTATTACATTTTGTAAAATCAGAGAATCACAGAATAAATGAGTTGGAAGTCCAATGTGCTGCTCGAGGGTCAAATCCAAATCAAAGTAGATCTGATGAATGGCTGTCCATTTTTTTTCCCTTTAATGCCCCCAATGTTGAAGGACTCACTACTATTCTTTCCAGCATTTTCCCGCAGGTGCAGGGTCCACTCTTTGGATCCTGAAATGATACTTTGCCTGACCTACCATGACTTCTGAGTACAGGAGGATGATTTGCATGTTGTAAATAGTCACTACTTACCATGGTAATTGATCCTATTGTCATACTGCTCTAATAGTGGAGACGTTTTTCATGATATTGAGCCTAAATCTGATTTCCTGTAGTAGAGATAGGCACGACTCAAAAAATGGTGTTTCGTTTGTCGTTTGTCATTTAGGGGGTCCGTTTCGGTTCATTTTCGTCTTTTGTGAATTTTTGCAAAACATTTCGTTTTTGTTTCGTTACGTAACAAAATGAAAAAATTAAAACAAAACTGAAAAATTGCTGTTTCGTTAGCATTCATTAGAGTTCAATGTATTTGCTGCAACGAAAATGAAATGCACGACAAAATTTCTGCTGTTTCGGTTCATTTCGTTTCAAAAAAATGACTTTTGTTGTTTTGGAGACAAAAGTCATTTTTCGTTTTGTTATGTAATGAAACAAAAAAACCAAAAACAAAAACAAAAAATTGCTCATTTTGTGCCCATCTCTATCCTGTAGCTTGAGACCATTATTACATGGTTTGTACTCTGGGATGGTCAGGATGGAACAGATTCTACCCCTCCTTTGAAAACTTAAAAAGTATTTGAAATGTGAAATCTTCTTTTCTCAAGACTAAACACACCCAGTTCTTTAAGACAACTGGTACTCACATATAGAGGTCTTGAATTTGCACTTCCTGAATTTAGATGTGAAACAGAATGTTGTTACATGCAGAATTCACACTTCTCAAAATTTTGTGATTCAAATATCAGAAAAGAAGCATATAGGCAAAAGTGTATCAATCACATAGACACACTACATTCACACTCATACACTTGTCCATCTATATATTTGGCCCATTCAGAGATGTCAATACACCTCTGCTCATACATTCATATGAACCCCCTGATCAACCATTTAAGTTTTTTCTTTTTGTCTCCTCACAATCTGGACTGTTATTCCAGTTATAATTTCATATATCCTGGACCAAAGTGGCTCTCTACCCTTTCATAAAGCTCAATCCCAAAGTTTTCTCAAATATAATTTTCTAATAACTTTGAAGGGAAGAATTTCCACTGGAAGACTTTAAAGGTCACACAAAAGAATAACTTTGCTCAATTGTTTAACTCAACACGGAACAGTCTAAGCTGTTTTACCTTCCCCCCACCCCCACCAAATTATCACTTGAATGGTACAAAAGTGCCTTTCTCCGTGGAAATTAATTTTATCACATTGTAATATAAATTCTGGTTTCAGCATCACTCTTCTCTACAATGTAATAAAGTAGGCAGCAATGTAAATCATTTAGTGGAATAGGGATATAATGAGAGAGAAGGACAAACCAAATGTGCAGGATGGATAAGAATGACATAAATACATCTTACATTGATAGATGGAACATAGTAAAATATTGAAAATGAAAGTTATTGTAAGAGCGATAGTATCTGTGAAGGGGAAAATGATTTTCTGAGGCTGCAGGAAATGGGTTTAGAGTGTTATTAGCCGATTAGAAGGGCGGGGTGGGCGACCCCTGATGTTGGAAAAGAGGAATTTGTAGGCCAAGACAATGATATGTTTTAAAAAGCAAGCGGCTAATTAATTAAATTTACATTTGCACTTGTTTTTTTTTTATATTTACACCCTGCAAAGTCCAGGCATACTTACCAGATGACAATCTCCTACTGCCTATATATACTGAGACCTATCAAGTTTTGCTTCATGATTCAAACAGCTATCCTACGTTGGATCAATGGTGAGAGGTGAGCGTTGATGCCTTTCTTAAAGGACATTTCTGTTTCATGAGAACTGGGGACTCTTGAGGTCTATCATAAATAGCTGATATCACTGGACAAGGGCTATTTCCACTCTTTTTCAGTACTCGAATGGTGAGGGGTCCCCTCTCCCACCCACCCCGGATTTGTCTATCATGACTTGAAGCACCACTTCGGCTTCCATAATGGAAAGGATGGGAGAGTTGGCTCTTTTGTTTTTCTCCTACTTTTTTTTTGGGGGGGGGGGAGGCAGTTAGGGTGGAGATTGCAGGTTCTGTTTATCTTGAACATGAATTCCCTCCCCCCCACACACACACACCAGGCTGATCCCAATTTACCAGGTAGTGCACTGACAATGGTATTAAGGGCACCTAAAACTATTCCAACTCTTTCAGCATAGAATACTGAATCAAGAGTAGAGATGGGCACGACTCAGCGAAATTTTCGTTTTTGTTTTCATTTTATCATTTCGTTTCGTAACAAAAATGAAAACAAAAATTTTTCAAAAACAAAACGAAAACGAAAATGAAAACGGCCATTTTTGCCGTGTTTTTCGTTTTCGTTGCAGCAAATGCATTGAACTGAAAAGAATGCTAACAAAACAGCAATTTTTCGTTTTCATTTTTGTTTTTCGTTTCGTTACGAAATGAAAACAAAAATGAAAAATTTGCAAAAAACCTCATGAAAATGAAAACGAACCAAAACGGACCCCTAAACGACCAAACGACAAATGAAACACCATTTTTTGAGTCGTGCCCATCTCTAATCAAGAGTACAATGGTACCCCGACTTACGACGCACCCGACATACGGAAATCCCGAGTTACGAGCAGGTTTGCATAGGGTTTTAAATGCCGTTTCCTTACGAGCAAAAGATAGGGTTTCCCTGACTTACAAATTTTTGTGTGTATGGAAAACTGTTTCTCCTGTGGCGCTTTGTGTTTGGGAGGTTTTAAAATACCTGCACCATTTCCCTGCACTTCTCTTCTGTGAGAAAGGTAGGTTGATTTTTCCTCTGTTATTTTTATATACTGTACTGTAATTTTTTGTGTCCATGTTTTCCAGTAGGGGGTCTTTTTGTTTTACAATTTTTAAACAACCTGCACTTTCCCCCTCAATCAGGCATGTTGCAGGGAACAGTGCAGCTTGTTTAAAATGTCTTTGAGCCACTGAGCCAAACAGTTGCCTCGGTGGCATAAAGACATTTAAAACTACCCGCTGCTCCCCCACACACACTGGGCACGTTGGGGGGGGGGAGAAGCGGCGGATGGTTTAAAATGTCTTTAGCCATGGAGACAAGTGGTTGCCTCAGTGGCTAAAGACATTTTAAACCACCCGTCACTTCTTCCCCCAACGCACCCGATGGGGGAGGGGGGAGGAGCTGTGGGTGGTTTAAAGCAGTTTCCCATAGGAATGCATTGACATCTGTTCATCTGGAATGGATTAATTGACTTTCAATGCATTCCTATGGGAAATTGCTCCCCGACTTACGAGCTAATCGACTTACGAGCATAGGCTTGGAACAGATTAATTTCGTAAGTTGGGGTACCACTGTATGTCTTAATGCATAAATGTTGGATCAAACACTATGTGGGTGAAGCCCACAGTTTACTATGTCAGATATGAAATCCTGAGGATCTGTTGACTCAGCAACTTCGATACATATAGCTCACCAAATAATGAGTCTCTGGTGGCTCAGTGTCTACTACAAAATCATTGCAGCTCATTCTCAAGAGAGGACTTTTGGTAAAGGGTTGGTTGAAGGTCAATATCTAACATGGCACCTTCCCTTAAGCTCTCTGGAACTGTTTCCTCCCCTTGGCCTGTTCTCCAGTAGTGAGCTCAAGACAATAAACACTTGGAGCTGATCTGTGGAAGCTGGGAAATGGAGTGGATCAGCATCCCTCAGGGGCTGGCTGGGATGGGTCTATCCTCCACCAACATCACATTATTGGAAGAAGCTCAGCAGAGCTGCCATTGGCTCAAGTGTTCTGTGGTACAAGACGAAGGACAGAACGATTTCTCCTCCGTAAACTTGGTGGTACCCGGGGGTGAGGAACAAATGGTACCTCCCTCGCCCAAGTGAAAGATCTAGGTATCCAAATGAGCAAAGGAGGTTCCCAGCCACCTTTCGCTGGTAACAAAATAGCAACCAGTTCATAATACTGAAATTTGGGCTCCTGCAGTTTGCCTCCTAGCATGGCCAGTCCTGCACTCAGGCATCATATGGATTTCAGATACCTGATAAGAGTGCATTATCTAATAGTTGTGAGGTTTTTTTGGGGCTGTTTAGCCATGTTCTGGAAGTTTTTCTTCCTGGTGATTTGCCAGACTCTTTGGCTGGCATCTTCAGAGGGCAAGGAGCTCAGGGAACTAGGAGTTCTCTCTGTGCTCTGGGTTATAAAAACTCAAAACAACTATTAGATCCCTGCCATGAAAGCCTTCAAGAATATGGTGCATTTTCTGTTTGTTTGTTTGTTTGTTTGTTTGTTTGTTTGTTTGTTTGTTTGTTTGTTTGTTTGTTTGTTTGTTTGTTTGTTTGTTTGTTTGTTTGTTAAATTCATACACCCCACCATCTAGCAACACAACTACTCTGGGCAGATTATTCCAAGCTAAGATGTTTTAGAGAAATCTCATTCCATATCCTGAGACACTCCAAGTGGTTCTGTATTCAGAAGTCCGGAAAATCTGGAGAATGTCTTCCAAGATCTCCCATCCCAAACTTAACTGGACAGGTAGGTTCCAAAATGCTATTGCTGGGATGTGGCCCAGCCTGAAGCAGTCCCAATGTGATGGTTAAGTTTAGGATAGCTCTAACAGGGTACAAAGTTCTACTTATGGTATGAGTGAACGGTTGCCTTGGGTTCCATGTCATTGGATGCCCCATAGTGGGTTTGCAGGACTCGAGCTGTGCCAGGAGTTTCTGAGTATTTGTCGATAGTAACTAAAATGTTGGCATGAGTCGCAAGCACATGTGCGTGCACATGGATATGTGCACACATGTACAGATACAAACATACACATCTCTTGTCTCAAAAGCCAGTCATGCTTTTCAGGGATGTGGCTCTCCATGAACCATGGGAGGTGGCCCATCTTTGCTTTTGCTTTCCTGAAAGTTTTTGCATTTGTCACCTGGCCATTATTTTGCACTCAGCGGGCCAGACTTTGCATACAGTTTCCAAGGCATTGTGATGAGGAAATCGCCCCCTCCCTTCTCTCAAAATGTTGGGGAATAATTCCAGAGAATTCTTCCTAGTAGCCTGCTATTTCTAGAGATGTGAGATGAAGAGGCTCTCATACTTTCCCCCCCTCAGAGACAGGTCTTCTTTGAAACCTCAGCACAAGCCCAGACGGAATGGCACAAGGTCAGGGGAAAGAAACGTCTGACCTAGTAAAGTTGTTCTTGTGTTCTTTATCTGGTGGAACTGTGTAGGAATCAAGGGGGGGAAGGGGGTAATAGCTTATTAGATAATCTTCCTGCATGCCCACTGATACACAGTTCTCGTGTGGTGCTTCAGAGAGCTTTCATCTTTTCCCCTGGTTAGCTGTCACTGAAGGAGGTGATCTGACCCCAAGTCCTGTGGTAAAGGGGAAGAAATGTGACTTCCGTGCTGTACACAAATGATTCTAAACAGCTAAACATCTCTCTCTTTCTCTCTCTCTCTCTCTCTCTCTCTCTCTCTCTCTCTCTCTCTCTCGTAGAAAGGAAAAGTAACAAATACAGCAGGGGAGATGGGAGATGGGAGATCAATCTCCCAATGGTTTCCCAACAGCTTTCAAAGTGCGAGATCAGAGAAGGTGTCCGATAAAATATTGCAGGAGAGAAGAGAGAACTGAAGAGCATGCATTAGAAACGGCCAAAGTGTTATGTGAAAGCTTTTAAAATATGTATAAGAAGCAGTAAAATATGCTGACTGTCTGCACAGTGCACATGGGGTATCCATCTAGTTCTCTTCCTAGATTACCTCCCGCACTGCGCAGCAAGCTAGAGAGTGAGCGAGGCACAGTGTTTTTTTGAATGAGAAACACCCGATGAGAGCTCGCTGCCTTCTAGAGCTCAGTGGGGTCAACTGCATTTGGTCTTGGAAAAGCTGAGGATGATGTTCCTTTGTTTTCAGAAATGGCTGCCCTCTCAATAAAATCAAACAAAGGAAAAGGCACCAGAAGTCAGAGAGTAAGGGAGCCGTCATTTCCTGGAGATCATTTCTGCGCTGTCAGCTAAATGATGTTGTTGTACACAGGAATGCAGATGCGCCTTCTCTTGATGCATTTTCCATCTTTTCAGGAGAAGAATGCAAGAAACCTACAGTAGATGCTTTTTGCACAGCTTCTTTCCTATCAAACCTCACACAGGCCAATGTCCTAGTTTGCCATATTCTTGAGAAATTCCTTATTTCTGCCATCCAAGACAGATTGAGTAACCAGCACGGGTGGTACATTGATGCTTCTCTGAGGTGCCACCAGATGTGGTCATGCTTTTTTTTGTTTGTTTTTGCAGACTACATGTGGCCTCTAAAAGAGTTGCCTTGCTTCATGCCTTGTATTTTTCTTCGGATAGAGGACAAGAGGAAAGGAGAGGGCAGCAAGGAGTGTGTCGCTATTATGGCCACCGTGGGGTCTGGGTAAGCAGACCTTACTGGGACAGCCGTTGTGTCTTGGGAGAGAAGCAGAAGATGTTCTCTATATGGGATAGGTAGGTGGTGGTGGTTGGATTTAGGCAATCATCTCGCTGGTTGGTAACCCCCCGCACAGAGCACCTTGCTTGCAATAGGAAAAGGAATCACCCCTTTTTGGTCACACCTGAGCTATGCATCGAATCATAGAATCATAGAGTCATAGAGTTGGAAGAGACCTCAAGGGCCATCCAGTCCAACCCCCTGCCATGCAGGAACCCCATCACAGGATTTCCAACAGATGGCTATCCAGTCTCTGCTTAAAAACCTCCAAAGAAGGAGACTCTACCACCCTCAGTGGCAACAAACCAGGACCAAGATTCCAGTTGGAGTCTGGGGCTATATGAGCATTCCTCCCCCTATACACATCCACTGAAATCAGTGTGTGTGTGTGTGCGTACATGCATGTGCGTGAGCATGTGTGTGGAAATGTATACAGAGTGAAAAATTAGTGGGAAATTGCATAAAAATAGATGAGTGTGTATGCCTGGTTTAAAATAAAAGACTTGTGTGGGAAGTGCACAGAGTCTTGGTCTTACTGTAAGATGACCTCCTCCGGGGGGCGGACAGGGGTAGCTCTACCTTGTTGGTCCTCCTAGATTTGTCAGCGGCCTTTGATGCCATCAACCACGGTATCCTACTGGATCGGCTCTCCGAGATTGGGTTCAGAGGCACTGTTCACAGTTGGTTCCGGTCCTTCTGGGAGAGCCGTCCTCAGAGTGTGCAGCATGGGGGGGGGGAGTTGTCTGTCCTGTGGATACTCCGTTATGGCCAGACTGGTGGCGGGTGTGTGTCGGTATGACCACATTACCCCAGTTCTGGCTCGTCTGCATTGGTTACCCGTTGCGTCCCGAATTAGATTCAAGGTCTTGGTTTTAATTTATAAAACCCTCCATGGCCTGGGACCTGACTACCTGGCAGAGTGGATCCCCCAGCAGTCAACTTTGGCCCAACCAACTAGGTTGTCGCGGGTGCACTCGCTGCAGGTGGCCATGTCCAGGGAGGCTCAAAAAACGTCCACCCGGGCCCGAGCCTTCTCCGTGGCTGGCCCCACACTATAGAACCACCTCCTGAGCGAAGTGCACCTTGCACAGTCCCTGCCAGCCTTTAGGAAAGCATTGAAGACCATGCTTTTCTGAGGGGAATTCGGTGACTTTTAATTTTTTTTTCTTTTTCCCCCACCATCTGCCTTCTGTTTTTTCTGTTTTTCTTTGTTTGAGTAAAAATGTTTTAAATTGCCGTTTGTGTTTATATGTGTTTATATTGTTTGTTGCTTATTTGTTTGTTGTGAACCGCCCGGAGTTCCTTCAGGAAGATGGGTGGTATACAAGCCTTAAAAATAAATAAATGAATGAATGAATAAATAGTCTGAAAGTGCACATCACAGAGACTGACCTTTTCATCCTGAACCAAACCCCTTGAACCTGAATCAGAATTCCGGACCTTCTTAATCCTAATCTTTATCTTAGAACTGCAGAGCTGGAAGGGACCATGTGCGTCATTAGGTCTGGCCCTTTTCAATGAGGCACAGAGTGGAACTGAACTCCCAATGTCTGGTCCCTCAACCAGATGCCTAAATCGCAGAGGAATCCAGCAGTTCCAACTACAATTTCTCTCTCTCTCTCTCTCTCTCTCTCTCTCTCTCTGGAAGCTTACTTAAGCCTGAGTGATAATTTTTTGAATATATCCAAAGACATTCCTATTTTTGTTGGATGATGTGGGTGCCAGGAGAAGAATTTTCACCTTGCAATAAACAATGGTCGTTTTATTGTAATTCCCCCCTTTTTTCCTGTGCATTAATGTTGTTTTTTCCTCCGCAGCCCCAAAAGTTACAGCATTTGCTTTGAGCCTTTAGGACCAGGTAGAGAACCAATTTAAATAAATACAGCAATTTCTGCCATCTCGAGTTCTGTTGGCAGCATCATTAAGGAGACACCCTTAATGCTTTGCATCATTCCACAATAAAGCTGGGAGGAGTAAGATTCCTTTCTGTTTCTCGGTGTCACCCGCACACACCAGATTCTGTCTTTAAGCTTGCATTTGCAATAAGGGTTTATGAATTATGTAGGCAACACAATGAGATCATTTGAAATGGTGTTTGCATCTGCTATGAGACTTTAAAATGTAATGGATTTTTAAGTAATTAGCACAAGCTATTTACCACACTGAGTTTAGACGGTGGGAGTAGCTGGATATAAAAATAAATATGAATGTGATGTGCATAAATTGCTCATTTCTTACTAGGCTATGCATTATTTAAGAAAAAAAGTTGGTGCTTAAATAGGCTATCGAGATTGTCAGGAAAAATATGAAATAATGTGTGTAGCTTTTCAGAAAGTTCTTTTGTCAACTGCAAGATGACGGGCTACTTCAGTGCACGCAATGATGTGGAATAATGCAGCAGGCACTGTCTTGGCTATCTTAATAGCTCTTTGGTTGCTGATATTCAGCTACCATTGAGAATCACATCCATGGCTCTCATCCTTCACGTTTGATCCTCTCTGTTTTGATGGAGTATTACCAAGATCTGGATGCCAACAAATTGTCGTTGTCTACTTGTTACACTGATGATTTCGTACAATTTAGGATGAACTGAAGAGACCACCCTTCAATAAAACCATGTTCATGTTTATATGTATCCCTAGGTGGGATCCATACTGCAATAATTCTTGCTCTGCTCACTGGGACTAAGAACCTGGGAGCACAGCATGATGCAACGCAGCCATTAGACATGCCTAAGGTATTCAGCCTCTCTGAACTATGAAGCAAACAAACTTGATCTACGTGCCAGAGACAGATGAACAGATAACAGCATGGATGCCCATCAAATGCGTTACTTCAGTGGGCACAGAAGTGACAGATTGGGCTCAAAGATCTATCACAGCTATTCTTTTGAGATGCAACACACTTATAGATCTGTACTTTTGAGCAACCATTTGTTCACGTTTTAACAGACATTTTTTAAAATGGATTCAAATGCACATTTTATGAGGACGAGATTGCCATGTTGTTTTTGATTATGCTGACTGTCATCTCTATTTGCAGATGACTGAGAAAAAAGGGTGCAATATGCTTACCAGTGAGCATCTGTGAGAGTAGCCTGAATCAGATGAGATTCAGCACAGCATCATTAATTTTCTGGAATATATGTGAAAATGAGAACTATTCACAGTAGAACCCAACTATACAGTTATCACATTTGTTTCAAATGACTCCCACTTGTGTTTTTAAAAGGAAAAATATAACCCCACTCTCATGTGGTCCTCACAAAGGCAATTGCAAGTAGTACCTTTATTAGCCTACTTTGAAACACACACACACACACACACACACACACACACACACACACACAAGATATCTTTTGACCCCACAGGACTCTTCATCAGACTGGGCACCACAAACACTGGAGGTGGTGCAAATTGAAGGCATCACCCAGACTTGTTTTGGGTGGGGGTGCTTTACCTCCCCAACAATATTTTGGCATGAAAAGCATGCCAGCTATGAAGGCTGGTGAGGATCAAGCTGGGGCTGCCTATTAGAGATGGGCACAAATAGAAAAAATGACATTTCGTTTTTTCATTTTTCATTGCGAGTCCATTTTGGTTCGTTTTTGTTTTTTGTGAATTTTTTGAAAAAAAATTGTTTCGTTTTTTCATTTTTCATTTTTATCCACTTTTTGCGCGACATAAAACATTTCCCTGCACGGACGTCCCCCAATGCCCCAGACCAGAGGGAAAACAAAAAAAAAAATGATGCTGGCAGAGACACAGTATAGACTAGGTACGCAGGGAGGCTGCAAAGGCAGCGGCGGGTGTTGTCCAGGGCTTAAGGCAGCTGCAGAGTGACTGCACTGTGGGGCAGGGGAGGGTACTCACTAGAGATGGGCACGACTTAGCGGAATTCCCGTTTCCATTTCCGTTACTCGTTTCCGTTATGGAACGGAAACGGTAACGGGAATTACTCCGCCAGAACTTGAACTCGAACCGACTAAAGAATAATTGGGTCTGATTTGTCGTTGTCGTTCCTGGCATCACGGCAGTCCCGCGATGCCAAGCGGCACAGAAAAAAAGTTTTTAAAATAAATTTAAAAAAACCAATTCCCGGCCAAAAAGCAGGCGAAAATATGCCTGCCTGAGTGAGGGCTCAGGGCACCTACCAGAGGGGTGGTTTCTGGAGGGGGGTCCCCGGCCTCCCCC
>JAHTLZ010000074.1:9930030-9951490 GCA_023846285.1 Phrynocephalus versicolor | reverse complement strand
CCTTCATGCGGATCCTTAGGGAGCACCTCTGACTGACATCGACAGTGACACTGATGAAATCCAAAGGGAGTGATTTCTACCCAAAACTCCTCAGCTGGAAAAGGTGGTCTGCTGTGATGCAGAACCTTAGCTCAAGACATACAAGGAGGTAGATCCCAAAGAAGCCCTGAAATTAAGATGTACACTCATTTTCACCTTGTCTCTTTCTCAGATATCCTCACAGTACTCTTCAGGGAGTATTAATGTTGGCAGAAAGGAGAGCTGGAAATAAAACAAGGAGGGACAATATATTGAAGAGCTGAGGACTCCTCTCAAATAATAATAGAGAGGAATAAAAACTAAGCACAACGACAAGTTTGTATGTACCATTCCCTGAGAGGTCTATGTGTTTGCACAATGGAAAGGTTTACTTTTGTTATTGCCTTTTAATTTTTTGTTTCATTTTTCATTTTTCATTTTGTTTTAGAATGAAATGAAAAATGAAATGATTTTTAAAGAAAAATGAAACAAAATGAACTGGAAAATTTTTGTTAGATTTTCCATAAGAAAAAAGGGCTTACCTCGGTAGGGAAAGACATTTCAAAAGACTCTCGCTTCTCTCCCAATGCGCTCAATCAGGGGGGAAGCAGCGGGTCGTTTAAAATTTCTTCAGCCACCAGGGCAAGTGCTTGCCTCAGTGGCTAAAGACATTTTAAAGGACCCACACCTTTTCTCCTGATTGGGTGCATTGAAGTAGAAGCGCAGGCCCTCCAAAATATCTTTAGCCATCAAGGTAGAGATGGGCACGACTTAGCGCAATTTTCATTTTCGTTTTTGTTTTTTCGTTTTCGTTACGTAACGAAACGAAAACGGTTCAAAAATGGACCGAAAACGGAAACGAAACGACTAATTTCGAGCCAATTTTCGTTTTTCGTTACTGGAAAAACACATAATGGGGCTAAATGGGAAGAAACGAAAAAATTTTCATTTTCGTTTTCATTTTTCCGTTTTCGTTACGTAACGAAACGAAAACGAAAAATTTTGAAATTAGCTCACGAAAACGGAAACGAAACGGACCTTAGCCGAAAACGAAAACAAAAACGAAATTTTTTTTTCTGAGTCGTGCCCATCTCTACATCAAGGTAAGCACTTGCCTTGGTGGCTAAAGCCATGTTAAAAACCCTGAACTCTCCCACAACACACCCAACTGAGGGGAAAGCATGGGGTTTTTAAACTTTTTTTTAGCCTCCAAAGACAGCAGTGATGGCTGCAGCCACCGCTTCCTTCGGGGGCTAAAAACACTTTAAAAAACCCCACCATTTCCCCCCAACATGCCAGTAAAACAGTTAAAAAAAAACACAAAACACATAAACAAACAGCTAAACACATAAAACACATAAAGACACATTAAAAACACAAAACGAAAAATGAAATGAATTTCTTAAAAAAAATCATTTCAAATAAAACGAAAAAAAGAAAAACAAAAAGAAAAATGAAACACCAGAAAAGAGGTGGCCTGGAGCAGCTTTCTGATTATAAAGAATGCAATATTTATTTTGCATTGTTCCCCTTTTCTGTTGTAAATCATAGAAACACTAAATTGGAAGGGGGCTATAAAGCCATTGAGTCAAATCCCCTGCTTAATTGCTCGAGTCAATTACAAATCATTTTCTCCTGGGAGGGACCCCCCTTGGAGTTTAATAACTTAGCCCCCAAACCCAAAACATCTCCAACTTTGGGGGACTTAAAGGGAAGAGTGCAAAGAAGCTACCAGCCAAATTTAGTGTCTCTAGGACCCAGTGGAGCCATTATATAGTGTAATGAATTATTTTGTTTCATTTCATTCTTTTAAAAATTGTTAGTAACAAAACAAAATGAGACAAAAACAGAAACAAAATGAAACAAAACTCTATATTTTCATTTCGTGCCCATTTCTATTGTCCAGTTTTCTCTTGAGTGCTTCACGGTTAGCAATAAAAAGAAAACCATTACAGTCTCACATCATCCTTTGATGCATATACTGTATATAAAAGTAAATATCTGGGAAATTTTTGCCTCCTCCCCATTGTAATATTTGTGTTCCAGCTATATTTGTATTATCTATTGAGAAACAATCATCTTTTGACTCTCTTTTGTTGAGTATGCTACCAAATAGATCATAATTTCACAGTTCCTTGAGTATAGGGACCAGATAAGAATGAATTTGAAGACATACAAGTCACTATTTGTAATAAGCTACTTCCAGGCTCTGTACGTGTTCCACAATATCCTCAACCAGGCTGTTATTATCCTACTATCATTTGTTTTCCTAAGCATATAGGTACCACCTACTCTTTGGATGCCACCTTGGTTCTCATTCAAACACATCAGAGGAAGTCCAACATCAGAGGAAGTGTCATCCAGGCACCTCTGTTCATGAATTAAGACCCTACAGAATGGTCTTTTGGTCACTTTGTGGCCTTCTTCTTTCATGAGTTCCCCTCCCAACTCTGATGATGTTCCATTGAGGTCTTACTCTAGGTCAGTGATGGCAAACCTTTTAGAGACTGAGTGGCCGAACTTCGATTCAAAATCCACTGATTTTTCGCAAAGTGCCAATGCAGCATTTTAACCTGAGTACTGGTGTCTGTGAAGGGGCGATGTCGGGTGCCCACAGAAAGGGCTCCGAGTGCCACCTTTGGCACCCGTGCCATAGATTCGCCAACACTGCTCTAGGTTCTCCCATTGGGAACCCACCAGAAACATTCCAGTTCCAATACTTTTGGGTTTCCTTAGGACTGCTGAGGGGTGGGAAAAAATCTGTTTATCCCAGCTGGCCTTTGAAAGATGTCTGCTTTATAATATTTGAGTTTCTTTCTTTATTCAGTTCCTATGTCACTGTCATTTTTGACCAACTTCTAAGAGCCTTCATTTCAGCTTAGAAGTCTTAAGACACTCACCACTAGCAGAAATGAAAACAAGAATGCCACAGCATGGGGCAAAAACAATAAGCATATGAGAACTTCTGGAAGATGAAGCAGCAGCTCTAAAACAGCAAAACATATGGCTTCAAGTATTAGTTAAAAAACAAACACCTGTACATATTTTGATAAGTCCTTTTCCTTGCTCTGTTGCTTTTGTTTCTCCATTTTTGCCTCCTGAGAATGTTCAGGCTCGATTTCTGTATCTTCATCTTTCTAACAGTCCATATTATTTGCAAATCTCTCCTCAAGCAGCAGTTTCAACTAGGTCAATTTTCTTTTTCCGATTAGCCGCTTTCACTGTCCCACTTTCATGCACATAACATAGTGATGATCGGGAATGCAGTAGGATGACCTTGGTCTTCAGTGACACAACCTTTTACACTGGATTAAATTTTCTAATCCCTTCATTGCTATCATTCTGCATCTCAGCCTCCTGATTTCTTGGCTCAGTCTCCCTTTGGATTAATTAATGAACCAAAGTAGATCAAATCTTTCACTATTTCCATGTCTTCTTTGTTAGCATTAAAGTTGGGTGGCTGTTCTATAGTAGTCATGATTTTGGTTTTCCTCATACTCAGCTGTAGCCTGCTTTTGCACTTTCTTTCTTCACTTTGACTAAATGTCATTAGAAGTCATTTCTACTTTCTGACATTAAGATGGCACCACCTGCATATCTTAAATCACTGATGCTTCTTCTACCAGTTTTGACTCCCCCCATCTGAATCTAGTCCGACTTTCCATATGATATGTTTTGAGTAGAGACTGAACAGAAAGGGGGATAAAGTGCACCCTAGTCTGACACCTTTGCCTTTAGGGAACCATTCTGTGTCTCCACATTTTGTTCTAACAGTAGCTTCTTGTCCACAGTACAAATTACAAGTCAGGACAATCAAGCACTGAGGCATGCTCATCCCCCCACCCCCACCCCCCGGACTATCCATAGCTGCTTGTGATCCATACATTTAAAGGCTTTGCTGTAGTCCATCAAGCATAGATTCATTGCCCCCCCCACTCAGAATGACGAGGCGAGGCAGTGTGTTGGGGTAAACTGGGCCACACTTTATTAACAAACAACATCATAACAACAACAGGAAGGGCCAAGCATCTTCTCATATGGTCAGAACCCCGGGGTCTCCCGGGACCCCTCCGACCGGCAGCCTTAGGCGAGCCTTAAACCCCCAGGTGGGGCCGTCATGGGACGGCACGGCCCAGGCCGGTTAATTTGGTTTCCTCCTCCCTGCCTGTCATTCTCAAAGCTGGGTAATTCCCAGCGCAGGGAGGCGCTTTCCCTCTCCCACAACAGCCCGTGACCTCCCGGCCCGCCGTTCTGTGGTGGAGTGGCGTTTCCTCCTCCCTGCCTGTTATTCTCAAAGCTGGGTAATTCCCAGGGCAGGGAGGCACTTTCCCTCTCCCACCGCAGCCCCATGAACTCCCAGCCCGCCGTGCTGCGGTGGAGGGGCGTTTACCTTTATCTTGCCAATGGTATGCTCCCTGCTGCCCTCCATGCTTTTAGCCGCCAAAGTGTGACCAGTACAACATTTCATCACCATCTGAAACTTGAGGAACCAGTGTGGGATAGGCGAAAAATCCCCGCTCTCAACGGCCAATCTAGAGTGCGGGTCAAAAATTTCTATCCGGCCCCAAAGCAGGTGACCAGGCAAACTCACACTGGCCCTAACGTGGTGGGTGGGTGGGGAACGCTGCTAAGGCTGAACTGATTACTGGGGGGAGGAGCCACCCTTTATAGGGCGCTCCTCCCCCCGCCCTTGCAGGACATACGGGTCCTGCCTCACCTCCTTGTCCTCCTCGGGCGGGGCAAATCGGCTCCGCGGGTGGACGAGCCCCCCCGCGGAGCTGGCATTAGATTGATATATCTGAAGTTCTTGCAGCACTTCAATAGCCAGCAGATATTTGCAACATGATCTCAAGTTGCATGTATCTAATGTTTGATATTAGCAGTACCACCATCTGCTCCTGGTCTTATTTTGGCAGAGAAAATGCAACTTCTCTATTTCCAGCTTCTAATAACATAGTCAGTTCAATTTCTGTATTGAACATCTGGTGATATCCACATGTACAGTCAACTATTGGGTTGCTAGCTATAGAGCTATATGAGTATACCTGTAGATATCAGGCAGCCTTCTGGGTAGAGAGCATTTTATAAACAAGGTGCCACTGTGGAGAGCTGGAATTATGGCTACCAACCATAACTCAGATTTAGAAGGAGGTTTCTTTCACTGATGACCTCAGGGCACAGTGATAGGTGGCTCCCTATGACAAGCAGTGATCTTTCAGATAGATGTGGTTTAAATTTATTTTCTGATGTTGCTTCTCTCTCATGCTTTCATTTTGAACTACATTATATTTCAAAGAAGTAAACTACTGTGCTGTATATTGCAGGAAGGCAGACAAGGAGATATGCCAAGATAGTGTTTTTTTTTTTTTTTTTAAGAATGAAGCACCTCGTTCCCTTTCCAGAGACTGAATGCAGAATCTAACACTTTTTTGGTCTGAAAATGAATTCCCCCCTCTTTGTCATCACGGGCACTGGGGTTCTCCCTTAAATGGTTTCTTTAGCTGTTGCCATAGTAGCAGGGTTGTGACTTACTGAACAGGGGGGCGGGGAGGGAGGGAGGGAGGGAGGGAGAGAGAGAGAGAGAGAGAGAGAGAGAGAGAGAGAGAGAGAGAGAGAGAGAGAGAGAGAGAGAGAGCAGAACTGCTTGAATAACTCCCTGGCTGAGGATTTGATTGATCTACTCTTGTGCTGGAATTAATTTCTCCACTTATTAATGTGTTCTATTGAATTTAAACCTTGAAACCTGATGAACTGAGTTTGATTGAGATTGAACATGAGCCACCATTAAAATGATGACTCTGGCCGTTACTTCACGAGCCGCTCGCTTCGCGGCAAGCCGTCATTTCTGTGCGAACCGATCGCTTCAGTCCGCACGCTCCCTCCTTTTTGGCTGCGACGTCACCCCGACCACGCCCCCTTTACCGTGCTCCAACCGGGGCGAGTGGTGCCCCTGCCAGTTGCCGGGAATCTTTTCGCTTCGCATCTCGCTTCGCTCCCAACGTGGCGTGTGGTCTCGGTTTTTGGCTTTTATTTCAAGTTTTTTTAAAAAATATTCAAACAGGGTTATCGATGCATTGCTATATCGTTTCATCGCTTTGCGCTGTTACTTCCTCGCTCGAGTAGCGGCGGCGGCAGCGGCAGTGGGAGCAGGAGGAGCCGCTGCCGCCTCGCCCGGCCAGAGCAGGGCACCCGGGGCAGGCAGCGTGCAAGCGGCGGAGGGCGGGCGGCTGTGCCATGCGGGGCTCCCCCCGAGTAGCGGCGGCGGCGGCGGGGGGGGGCTGCCAATGATGCCAGGAAACAGTTGAAATCAGTAGAGCCATTGCAACTGACAGTCCAGTATCGATGCATCAATACACTGCCGGTAGGAATTTTTTTAAAGGACGGATGGGAAATAACGAACGTTGAAAAGTGGCATGCGAATGCGAAGGGAGCAGGTGAGGTTGTGCTCGAATTGGTCCTAAAACTGCAGCTCGTGAGTACTGAGAAACAGGGGCGGGAGCGAAGCGAGAACACGTGACCGCCACGTGACCGCCTCCGAATTCAAATCGAAGGCAATATCGCTGCGGAGCGCCGCGCCTCGTGAAGTAAGGGCCTAAGAGAGAGAGAGAGAGAGATTGAGAGAGAGAGAGAGAGAGAGAGAGCTGCACAACAAGCTGGATCTAACACTAAAAAGATTTCTTGTGGAAATAGTCCTGGGAACCTGACGGCATACAGTTTCTTTCTTTCACTTTTTGAGAGCATGTACCCTTTTTCTGATGCTTGGCAACTGAAGAGAAAGAGAAAATGCAAAAATTCATTCCTAGAAGAAGGTCACTCCCCTCCCCAACACCCGTGTCTATCAGAAGCTCATCCCCACTTTGGAAATGACTTCTCGAGGAGCACAAAAACAAAAATGGTGTGGAAGGACAATGCCTAAAATATTGACTGAAACCCTTTGGGCATCATACAAGGTTCTTAGTGCAGTACGGTAGTTACGTAAAATGTTTGCATCATGAATTATAGTTGATCAAACCCACAATTCAATGCTAAACTGAGCTGATCCGGAGAGATTCATGAGAGACCTCAAATGAAAGGGGATCTCCAAAGTGAGCCACAATGAATCTGAAAACTCCTTAGGTCCCTTTCAGCGGTTCAGAAGCACACAAAGAGATAATCATTGTGTACCACTGAATTCATATGTTTCTTCCTAAGGTGCTTGTGTAAATAAAAGGCCAGTATTTGAGAGAGGCGGGGCACCATTTTGTGACTGACTAATCTGATATAAGTAACCACAAACGGAACTAGATGGCTAAATAATCCTGGCCTGGTTCAGGCTAGATAGTGCAAAACTGAATAATTTTGATATGTGCTACATTATTTAAGGCAATCCCTGTATCCAGTGTACACAATGACTAACCAGAATGCATGTGGTCCCCTGTGGACCTTCTTTCCCTTTAAAGGAGGGAAGAAAAAAAAAAAAACAACCAAAATGCTCCTCCTATGTATTCATTTGATTTATTTGTTTTATATTCTGCCTATCTGGCAGCAGGGTCACTCTGGGCAGTTTACAGCTATATTAAAAAGCAGCCGAAACAAATTCAGTGCATACCAATCTAAATACAAAATATGTGCAAATACAGTAACCCCCCGCCAATCGCAGGTGTTAGGGACCCACCCCACCCGCTGTCCACGAAAATCTGCAATATGCAGAAGCAGGTGGGGGGCCTGGGGGCAGGTGGGGCAATCACGAGCCTGTCCCAAAAGCCCCGGAGGAGCATGGGGGGCAGCACGGAGTGACCCAATCACCCCCCACAGCCCTTCCACGCGGCTCCGAGGCTCTCCGGAGGCGCCCAGGGGTGCTGCGGAGAGAGACGCCATCCGTCCCCGCAGCCCTTCCACGCGGCTCCAAGGCCCTCCGGAGGTGCCCGGGAAGGCTGCAGAGAGGGACTGCATTGCTCTCCATTGCCCTCCCGTGCAGCTCTGAGGCCTTTCAGAGGCACCCGGGGGGGGCAACCGAGAGCGACATGATCACCCCCCGCCACCCTCTGCCCCCGAGGCTTCTTGGAGGCACGGGGGCGAATGGAGCGACCAGATGACCCCCCTGTGGTGCAGGTACTGCGATCCCATGATGTAGTGGGGCCGCGGTACCTGAACCGCGAAATGGCGGGGGGGGGTGACTGTACCTAAAATTCACTATTAACAGACAAGTTTGAGAACAGGTGGTGTAACTACGGTCTTTTACTCTTGTCTCTCCTTCCATGCTTTGCTTAAGCCAGTTTATTATCCTGGGAAATTGAAAGCTTCCTCCCGTTCTGCCAAGAAGGGGGAGAGGAGCGGCACTTTCTAAACAACAACAACAACACCAAAAACAACCCTGGGATATTGTCTCAATGCTTTTTATTTTAAAAAAGAACCTTTCCTACCTCTCTTTAATCCTCCGATCACACACACTGAGCCAAAATGGAAAAATCCTACGTGTACAATAAAAACTCATAACAAATTCTTATCAAATTCTATACAATTAATGTAAAGATAGAGCACGTGGCCATTGCATCAAACCCCCACCTCCTCTAGCCAACCAGGTGAATAGAGAAGGGGCTTTTGGGAGGGGTGATGAAATCCAATATGTGACTCCAGATACAGATCGACTGCTCTCCACCTCTTCAAAAGAACACCAGCCTGGCCATCCATCTTGCCAAAGGATTACCATCTAAGAAACCATTCCTGGCAAGACTCCCCTCTTGCCATTTTTTGAATTTGGTACTTGCTTGGATAAAGAAAGCATGCTCTTGAAAGCTCAGTGTTGTTGTTTTAATAGCCGCCTAGTATCACCTAACCCACACTTGTTCTGTAATTCTCAATTGGCTGCATGGCTTTCTCCAAGAAGAAAGGTGGGGTAAACTATTCAAAATAAATAAATAAATAAATAAATTTATACTTGTTTTACTTCAGTGGGAGAAGATATTGTGAAATCACTGCCCATCTCTCAACGTATCAGGAAGGCGCATCATACAGCAGCAGCAGCAAGAACAACAACAACAACAGCAAAGTACTTAAACACTAGATAAAGCTTTTCTTTCTAATTTGGTGCAATTCAGCAATAAGTAGTGGGCTTATCAAATTCTATACAAATCTAAAGATAGAGCATGTGTGATTGCATAAAAAAAAAAACCTCCCTCCTCTAGTTGACCAGGGACTCGAACAGGCCAATGGAGAAGGGGCATGTGGGAGGAGAGATGAAATCCAAGATACTCTCGCTTTTGTAATTCTCAATGGCTGTATGGCTTTATACTTGTTTTATAACACAACCCAGTAACTGCTGGCAGGGACTCAGAAAGGTGTGAGCAGGCAGAGATCAGAGATGGATTGGTTCATGGTAGGCACTGGAAAAAAAGAGTGAACCAGCCATCCTCGGAGCAGGATGGGCTGGTTCAGCCATCCCACAATACTATGTGATCATACCCTGAGCTTATCAGAGTGCTCCAGACCAAGCAGTTTGGGGGACTGTCATAGGAATGTTCTTGTGTTTTTTGCTAGTTTTCTCTTCCTAGAGCAGGGGCGTTAAAAGAGTTCTGCTCACTTCTGCCTTCCTGAGAGGATGTTAGGTGAGATATTTCTGTGGAAAATGAGTTTCAGATTTGGCTCCCAAAACAAACTGGATGGCCTGTGGTGCAGATTGATCTGACGCAAATCACCGAGGAGGGACATCAGGGCCAGGAAAAAAAAATGGCAAGACTTCATGCGAGGGCAGGGCAACTGGGGCCCAGCAAATATGAGACTCAGAGCAACTGGTTCTTTTGGCAGTTAGCTCTTTTAAATGGCTATTACTGATTGTGGGATGGGAGCCTAGTGTTTGCTGCTACTGGAATTATTAGATGAGGAATTATAGTTAATTATTAACCTATGCTTTTGCATCATTTTCAAGCCTCCTAATTGCATGTGTCTTGGAGAAAAATATTTTGAAACCTTTTGGCAATTGGGGGAGTTTATAAACTTTTGGAAATATTTAGATTGGAAAATGATGTTGCGCTTTTGGGTTGGCTTGTTGGATGTGATAGAATAGACCCCATCTTGTGCTTGCTTTAGTTTAGGTTGTGTAGTTCAGTTAAAATGGCTTCTCACCCACTCTGGGAGGTAGGGTGAAACTCTAGGGTGTGCCTACAAATCTAAAATGCCTCTATGGCCAAAAAGTGTGGGAAAGCCAGGGGGTGGAGTCAGAACATAAAAATGCTCCAGCCAGCTTGGGAAGGGGGACTCATCCTGCAAACCTAAGAGCCTTTTCACATGACCCCTAAGATCCGCTGGTCACTTAAATTCAGACCAGAGATCTTAGGGGCTTGTCGCTCTTCCTGTGTACCCACCCCTCCGCACTTCCTTGCTCCTGTCTGCGTGAGGGGAGGGAGAAAAAAGGAAGAAAAGAACGTGGCTCACCTCCATTCTGCCTCTCGCTCTTGCCGCGGCAACATTCCAGTCTCTTAAGTAGCTCTTAAAGGGGCGGGAGCCAAAAAAACAACAAACAGAAGCGAGGAGAGCCCTGCACTCACTATCGTTACACCGCATCAGGGAATTTCGACCTCCAGAGAGCAGGTACTTGAAAGGTGCGCTGGGATGCACTAAAGTGGTCGTGGCCGCACTTAATTTCCTGTAAACTCCAGAGCTGGTGGGGAAACATTTTAAGCTCCGGAGCTGGGAGCCATTTGCCCCAGATTTTAGGGGACGTGTATAAACGCCCTAAGAGAGGCCAGGAGGTTCTTGCTGCAGATTGCCCACAGGCAGAGAGAGGTCTTGGGGATCAGGGAAGGCAGCAGTGGGAAGGGGTCTTTGGAGGGATTCAGAACTACCTATAGAAGGCAGGAGGCCAGGCTGAACTTCCTTCTGAAAAAGTCAAAAACTGTGCAGGTGACAACCCATCAGGGGAAATCTAAATTCATGGGTTTTCATCTCCAAACCCCAGGAGTCAGCCAGATGAGTCTCACTGCCCCTCTCAGGAAAGACCCAGGGAAGTCAGCTACTGAAGAGGGTTAGAAGCCCATATTACACATTCCAAGCAATATAATTTGTAAACTCAAGTATTTTTTGAAAGAATAACATTACAACTTCATTTTTAAATAAAAAGGCCTCTTCCACAAAAGGCTTACAAAGTTCATTTATTGCAAAAGCTTTTCAGTGTTAATTATAACATTTATGCATTTTTTCCAATCACTACGGTATTTAACAATAATATCTTATGTTCTTTAGAGGAGAAATTGTGAATTTTAAATGCCTGTTATCATACTTGGCTTCACTCAAGTTTGTTTATAATACTTTTCCATTTTCTTCGGAGGGTGTGGAATTGTGTGTGTGTGTGTGGGGGGGTCCTCACAATGGCCCCTCTTCATCTACATGAAGCCCTGAGGGATGTGAACCAAATTATATGGTTCACACACACTCTTGCAAAATAGGTAAAACATCATTCAGGTTTTGAGAAAGGAGATTTTTCCTGGAGTTTCAAAAGCAATCCAGAAGGGCCATGGAAAGGGATTATGACTCCCTCACTCATGCTTGGTTGACTTTGAAATAATAAGGAATCTAGAGGAGACTTGAGATCTTCCATGTCAAGGTACACATTCTCCTTTTGTACATAGAAGGCACATCTTCACACACTCAGCATTGTGTCTATTTCCCATTTGCTCAAGAGGACAGGAAATTATTTCCAAAATGACTTCTTTGGACATAGATCTGGGGTGAGTTGCAGAAAATGGCTCCATTCACAATCTTCTATTTTAAAATACACTTTGAATGTGGACCGATGGGCACGGGTTTGAGAAATCACTCTCCAGATCGGTGGCTCTCAACATGTGGGTCCCCAGATGTCCCTGGACTGCACCTCCAAGAAGTCTGGATCACTAGCTGAGCTGGCCAGGATTTCTGGGAATTGCAGTCCAGGAACATCTGAGGACCCACAGGTTGAGAACCAATGCTCTAGAATAGATGACAGCCCTCAGAATCTCCAAACTGGTATGGTCAAAGGTAACTATAACATTTTCAAATGCTTTTATCCTTAATTACATTTAATGGCTTTCAGGGTAGTGTTGGATTTCTTTGATTGAATGGGTTTTTTTAATTATTAAATTCATTTTACTTGTTTTACAAACACAGTAAAGCTGCCTTGGAAGCTAATCTGCAGGGAATAGGTGGTGTACAAATACGCATATAAATAATGGTCATTGTCGTCGTCGTCGTAGTAGTTGCTGCTGTTGAGATTATAAAAAATTCACCAGTCTCTGACCATGAGAAATGTGGAAACGTGTAGATTTGAACATCAGGTTCAAATTTTGAACATTAGGTTCAAAATGCATTACAAGAGGTTACAATGGAATGACTTCCTGTTGGAGAAAGGTTAATTTGAAGACCCAACAAAAAAGGAAAAACAGAACAAACAGTGTTGTTTTAATTAAAACAACATCATCAGCAACAATAAAAAACTGGCTAAAATAGAACATAGTTGGCTTATGATTATTTGTTAAATTTACTTTTTACTCTATGTCTGAACCAAGCAGGCTGTCAGAACACCTTACATCCAATGAATAACAAGACAGCTTCTACCTGCAGATTTACATTTTTAAAAATAGCAATATAGAAAAGGGAATTGGGACAGGGAGAAAAGTAGTGCAGTAGGATCTCAACCCATCTCCTGCTGCAGTGGTCTGCCAGAATGTCTGCTGATGGAGCTTGTTGAGGTAGAAAGGATTAAGGAGGTGGCCTTTCAACAGCATTGGTGAAATGGCCCTTCCTCTTGTCTCATCTCCCTTGGCTGCAGCTCACTGGAATGTCACAGTGTGTTCCATGATTTTCTTTGAGTTTAGTTCACTGGGCACTTGACCTGCCCATATGTTATTCCCATTAATGAGGGTGTCATTTCACAGAAATAGTTATGAACCGGTTGTACCTTTAATCTGCCCCGGTTGTGTCTGAAGCGTGATGCATAAGGTTCTGCTGCGGCATCTCTGGAACAGCGTGATACATCCTAAAATTTCAGCAAGACCTTTCCTAGAAAGGGGAAAGAAAAATGATGTGAAGACCCGGTGCTACTGACTGCACGATTAAATCAAAGCAATCCCGTCTAAAAGAGAAATGTACACGGATAGATCACAAAGGGTCAAACAATAAAGTGCCTATTGCCTCCTGTCAAAGTAAATCACACAAAAGGCTTACAGTAGGGCAAGTGTTACAAGATGCTTGATAGCAATATTTTCAGAATGAGAAAAATCTATATTATGGAGTGGGGAGTGGGTGGGTGTTGTAAAGCAAACTCTACTTAGGTTGCTTCCAAACTGAGCTGGGATCCTTGCTAAATTTAGCTGCTGTGCTGTTTATTTTAGTATCAGGCTTTCTAACATACAAACTTGATCTATAATTAGCAATGATGAATTAGTCCTTGAACCATCAAAGAGATAGGCACTGGCCTATTGGTCCTACTCAATGTTTAGGGAGTTAACCTGCTGGCTACCATTAGAAAATGTCACCAGCCTCTCCACCAGCAGAGCTGTGAAGGTGGCAGCACTCTGGATATTGCTGGAATGCTTATCCCATCAGCGCTATCCATTAGAGATGGGCACGACACGAGCGATTTTTTGTTTTCGTTTTCGTTTTTTTCATTTTGTTACGTAACAAAACGAAAAATGAATTTTGACTCCAAAATGAAACAAAATGACCCGAAACACGAAAAATTTTGTCGACCGTTTCGTTTTCGTGACGGCAGATATATTGAATTGTGCTAAATGGTAACGAAACAGCATTTTTTGTTTTTGTTTTCATTTTTTCGTTTCATTACCTAACGAAACGAAAATGAATTTTTTTGCGAAAAACCTCACGAAAACAAAAACGAACCAAAACGGACCCCTAAGCGACCAAACAACAAACGAAACACCATTTTTTTTTGAGTCGTGCCCATCTCTACTATCCATTGTAGCTAATGATGAGGGAATGTGGCTGTTGCCTTTGAGCAGCATCTGGATGGCCGTAATTTCCTGCTTTTTGTGTTCCAGGGTTATTATTTTAAAAATTATTTTGGCCCAATGAGAACAGCACTTAGCTATGAACATGCTCACTGTAGCTGCCATTTTGTTTAACACTGGGCTTCTCCACTGCGAGTATTGTTTTGTGGAGTCAGGGGAGATATATTACAATAGAAAACTGCAAGGCACTGCTTGCCTTGTTTATTTTCTGCTTTAGCTATAGACCTGGAGAAGGCCACTAGAGGGAAAACGAGGACATAAGAGTGTATGATGCAAGTACTGACAAAATGGAAGTCTTGTTCATTGAAAAGGATGGAGCAGTAGCTGTAACTAATCCATCACTGCCCATACAAAATCTGCTAGAAGGAGCAGAAAAATTAGTTAGAAGGTCAAGAATCCTAAAGGAAGTGCTGCTACACAGGAATGGGTGGCTTCTACAAGAATTTGGAAGGATTTGATTTAGAGTTTGGGATATTTTAGGGAATAAAACACAGCTAAAGGGAAAGTAATGTATGGTGATGGAGGGTTGACATGAAAAATGGGAGCAAACGCAGTATCCCTCTTATGTGTCCTTTCCAACTGCGTTTATCTCTCAACTCTAGACAGGGGCACGACTCGGCGAAATCCTTGTTTCTGTTCTCGTTCTTCGTGCTCGTTACGTAACAAGGAACGAGAATGACAATTACTCCACTGCAACTCGAACCCGACCCGATAACGATAAATTGGGTCTGATTTGTCGTTGTCGTGCATGGCATCGCGGCGCCAGCGATTGCGCAATGCCAAGTGGCGCAGCACAGGAAAAAAAGTTTTAAAAATTAAAAAACCCGATTCCCGCCGGCCATAAAAGCAGGCGAAAATATGCCTGCCTCAGTGAGGGCACCTACCGACGGGTGGTTTCTGGGGGTGTTCCCCGGCCTTCCCCCCCTCTCCTGTCCTGGGCTGCTGGTACCAGGATGGGGGGGCATCGTAGTCTCCATTTGCCATGCGGTGTGGGGGGATCCAAAATGGCGACCACAATATTTATTTTTAAATCGTAGTCCAAAAACCCACCAAAGCACCACAGAAACATTTGAAAATTAGGTATTTTAAATGCCTGATTTTTACAGTAGCAGCAGTGGCTTTTTCTTGCAACAAAACGTCTCCATTGATTTTATTTTATTTTATTTTTATTTTTTTACACCTGCACACACGCAATGATGGGCTGGCCATGGGATGGGACCATGCAAATTTTTGGAGCCATTCCACTAATCGCATGGCCAGGTTTTGCTGAGACTTCTGGATGTGCCAGAGAGGGCATTAAAAGCCCACCAACCCTAACCCTAAACCCAAGCCTAACCCTAACCCTAACCCATACGCCAGTACACTGTCTTCTTAGTGGGTCAGAGGCACCCAGAGGTGCAGCCCACTAACTCACCCTAACCCTAACCGTTACCCTAAGCCTAGCCCTTACCCTAACCCCAACCCTAAGCCAGATTCGTACGCAAGTATGCAAGTGTACGCAAGTACACTTCCCTTCTTAGTGAGTCAGAGTGGTGCATCGAAAGGTGCCTCCACAGACCCACTTCCTCCCTTGTTGTAACCCGTACGCCAGTATGCTTTCCTTCTTAGTGAGTCAGAGTCAGTGCCGAGAGAGGTGCCTCTGACACACTACCCCCAACCCTGGCTAAATATGGCTGAGCTATAGCTATTAATGGCTATAATGTTCTTAGTGAGACAGTGAAGTGCCAAAGAGGTTTCCTGTCACACTAACAACCCAACATAATTGGCAGTGGCTACTGGCTACGTGTTACACTTCCCTTCCCTTCTGGGCCAACTCAGAGGGAGACACCCAGAGAGGTGCCTCCCAGAGCCCACCCCTCCCCCTAAACCTGTACAAATGACAGACGACAAACGGAACGACAAATTTTTGAAAATTTTCGCGAAGAACGGAAACGACCCAAAACGGGCCCTTCCCGACAAACGACAACTCAAAATGTCATTTTTTCTGGTCGTGCCCATCTCTACTCAACTCTGTCTATGCATGTAAAGTATATAATGGCTGTGGACACCACCTCCCTTGATCTAATCAGGATGCCTGTTCATCACTTTGGATTGTGGCCTGACATGATCCAGTGCAATCCAGGTCCCTTCAAATCTGATCCAGGTTTTAGTCTGGAATGGAATTTTGATTTATGAACTTCTAAAATCCACATTCCTCAGGTACGGACATCCAAACAGGTATGAACTTGCATGTGTGTGCTTGTGTGTGTGTGTGTTTCACATGAAAGATGGCCAGAAGAAACCACCCAGAGTGACCTTGCTGCCAGATGGGTGGTATAAAAATCTAATAAAAATAAATAAATAAATAAGATTTAGAGTGAAAATCTAAGAGAAAAATGGTAAATCTAATAAATAATGAATAAATAAATAAATAAATAAATAAATAAATAAATAAATAAATAAATAAATAAATAAGATTTAGAGTGAGAATCTAAGAGAAAAATGGTTGAAGAACCCCCTGAAAACTATAATGAATGTTATGAAGTGGGAGGAAGAAACATGTCAGACAGAAAGCTAATACCAAAGACTAATCACCCGAAGCCCAGATAAAAACAAGCATTGAAAGTAAGGGAAAGTAAAACTAGGACTGAACAGAACCAATGTAGGTCCTACCCAGAACCTAGATAGGATGTAAAAGGAAATTGACAAACTTATAGCCTCGTGGAGCCTCATGGTGAAGTGGTTAGACTGCAGCACTGCAGCACTTGGGCTCAATCCCAAGAATCTAGCTTGAGGGTCGCTCAGCCTTCTATCCTTTCAAGGCTGGTAAACTGAACACCCAGCTTGCTGGGGAGGAGGAGTGGAAGGGCCAATATGTAGCCTATACATTGCAAATTGCCGAGAAAGCACACAAGACTGCCTGAAGCCCAAGTGAGATGACACAGGGACACTCCCCAAACTCTTGGTGACCAGCTTTGATGATATCTCCTCCACAGAGCAAATAAAGAAGATGGTTGTGTTTTCCCATCCACCATTAGCCATGTTCTAATTTCAGATATACATTATGCTGTGATTCCGCCTCACTACCCTGTCATCTGAGGCCACTGCTTGCACCTACTTCCAAATGGATGGCACCAAGTGACTATTATGTGTTGAAAACCATCCTTTTCTAACCCACTTTCTCTTGGGTAGGACTAGCATTTGGAGTGAAATGCATTGGATCCTGAAATGTGCTTTCTAGGGAAACAGTATGCGATGACCTGTTCTTTAAAGAGCAAATACAAAGTAGACCAGGTGATTCCTTTAGGCTACTAGTGACATAACAAAAAAAAGTTGCTACTGTTTGGAGGGCAAAGCCCTCTTCCCCAGAGCTATACCAAAAGTTCCATCTTGGCAAAAGATAGAGTTACCAGGACTGCGTCCTTCCATGAAAAATTCTTGGCAAGATGAAAACACAATGTCAGGTAGTTTCTTAGACTGGAGCTGAGATGTTGTGAAGCTGGGCCTGAAGTTAACGGGTGGTGTTTTTACTGTCCCAGTCCTTCAAATAACTTGTCTCACATCACATAAGCACTTTCACCCCTCCCCCTCCATGTGGCACTTCTAGGCTAACGGCCCCTTCTTGGCCAGGGAAGGGGGAGGGCTGGTGTAGAAGACCCATGCATTTCATTTGGGGCCTGGAATGAAATTTAGAAAAATCCACTAGGTGTAGCCAATTGGATCAAATAAAAATGAAATAAATTACCTAGAGGTTAGAGTCTTGTTTTGCCTCCGTTGATGGTCCATCCGCCTTCTTCTTAGTATGTATGGGAGGAGCGGCTCATTCTTGGTGTCTCAATATTTCCAATTGAAGTAAATCAATTTGGGGAGCCATGTAGCCATTAGCCTCAAAGTGCCACATGGAGAGGAGGTGACAGATTGTTTGAAGGACTGGGACAGTAAAAAGACCACCCATTTCTTCAGATACAGCTTCGCAACATTTCAGCTCCGGGCCTCAACTAAGAAACTATCTGGCATTTTTTTTCATCTTGTCAAAAACAAGGACTAAATCTAAGGACTATGTCCAGGCAACTCCTATTTTTTGCATTTGGTTTTTGTGATGGCTACACAGCTCCCCAACTTGTTTTCCTTTAAGAGATAGGTTTAAATATCAGTTCAGTCTTCTTTAAGATGCGGTGTGCTTTTGTTATAGAATCAGCAACAAAGAACAACAAAACCTGACTTTGAGAAGCTGTAGAAAGGGAGGGTTCAGTTTAAAAAAAAATCTCAAGGAGAAAGGGGGAAGAGAAAGAAAACAATTGCACTGAAAGGAGTGTGTAACTATGGTTCGAACATACATGCTGATGTTCATCTCGACAGAGCCAGTGTTTTGATCCAGCTCTCTTGCACCTCTAATTACATACTACTAGAGATGGGCACGACTTAGCGAAATTTTCGTTTCCGTTTTCGTTTTTCATTTTCGTTACACAACGAACCAAAAAATGAAAATTGGCTCCAAAATGGAACGAAAACGGAAACAAAACGACTAATTTTGAGCCAGTTTTCATTTTTTGTTACGGCAAAAGCATTTAATGGCACTAAATGGGGAAAAACAAAAAAATTCATTTTCATTTTTGTTTTTCGTTTTCATTACGAAACAAAACGAAAACGAACCATTTTGAAAATTAGCTCACGAAAACGGAAACGAGCTGAAACGGACCCCTAAATGAAAAACGAAAAATGAAAAACCATTTTTCCTGAGTCGTGCCCATCTCTACATACCACATAGGGAAGGGAGTATAGCTTGTGGAATGATGCTGCCTTGTGTACTTGAGCTGGAAGTTAAGGCACAAAAAGGGCTGCATGTGATGTGTTTGGCTAGAGGTCGCCGATCTGTGTTGGGGGGAATGGAAGTATGCTTCAAATGTAACTTTTTTGCTTTAAAAACAAGTGCCCCCCACCCCAGTTTAGGAACACACAAAATTATGTTCTATACGAGAATGTGTTACAGACATAAATGTTGCTGTTGCCAACATGATGCAGAAGAACACTGAAATAACAGGATTGGAGATGAAATATTTTCAGATTTCCCTCACTTCGCACATTTTATCTGAAGTCCATCTGCTTTCTTGAGCCTACTTGGGAATGTACCACATCCCTGCCTTAGAAGCTGCCAAAATGAACAGAGAGTGGGAGGGAATATTAAAATGACACTTTTGATCCAAATGGTGCCTTTTTATTAAAATGAAGGCTCCAGATTGCCTTCATTTTCAGAGCTTGAAATGTAATCTGTTCAAGGCCAGTGGGCGATTGAAATAATCTGTGCTGAGAAGAGTGAAGTTGGAGATTGTCTGAAGCTCCCATTCCCGGCCTTGAAAGAGGCCACAGAATTAAAGGTACCACATAACTTCATTTCCACTCTCTGCACATAGGACTGTAGTGAACAAAATACCAAAGAGAATTTCACTGAGCCAAAATGCCATTTAAATTAGGGATAAATGAAGGGGAGGATGATTCTTGGGAACAGTTTTGGCACAGGTGAGAGGCACTACTCTGTTCCAAGATACAGAGGGGGAGAAGGCTAGTAATTAAAAGCTTCCTGGAATAAATGAAAACCTTCTTACACCCTTCTTTTAGGTACAAAAGGCTCCCTAAAGCTCCCTTGGAGAAGCCTTTGTGAGCCTGTGGATGTCGAGAAGGGAGGGGGAGAGTTTACTATTTAAAAAAAAATCACTACTGCTTTATCACTCTCATTTCAGATTATTTTAGGTACAGGTTTGTTCAGTGAACTTAAACATTTCCAAATTTTCAGGGTTCTCTCAAACAGTAGTATTTGGACAAATAAATCAATCATCCCCAGAACAGCACAGGCACTAACAGTACTTGAACACTCTGATTCATCATCACATCACCATTCTC
This sequence comes from Phrynocephalus versicolor, assembly GCA_023846285.1. Taxonomy (NCBI): domain Eukaryota; kingdom Metazoa; phylum Chordata; class Lepidosauria; order Squamata; family Agamidae; genus Phrynocephalus; species Phrynocephalus versicolor. The sequence continues at coordinate 9,931,619 of JAHTLZ010000074.1, read as the reverse complement.
ATCAATTCACCAGCAGGAAACAATATTGTTGAGAAAGACAACCCACTATCAACACAGACAGACAGACAGACAGACAGACAGACACACACACACACACACACACACACACACACACACAGAGAGAGAGAGAGAGAGAGAGAGAGAGAGCAGGATACTGGTTATTAGTTTGTTATTTTCAGAATTTGCCATTTTTTGAAAGAAGCCTGTATTCGATAGAATTACAGCCCCTGACAGTACTTTAGTAGAATTAACAGCACTAAGTCTTTGTTCAAACCTTTTGACAATAGTCTTTCTCTCCACTTGTTTTGATTAACTAAAATAAAGTATCATGGTGGCTAGGAGATAAGCCTTTAAATCTTAAAAATTTTCAGCATTTTTTCCCCAATATGTTAAGAGTCAGAGATGGGGAAAAACTTTTTGAATACTTAATTTGAGAAATGTCAGTCCATTTCTTCCTCCCTCTGCATTTTTTTGGCAAATGACTTTAGGTGCATTATGTATGCTCAAAAATTATGCATATTTTATATTTATATCCTGAAATACTTGGGTTGGGATTTTTTGGGGGGCAAACAATGTTCCTCATAAATGTTTTTATAGACCATTTTTCTAATGTACATGTACACTGAACATTTCAGTTCAAGGAATTGCATCACAAAATTTAGAGAAATGTGAAAACTGAAAGATGATTGCAGCTTGGCTTGCATATTAAATGTGATCTAAATACATCCCACCACCCCTTCCATTAACAGAGAGAGGAAATGTAAATATGGCCATTACCGCTGTCAGAAACTGGAGGACCATTCATTCGTTTGTTTTATTTATATTCCACCTTTTTCTGAATCAAGGGGTTCAAGGTGGCTTGCAAAGTCTTTAAACAAAAAATAAATTACAAGACACTACAATATTTAAAAATCAATTAAACATCTCAAGCATTGAAAAACACATTAGAAAAAAGGTTAGAAAACACAAGCACGACGTATCCTCCATCAAAGCCCCCTTTGCTTTGGCAGCCAGTCATTGCCAAGGGCTACCTGAACAGAAAGGAAAGTGGATGAACAGAAGCTTTTTATTGCCTTGGCAATATCTTGAAAGCACAGAGGCTGCAAAGATCTACACTTGTTCCAGGGAAAGGATTATTGCCGGTAGAATGTAATAATGTCAGTTAGAGCATATCAACCCCGGCAAAAGCACAGAACAGTTTTCTTCATGCTTCTGAAATATTGAAACATGCTTGTATTCCCATGCTGCTCTGTGATATATAAAGTTCAGACGTTTCTCATCCTCAGAGAAAGGTTATCCACTTGCAGGAAGAAAGAGGTTGGAGAGGTAGCTGTCCAGGGTGCTGAAAGTAATCACCCTGATACATTTTCTCACAGCTATTTGGAGCTGATGTGGAGATCAGATGAAAAGCCTGCAAGGTAGAAAGGGACCTTTAAAGATTTTTGGTTGTTATTGTGAAACCTGACAATTTCTTAAGGAAAGATTAGCTTATGTCAGGTGCTAGTATTTATATTTCTTGATTTTATTCCCCCCCTCTCTCTCGTGTGTGTGTGTGTGTGTGTGTGTGTGTGTGTGTGTGTGTGTGTGTG
>JAHTLZ010000074.1:9903718-9925059 GCA_023846285.1 Phrynocephalus versicolor | reverse complement strand
ATTATTTGGCTGATGGATTACCTGGTTAATGAACCTTGGCCCTGTTCCACCCAGTACTGAGTCTCGCGTCGTTTCTCCGTCCTCAGGGGGGCAATGGCTATTTTGTTGTTTTCAGATGGTTGAAGTATCTGCTATGCTGCCTTCACTAGCTGTGGAAATGGTCCTAACTGGGTCATCCAATCCAAAAAATTGTTCCACATCCAAAGTCTCAAATTTGATTTGAGTGTGTGTGTTGGCCTATATTTCAATACGATTGTATTTTTTAAAATTCCTCTCTTCTTTAAAACTCAGGTAAATAAACAGATTCAATATTCATCTCTGCTGTTTGCCAGGATCTCCTGAGGAAAAATATCCTTGAAAAGATGCATTCAGATGTTGCAAAAGTATTACAAGTTCAGGTAAAATTGTGATCTACCATTTTCCAGAAAGATTTGATAAAGCAAGGGAGAGTTTGCAAAATTTCCATTTTAGATGACAGCCAATTTTTTAGTGTTGTTTTTTTTTAAAAAGCAGATTTTTCCCCAGTAGCTGTTATGTTCATATCCTTGCATTGATGCATTTTACTAATTCAGGGGAGTGCACCAGTTGAAGCATTGCATGTGTTCTTCCAAGTCTTTAAGTAAACTATGAACAGAATAATTTCCTTGTGCTTTTCAAAAACCTGCTTAGCATACATTCCACCACCCTAGCTCTGTATGATAAAGAAGCATATTATGGCCAGCATCACAAAGCAAAAATGTGTGCTGCTTTCATATCACCAAATAGTACTGAAAGTGCTTTCTGGGTGGTTTACAATTTAAATATGCAGTTTATAACCCCTCCCCCAATCCCTGGAAACTGGGTACTCATTTTACTGACCTTGCAAGGATAGAACATAGGACTCTAGCATCACTGGGGGCAGACCTGATTCAAATTCTGGGAGGAAAACTTTAGACAGGGCCATCTCTGTTCTGGTGTTTAGGGCATGACTGTGTTGCACTGATCTATTGGACAGAAGAGAGGTCACTTTGACACCAGATAGTCTATTTTGAGATCCTTCCTTTAATTTTCTTTACTTCTTTGCATTTCAACTAGCTTCAGCTATTAGATGAATTGCCGCCAGATGGCATATGAGTCCCTTGAATTTCATCTGGATGGCTGTGCTTTTTTGCCATGCTCAAAGGGAAACCCAGGTTGGAGAACATGGGGAAGCTTGAGATAACCCCAAAGTCAATGCAGCAAATCATGGTTCTTCCTCTGGCTCTCCAGCCACTCCCTGAAGCTTTCCCTCTAGAGCCAGGGGGATCCCCTCCTTGCAACTCATCGTCCCAATGGACTATTAAGTCCGTTTTGAATCACCTAATCTGAAACAAATCCCATTGAGTTCCTGGTGGGTTGCTAAGAAGAAACTAACAAAGGATACCTCACCTACTGCATCTCAGTGAGGTGGAGGAACTCCAAATTGTCTGTGGACTTCCTTGATCTATAAGGAGCTTTTGAGTCAGTAGATAGGCAAATTTTATGGCTCAAACCAAACCACATGGGCCTAGAAAAAAGACTCTTGTCACTTATCAGAAGCCTACATACTGCCACCACTTCTCAACTCAGATCATCATGGGAAGGAAACTAACCCAAACTTTCCCTACCAATAGTGTAAAGCAAGGATGTATCCTTGCTCCCGTCCTTTTTTAACCTATTCATCAATGATTTAGCTCCCTATTTAGAAAAGGCTGATGGTCATCCTCTGAAATTAGGGACTCATACTATCCCTATACTACTCTATGCTGATGATGCGGTTTTACTTTCTCAAACACACATTGATTTAAAACGATTGATCAGTCATTGTGTGGAGTATTTAGTTACAAACAAGCTACAACTAAATTATGCTAAATCAAATATTTTGGTCTTCTCCAGGTCATGGAGGAAAATGCAATGCAATATTAAAGGACAATCTATTGAATAGGTCAAAAAATTTAAATACTTGGGTGCCCTATTTCATTATAAACACTCTTGGGTCCCACAATGTAAAGATGCTATAAACATAGCTAGAATTACGGCACAGTCCACTCTTTGATTCTACCATACTAAAGGCAATTTGTACCAGCTACCTTTGCACTTATAGAAGATAAAGATTATTCCACAGGTCCTATAAGGCACTCCAATTTGGCAGGACACCATAGACCTGTGGTGGCAAACTTTCGGCACTCCACATGTTTTGGACCATAGCTCCCAGAATGCCAATCCTATCTTGCCAATGAGAAAGGACTGTGGGAGTTGTGGTCCAAAACATCTGGAGGGCCGAAGGTTTGCCACCACTGCCATAGATGATTTTGTAGATTAAATACCATCACAGTTCCTTCAAAAGATCTTGGGACTCCCGACATTTATCCCATACGCTGTTCTTTGTCTTGAGACTGGTATCTCTTTGTTAGATACTACTGCTTTTTTTTGTTAACAACTCAGTTTTGGTTAAAATTTATTATAATACTGACCCACACACTTGAAAGAGTAGCAGCCTTTTTATGTGTGATTCTCAAGAAGCAAGTTTCGGATTTGCATTAACCTTATTTAAAAGGCACACCTTGTGGATCTTAACGCATGCTGTGAAACTTCTGTGTTTTCACCTATTAAGCCAATAAAGGTTTTGTTATCTTATCTTATATTGCTGCATGCACTAGTTATGTGGTTCTCAGCATTGGATGAACTAGCTTACTGCAGGCATTGTGCCTCCATTTGTGTACGCTACACAGAAGGTCACAGAAGAAGCTGTTTCATCTTAGATTTCACTGAAAAATGTGTATTTTTCACCAGCAAAATACAATTTATGTGGGGGTAAGTTCACCATCCTTTATTGACGTACCCATTTCAATTGTAAAGATTATGTAGATTATGAGAAGAGAGACAATGTACAAATGGGAATGGTTTTGAGTGAAAAATATGGAAGTGACAAGTATCCAGGATGGACTGGCCTGTATATCACTAGACAGAATGAACAGGAACAGGGCTAGAGAATAGAGATGGGCACGACTTAGCGGTATTTTTGTTTTTGTTTTCGTTTTTTCATTTTCGTTACGTAACGAAACGAAAACGAAAAATGGTTCAAAAATGGACCGAAAACGGAAACGAAACGACTAATTTTGAGCCAATTTTCATTTTTCGTTACTGGAAAAACACATAATGGAGCTAAATGGGGAGAAACGAAAAAATTTTCGTTTTCATTTTTGTTTTTTCGTTTTCGTTACGTAACGAAACGAAAACGAAAAATTTTGAAATTAGCTCACGAAAACGGAAACGAAACAAAACGGACCCTAGCCAAAAACGAAAACGAAAATGAAAAAAATTTTCTGAGTCGTGCCCATCTCTACTAGAGAAGTCATTCAGAGCAGCAAATATAAAATCCAACTGAATGCAAAGATCGAGATCCAGCCCCTGGGCCATAGTTTGAGGATCCCTGCTACAGACCATGGTATCCTCCTGAATCGTCTCTCTGAAATGGGAAGTGGGGATGCTGCATTAAAGTGGTTCCGGTCCTTCCTGCAGGACAGAATGCAGAAACTGGTGGTAAGTGATTCATGTTTGACACCATAGCTGCTGACCTGTAGAGTTCCCCAGTCTTCTGTTCTGTCTCCTATGCCATTTAACATCTATAGGAAACCACTGGGGGAGATTATCAGGTGCTACCAGTATGCCGATGATACCCAGTTCTACCTCTTGTCACCTCTGGAATGTAAGAGAGCCACAATCTTAAATGTACCTGATCCCAATTCATGAGTAATCAAGGAAGAAGTGGGGGGAATAAAAGGGGGAAGCAAACAACCCCTAGTCTTCAATAATAAACTGGATGAGGATGAACAAAATAAAACTAAGCCCAGACAAGACAGAGGTGCTCCTGGTCAGTCAAAAGGGAGAACAAGGGAGAGGGATACAACCTGTACTGGATGGCGTCACCCTCCAATTGAAAAATCAGGTACACATCTTGGGGGGTGCTGTTGAACTCATCCTTGAGCTTGGATACCCAGGTCACCAATAAATAAATAAATAAATAAATAAATAAATAAATAAATAAATAAATAAAAAAGGTTGCTTTGAATTATTCTCAGCTCCACTCAGATGTGCTCCATATGTGCCTTTCCCCTTTGAATTTAGTGTTTATTATTTGAGTCTTTCCAGCACCAGCTGATCTCTGCACTAGAAGATCCTTATATTTTTTAAAAAAGATCCTTATATTTTATTTTTTAAAACACCATCTGAAACCAAGCCCTTTATAAGCACAGGTCTGTGCCTTCCAATGAAGGAATGAGAAGCAGAGAGGAAGCTGCAAGTTAGCTGGAAAGGCAGGATTTTGAAATATTACCAATGCCCAAAGTATCTGGGCATCACTCTGGATCAAGCTCTGATCTCCCCCCCCAAAAAAAGAACAACAAAAAAACCCCAAGCAAACAGGGCATCATCTAACACTCAAACAAAGTTCCTGTCCAACCCATCCTGACTTTTTACTAACATAAGGAAAGGTATGCATTAGAGATGGGCACGACCAGAAAAAATGACGTTTCGGGTTGTCGTTTGTCAGGACGGGTCTGTTTCGGGTCATTTCCGTTTGTCGCGATAATTTTCAAAAATCTATCGTTTCAGTTTGTCGTTTGTCATTTAGGGTTGGGGTTGGGGTTGGGGTAAGTGGGCCCTGGAGGCACCTCTCTGGGTGCCTCTAGTCTGACCACTAAGAAGGGACGCGTTTAGCAATTAGCGTGCCACGTATCGTACAATACATAAGGGTTGGGGGGTAAGTGGCAGAGGCACCTCTCTGGGTGCCTCTGACTTACTAAGAAGGGAAGTGTACTGGCGTACTGGCGTACTGGCGTACAGGTTAGGGGTAGGGGTAGGGGTAGGGGTATGGAAGTGGGCTCTGTGAGGCACCTCTCTGGGTGCCTCTGACCCACAAAGAAGGGAAGTGTACTGGCGTACAGGTTATGCTTAGGGTTGGAGTTAGGTTAAGGGCTAGGCTTAGGGTTACGGTTAGGGTTAGGGTGAAGGTTAGTGGGCTGCACCTCTGGGTGCCTCTGACCCACAGTGTACTAGCGTATGGGTTAGGGTTAGGGTTAGGGTTAGTGGGCTTTTTATGCCCTCTGGCACACCCAGAAGTCTGAGTCCAAACCTGGCCATGCGATTGGTGGAATGGGTCAAAAAATTTGCATGGTCCCATCCCATGGCTAGCCCATCACTGTGCATGTGCAGGTGTAAAAAAATAAAAATAAAAATAAAACAAAATAAAATCAATGGAGACGTTTTATTGCAAGAAAAACCCACTGCTGCTACTATAAAAATTCAGGCAGTTAAAATACCTTATTTTCACATATTTCTGTTGTGCTTTAGTGGGGTTTTGGACCACGATTTAAAAATAAATATTGTGGTCGCCATTTTGGATCCCCACCATACCGCATGGCATAGAAGAGACTGGCCAGGAAATGAGGGGGGCGGGGATACCCCCCCAGAAACCACCCCTCTGGTAGGTGCCCTCACTCAGGCAGGCATATTTTCGCCTGCCGTTTTGGCTGGGAATCGGTTTTTTAAGAAAAAAAACAAAAAACTTTTTTTCTGTGCTGCTTGTTGGCAATGGCATCGTGCGAGCTCGCGATGCCATGAACGACAACGACAAACTTGACCAAATTTGTCTTTGTTCGGGTTGGGTTCGAGCTGGAGCGGAGTAATTCTCGTTACCGTTCTCGTTAGGTAACGATAACGATAACCGAAAACGGAAACGAGAATTTCGCCGCTCCCTGCCCATGTCTAGTATGCATGGAATATGCTGTTAATTCTCGATCAGCCCAGAGTGCAGGACATGCAACAATGGGCTCAAGTTACAGGAAGCCAGACTTCAGCTGAGTATAAGGGGAAACTTCCTAACTGTTAGAGCAGTACAACAATGGAACCAATAACATAGGGAGGTGTTGAGTGCTCCAACACTGGAGGCATTCAAGAGAAATTCAGAGAACTATCTAGCAAGAGAAATTCAGAGAACTAACTATACTTCGATTTGTATTCCTTCCTTGAGTGGGGGTTTGGACTCAATGGCCTTAACACTTTACTTTTATTTACACTTTATCTATGGCCCATATACATCCATAATTTTCAATTGCCTAATGCTCTGATATGAATGAAGAAAGTGCTCCAGGGCTTCTCTGCTCAGTATCTTATTGAAGAATCTTCTGGATCAAGCAGTCCTCTAAATCAGTCATTCACCACCTTTTTTTGGCCACATCCCTTTCAACATTTCTTCCCAGGTTCCAGGGTCCCCTGTCAAACAAGGACAGCCTTTGGCTGTGTGCAAACAAGGATGCAAAATGAACAGATGGATCTGTGGCCCCCTTGAAATATGCCAGGGCTCTCGGGGTGCGGCGGCAGGGCTCATGGCCTATGCTGAGAATGGCTGCTCTAAATAATCCTCACCTCCTTTGATTCACGAGGCGCTTGAGAATCCCTTAGGAAGGATGACATTTTGTTTTCCTCAATCGCGAACAGATTTTTATTCAATTATTATTCCTCTGAACTTTTAGTTCTGTGTCCTTATGGAACAAGCTGCCAGTCACTTTTTTTTTAATGACACTGTATATTAAAACGTTTTGCTTTTAGGTCTACAGTGCCTGGCATATCATCAGGCAGCACTGTTCTTTTCTTGTAGACCTATGCCATTTCACCTTTACAAAAGTCCTGGCATACTTGATGTCTTTTAGTTAGAGAACACGTCTCTTATTTTACCCCAGTTGGCAAAAGACGAGTGACCCTTCTCAGGCACATTTTAAAAGTGCTTAAAATTAACATTTGATGTGAATGGAATTACTATACTGAGTCAGAGATGAATCATCCATTAATTTAGGTTTCCTCATAATGGAGTCCAACTCAGCAGATCAATCCAGCACGCACTTCAGTTTATGCTAATGAAGTAAATATCCAGTCTGGCACCAAAACAGCAGCAGCAGCAGCAACAACAACAACATTACAATATTCAACATCACTCTTATCAGAAGCAACCTTCTGCAATGGTGGAATTTCATGTACATACTTTAAGAAAGAACTAATTAGGCGTAGACTTAGTTCCTCCCACGCTACTGCATACAGACTCACACGGATGTCGTAGGCACACTCACTCAGGGTGCCCACTCTGAGGGAGGCGCAGAGGTCTGCTACGCGCAGCTGCGCCTTCTCAGTGGTGGACCCATCACTATGGAACCATCTCCCGAGTGAGCTGCGCCTTGCACAGTCCCTGCCCGCCTTCAAAAAGGCTTTGAAAACTCTGCTTTTTGAGGAGGCATATGGCGACCTACTTTAATCCCCCCCCCCCATTTGCCACCTATGTTTCTTCCCTGGGGTTTTGTCCTTACCTGTTTTTGTAGTTTTGTATACCTTTTTTAACCTGTTAACCACCCAGAGTTCCGACTTGGAAGATGGTGCGGTATAGAAATCCTACAAATAAATAATAATAAATAAATACATTGGGCAACAAGTGCTTCCCAGTGGATCCAGTCTGTGGCTTCCATTTCTGCATTGTCTCATGCGATGCTCACTGCATTTAGATCTTTGCGGAAAGTTGCTCACCAGGTCTACTGACGGCTTCCTTGTGTTCTTCTTCCTTATGGAGCTTCCTGAATCTTAGGGATCTGGTGTGCAGGGAAACAAAGAATGTGCCCAGCAAGGCACATCAGGCATTTGCTCATGATTTCATCCACTATCCAGATGCCACTCCACTGCAACACATCCTCGTTTGTAACATGGTCCCTGTAGGAGATGCTCAGTATCCAATGAGAACATCTCTGGTGAAATATGTTCAGCTTATTCTTTTGGTCATTCCCCATGTTTTGCAATCATACATCACAGTCAGAATCACAATGCCAGTGTACAGGTGAATCTTTAGGGCAACAGAGATTGATGGTGAAGAAGACCAAATTTGGCACAAGCATTGGAACATGCCTGATGCATTGCCAATCCTGCACTGAACACCTTTTTTTCTGTGTCTCCAGTGTTGGAAATGATGCTACCAAGATAAGTGTACTTGTTGCCCTCCTCGATGGGTTTCTGTCCACCTGCAATATTCATCTTTATTTGTCACTGGACACTCATGATCTTTGTCTTTTCTATAGTTATGTGCAGTCCCACTTTTATTGCCTTTTGTTCCAGAGAATAGTGCAATTTCATCTGCAAAGTCAAGGTCCATGAGGAGGCATCATCCTTCCATGGAATGCCTACAGTGGTGTTGCCCACTGCCCTTCTCATGAGGAAATCCATATCCAGGGGAAATAGAATTGGGGAAAGTATGCATCCCTGCCTCACACCCCTCTCTGTTTTAATGCAACAACTGGAGTTTAAATACAAATTCTGAAAAATACTAATGTATTGTTGTGGCACTCCATAAGACCACACAGTCTTCCACAGTGAATCTCTATAGACACTATTGAAAGCTTTAAAAACATCACTGAAGTTGATCAGCAGTACACTCAACTCAAGACACTGCTCTATGATGTTCCACAGTGTGAATATCTGCTGAGTGCATCCTTGGCGAAAGCCAGCTTGTTCTTCTCTCAATAGTTTGCCTGGTGCATCTTGTACACAATGAAAGAGGATGATACATAACACATTGCCTGGTTCTGAGAGAAGCATGATGACCCGCCAGTTGTTACAATGAGACTATTTTGAGTCCCTTTGTAGAGAAAGGCGGCATAAAAATAAAGTTGTTGTTGTTGTTGTTGTTGTTAATCTATTTAAAGCATTTTTATTCTATTCATCAGCCAAGAGGTATCCTAGAGAAGGCTAGTTAGTTAGTTAGGTAGGTAGGTAGTTAGTTAATTTTATCTCTAAAGCAAAGCAAAGCAAAGTGTTCTGCTTATATACCACCCCATAGTGCTTGAAGCACTCTCTGGGTGGCTTACAATTTAATTAGGCCGGCTACACTTTGCCTCCCAGCAAGCTGGGTATTCATTTTACCAACCTCGGAAGGATGGAAGGCTGAGTCAACCATGAGCCTGCTACCTAATTAGGATTGAACCCCAGGTCATGAGCACAGTTTTAGCTGCAGTACAGGCATTTAACCACTGCACCACAAGGCTCTACCACAGCTCTCTCCCTGTAGAGGCCCTCAAAGATGGTTACTTCATGACCATTCTTGTCCCTGGAGGAAGTTCGTTGTGTGTTGATGTCGGTCATGGTCACGTGGTCTTCTTCTGGTTTTGTCCCTGTTCCCTTGTATGCACGGGCGTGATTGATGATACTGGCATGACTGTTAATGCACGTCCTTGTTCCGTGATGAGATGTGAAAATTCATGCCTTCGTTCTCCATTTTTTTCTGTCCCAACCTTCTGTTTTTCAATGTTTTGATTCTCTGAAGCCTTGCCTTCAATGTGTTACGGAGCAAACTTTGATGCATTTGTCTTTTAAAAGCTATTCAGTGCATTGCTAACTCCATAGGGAATTTACTGGCAGATGTCTCTTCGCGCTCCTGCCACTAGATGGGTTCTGCTCCTATTGTCACTTGTTCAGTGATAAGCATGACTTTACAGGCTCTCTTCTCAGAACGAGAAGCGTGATGAGCAGATTCTCGAGGCCAGGGAGGGGAATCTCTCATCCTGCTTAAATCGCAGTTCAGGGGGCATGGTCGGGACAAACTCCCCTCATCCCACAATGGATGTGTGGTTAGATTACTTTGTACTGGTCCCAAACGGGACTGTGAACAGCAATGACATGGACATAAAGTATCAGCCAAAGAAGCATACAAATGATTTTAAAACACAATGATAAAAACAGTGAGACATATAATAGATCCCACCATTGAAAACATAAAAATTTATGAAAGGGTAGTAAATAAAATCCCTTTAAAATAACTTTAAAATGCATTTTAAAAAATAGAAAGATAACCCCCCTTTGTGAACAGTTTGCTAAAGATGCTGGGTTTTATAGGAGGACTTTCACTGCTTTTTACATTTTAAGCTGTCTTTATTTTTTCACTTTAGGATGTTTTCCCTTTTGCATGCATACAAGGACCCTTGCAAATCAAACCGTCACTTGCCTCAAGAGAAACTTGAGATATTGTCCAGAGACCCTTCTCAGATTTCCCATCAGGTACAGGGGTTTTAGGTAGTGGCTGCTGGTTGGAAAGCCGATCTCAGCAGTCACACCACACTCTTGGGTTGCTCTTTTCAAAGAGGCTTTCCTGGCATCCATGTTGTTGGTGTGGCTCTGTGTGTACGTGTGTGTGTGTGCGCGTGCGCGCGCGCCTACACGCCACACAAAGACCAATTTACTTTCTCTTTTAAATGTGTTCAAATATTTTAGCTCCATTTTAGCTTTATTGGTTTTTTTATCCTCGGCGTCCTGTGCTCTAGGCTGAAACATGTTTACTGCTACTTTTTATTTTCTTGTCAACAAATATTTAACCTGTTTAAATTATAAAGTCCCTCGGGAGCATTTTTCTCTTGGTGAGTCATGCAAATGATTCCTGCCTGTAAGACATTTTGTAGAAGTGGAAGAAATGTCTGGCTTAGCATGGAGAGAGATGGCGTGGGAAACAGGGAGACAGATGTGGCACTATGTAATCAGCAGCGGTTGAAGCCTGGGCCATGCAAGGTTTGAGATATGAACGGACTAGGAATAGAGAAGGGCATGAAGTGTTACAAAGCACATTGTGCTGAATCCCTGAACCTGGTGCAGCACTTAACCCACCCCCATACTTGACCCATAAGTCCACCTCACCTTTGTCGGCACAGGAAAGAGATGCTCCTATGCCGGTGGCAGAACAGTCCATGGATTCCCCCCCCCCATCTTGCCTCCTCTCTGGGATGGCCAGCTGCTGGAGGGGGTGGAGAAGAACAGCCACGGTTCCTTCTTCAATGGTACTGGAGGATCCTGGTGTGATGTCGATGAAGATGAGTGGGCCTGAGGGGTGAGGCGGAGGATTTGCATCATAGTGCCCAACTTTAATTGAGAGTACATGAACACTGTACATTAGGCAGAAGCTCAGGTTTTTCTCCACCAGCCAATGCCCTTCACCGTTGCCTCCTAGAGATGCCTTGTATATATGTGGCCACAGTATTGCCTTCAGGGCTAAAAGGCATGGTGACAACTCCTTAAAGGAAGGACTTTGTCTTAAGTTGGTTGTCCACCACTGAATATGCAAGGGAGAGCTCTCTTTATGGGTCATATATAAGAGCTTCCAAAGCCTTGGCTTCTTTCTCACCAAGCAAGGCACATGGCTGACCCATCTACCTGCCCATATCTATGGGCGTGCCCTGGGTGAATCTGGACCATCCTTCAAAGGCTGGAAAAGGGGCTTTGTTCTTCCAGGGGCTTTGTTCTTCCACTGAGCCCTGTGGTGCAATGGTTAAATGCCTGTACTGTTGGTAAAATTGTGCTCATGACCTAGGGTTCAGTCCCAGGTAGCAGGCTCATGGATGACTCAGCCTTTCATCCTTCCGAGGTCAGTAAAATGAGTACCCAGCTTGCTGGGAGGACAATGTGTAGCCTGCATACTGTAATTAAAAACTGTAAACCACCCAGAGATTACTTGAAGTGTTATGGGGCGGTATATAATCAGAACACTTTGCTTTAGCTTTCCATGTCACTCAGACTGCTCTCTGGGCTTTTGTTTTGCTTGAGGCCATTTTCATGTGGCTTTGATGTGGTACTTTCCTACTGTGAGACAAATGGTGCCTCTCAAGTAGGGATGAATTATTGTTGTGGAAATTGTTTTGATGTTGTAGTGTTCTCTCTATTTGCATGTGTGTGATTTAATGCTGGTGGTCACAAGTGAAAACCTAGAGCACAACATTAAGTATTCAAATAATTCCAGAGACTGGGTTTTGGCATGGCTTGCCTGGAGTTTGTGGCTAGAAAAATTCAGACAAATTGTTCCTTACATCCTGCCTCTTTCCCAATATTTTCTGATCTCCTGTTTAGTCTTGCTGAAATTGAATGATATCATTTTTATAACCTAGAACAGTGATGGCAAGCCTTTTAGAGACTGAGTGCCCAAACTGCGATTCAGAAACCACTAATTTTTCGCGAAGTGCCAATACAGCAATATAACCTGAATACAAGTGGCTGTGAAGGGGTGATGACAGGTGTCCACGGAAAGGGTTCTGAGTGCCACCTTTGGCACCCATGCCATAGGTTCACCAACACTGACCTAGAAGCAGATTCACCTCTCTTTTTTCCCACAGATAGCAAGAACAGTTTGGAAAATCCTCTTAAGTTCATTGTCAATTGGCAATGAACTTGCTATTTTGTGACTTGCATTTTGGAATGCTGTTCATTTGTTATTTATTAGTTTGCACTGGCCAGGGAAAATGTAAGATATTGGGTCACTAAAACCTGGAAGTGCCCATATGCAAGGGGAAAATAGATATGTTCTGTTCTCAGAAGGATTGCTTTTAGGGTCAAGTTAAAATTTTCCCTTCTTCACCTTCTTGGTGAGTGGAATTTACCTGATTTTGGATGACAGAATGGAAAGGATGCACACATTCTATAAACTCTGAGATTAAATGGGGCAGGAATTGGGGGGGGGGGCAGAAGAGAGAAAACTAGACAAGTTGCAAATCTTTTTCTTGGTACCAACTATTCCTCCATCAACCCCTAAAGTTCTGCAGGAACAATACTACATCTACAGCTTTATGGAGCATTGCTCACTGGATTAGTGGGCAGAAGACTTGTCTCCTTTTAATTGCTGCTACAGTAACCCCCCACCTATTGCAGGGGTTAGGGACCCGCCCGACCCACAATAACTGAAAATCCGCAATGTGCGGATGCTGGGTCAGGTCGGGACTGGGCAAGCTCTTGGGGGTCTCTTGTATTTACCCCAGGCCTGGCAATGCCCCAAACGGGCCTGCAAGGTGCTTTCCAGTCCCCCAGAGGCCCCAAAAGTGCTTTCTAGTGATCTGGAGGTCACTTCTGGTTTACCAGAAGTCACTTCCGGTTTTCGGGGAAGCACTTTTGGGGCCGCCGACGGGCCTGGGAAGGCCTTTCCTCCTTACCCCAAGGGACCTTTTTTCATATACTGCGGACCCGTGATATACCGGGACCGCAGTATATGAACCGCAAAAGGGTGGGGGACAACTGTACGTGTCTAGTAAAATGAAAATGAAAAGGACCAACAGGTCAAGGTCAAGGTCAAGGTGGGTGGGTGGGTCGGCACTGTTGTTGGATCCAGGTGCTATCAGAAGTGCCAAGATGTTCTCAAACTGGAGTTGAGCAGAAAGAGGCCAAACTTCATTTTGGGGCCTACATACATTACAGTCACTGCTAATTCTGTGGAAATATGGGGTGCTTTCCATCCTGAACAAGGAGATGTGTGCATTTGGGTAAATTCTTATTTTATTAAAAAGGGAGGGGGCTTTCCCCACAAAAATGAAATTTTCACCCAACTGTAGTCCTTTTGCAATGTTTACCAAGCCTGGTCTCCAGCTGAGGTGAGGACCCTTCTTTCCTTGTGTACTGCTGGGGTACAAATTTATAGGACATATTAACTATTTGCACAAACATTTGTAGGTCACCATGAACCACTGGTTCCATCCACTCTCCTGATCCAGGCTGAAGAACATTTCAATTAAAAGATAATTTAAATATAGGGAGGGAGGGAAAAGTAGTTTCAATTTGTTCTCTGTTAGAGTTTACCAAAATATGCCAAATTTTGACACAGGATGAAGTAAAACTGGCAGATTCATCCACCCTTAGAGATTGGGAAGAACTTAATTTTAGTGCCCTTTTTTTTAAAAAAAATCACAGTTTATCAAAATATGCAAAAATCTGAATGTGGGAGAATGAGGCATGGAAATATTTTCTTCCCTCTATTCACAAGACTACACAATACACACACCCCTTGGAATTCGTGCTAAATGTTACATCTTTTATTTCTCATTCTGCACTTGCTGGGTAGAACTTAGAACATGGTTTTGCTTTTGGCTTTTTTGTTTGTTTGTACAAATTACCTTTGAATTGCAGAGTTGGCAGGGACCCTGCGGATCATGGAGACTAGCCCCTGCTAAGAAGGCACAGAGGGGAATCAAACTCCTAACCTCTGGCTCCACAACCAGATGCGTTAAACCACTGAGCTATCCAGCAATTCAAGATCTGGCATTTTGCGCATTTTTTCCACAATCACATTTTCATTAAAATATATCATCCAGAAAAGAGGCACCCTAACACTAAATAAGATTAAATACCTTTGTATTGCATTCAATTATTGTATAATTAAATCTGCTAATTAGAGGGAAATAGTGAAGCCATAGGAATATGTTGCCATTCAAAAGTATACTATATGATATGAGTTATGATATAGTCATAAAAACTGGCATATTAAATTAGAAAACCTTCCATTAATAAAACTATAGTTCCACTGGGCAACTGGTACTACTGAGGCAGACTCAGGCATATTTGCAACATTATGCAGGCACATAAGCACCCAGCACCAGACCAATGGCCATAAGTTACATCTGTTAAGGGAAACATTAAAGCTCCATTATGCTTGGTAGTTTGTTGTGTACCTTTCAGGGAATCTTTTTGCAAGGTTTGCAATTTCAATATTTTATTGGGCTGTATCAGATAAATCAGGCTTGGGGCTCTGAGACTTCACTGCAGCTCTCTCTCTCTCTCTCTCACACACACACACACACACACCCCTTTTAAATGAAAAGTTGTTTGGTACAATTTAAGGGCAGCCTGGCTGGCGTATGTAATCAGGGTGTGCGTTGTCATGAGGATTTAATTGTTGTTCTTCACTAGAAGAAGACTTGAGCCAAGGTGGTAACCAAACTTGTGTTGTCTAAAAGTCAGCTCCAGGGGTCAATGGTTAACAACAGTGTTATGGTCCCATATGTGTTCTCTAATTCTCTCATTGAGCATTGATTGAACAATGCAAGTGTCATGCCGAAGAAGACATGTTTATAAAGGACATGTATTCCTCCCTTCCTCTGTTACAACCCACCATTTGGGCAAGTCTCTTAAGTGGGCTCACATACATATCTCACCTACATTGTCCTGAGACCATTTTGTGCCCCGTGAAAAGGGGGCATGTCGACAACAGCCCTAAACTTGCTGAAGTCATTGAAATGTACTCATTCTTGTCAGGACCCCTCATCGTTGTTGAAATTAAAGTTGAAATTGAATTCAATCTTACAATTTAAGACAAGGGGCAGAGGCTTTTGTTGTCTCTGTGTATAACAAGTGGTGGGTGGTGGGGCAGCTTGTTTTTTTTTTTAAAGAGATAATGGAGCTGTAGCCGAATACCACCAAGTGGTCCCATTTTCTGAAGAACAGGCAGAGAAGAACAGTGTCAGCACAATCCTGCTGGGGGAATCATGATTGTAGAGGAATTGCCTTACCGTGACGCTTCAGAATATGACAACCTCCCCACCCCCTTCCTCAGCCAGGTCATCTCTGATCATATTGCAGCCTTATATATGTTTTGGTAATTAGACTTGCAAATTAATCTTTTACTCACTTTTCAAGGGCCAATCATTTTGCAAAGCATGTTAAATGAAGATACAGCATGAAGAAAAATAGTGGGCTTTAACACAGAGATGCCTGTCATGCCTTGAGAGGGAGCATTTTTTTTTTTTAAAAAGCATATACTGAGCTTATTGCTGACTTCAATCATGCAGTGAACATCTAGAAGGTGGTAAACCTTCGGCACTCCAGATGTTTTGGACCACAACTCCCACAACCCTTTGTCATTAGCAATACAGGCTTGGAATCCTGGGAGTTGTAGTCCGAAACATTGGAGTGCTGAAGGTTCGCCACCCCTGATCTAGAATCTTGGTTTGGTCAGCCTGTAGAAGTGGTCATCCAGTCATTCACATATTTACATGCTTTCATTCACAGCAGATTCACTCCCATGCAGTGTCCTTCAGATTTTTATGGGGTCTACAACTTCCACCATGCTTGGTCACTGTCCAGTTTTGCTGCAGCAGTTGGAAATTATGCTCTGTGACATCTGGAGAGCCTCATATTAGGACAAGACTACGTTGCCACTCAACCCAGAATCAACTAGTGAGATGGGCCATAACTTGATTGAAGAAATGAACTTCCCATCCCATTCAGTGACACCTCCACTAATGCAAATTCAAATGGAGGGACAGGGGTTCTGTGTGCTACTTCTCTTGACCATCCAGGGCAAACCCCAAGCCCTGATGTCCCATCGCTCATTGACTACTCAGCTCTGACTAACATAATTCTGGGAGACCTCCTTGAGCCAATTTCCACCCAAGCCCTAAGACTTGTGATAGGCCATGTTTGCATTTATTTATTTATTTATTTTCCATCATGCTTCTGCCTAGCCACGCTTTGTATAACTAGTACCGTTTTGCATTAGCTTGCCAGGGTAGATATTAAGAAATGTATAGGTATCAAGCTCTGACCTTTTACTAACATAAGGAAAAGTATGCATTGAATGTGCTGTTAATTCTTGATCAGCCCAGAGCGCAGGACATGTAACAATGGGCTGAAATTACAGGAAGCCAGACTGCAGTTGAATATTAGGGAAAACTTCCTAACTGTTAGAGCAGTACAACAATGGAACCAATAACATAGGGAGGTGTTGAGTGCTCCAACACAGTAGGCATTCAAGAGAAATTTAGACAACCACCTGGCAGACTGTCTATGATTTGCATTCCTGCCTTGAGCGGGGGTTTGGACTTGATGGCCTTACAGGCCGCATGAGGAGAGAGGACTCCTTGGAAATGTCCCTGATGTTGGGAAAGATTGAACGCAAAAGGAATAGGGGAGGGCAGAGAATGAGATGGTTGGATGGTGTCATTGATGCAACCAACATGGATTTGACCAAAATCCAGGAGTCAGCGGAAGATAGGAAGGCCTGGCAAGCTCTGGTCCATGGGGTCATGAAGAGCTGGGCATGATTGAACAATAACAACATGACAAATAGGGTGCATAAACCCTAGTGCACATTTGTGTACATTGAGTATTAACCCATGTGTGTGCCTTAATTCTGCAGAATAAATAATTTAATAAGTCTTTGGGGGCATTCTTTTTTCTCTCACCTTGTAGGAACTGCCCCCCAACACACAACATCGGTCTCTGTGTTGGGTCCCCCAGTCCAGCTGCTGAATCCCCAAATCCAAGATTGCTGAGCTATCCAATGCCACTATACCTCCAAGCATCCACCAGGAGCTCACCGTTCTTCCACTATCCTCTCAGCACTACCTATTCACACACAGTGCCATCTTTCCAAATTTTGAAATAGCAGAAACCAGATGTAGCAACATCAGGACCCATCTGGAAGAGCTAAGGGTTGCCAAAACAACAGCATCCCATTCCCCAAGATCCCTGTAGGAAGTCAGTGCTGGATAGACAACAAAGTGAAGCTGCTATGACAACAAATCCCCACCAAGCTTTTGTTCAATATAACATCCAGGTTAGACAGGCCCAAAATGCTTAGATGGCCAGGTGACCAGCTTGTCTTACACTTGACCTCCAGGGATGGCAGGTGGGCTGAGCAGCTCCAAATAAGGCCAAAGCTGGTAGAGTGAGCCTTGATAAAGCTGCATTTCCCCAATGTATGACAATGTTGGTGTCCATTAGCTAATACCAATTCATGAGTAAAGAGACTAATCAAGGAAGGGGGGGGGAGAGAAAGGGAAATCAAATGAACAACCCCTAGTCTTCAATAATGAACTGGATGTGGATGAACAAATTGAAATTAAAACCAGACAAGACAGAGGAAAAGAGAACAAGGGATAGGGATGCAACCTGTTCTGAATGGGGTTACCCTCCAATTGAAAAAAGAGGTGTGCAGCTTAGAGGTGCTCCTGGACTCATTCTTGAGCCTAGATGCCCAGGTCACAGCTATGGCCAGGACTGCATTTGCACAATTAAAGCTAATACTGTATGCCAGCTACGCCCATTCCATGAGAAACCTGCTCCAGCCACTGTGACCCATGCCCTGGTGACATCCTGATTGGACTACTGTAATGTGCTCCATGTGGGACTTCTGATTAAAAGCCTCAGGAAACTTCAATGGGTCCAAAATGCAGCAGCCAGACTGCTGACTGGGGTGGGTTACAGATATCACATTTACCCCTATAAAAGCAGCTCCACTGGCTACCAATCAGCTATCGGGCTGGTTTTAATCTACAAAGCATTATACAACCTGGGGGCTAGCTACTTCAAAGATCAAATCTCTGAACCAGCTTGCATGCTAAGGTAATCAGGAGAGGTCTTTCTCTCCATCCCACCACCCTCACATGTATGTCTTGGGGGAAACACATGCAAGGGCCTTCTCAGCTGTTGCTCCCGGACTCTGGAACTCGCTCCCACTGGAGGCCAAGACTGCCCCATCTCTGCTGTCTTTCTGAAAGCAAGCAATTATCTTCAGGCAAGATTTCCCTGAGTGATGGACTACCTACTGTGTCTTTATATGAATCTACCATACATGGCTACACAGACTTTATGTTTATAACCACTTATAACTTGGTGTTTTTATCTCTCCTAGTGTGATTGAATTGGCACTATGTTATCAATTGATAGTTCTAATGTTGCCTTCTAATGCTGTAAGATACCCCTCAATTCCCGGTTTCTCAAACTGAATATGTCTTAAGTGGAATGGACTGCATAATGTCTCTACTTAATATGAGCCGCCTTGGGTCCTTTTCCAAGGAGAAAGGGTGGGTAAAAATAATCAAAAATAAAGTAGCCACTACAAGAGAATCCTTCCTTCAGTCTCTTTCTTCATAGAGAAAAAAAATGCCATTATGAATGTGACCTGATGCCTTCTCTAAAGGTAGTTCAAGGCTTTATCGTACTGTATTATGATTCATGGGCATTACGAAAGTGTGTGTGTGTGTGTGTGTGTGTGTGTGTGTGTGTGTGAAAAATGAAACTGTTTCCACTTCAGCAGCAAATATAATAATAGTCAAAGCAATAAAAATGTGATAAGAGGATTGTCTCTCAGCCTTATACAGAGTACATTTATGGAGCATGGAGGGTTCCCCCCCCTCTCTCTTTTATTTGTCTCCCCACCCCACACCCTTAGTTGGAAATGTTTCAAATATAATATGCTGTGCCTCACAAAAAATTAACAACCCCTTCAAATTGTCCGATCTTTGTCTGTTACAAAACTGAGTATATATGAAAGATGTTCATGCTGTATTTACCTTTAGTAGTTTTGGAATTTTTCTCTAGTGTCCTAGGAAAAAAAATGAAACAAGCATCAAGTGGGTTGTACAATTGTTCTGCAAACATGCCCTTTGTCTCTTTTTATGTTACATGCTTTGCCCACATAAATGTGTTGCACATTACTTTGTGGAGATACAGTATATTTCAAGATTGTCACCGGAAATTGTCAGCCCTAGCGAGCACAGGTACACCCTGATGGCAAGATTTGACTTTGCTGCCAGTGTGGACATTTAGGAAAGAACACAACAGGACTGACTCTGAATCATGATTGGAAAAGCTAAATCTCCTAGTTTCTCATTGGCTTCCAATGGAAGTCAACAAGTGGCTATAAAGTCCTGCCTTGGTCACCAGAAATGGGAAACCTTAGGAGGACAAACCAACCTCTGCAGAGGTTTTGTGCAATACAACAGAGGTGGATCAAGGGTGGGGATCCAGAGGACACAAAAATAAAGACGGAATGTGAACCTTTCAACTAGAGATGGGCACGGAACGAACATTTTTTCGTTTCCGTTATTTGTTTGTCGTTCCGTTACGTAACAAAACGACAAACGAAAATTATGATGAAAATGCAATGAAATGAACAGAACCATGAAAACTGTGGTCATTACGTTTCGTTTCCGTTAATGGCGAAGTGCAATGAAACGAGCTGTTTTAAATGTTAAAAAACGCCCTGGACATCCGTAAAAACACAGTGATAATTATTTAACACCTACCAGGGGGTTGGGGTCCTTAAAACATTTGTTTTTGTCTTCTCCCATCACGGTGTATTTTTCTTTTCCCTTTAAAATGGATGTCGCCACCAGCCACAAAATGGAGGCAAGCCATGTGATGGGATCATGTTCAACCAATAAGCATGCCCAGGGTGCAGACTGGGCCGGCACGTCTGGCAGCCACAGAGGGCATAAAAAGCTCTGGCAGCCCCCATCCTCCTTGCAGTCTCTGGTGGGAGTTAGGGTGGGATTGCTGTCTCTGTGACTCTAGCTTCAGTCCTGCAGCCTCCTTGTGTGCGTGCGTGCTGCGTACCTCTCTGTGACTACCCTCCCTTGCCCCGCAGTGCAGTCACTCTGCGGCTGCCTGCACCCTGGGCAACACCCACCACTGCCTTTGCAGCCTCCCTGCATACCTAGTCTATACTGTGTCTCTGCCAGCATCCATTTTTTTAGTGTTTTCCCTCTGGTCTGGGGCATTGGGGGATGCCTGCGCACAAAAATGCTTTAAAAATCATGCAAAAAGCGGGTAGAAACGACAAACGAAAAAACAAAAAAGGTAACGAAATTTTTCAAAAAATTCCCGACAAAAGAGAACGAACCGAAACAGACCTCTCAAGGACAAATGAAAAACCGAAACACAATTTTTTGTTTCGTGCCCATCTCTACTTTCAACTGTTTCAAGCTGGCATGCCATGTCTTGTCTTCCAGGTGCTCTGCCAGAACTGTCTCCCCTTGCCCTGGCACACCAGATCTAGGAAAGTATATTTAACATTGAGGCAGTCCTGTAACATCATTTTCTTTACCATCCCTGTAACCAAGGTACTGTGACTTGGGAGCCTCAGTAAATCCAATCTTCATGATACTGCCTAGAGATGGGCACGACTCAAAAAAATAATTTTTCGTTTTTCGTTTGTCGTTTTGGGGTCCGTTTCGGTTCGTTTTCATTTTTTGGGGTTTTTTGTGCATTTTTCGTTTTTGTTTTGTTACGAAACGAAATGGAAAAAACAAAACGAAAACGAAAATTTTTCACTTTCGTTAGCATTCTTTTCGTTGGAATGTGTCTGCCATAACGAAAACGAAAAATAGGGCAAAAGTTTTCGTTTTGTTTTTGTTTTCATTTTGTTTTCTGGAAAATTTTTGTTTTCGTTTTCGTTGTGTAACGGAAATGGAAAACAAAAACGAAAACGAAAATTTCGCTGAGTCGTGCCCATCTCTAATACTGCCTCCTATTAATAGTATTTTCATGGTTTTGACATTAAAAAAGGAAGGTCAGCTTAGCACAATTGACAGGGTGACCTACCACCATTTATATCCTGAAGAGGCCTGTACAGAATTCCCAAGGTTCACAAGCAAGGTGTTCCCCTCAGACCCATTGTCAGTTGTATAAGCTCAGTAATATGTCTGTGAGGATTCTCAGTCATCCAGGTGAGTTTATCTGGAAGTTGAGTCATGGCTACTGGACTTCTTTTTTGAGAGATAGAAACGTTT
>JAHTLZ010000074.1:9864623-9877725 GCA_023846285.1 Phrynocephalus versicolor | reverse complement strand
TAATAATTGTGAAGAAATGCCCCAAGTTCAAGAAATAAAACCAGAGAGACAGTCAAATAAAGAGGTTGGCAAAAGGAGCAGTTTAACTGTTATTAAAAACTATCATGTCATGTCAGTTGAGTGTAGTGATAGCATGGTGGAATCTTCTAAGTCTGTAGAGGAACAAAGTCAGTCAGTACAACCTGAACCATTTAAATTAGAAACCAAACTGCTGCATAAGGAGACAGATGTAATGCCACAGGAAGAAAATGATACTAGTTTACATGAAGAATTAGAGACAGTTAAGGAAAACAGACAACAGGTATTTAAAAGAGCCCGTAACAATCTAGTTATAGGGAACATACAAAAGTCTAGAAGAAAAATTAAAAGGCATAGGTTTAGTCTATAGAGAACTAAAGTGAAAAACCAAGCCTACAGATAACATTTGTATGAACTGATCATCGCACAAGAGTTGGGGAAAAGGCTGGGAAGGAGTCATGTAAAGAAAGTACTTGGAAAAGTCTTCATATTGTTTTGCAATCCAAAAGAGGTGAGGTTGATGGTAATGGGATGGACTAGTAAGAACTGTGCCAGGATAGAGGGTGGGGTGTTGAATCCCATACCTAAAGAACATGAAGGAAGGAATTGTCATAGGTTGTCTTTGCACTGGACTTCTAATCTCATTACTGGTGGAGTTCGTCAAGCATAATGTGTCAACAGTTGAAGAAAGTGGGAAGAAGATAATTATATAGTTTATAGTTATATAATAATAAAATTGTATTGTAATTTAATATGGAAACATGAGGAAACTGTTGAATAAACAAATACATGTGTAACAGAGTAATGTCAAAACTGGTAATGTATTGTGAAGTTATAATATTAATGTAAATTAAGATATTGAAAAACTAAATTGTATAATGTAATAAGGTGCCTAGATGCCCTAAGCACATCCAATCTCACTTGATTTCAGAAGCTAAGCATGGTCGGCCCTGGTTGGTACTTGGATGGGCAACCACCAGGGAATACGAGGTGCTGTAGGCGCCTGGAGTAGGAACTGGCAAGCCACTCCAGTATTCCTGCCAAGAAAACTCCATGGACATGGAGTCACGAAGAGTCGGTCACGACTGTAACGACACAACACACACACACAATGCAATGTAATATTGATGTGATGCAATGCTTTATTGAAAATATTTTCGAAGTAAAAACTAAATTATATATTTAATTATATTTTAAAATGTAAGCATAAATGTGGTGTTATGAAATATGATTCTATAAGGTAATTTTGAAACTTAAATAAACTACAGAGTTCTTCTGGAAGTTAAAGCAGTTGTCAGTCTACGTTTATTTATTAGCTAATGCATAAGTGTTTTGGAAAATGGTGGCAGCAGAAAAGGAACCAGGTCACATCACAGTGATAATGAGTGGCAGAGATTTGTAATTTCACAATGAATCTATGCAAATTCTTCATCATATTCATATGAGGTGTGTCTCCTTTGCAGGCATAGTGCCTTTGTTTTAGGTAAGAGGTAAAGTGTAGATGCACTCTTTGTTGTTTTCCCTTCATCTCCTGGCCCTGCCAAAGAGACTGACAAAGCTTTTAGAATTCCTTTCTCCTGTGTTCACTTGTTGTAATGGAACTTTACCCGAGGTGGGGGGTGCTCCTCTGCCCAGACCCATCTGTCATCAAACAACCTCAGCTGCTTGTTAGTTGATACATGGAGAAGACATTCCCTGAATGGGTTTGTTAATAATCCCCCAGCCTGGCTATGATTACTTAACAAAATAATTATTCAACAAGGCACGTTCATTTGAAGAACAAGTAAATGCATTCATTTGACTAATAAGATTTCACAGGAATATTCTCTTACTGGAAAATAAAAACATGATTTCCCTTCCTAACATAATGAAATCCAAAACAAATGTTGGAGGCAGAAGCCTCCCTAATTCCACTATAAGACTATATTATTAAGCATTTGCCCATAGTCCATATGCAGAAAGTATTCAGGAAAAATCTTTCTGTGCGTCTCTCTCTTCACAGCATGTGAATAACCAGTTGCATGTCTTCTTAGACCAATCAGGATTCACTTGCTTCTTCAATGAAATGCATCTTTGGGCTTTGTTTGCATTCATTTGAGATTGGAAATCTACAGCAGGCAAGGCATTGAAAACTAATATTAGCTATGTTTACATTTGGCCTTAAAGATAGGCTTCTTCACTCCTAATTTACTTTACATGCACCTCCAGAGAAGATTAAAAATTCTAAATTAACATTTAGCATTTTAAAACTATAAAATACAGTAAGGATTAATGTAACTAATAATAAAGAGTGCTTAATAATAAAGAGTGCAAAAGAAATTATAACTTGTGCAACAGAAAGCTATTAAAAGAGGTAGTACTCATTATGAACATATGCACTCTACATGTAGGTACAGCAAAACACTGAATAACTGGAATGCATGCAGGTTTGAAACTTCTAAAAAAATAAGAGAAAAATTAGTACATATCATATATGCATAGCAGCGAGAAATACAATGATTATACTGAGTAACAAACTTAGCAAGAAACATTGACCATCCGTATCTGGATAGGGACTCCCTGAGAGTGGTGGTGCAAGCCCTTGTAATCTCGAGGATAGACTACTGCAACGCCCTCTACGTGAGGTTGTCCTTCAATCTTGTTCGGCGACTTCAGCGGGTACAAAATGCGGTGGCCAGACTGGTGGTGGGTGCGCGTTGGTATGACCACATCACCCCAGTCTTGGCTCGCTTGCATTGGCTACCCGTTGCGTCCCAAATCAGATTCAAAGTCCTGGTTTTAATTTATAAAACCATCCACGGCTTGGAACCGGAATGCCTGGCAGAGTGAATCTCTCAGAGATCAACAGAGGCCAGACCAACTGGAATGTCGCGGGCCCTCTCACTTTGGGTGGCCACACCCAGGGAGGCTCAGAAAACCATCACACATAACCGAGCCTTCTCTGTGGCTGGCCCAGTACTTTGGAATCACCTCCTGAGTGAGCTGCGGCTCACACAGTCCCTGCCCACCTTTAGGAAAGCCTTAAAAACCTGGCTGTACCCTGAGGCATTTGGTGACAGTTAATTTTTCCCCTCCCCACCATTGTACTTTTATTATTGTTCTTATTTTACTGTTTATTTTTTTTGCTACTATTTCCCTCCTCCTTATTGATTGCCTATACTAATGTTGTTCCCTTAACATAATTGTTGTTATGTTTTTGTATCTTATATTTGTTGCTATTGTAAACCGCCAGAGTTCCTTCGGGAAGAGGGGTGGTATATAAGTGTAATAATAAATAAATGAATAAATAAATAAAATAAAAATTTACTCTACACTGGAACAATGATATCTTATTCTTTGGTCAAATACTCAATACCAAAGTGCATTCTAGAAAGGCTGTCAGCTAAAATATTTTTAGACCCTGGGTTATATTGTATTTCAAATTCAAAATTTTGGAGTGCTTTTTCTTTTTTACATTTC
Organism: Phrynocephalus versicolor; assembly: GCA_023846285.1. Taxonomy (NCBI): domain Eukaryota; kingdom Metazoa; phylum Chordata; class Lepidosauria; order Squamata; family Agamidae; genus Phrynocephalus; species Phrynocephalus versicolor. Next base: position 9,874,248 of record JAHTLZ010000074.1, on the reverse strand, counting down.
CAACAAATTGGAGATATTTCTTTATTTATGGTATTTAACTTCACAGGCGTTATATACCATCTCCAATATACTTTGTAACAGTTTTCTACATCAAAAGCATATTGACCTTCACATATCCATACTACTTTAACAGGCATTCGTTTCCATGTCAGTTCAGTCAATTGAGTGGCTAGTTAATTGAAATGAAGAATGATCTTTCTGTAATACAGTAACCAACCAAACCAAGGAATGATTGAACTTGCTTTTTGTTTTCAGGAATTGGCCCATTTTTACACTCTCAATATTAGCTTGCAAAGGTTCAAGCCTTCTATTACCAAACAAATTACCTTAATATACAACTTTTCCTCTCAACCATTGACATTTTGAAGCTTTAACAATCAATCCTGCATCCTGCAAATGCTTTAGTACAATTTTAATGTGTTCCAGGTGATAATCAAACTTGTCTGAGAAAATCACAATGTCATGGAGATAAGCATGAGCAAATGGCAGTCCTTGTAGAGCAATATCCATGAGCCTTTGAAAGGTAGCACCAGCATTATATAACCCAAAAGTCATTCTGAGGAATTCATAAGTTCCTTTGTGTGTGATCAAAGCACTTTTCTCACATGACTTGGGATCAAGCTCGATTTTCCAGTAACCTGAGGATAGATCCAGACAAGGTAAGAAACTGGGGGAGGCACTCTGTGTTCTCTCCACTCCCTTTTAACATATATTTTAATCTTTTTCCTTCTTAACCTTTTAAAACCTAGCTTGCTCACAAACCTTACAGTTTTTGTTGTTAAGAATCGACAACCAGGAGCTGTTGCATGGGAGAAACTGTAATAATATTTTTAACCCTGAGCTCCAGACATCTGCCTGCTGACATAAGATGCCTAGGAGGAAGAAACAGCAGAAAATTTTCTATTCCAGAGCGTGAGGTCATGCAAGAACACTCATGCTCTGGAATAGAAAAGAGCACTCTCTGACAAGAAACAACAATCTATTCTCAGAAGGATTGAGTTGCTCTTGCATGCATGAATGATATTAACTGGGTCTTCTCAATCTACATATCCCATGGGGGGCATAGCCCATAACCCCTCTCAAGAGCATGGAAGAGAACATCTTAGGAAACAGTCAGTCTTAGCTTAGATTCATATGGAACCTGACCTTGTCCCTACCTTTCCCCTTTGTCCTGTCAATGCTTTGGAAAATAACACAACTTCAAGTATTAAAAGGTCAGTTATTGCCTCTCAGAGGATGTCTCCCAGGTCTGAGCAACTTAAACCCTTGCCATCCTTTAAGGCTGTTAACCCAACTCAAACTATATTAAATCCTTGTTGGGAGATTCATTCTTCTACTAAATTGGATAACCTTACCAAATCCTTACTTGCCAAGTATCCTCATTTTGTCTCTCTTCTGGCACTGATTCGCCCAGCCTCTATTTCTGAGACACAGAACCAATGTGTCACTCTGAATTCCAGGCCTCTGTTGGACAAACTAACAATTGAGGAAAAGGAACTAAGAAAGGAGTACTCCTCATTCTCCCCTTTGATGGCAGAGATACCAATACAGTCACTTCACCATCAGGATATCACAAAATCCCCACTAAATTCATCCTCTTACTTACCGGCCCACCGCTCATGATGGTCTCAAGACCAGCATATAGTCTCCCTTTTAGCTTGGAATGTGGCTTGGTGGTTCTCTCTAACTAGGGATCCTTCCATTAGAGATTATCTCCTTCATTATGACATTGTACTGATCCAAGAAACATGGACTGTTGGTGAACTAATTCTGAATGTATTTGCCACCTTTTCATTGGGGGCAGTGACTCGTGCCAAATATGAAAGATTGAAAGGTGGTTTGGGGATCTTGGTTTCCATGACACTTTGCCCCCCCCCCCCCAAGCCCGGAAATAAAGAGGCAAGACAACTTCAGCTTTTTGGGTACGAATGGGCCACAACTTGTTAACTGGGTTAGTCAGGATGTGTGAAGGGACCTGAACCATAGTGCAAACAGGTAACGGAATGGGATGAAATCCCTCAGCCAACAAGCTCTGTATTCAGGGAGATTCGCCCAGGCGAGATGCTGCCCACCTGTTCAGCATCGCACCCGAATGGGCGAATCTGCTAGCCCAGAATAGCCCTCGGGAGGCCTAAAGTCACTTGCTAACTTTCTTTGTCTGCTGACATAGCCAATGGTGATAGACTGACTTAGAGGGCTGTCTAGCGCCGTAAGGGTGACTTATTAGAGCTTTACCTAGATACGGTTACCAGTTGCACTTACCCGCCACCATAAGAGGCTAGGGCTCTTACCCCAACAAGCCGAGCAGCTCGGCCCTCAGGCCCCCTTGCAGATCCGACAGGAAAATTTCTAGGCCAGGGGGAGACAGCTGGACACCATCTCTTCTGTACAGGTGAGGGGCATGCCTGGAGATACCCAGGTGGGCTATAATGGACCCATGGCCATGCCGGAGGAAACTGGCAACCTCATAATTTACCATCCTGAGGGCTATGTCCACCAGTCTAGGGTCATGGGCTGACCACTACTCTAAGCGTGGGTTCACCGTGAACCAGATGATACGGGTTCTAGGGAAATGGGACAAAAATTGACTCAAGTCTCGAATGATCTTGAGGAGTAGAATATTGCCCAGCATTCGGGCCAAAACGTTGCCGCCCAGGTGCAGCAACAGAACATCTGGTGGGCTGTTCAGAGGAATACAGCATGCCCAACGGTAGAACTCAGCCCATAGCATGCCTCTGCGACCCAGCCATTCCACGGTGGCACATGCGCCCAGGCCCAACTCTCGGCCCCAATGAGAGCTCGCAGCATATTCGGCTGCCCAGAAGACAAAGCTATGGCCGAAGATGACCACTCTGGCTCTTCTCTTCACAACGAATCCTGGAACAATAGAAAAGTTAAAACATTCAGGCAACAGCTAAAACTTCAGCAACGGCCGAAAATAAACTTTAAACTTCTGTGACCTCCAATGTCCAATACGCTGAATGCAGGCTGCATCGTAGCCCAAGGTTGCTGCCGTGGAGGCCGCCCCAATTCTGAATGAGTAGGAGCCAAAATGCTACCCCACAATACCCACCCTGTCCCACCCTGTCCCAGGGCGGCAGCAGGTACAGTCCAAAATTGGTAACGAGAGAGTGGGGTCCCATTTTCGTGGATAAAAAGATACCCAGGGCCATCACCCCTAAGGGCCAGGTAATCACGAAGGGCTAGGACAGGGGTCTGCAACCTTTAAGACATAAAGAGCCACTTGGACTCGTTTCCGACGGAAAAAAAAACCTGGGAGCCGCAAAACCATTGCGACATTTAAAACAAATATATACAACCGCCGCCGCCATTCTCGCTGTTCCGCCTCAGCAACCGGGCGCCGGCACAGCCGCTGTTCGAGGCTCCGTGAGGCGATGACCCGCCCTCCGGGCCTACCAGAGCCGCCGCCACCGCCGCCACGGTCCCGCAGCCAGAGGCGAGGGAGCGGCGCCCGCCTCAGCGGTTGAAAGGACAGCCTGCGACCCCGCGGCTGGTCCCTTTTTTTGGAAGCGGGCGAGCGGCGACCTCTCTCCACACACACACACACACACACACTTATTGCAGCCGTGGTGTGTGTGCGTGTGTGGGCAAAGTTTGGCTTGTGAAGGAGATGGAGGGAAGGGATGCCGAGGCTAAAAGAAGCGGGAGGGCGAGTGGCGCGCCGGGCCACTGTGGATCTCCCCGGTCCGCTCCTCCATTCCGCTTTCGGACCCCCTTTTTGTCCGTCCAGGCAGCCGCCACCACCACCACCACCACGAACCCACCGGCTGCTTGGGCCTGGCCGCCGCCGCCTCCCCTTGCCCTTTTCCCGGGTGGGCGCGGCCATTGTGGCCGCTTCCCCCTCGCCGCCTCCGCCTCCGCCTCCTCCACTGCCGGCGGTTGGGCTGGTGGCGGGAGGAGGGGGAGGAGGAGGAGGAGGAGGAGGAGGATTAACAACAGACGTGGCTTCCTGCTGCTGCTGCTGCTGCTGAGCAGCCCCTGACCCCCGTGGCGGGAGGAGACCCCGGCGGCCACCGATGCCACCCCCACCACCCCTCCAACGCCGCCGCCGCCGCCGCCATCCTGGCCCTGGCCGACCCGGGAGCCTTTGCCACGGCCGAGGAGGCAGCAGCGCACCGGCGGCGGCAGCAGCAGCTGCAGCAGCACCAGGAAGAGGAGGAGGAGGAAGATGAAGACGAGGAGGACCGTGGCGGCGGCAAGCTGGAGTCTCCCCCGCGGTCCTAGTTTAAATGCCGCGGGGCCCCTTCCATGAGGGGAACCTCCCGGAGCCGCGGCAAAGTTTCCAAAGAGGTTTGGCGCGCTTTCTCCTCAACCCTGTCCTCCTCCTCCCCCTCCAGCCCAGGCTGGCGCACCCTCAGAAAAGCTCCCCCGCCTCCTAAAACGAGGCTCCCAGTTTTGCTGCGCGGAAGCGAGAGGAGGAGGAGGAGAAGAGGAAAAGACAGAGAGAGAGAGAGAGAGATGAAGGGAGAAAGACCGTGACGGCCGCCGCTCTTCGAGAGCAGCCAACACAGCAGAGCAGAGCTCGACGCGGCAAGGCTTCCCCTGCGCCCCAAGACCCCGCGCGCCTCCCCCGCCTCCCTCACCAGCAGCAGCGGCGGCAGCGGCTGCCCAGCCACCGTTCTTTCTCTTCCTCCTCCCCCCGCCCCCCCAGTTCAGAAGAGACCGCCTGAAGCCTCTGACGAAAAGAAGGAAAGGCGGGAGCGGGCGGTGGTGGTGGTGGTGGTGGTGGATTTCCCTCTGGAATGGAAATGGAAACAACCGCTCAAGCCCTGACGGTCCAGTGCGCTGGCCATCTCCAGACACTCTCTCTCTCTTCTAAAGCATGTTATTTTGCACGTGCCCGCCCTTTCTGACAGTCACCTCCCGGAGCCGCGGCAAAGGTTCCAAAGAGCCGCATGCGGCTCCGGAGCCGCAGGTTGCAGACCCCCGGGCTAGGAGTAGGCATATAGCGGCAAGGTGACAAGGGCCCAGTAAAAGCTCATGTCCCCTGGCCCATTGGTCCATTTTGGACCTCCAAATGTGCAGCAAGAAGCCCTCGGGAAGCCAGCAGAGGTCAGATCTAAGGAGGGCAGTATAGGATAAATCCGACTTGGAGGATGTGAGCAACTGGCTAATGTGAAGCATGGCAAAGAAAGCTACCAGGGCAGCTGCCCTGAATAACGCCGCCTCAAATGGCCCCTTGCAAACTACCGGCCACTGGTCTGTAAGCCGGAAAAAAATCTCAGGGGTAAACGGGGCCCAGGCGTCCTTGGCTCTGCCACGTTCCTTAGCCCAACCCTCCAACATCTTTTGTAGCAAGAAGTCACCCAATGGCTCGGGTGATGCCAGAGGGGCCAGCAACTGGAAGTGCTCCATCTGTTGGCGTGAGAGGGCATCAGTGATCTCATTCCTGACCCCCGGCACATGGCAAGCCTGGAACACTACATTAAGCTCCAGACATTTAAGGGTTAGGGCGCGGACAAGTCTCATGACTCGAGGAGAGCAGGAAGATAAGGTATTAACCACACAGACCACCGGCTGGTTGTCACACCAGAAAGGGACAGCTGTGTTAGCCCAAGATTCCGCCCACAGCCAAACTGCACCAACGATGGGGAACAGTTCAAGGAAAGTGAGGTCCCTGGTGATGCCGGCCGCTGACCAGTGGGCAGGCCATACGCCAGCATACCACTGGTTCTGATAAAAGATACCATAGCCGCAGGCTCCAGACGCATCTGTCTGTACCTGCAGCTTGGCACCTAGCATAAGCTCAGAACACCAGAAGGAAACCCCATTGAACTGGGACAAGAACTGCAGCCATACCTCACAGAGCCACCTAAGGAATGCCCTGACAGGTGCGATGACCCTGCAGGCAAATTTAAGATGACCGATGACAACCTGAAGCTCCCTAAGGGAAGCTTTGTGCCTGCCTAGGAGGCCGTGCAAGAGGCCCCTGAGGTCACTGAGTTTGGCCTCCGGCAGCCTGCTGGACTGCCGGACAGTATCCAACTCAATGCCCAAGAATGTGATGCAAGTGGAAGGGCCTTCGGTTTTTTCCTTGGCTAAAGGAACTCCAAGCTTGTCCGGTAACGTTTGAACTCCACCATCAGGAAGGCACAATGGCTGGAGCCAGTGGCCCCACAGAAGAGATAGTCATCTAAGTAGTGCACTACAAGGTGGCAGCCCGTTCTCTCCCTAAAGGCCCACTCCAAGAAGCGACTAAATGCCTCGAAGGCTGTGCACAAAATGGAGCAACCGAAAGGGAGTGCCTTATCAAAGGAGAAGCCCAACAATTCAAAGTCTCCCGGAAAGACAGGGAATAGTCTGAAGGCCGATTTTATATCACACTTCTCCGCCCCGGGGCCACAGGTCTTAACCGTTGAGATGGCAGTGTCGAGGGACCTGTACCAAACCGTACACCACTCATGAGGGATCCTATCATTGACTGATGATCCCTCCAGGTAGAACAGGAGGTGGATAAGCCTGTATTCACCCAGGGCTTTTTTTTTGGTACAATGCCAATGGGTGACATGCAAAAGTGGGGAGTGGGGGGCAGGGAATGGGCCCAACACACGCCCCTCTGCCACTTCCTTGTTAATCTTTCTCTCACCAGGTCCTCAAAGCCCTTTATTGATTTCAAATTGCTGGCCAACATGGGTTCTCTGGGTCCCAAGGCAGGAATGCGGAAACCCCAGAGACAACCCTGGAGGAGTTACAGGGCGGCCACTCTGTCAGGGTAGTGTCAGAGCCATCGATGCATGGGGATTGAGTTTTATGGGGCTAGGTCCCTTTAGGAACCGAGCCCGCTCAGAGGAATTTTTCTTAGCACTGTTGTTGCGGCCTGGGGATGAGGTCCACCTGCCCTTGGGGCAAGCTGTCACAGCATGGGTGCCACCGCAACCAGAGCAGATGTGCTTAAACCTGCACTGGTGTCGGTTGCAGGAACCTTTGGAGTTAAACTTCCAGCAGGCCAGGCAGGGTTGAACCGCCTGGCCCGCCCGACTGGCCAGTTCTGCAGACCAGATGGCCACTGTTGAAGTGATCAGCAGAGATGGGTCGGGCCGGGGACATGATCTTCATCCACAGCGGTCGGTATTAGAAGGTATTAGTCTAGATTAAAGATGGGAATGACTAAAAGAAATGAATCACAATATTCATCAGAAATTGCTCAGTCATCTAATAGTCATAGCTTCATGGCACAGTGGTTGAATGCCTGTACTGCAGCTAAAACTCTGCTCATGACCTGGGGTTCATGGTTGCCTCAGCCTTCCATCTTTCCAAGGTCAGTAAAATGAGTACCCATCTGGCTTGGGGGGGGGGGTGTAGCCTGTGTAGTATAATTAAACTGTAAACTGTCCAGAGACTCCTTGAAGTGGTATGGGTAGTATATAAGCAGAACACTTTGCTTTGCTTTAGTATTCATCAACTCCAGAGACCTTGATGTATATGAAATGACAAATATTAATCTTTTTTATTCATCCATTCATATGCAAACTAGGTTACCATAAGGCTGTTCCAGCAACCTAGCTTGTATCCCTAAATAATAATAATAATAATAATAATAATAATAATAATAATAATAATAATAATAATAATAATAATAAAAAAATTCTTCTTCTTCTTCTTTTTATCTGGTGAACATAGCTGCCAGGTGTTAAGCTGGAGTTGGCCTTCTCCAATCATCGAGCTCTTTCCAAGAGCCTAGGATGGTTGGAGATATCTTCGTAGAATATATGCTCTTCCTAATAATGCTGCCATTTGTAGTTGACCAATGTTGATCTTGTCTATGATGAGGGTTTTCAGATGTTGACCCAGGCATTTAGGGATTACACCCAAGGCACTTATTATTGGTATTGTTCTTGCTTTCTTATCCCATAGCTTTTTGGTTTCTATTTCTAAATCCAGATATTCGGTCATGTTTTCTAAGTCTTTACGGCTGACTGTTGTGTCTCCTGGTATTGCCACATCAACAATCTGAACCTTGCATTTCTTGCTTGTATACTATCGTGATGTCTGGAGTATTGTGGACAAGGTGTCTGTCACATTTAATTCTGAAATCTCAGAGGACCTTAATGACTTCATTTTCAGTAACCATTTCTGGCTGATTCTCCCACCAGTTCTTGCTTGATGCTAGGTAGAAATTTTTACACATGTTCCAGGGGAGTATTGCTGCTACTCTATTCTGATGGGCTAAATAATCAGTATGAGTGAGTTTTGGGCAACAGCTGATGATGTGATCAACCGTTTCATCCTTATCTTTGCACAATCAACATTTACTATCTTTCAATGATTTATCAATTTTCGCCTTTATGGCATTTGTTCTTAAGTCTTGATCTTGAGCTGCCATGATTAGTCCTTCAGTTTCTTTCTTCAGTGTTGCTTTTCTTAGCCAAAGCTATGTTTGTTCTTGGTTGATCTTGTCATTGGTGTCTCTTATAAACTGACCATGCAGTTCTTTACTATGCCAGTTCTCTATTCGGTTTTGCATTTGTTGACTTTTAAATTCTTGCTTAGTTTCTTTGTATTCCTTTGTTATGCCTTTGGTAGCTATTGAACTTGGAAGAGGCCTCTGCCTCTTATTTTCGTTGCCATGTAGAGCCTACTAACATCACTTTGTGGATGTAGTGCATGGTTTAATGTCGTTGCTTTTCTCTTCTTTTGACCTAATGCTTCTAATTCTGCCTGGGTCCAGTTTACAATCCCTGCTGTGTATCGCAAGACTGGAGTATCCCATGTGTTTATAGCCTGGATGGTATTCTTTCCATTTAATTTTGATTTTAAAATCTTTCTAACTTTTATTATTTACTTCTTTATGCTTTACTTCCTTATTAAACTCCAAAGGGGGTCCCCCTAGGATAAAATCATTCTTATTGAGTCAGGAAGCTGCTAATAGTCCCCCTGTGATTGGAGCTTCCTCAAGAGGTTCCCTTAATTACAAATGATTTTCCCTGGGGGAACCCCTTTTGGAGTTTAATAACTCATCCCCTGAACCCTAAACCTCTCCAATTTTTTGGGGGGGGGGGGGTTTGAGGGAAGAGTCCAAAAAAGCTACCCTGAAGTTTTGATGCCTCCAGGGTCCATCCTGAAAGAAATAAGTAACCTATCCATCCTGAAAGAAATCAACCCTGAATGTTCACTGGAAGGACAGATTGTGAAGCTGAGGCTCCAGTACTTTGGCCACCTTATGAGGAGAGAGGAGTCCTTGGAAAAGTCCCTGATGTTGGGAACGATTGAAGGCAAAAGGAAAAGAGGACGGCAGAGAATGAGATGGTTGGACGGTGTCATCGATGCAACCAATCTGGATTTGACAAAACTCCGGGAGGCAGTGGAAGACAGGAAGGCCTGGTGAGCTCTGGTCCATGGGGTCATGAAGAGTCAGACATGACTGAATGACTGAATAACAACACAGGGTCCAGGGAAGCCATTAATGAATCATTTCATTTCATTTTGTTCTGAAAATTATTTAAAAAGTCATTAGTAGTGAAATGAAATAAAACTACTAAAGAAATGAAACAAAACAAAACACTACACTTTTCATTTTGTGCCCATCTCTAATGTTTTCTACTTTCAGGGAGTCAAACGTGTTGCATCCCATTTGGCAGCACAATTCTGTACATGTTTGGTGAGA
>JAHTLZ010000074.1:9831511-9852463 GCA_023846285.1 Phrynocephalus versicolor | reverse complement strand
ACACACACACACACACACACACACACACACACACACACACACACACAAGCAAACCTATTTGCAAAAAATATGTGTGTTGTGGAAAATGGCAAAAAATTGTGTACTTATCTGCATGAGATTAGTGCATGAGCTTTGCATAAGTTAAAAATAATAACAAAGTAATGGAACATTTGCACAGTTAAAACACGTGTGCTGGCTACATTCATTTCTTGAGAGATCTGATCTGAATTAGTCACTTTGTAACTGGATTGATGTGACACGCTCTGTGGAGCTACCAAAGGAATGTCTCAGGAGTAGAGATGGGCATAAAATGAATTTTTAATTCATTTCATTATTAGTTATTCATTTTGTTAGCTAATGAAATGAATTACAAGCCAACCCATCAAAGAAAAATGAAATGAAACAAAACGGAAATTTCTGTTTCGTTCATTTCATTTTCTGTTGTTGAATGACACTTACCTTGAGTCTGATGTTCTCTTTGGAGCAGGGAAGCAAGCGCCTTTCAGCTGTGGGGGGGAAAAAGCCAACCCCGTAGTCAGGGCTTAAAAAAATTAAAATTTAAAAAAGTACCAACCCGGCTGGGAGCCACATGTTTGGGCTTGGCATTGTAAAAATGTAAAAAAATAATAAATGATAAACAAAATAAATAAGTGCCAATCCAGCCCCGGGGGCCATGTGGTCAGCACTGGAATTTAAAATAATAATAATAATAATAAAAAAATGGTGCCAGCCCTGGCTGGTACTTAAAAAATAAAAATAAAAATAAATTTAAAAAAAACCTTGGTCTGGCCTGCAGGCCAGCCAGAAGTAAAAAATTAAATTTAATTTAAGAATTAAAAAAACCCGAGGCACTGGGAAGCAAGTGCCTCTCTGCTGGGGGGGGGGGACAGTCCCAGCATTGGAGCTTAAAAAAAAAATAAATTCCCCAACCCAGGCACATGGAAGCTAGCATTGGCCCCAAGGGAGCGCCTCAAAAAGCCCCCAGGCATTGGGGTCTTTTAAAAATGAAAAAAAAAAAAAAAGAATAGTACTGGGCCTCTGGAGGCGCAGCCATGGCCGGTGCTCCAGAAGGAACTGGCAAGGCCTGCTGCTGCCCGGCATGGCCATTGCTGTGCCTCTGGAGGCGCAGCCATGGCCGGTGCTCCAGAAGGAACTGGCAAGGCCTGCTGCTGCCCGGCATGGCCATTGCTGTGCCTCCGGAAGTGGCGGCAGGGCAGCCCACCCTTATTACTGAAGCTCCACTGGCTAACATTCAGTTTTTTGACACAATTCAAAGTGCTGCTTTTAATGTATGAAGCCCTAAATGTCCTGACCCCAATCTCAGAGACGGTAACAGTTACTCTCCTCACGGTTCGCGGTCACGCTTGGGACCTGTACGAGAAAATATTACTCCACGTCCATTGCGTGACGGTGGAATCTTGTCCCAAGCACACCCTCTGAACTGGGATTTAAGCGTGATGAGCCATACCTCTCCCTGGCCTCTGGAATTCTCTTGTCTTGGTTCCTGTTTCGAGACAAGTGCCCATGAAGTAAGGCATTCTCCATCTAGTGGCAGGAATGCAAAGTTACATTCTCCAGTACAATCCCAACAGCGTAAACAATGCATCACAGAGAGATAAGAAAGCATAAAACCTTGAACTTTGCTGCTTAACACATGAAAGACAAAGTTACGGAGCATTGAAATATCGAAAAATGGAAGGTTGGACCAAAATAAGAGGAAAAACTAAGACAGGAAAGTACAGATATTGTCATGAAACAAGACGTGAAGTAACAGTCATCATGATACCAACAATCACACCCGTGGATAAACGGAAACAGGAACAGAACCAGGACACGACCACATGACTGTGAACGACGTTATCACAAAACAAAGGTAATCTCGGAGCAATGAAGGACGTGAAGTAACCTCTTGTATATCTCAGTATGAGCCAGCTTGGATGAGGCCCTTCTCTCAGCCCTGTCAACCTCAGAGGTGAGTCTGATGAACTCACAGGAGAGAGCCTTCTCTGTGGTTGCTCCCATACTTTGGGACTCTCTCCCATAGAAGGCTAGACTGGCCCCATCTCTGCTGTTCTTTTGCAAGCAGGCAAAGGCCTTTCTCTTCAGGCAAGCCTTCCCTGAGTAAATGGCTATCTGTTACATGACTTTTAGATGGATGGCAATGCAGTGCTGCTTGGACTGAATTTGTAGTACTGCTTGTATGTTTCCATTTAGTTTTCCATCTCACAGAGTGTCATTTTTTCTTTACATTTGTTTGCTTATTGCTTTTAGCTTTAACATTTCGTTCTTAATGATGTAAGATGCCTCTTCGCACTTACTGTTCTTATCTTTGAAAATTGTCTTTAGTGTTTCTTAGCAATTGTCTCATTGTCTCCAACTTTGTATATTGGCCTTCAATATTTTAAGCCATCTTGGGTCCTTTCCAAGGACCCAGACATAGTAGTAGTAGTAGTAGTAGTAGTAGTAGTAGTAGTAGTAGTAGTAGCAGTAGCAGCAGCAGCAGCAGCAGCAGCTGCTGCTGCCGCCGCCACCACCAGCGCCTTGGGTCCTTTTCCAGGGAGAAAGGCAGGGTAAAAATACTCAAATAAAATAAATAAAGTATTATTATTATTATTAGTAGTAGTAGTAGTAGTAGTAGTAGTGGTAGTAGTAGTAGTAGTAGTAGTAGTAGTAGTAGTAGTAGTAGTAGTAGTAGTAGTAGTAGTAGTAAAAGAAGAAGAAGAAGAAGAAGAAGAAGAAGAAGAAGAAGAAGAAGAAGAAGAAGGCAACGACGACGACAACGACACAGGTAAAGAAAGTGAAACTGACATCCATCTTGTGATGCCTAAGAGGGTATCCTGTAGACCACTGGTTCTCATCCTGTGGGGTCCCCAGATGTTCCTGGACTGCAATTCCCAGAAGCCTCCACAACTTACTGTCCTGGAAGGGATTTCTGGGAGTTGCAGCCCAGGAACATCTGGGGACCCACAGTTTGACAACCACTGCTGTAGACCATCCTGATTGCTGCCACTGGTATTGTCAACATTCTGGTGACCTTTGCTATGTCAGGTTTGGGATCCTTTTTCCTGCTGGCAACGTGGACACAGTACTGCGCCTTTTGCATGGCATTTTCAATCATGGAGAGAGAAGCACAGTGTTCCACATTCATAGACCAGAGGGTTCTTGTTTTTGTTTGCTTTTTTAAAAAAGATGTGGACATATCCCTTGAGCCCAGATAAGCAAATAAGGTTTTCTTTCTTCTCCTTTTAAATGCCTGTGGCATTAGTGGAACAGTAGCGCCTTGACAGCATGAAACAGCAGCAGATGTGGTAGAAGTCATAATCATAATATGACATTAAAAACACAGATTTCCCCTTTCACTTGAAAATGCCAGCAAGATAAGGTCAATGCATGTGAAGGATATTATAACCACTTTGACACAATAGGTTTGAAGAGCCTGGTGGAAGGCGGGGTCACCCTTGGAGCAGCCATTAATTCTACTGCTTTCTTCAAAAGCTGTCTCATATTTCTTTGGGCTCGTAATGTCTCAACATGTGCACATGTCCTTGGAAAATATAATGAGCAATCCTGTTGAATGGCACCCCCCCTTTTTTGAGAGGTGAGGGGCACAAACTATGATATCTTCATTTGAAACCAGTGGGTTTTAAAACTTACATTTGTTTATGCATCATTTTGGAAAAAAGCTTGAGAGGACAACTGTTAACCTTCACATCCTGTCACATAAAAGACCACAGAGATGTCATGGTGACACACTGTCACTTAACTAAAGTACATTCACTTTCCGTCAATAGATATGCATTAATTTAGATCTTGGTTTATCAGAGAGCCAGACAAGCAAGCCAGAAGGTATGGGTAAGGCCATCAGCCAATATGAGGCACTCAAAACTACTTTAAAAAGTTGGAAGTTAATGCATGTGTTGATACACCATTCAGCACTTGATCCATTGGGTTCCTCTGAGACTAATAACAAGATGCTGTTATATTTTTTGTTGTTGTTAATTAGGCTTCTTTGAACAAATGTTTGCCTTCCAGTATTGTTTAAGTTTTTATGTATGTAATAGTTGAGTTAATTTACCAAAGGACTGAAGTAACTTCAGTGTGCAGAAAGGTCACAACATTGCACTCTGTTTAGCTTTAAAAACAGGTGACTCAGGGAAGACATAGTATAGAGCAGCCATGTCCAAACTTCGGCCCTCCAGATGTTTTGGACCACAAGTTCCACAGTCCTTTGCCATTGGAAATATAGGATTGGAATTCTGGGAGTTGTGGTCTAAAACATCAGGAGGGCTGAATTTTGGACATGCCTGGTATAGAGGTTGATAAGATTATACATAGCGTGGAGAAAGGAGATTGAGTGTTTTTCCTCTCTTGTAATTTGGAGGCTCGTAGCCTGAGCTTCAGGGAGGTTATGGGCAAATAAAGTATTGAAAATCCAACAACCAAATAACATTGGAGGAATGGTACAAGGATTTATGGAATCTGGCTATGAATGATAAATTGACTTGTGAAATTAAAATTAGGCTTGAGAAAGTCTAATGATTTTAATGGAATATGGGATAAACTGTTGGTATATGTATTTCAAAAAGGTAAAGCGTATACACCCGGAGAAGATTCAATGTATTTCTGAAGGGAAATGGGCTGGTCAGTACCATAAGAGTTGTAATTTTGTTTAAGTCCCGAGTGGGTGTGGGTTGCACTGGGTTGTTGTGGGGTTTTTTTTGTCTTTGCTTCTCCTATTTGCTTGAGTTTTGTTCAATGTTTTTTTCCCCCTTCACGATATATTGCTGTTTTGTGTTTTGTATTGCAGTTTTATAATTTTAATTTAAACAATGCTGGAAAAGTACAAATAAAAGGAATGACTGCTTCACTAAGCACTTGCTTAAATTGTGGGACTCATTGGCCACAAGATTTGGTGGTGGCTGTTATTGTGGGATTATATGAACTCAAGTGAATTTGAAAGTGAATGATTGAACTTAGAGATAGGTGTTTCATTTAGGAAGGGGTTCAGTTCTGAAATGAAACTGGGACCTATCCTCCAGAACAAACTCAACCACAGATTTACCTTTCTTTGGGCCACATGGGGTGAAAGTCCAACCAATCTATAGGTTCACATAGGCTTTGTGTTTATAACTACTTATAACCTTGTAGCTTTAATGTAATGTTGTCTATTAATGCTGTAAGATGTCCCTCAATTCCTTGTTCTCCATAGAACATGTCTTAATTGTACTGGACTGTATATTATCCCTCATTACTGTAAGCCGCCCTGGGTCCTTTTGGAAGATTTGGAAGAAATGTTGGCTTGTCTTGCCAAACACTCTTAAACCAATGTACTTGTAAACCAAGGTATTACTGTAAATACAAAGCTAGTTACGGATTGAGCCAAAGTCATTTTTCTCATAGGGCAGGAAAGCTACCCATCTCTCACCTTAAGCCTCTACTGGCGCATAGTGCCACTGGTGTTGTCCCATGGATATGTAAACCTTAGCAATAGAGGGAAGGTCTGTGTTGGGGATGGTCAGAATACAAGCTGTCCCACTCTGACATGCTTCTGACCCCATCAGAAAAATCACACAACCCTCCAGATATGAAACTTGCTCTTTCTGCCTTGTATTAGGGTTAACAAATCACCTGCATAATGGCCGGCTGGCCAACTAGCCCTTTCTCCACTTCTTTGTTGCCTCCCTCACCTTCATTCTTCCAAACCTCTTTGGCTTTCGAATCAAGGGCATTGACAGCAGCTTCTTCCCCTTGCCATCCCTTGGCTGTCTATCATTTTACATCCCAAATGAGTGAAACCCCCGTGAAACAGAATCCCCCTTGGCTCTTGAGCGCCTCAGATTGGGGACAGTAAGATTGTACCTTCCTATAAGGACTTAGAACAAAGTAGGCATTGATCGCCTCTGTTCTCACGCAGGCAGCTTTCAGAGAGTGAGTTCTGCTCAAGATGAGTCAGCAGAAGCTCAGCTCTTGGATGAAGCAGAAATCGTTCTTTTGGTAGTTGCCAAATCACCGCCATACATGCCATGATTCTTTCCAGTGGCATGCTCTTTTGGACTTGGTTTATACCATTGCAACAGTTAAGACATCTGTCTACTCCTCTACACTTATCTTCCCAGTGCCTATCGGCCTCTATCTATCTCAAGTGGCACATCACACCCCAAGAGCTACCAGGCTTCAGAAAGTGACATTTGCATAATGTGGCATGTGGATAATTATGTGCACTGGATTATCCACTCAGATTGAGGAAATGATTACACGGGGGAAGAATTTCCTACTAATTCAGGGAACTTGGTGACAAACACAATATACATGCTTGTGCTGAAAATGTCAGGCACGTCAGCATGCCATATTGTGGTGTGACATGTGCAACCAGATGTGCACATTTGAAAGAGATGGGGGATAGAAATGTATGATATCTGTGATTAAAGAAAACATTAGCTGGCATGTGTGTGGAGGAGAGAATTTGATGAAGGGTGGCATCACAGATTAACACAAAAAGCGAGGAGAGAAGCTTGTGCCAGTGTGACCAGACACGAAGTGATGTGTCCAAATCAGACAAGTTAATGTGTTGCAACAGCCTCTCGTTCAACCTGTGGACAATGACTTGAGAAAACCTTAGGCCAACTCTTACTGTAGAGCAGACTTAGCATCTGGTTTTAGAGAAGCTGCAGTTATTTTAGCCTGGCAGGTCCAGTCCAAAGACGACAATGCTACTGCACCTTAAAGAGTGGACTAAGAGGATTGGTTGTGGTGCATATTTGTTACTTGATCCATTTGTCATTTAAAACCAAGGCAAATTCTCCCACCTTCTGGCCTCATCTAAGACATTGATGTATGTTATTTTTCTCTTCTTTATGATATTTTGTTGTTTTATCTGTTTTGTTATATAAAATTAATAAAAAAGAGACCCCTGGTCCCACCTCCGCATGCAGAGGTGCGAACGGGGCTTTCTTCTTCTTCCCCGCGATGGATGACAGCGCTGGGTGTGCTGTCATCCACTGCGTGGAAGATCCCTTTAAAGAGACCCCCGGTCTCACTTGAAGAGCTGATCCTGCGGTCTTCTCCCAACCACCCTCCACCACGGGAGGATGACAGCCGAGCCAGCTGTCACCTCCCCACAGCGGAGATCCCTTGAGAGAGGGGTGCGGGCTCGGCTCCGCTTGAAGAGCCCAGCCCGCAGTCCTCTCTCGAATGCCCTCCACCACAGGGGGATGACAGCCGGGCTGGCTGTCATCCCCTCACGGCAGAGATGCCTTGGGTCGGAAGAGAGTCGCGGTCCCACCTCTGCTTGCAGCAGCGAGACTGCAGCCCCTTCTCGAACGCTCTCCACCATGGGGGGACGAAACCTGGGCCAACTGTCACCCACCCACGGCCGAGATCACTTGGGAGAGAGACCCGGTCCCACCTGTGCGTGCAGAGACAAGAACGGGGCTCTGTCACAGTCCTCCTTGCGGGCGATGACAACCGGGCTGAACGAAACGAACCTAACTGAACAATTTTTTTCGGTTGGGTTCGGTTTGTTCTAAAATCACTATGGGCTTCATTATTCATTTTGTGGCCATCACTAGAGAGGGGATTTAAATGGATTGTTGTGCTTTGTTACTGTAAATGTGTTTTTATATTGATTGTAGTTACCTTGGTTTTGGTAACTCGAAATCGAGACTTCTCTGTGGCTGGCCCCACACTTTGAAACCAGCTGCATAGTGAGTTGCGCTTAGCACAGTCCCTGCCTGTCTTCAAAAATGTGTTAAAGACCTTGCTTTTCCAAGGGGCATTTGGCAACCTTTAGTGTGTGTGTGTGTGTGTGTGTGTGTGTGTGTTTTCCTACTTTGCTTTGCTTTGCTTTGCTTTTGTGAATCATTGCCACCATCTTTGTCGATTATTCTCATTATTTTCATTTTCATTTTTTTTACTATTATTATTTTGATTTTTTTAAAATTGTTGTTGAGTTTGACTACTGTAAACTGCCATTGGAAGATGAGCAGTATAAAATATAAAAATAAATAAATAAATTTAGCTTTTAAAGACTGTTTTAGATTATGTTATCCACCGTGCATCCTTCTGGGGAGAAATTTTTAAATTTTTAAAAAATGCATAAATAAAAATACACTGGTAAAACCACTCCTTAAATATCTGACTCCCCTTGAACGTCCTGTTAGGGTTACTATATGTCTGTTCCAACTCAACAGCACAGAACACATGCACACACAAAAATATGAATAAAGAAGCAATGTTCCCTCCACAAATGAATAGAAAATAAAAACTCCTGATCCAAACCCAGCCCCACTCTTACTGCTGATGACTTCTTGCATTTCATTATTCATTTGTTCGAGTCATAGTCATATGATTTTAATGATATGTGCAGTATTGGTTTTTAAATTTTTATGGCACCCTGGGAGGTCTTGCCCTGAGAGAGGGAGCTTATGAATAATGAAGAAAACAAATAAAGACATAAATAATGTTACTTTTGTAATTTATTCCTTAGAATCACATTCATTTGGCTTCTTGCAGTTCATTGACATGACTGTTGTGCCCTCCCCCATCTGAACCCCTTACTTTGATTGTTGTGGTGCTTAACCACAAATTTAAAATAATTCAAAGCTTCTGAATGCCACAAGCCACTGGCCCGTGGTGTAAAATATGTTTTCCTTGCCATTGCCTGTTTCAGAGCACAGCACAACACAATACAAGCCAGTCCTTGAACCATGTAACTTTCCTCCATCACCATTTATGAAGGCCATCAATGTCAACAAAAAAAATTTAAAAAGAAACCTTTGTACAACAAAAGCAACAACGCTACCCTACCTAATGCTTGGTCATTAAGATAGAGCTGTAATGCAATTCTAGCTGCTGGGATAGCTCTGGGGTTAAGGGATCTGGCTACAGAGCACGAGTTTGGTTGTTTAATTCCCCACTGTGAGAAGAAGGACCACCCTGTGTAGCCCTGGGCAAGGTGCACAGTCTCAAGATGCCCCCAGGAGAAAGGGGCTGATAAAAAACTTATGAATACTCTCTACCTAAAAAAGGGTTGTCGTAACTCAGAACACAATGGCACATGACAAGTATGATCGTATTTACAGTAGGCCAGCGGTATCCACTCGGGATCAGTTCCAGGCTTTCCCGCAGATAGCAAAAACTGAAGATAAGAGAAAACACCACCACCCCTCAAAAAGCCCTGTTGTTTTGTGAGAGCAGCTTGCTTTATGGCTTCTGTTTTGCGACAGTAGCTTGCTTTACAGCTGCTGTTTGTGAAAGTAGCTTGCTTTGTGGCTGCTGAATTATTTAATCTTTTCCGCTGCCAACTGTGGGTAACTGAATCAGTGATTAATGTATCAGTGGATATGGGCATCCTACTGGTTTTACACCTTGGTAGTTTGGTGAACACATTAAGAGTAACTATAATCATGAAATAATAAAGCTGGAAGGGACCGATAAGGCCATTGAATCTAACCTCCTGGTCGATGCAGGAATCCAAATCAAAGCCGATCTGCAAGGTGGTTGTCTACATTTCTCTTGAATGGCACCAGTGTTGGGGCACTCAACACTTTTTGAAGTAACTGGTTCTACTGCTGGACTGCTGTAACGGTTAGGAAGCTTTTCCTGGTATTCAACTGATAACTGGCTTCCTGTAATTTGAGCCCCCAATTGGGCTCAATTGTCCTGGACTCTGGGATGAATGAACACCAATTCTGCCACTCCTCTCTATGACGTCCTTTCAGGTGTTTGAAAAATGTGATCATATCTCCCCTTAGTCTTCTTTTCTCAGGGCTAAACAGGCCCACTTCTTACAGTCTTTCCTCATAAGGCCTGGTTTCCAGCTCCCTTACCATCCTTTGAAATAACTGTTGCTCTCCTCTGAACTTGTTCCAGTTCATCTTTCTTGAAGCATGATGTCCAGAACTGGACACATTACTGGAGATGGGTGTGTGTGTCTAATTTTAGTTTTTTGTTGTTGATTTATGTATACTTTATTTTATTATGCACCTCGTATTTTGGTTTTAAAAATGTATTTCTTTGTTAATTGTCATGTTGTAACATGTTGTAAACTGCCCAGAGTAGCCCTAGGTTTAGATGGGTGGTATAAAAGTGAAATAAATAAATAAATAAATAATTAAATAAATAAATAAATAAATAAATAAATAAATAAATAAAATAAATAAAATAACTAGTGTGGAATAGAGGAGGATGAGCACCTCATGCGGTTTGGGGACTACACTTCTGTTAATGCAGCCCAAAATAGTGTTTGCCTTTTATGTGACCACATCACCCTGTTTGGCTCATGTTCAGCTTATGTTCTATAAGAATTCCAAGATCCTTTTCACTTGTAGTATTGCTGAGCCAGGTGTCCCCCATATTGTAACTATGTGTTGGGTTTCTTTTTCCTAGGTGTAGTATCTTGCACTTATCCCTGTTGAATTTCATTCTGTTGTTTTCATCCCAAGCTGTCTGTTTCTGTCTTCCAGGGTATTAGCTTTTCCACCTGTTTTTGTCATCTGCAAATTGGGTAACTGATTGTTGCAACTGGTTATGAACTAGTTCCATCAGCAGACTTCTCACTGTGCCAGGGGAGCTTCCCGAGTGGAGAGAGTCAAAGCACAACCGAAAGGACGATCCTACCCAAGAGAACCTGGAGTTCTGAAAGGTTCCAGTCACCAGTCCACCTCTGTAGCCTCCAGCAGATAGTTAGGCTTGGTGCCAATCAGTTAATTTCCTTATACTTGAATGTTCTTCAGATTACTGAGTTACATCTGCACAGTAAACCATGTTGATTTATGTCAGGCCTGCCCAGCAGGTAGACCGTGGGCTACTGGTAGCCCATGAAGGGTTCAAAAGTAGCCTCCCAGCCATCAATAAAAAAAGTGAGGGGTTAAGTTCTCCACCCCTCTCTCTCCCATCCCAAGGACCACCACTGGCCCAGCAAAGTTCTGGGTCTTCCAGCCCACTGTCTCAGCTGGAAGGGCCATGGTGCATTGAAATCTGTTCCCTCCAGAACAGATTAATTGGTTTTCAATGCATTCCTATGGGAAACTGCTGATCTACTTACAAAAGTTTTTAGTTATGAGCACGTGCTCGGAACAGATAAAATTCATAAGTAGAGGTTTTAGTGAAGTAGCCCTCAGGCACTTTGGGCTGGAAAAAAGGAGACCTTGGCCTGTTCAAAGTTGAACAGCCCTGATTTATGTGATGATAGCTTCCTGTGTTAAAGGAAGGTGCTAAGTCACAGTTAGAATGGGTCTATTGGCATAAATGGAACTTACAGAGGAGATTACTCAATAAATCTCCATTAATTCAATGGGCGTACTCTAGTGTGATCTACTGTACGAAGCACAACATGGCCTGGGTCGAAGCTACCTCAAAGATTGAATCTCACAGTACGAACTGACTCGACTGCTAAGGTCAGCAGGAGAGGCCTTTCTCTCCATCCTGCCACCTTCACAGGTACGTCTCAGAAGAACACATGAAAGGGCTTTATCTGTTGCTGCTCCCAGACTTTGGAACTCCCTCCCACTGGAGGCCAGGACTGGTCAATCTCTTCTGCCTTTTCGGAAGCAGCCAAAGACCTTCCTCTTCAGGCAAGCTTTCCCTGAATGAGGGACTACCTACTATGTGAATTTATATGGATTACCATACATGATTGCATTGACTGATTTCATAAGAACACTAGTGTTTTTCATGTTGCTTTTCACCCCTCATAATGATTTTTTCTTTTCTTCTTGCATGCTCTTTATAGCGCTAATGTTACCATTTAATGTTCTAAGATACCTCTTCAAACTCCCTTTTCTTAACTTAAATATGTCTAAATGTTCTGGGCTTTATATTGTCCCTCATTATTGTAAGCCATCTTTGGTCCTTTTCCAAGGAAAAAGGTGGAGTAAAAATATTCAAAATAAATAAAATAAAAGTATTCAAAATATAGTTAAATGTGCAATACTTTTTTGTTAGATCAGCACCTGAAATCAGTACATAACTTGATAGTATGCAGAATATCTGCCTGGACTAAATTAACTAGATTAAAAATAATTATCAAGGGAATCAGTAAAAGTCTATTGATTCTGTGATGAGATATCCAACCAAGTTTATAAAAGGTAGATGAGTATTAACCTCAGCACCCACCTTTCTGGATCTTCAATATTTTTCATATTGGGTTATTTCAGAGGCAGAGTTAAGTCTAATTGAATGATAATTTGCCATAGCTTTACAAATTGTGGTTTAACTAGAATTACGTAGAACTTTATATAAAACCCAATCAGAGAGTAAAACTGATTTTTAACCTTAAGACAGGGGTCATCTTGTTGCTGCATGATAATGAGAATGCCCAGACCTCTCAACAGCCAAAGAGATGGCTTTAACCCTTCCTGTTGCAAAGAGGTGGGTGATATGTAGGCAGCTTGCTAATAAAATTAAAAGCATGTTGACATCAGAAGGAAATCTGATTCAATGCCAATTAACCTGATTAATCTTGGTGAATTGCTAAGATTTATAAGGTTCTTAGTCTCATGTGCCCTTTGGAGAAAAGAAGATTTCATATAGGGATTTTTTAATGCA
This sequence comes from Phrynocephalus versicolor, assembly GCA_023846285.1. Taxonomy (NCBI): domain Eukaryota; kingdom Metazoa; phylum Chordata; class Lepidosauria; order Squamata; family Agamidae; genus Phrynocephalus; species Phrynocephalus versicolor. Next base: position 9,839,917 of record JAHTLZ010000074.1, on the reverse strand, counting down.
GAGATGTGAAAATTAAAAAAGACACCTTGCAAGAGCTTGGGAGATCCCAGGGACATTTGGTCAGCCTTATAGAGGAAGATGCATCCTAATTAAATGCTGTTTAAAGCTAACCTCATAAAAGCCTAACTGAAGTGAGGTTTTGAATAATGGGTAAGCGACAGGTGGAGTGCCCAAGTTTCTGAGGGATATGCTATTCTCTTGAATCCACTGCACTTTCATTTGCTAGGCTGACTAAAGAGCTTACATGCTTGACTACAGTGAGGTATAAAGCCCAACTCAGTCCTCATGCACTGTGCTGAGTCCTCCCCTAGCAACAAATGCAGGCAGTCACACCTTGGGAAGGCCAGTCAGACCCAGATTTAAGAGAGATCACAAAATCTATGTTGAATTTCCAGCTGACAATAGGATGTTATCCAATCCGTCTGTCCATCTGTCCATCCATCCGTCCATCCATCCATCCATCCGTCCATCCATCCATCCATCTGTCCATCCATCTGTCCGTCCGTCCATCTATCCATCCGTCTGCCCATCCATCCATCCAACCATCCATCTGTCCGTCCATCCATCCATCTGTCTGTCTGTCTGTCTGTCTGTCCATCTGTCCATCTGTCTGTCTGTCCGTCCGTCCATGCATCCATCTCTTCCAGCTAAGAGAAGTTAGAACAACTTCCATGAGTCACAATGGCCTTGTGGCCTTGTGCTGATGTTCAGCTTTGCAAAAAAATGCACACTTAACCCACCCTGGGTTAAGCAATGACTTAAATAAAAGGAATAATAAATAATAGACATGGGCACGACTCGACGAAATCCTCGTTTCCGTTCTCGTTCTTCGTTCTCGTTACGTAACGAGGAACGAGAATGACAATTACTCCACTCCAACTCGAACCTGACCCGATAAAGATAAATTGGGTCTGATTTGTCGTTGTTGTGCATGGCATCACCGGCGATCGCGCGATGCCAAGCGGCACAGCACAGAAAAAAAGTTTTAAAAATAATAATAATAATAATAAAAAAACGATTCCCGCCGGCCATAAAAGCAGGCGAAAATATGCCTGCCTCAGTGAGGGCACCTACCAGAGAGGGGTGGTTTCTGGGGGGGGGTCCCCGGCCTTCCCCCCCTCTCCTGTCCTGGGCTGCTGGTACCAGGCTGGCGGGGGGGGCATCCTCACCGTCTCTCTCCATTTGCCATGCGGTGGGGGAGGGGATCCAGAATGGCGACCACAATTTTCTTTTGAAATCATGCTCCAAAAACCCACCAAAGCACCACAGAAACATGTGAAAATTAGGTATTTTAAATGCCTGAATTTTTATAGTAGCAGCAGTGGGTTTTTCTTGCAATAAACGTCTGTCTCCAATCCCATTGATTTTATTTTATTTTGTTTTATTTTATTTTTACACCTGCACAGGTGCATTGATGGGCTGGCCATGGGATGGGACCATGCAAATTTTGGAGCCATTCCACTAATCGCATGGCCATGTTTTGACTGAGACTTCTGGGTGTGCCAGAGAGGGCATTAAAAGCTCACAAACCCGAACCCTAACCCTAATCCTAACCCTAACCCTAACCCAAACGCCAGTACACTGTCCTTCTTAGTGGGTCAGAGGCACCCAAAGGTGCAGCCCAATAGCCCACCCTAACCTTAACCGTAACCCTAAGCCTAGCCCTTACCCTAACCCCACCAACCCTAATCCAGATCTGTATGCAAGTACACTTCCCTTCTTAGTGAGTCAAAGTGGGCGCCTTGCAGAGCCCACTCTCACTATCCTATTCCCTAACCTGTACGTCGGTACGCTAGTATGCTGCCCTTCTTAGTGAGTGAGTCAGAGGCACCCAGAGAGAGAGGTGCCTCTGCCACTTACCCCCCCACCCTAACATATGTAAAAAATAGAGGTGCCTCCCAGAGCCCACTTACCCCAACCCCAACCCCAACCCACAAACGACCAAACGACCAAACGACAAGCGGAACGACAAATTTTTGAAAATTATCGCGACAAACGGCAACGACCCGAAACGGACCTCTCCCGACAAACGACAACTCAAAATGTCATTTTTTCTGGTCATGCCCATCTCTAATAAATAAAAAGAAGTAGGTAAGGTTGCTGATCATGCTTTTAATGATTTGCAATATGATCCTATACATGTCTACATGATCTCACTTTGAGAAGAATTATGAGGCACATTCCCAGGGCCCTGAAGACACAACTGTAGGCTTTGAAGAAAGAAAAGCATAACCAATTAACAGATCATATAGTCTGAATCACCCACCTATGATCTGGTCAACTGACAAAACCTAAGGGTCTGGGGGCAGTCCAATTTCCGTTAGACCCTTAGGGAAACTGGGTGACCATCTTTGCAAGCAGCCTATGCTCATGCAGCCTATGATCTATACATTGCCCAAAGCACATACTGTAATCAAGGAAGAACAATTTGTGATCCAATGTTCCAGTTGTGGGAGGTAGATCCTAGTGCATGCTGGTATAAAGGATCACTGCCTGCATGCTTACACTAAGGAGGCAAATCTTTAGTATTTTACTCTGAGAGATAACAACAAAAATTCTTCTCCCTGCTAGAGAGTATAATGAGAATTTTTGTGTATGCTTTTGCTTTACTGCTTTTCTTTTTTCTCTTCTGTTTTTCCTGTTTCTTCCTTTTTTGGAAACGTTTGGGGAAACACACCCACCCCATATTTGGCACAATTGCATTTTCAACATTAATGGCAATGTTTTCCTGTGTACAAAAGCACTTGCCTCACCCCATTTAAAAAAAAATCCATCTGCAGGAGCAAACTATCACAGCAATTAATTCTTGCCATCCTATCCAGCAAGGTGAAATAGATGTGTCAATGGAAACTGTCAGGATACCCTTTTTGCTGCGGTGAAAACAAATCTGTGAATATTCATTCCATTCTGACTTAATGCTGCTTCTCTGAGATACCAGAGCTTCTCTAAACTTCCTGCAGCCTTCCTGGAACTTGCCAGGCTAGCTTAGATCTCCCAGCACCCTAGGGTCTGTTTGGTTCTTAGAGACCACAGCTGTGGTTGTCTAAGGAGGTCCCAGATACTTCTTTGCATGAGCTTCACATAGATTCATCTGTTGGTATGATCAGGCCTTGCACAAGCATAGTGCTCCAGGAATCTCAGACATTTACTCCATGACTGCACTAAGGGAAAAGGAAATATATCCTATTCATGCACAACCAAATGTACAAGCAGTTATCTGGCAAAGTCTAGGACTCTTGGTAAAAGAGGTCGTGTGTGGGGGGGGGAAGTAACCCAACGAAAAGTCAAAGAACAATTTCTGAAATCCAGCTTGGATCCTGAAGATTCCAGAAGTTGACAACAAGAAGAGTCAAGGCTCAACCTACCATTTGACCAAGTGGCAGCAAGCATGCTCTCCTTAACCACGAGGAAGGATGCTGTCGATCACCAAATACGATTGGAATGTCAGTCTGACCGCACTTCTGTGCATCTTGCCCTTTCTTCTGGCAGCAGAAGGTCTTGAACCACACTTCCAATGGAACATGGTGGATAAATCTTTTGTTCTAATGCCATTATGTACCAAAAAGGTAGGTGACCTGCTAGTCACAATACCCGCACCAATTTATTTCATTGATCCAGTCAACAAACTTCACTGACTGAACCCCATTATCAAAATAGGAGAGATGAAATCTCCATCCATACTGTCTCTGACATGGAGGGTCCTTCTCAGCTATTGTGCATGTGAAAGTTGGTAGGTTAAGAAAGTTTGCATCTACTTTCCAAGTAAATGTGTGGATTGGCCTTAATCTTGTGGTCTGGAAGGGAGAGATGGAGAAATGCAGTTATGATTCAGCAGAAGAGTACATGCTTGTAGAAGGTTCCAGGTTCAGTCTCTGGAATTTTCAGGGAAATAATTGCTGAAAGTCTGGTTCAAGCCCTCCAATTGTTCGACTTCAATTCTTTCAGCCCTAGCTATCACAAAGAAACAGCAAGGGGTCATGGGAATGCAGCAGCATCTGTAGAACTGCATATAACCCATTCCCACTATGGTGAAGGGATCGATGTTTTGGTTTGGTAAAAAAGGGAAATGTAAACATCTCATTTTCTTGCTATATGGCATACTTTTCCCTGTCAGCAAGGAGGAGAAGCAATTTGAAGACATTCTTGATATTGTTCTTACAGTAGTAAGAATGACGCTTTGTGCAAATAGAACAAATGTGGACAATTTTCCTAGAACATGGTGATTGCTCTTCTGTTTTATGGACGTTTAAGAATATGAAACACTGGAGGATTAGCATTTTAGCAGCCAGCCAGTCCTACTATGCTCTCTCTCTCTCTCTCTCTCTCTCTCTCTGTGTGTGTGTGTGTGTGTGTGTGTGTGTATTTGTGTGTGTGTATTTGTGTGTGTTGGGTGTGTATGTGTGCATGTCTGCCTGCCTTCCTGCCTTGCTTCTCCAGGGGGAAGGATGCTGGTTTTGTATGCATGTATTTTTCACAAGTGAATACATGATTGTGTGCTACTATCAGCACAGTTCCAACATATTGCTTGAGGCATAATATATCATGTGAAGCCTTTGACCATTCCCTCTTTGTGGTGGTGTTCTAAGATCCTGCAGTTTGACCGAGGACACACAGCTAACCCCAAAATCTGTGCACTTTCCGGGTGATCTCCACCAGCACCTCTGGAAAGCTTAGTGAGGAATTCCTGGCCCGTGATTACACTTTCCAGAAGGTGGAGAGGTGCTGGTGGAGGATTAACTGGCCCTGGAGGAATTCCATAGCCAGTTATTCCAACCCAGAGCGATGCCTGTTCCCAAGTTACAGGAGCCATAGTCTGAGTTAGGATGGGTTGGAACTTCTGTTTCACTTTCAGCTGGATGTGAGGATTTGCAAGGGCTTTGAATTTCCTCATCTAATATTCTTTCCACACCAACACAGACTCTGTCAAAAAGGGTGAGGTGCTTAGCGAGTATTCTCTACTAGAGATGGGCACGAAACGAATTTTTTTTGTTCCGTTATCCATTATTTGTTCTGTTACGGAACGGAATGAATAACGGAGCCCAGAGTAATTTAGAAATGAAACAAACAGAACCAGAACAAATGAGTTTGGTTACGTTCGGTTCATTCCTCCCTGCTGGCGATGACAGCCCAGCTGTCATCCCCAGCAGGGGAGGATTGTGAGAGCCCCATTCTCCCCTCCGCAAGCAGAGGCGAGGCCGCGGCTATCTCAATCTCTGATTTCCGCAGTGAGGGGGTGACAGCCAGCTTGGCTGTCACCTCCCCGCTGTGGAGATCAGTCAGAGGGGAGTTGGACACTGTGGATCACTGCTGGAGAGGGGCATGCGATCTGCCCTCTGCATGTGGAAGCTGGATTGGGGGGCCCTGTCCAGCGATCTCCACCCCAGAAATGACACCCGTTGGGCTGTCAGGCTCTGGGGCGGAGTGGAGAAGGAAGGGGCTGTGATCCGGTCTCCATGCGTGGAGGCCAGATCGGAGCCCCCTATTGCTGCCCCCCACCCCACAACCTGACAGCCCACTGGGCTGTCAGGCTGTGGGGCATGGTCGAGAAGGAAGGGGCTGCGATCTGGTCTCCACACGTGGAGGCCAGATAGGAGCCCCCTCTCACCGCCCTCCGCCCCACAGCCTGATAGCCCACCAGGCTGTCAGGTTCTGGGGCGGAGTCAAGAAGGAAGGGACTGATTCTCACGGGGAAGCCGAGTTCCCCCTTCTCCCCTCTGCATGCATAGGGGCGAAGGGGGGTCTGAAAGGGATCTTCCCCACCCATGCTCTCTCCCCCACCTCCCATCTCCCAGAGCCAGTGCCCAGTAGCCGCTGGGTGCTAGCTTCGGGAGGGGAGAATATTTAAAAAGCCCACACTCTCCTCCCACCTGATGGGGTGGGGGAAGAGCGGGCTTTCTATATCCTCCCCCAGCCCTCCCAGGCACCACCGGTGCCATCAAGCCGGCCAGGAGAGTGCTCCCGTGGCTGCGGGACTTTTCTCCTGGCCAGCTTGCCAACGGCTCTGGCAGCGCACGGCTCCGGGAGGGCTCCCCGCGGCTGCAGGACGGCTCTCCCAGGAGGCTTGCCACCGACTCCGGCAGCGCCCGGCCCTGGAAAAGCTCCCCACAGCCACGGGAATGCTTTCCCAGCAGGTGCCAAAAAATGACACCCGAAAAACAGAGCAGGCCCCTGGGGCCCGTAAAACGGAAATGACCCAAAGCGGGCCCCAGGGTATGAATAACAAGCACGAAACACCATTTTGGCGTTTCGTGCCCATCTCTATTCTCTACCATAAAATAGCCATGAATGTTCAGAAACATACATGTAGTGGTGCTCCTTCTGACAGAGGCACCATACAATACAACACGGGACTGGCTGTTGGCAAAGTCTTTTAACTATGGAGAGGAGGAAATCACACCATCTTGCCTAACATTCAGCCTTTGTGAAGTGCAGAAGTTTAGAGTTATACCAATAACATTTGCCCCTTCAGGCAATGCCTGGAGCCAGCATGAACTACTGTTTCCCATCCTGGAGCAGAGTATCTATTTTAAGTCTTTGGATTTCCTAAAAAGGGGAAAAATGTTAAGACTCTGTGATGCCTATTAGAACTATGAATAATAATCAGCACCTGCCCTAGTTTTGCTTTCAACGTATTCAAATCAGCTTTTAAGGGCCAGGGCAGGGTTATATTTGGCTTTGCCAAAATCCTTTGGAGACAAATGCAGAGCATTTGAGAAAGGCACAACAACTCCCCCCACTCCATATTCTGTAAAGCAGAAAGATGGAATTTCTGTTTCACTCTCCCTCCCTTCTCTGTCCCACCTTTTTTTTTTTTTTTTTTTTGGCCTGGGGACTTGTCTGTGTTTGAGTAGATAAAAGCAAACTGAAGATTGAGCAAATAATGTTAGCTATTTTAATCCATCCGGATAGGGATGGAGTTGGATCAGTGCTTATGCTGCCGTTGTGTTCTTAAATGTGAATAAGTTGGGCACAGGGAGGAACTCTTACCAAATGTGAAATAGGGAAATGGCTTCGCTTTAAGCATCGAGCCAGGGAATGGAACGATTGATTCTAGAATGTTCTCCTTGCCTACAGGTATGATGGGGAAATTTAGAATGTTGAGTATGGAGAGCTATGACAGCAGCAATTATGACAATGATCAATCCCAGCTTCTGAGTCAGTGGTTCCCAACTTTGGGTTCCCAGATGGTCCTTGGACTACAACGCCTAGAAATCTTAGACCAGTGATTCTCAACCTGTAGGTCCCCAGATGTCCCTGGACTGCAACTCCCAGAGTTGCAGTCCAGGAACATCTGGGGACCCACAGGTTGAGAACCAACGCCTTAGGCTGCTTTTACATGACCCCTAAAATCTGAAGCAAAGGGCTCCCAGATGTGGAGCTTAAAATTGTTTTCCCAACAGCTGCGGTCTTTAAAAGAAATTAAGTACGACCATGCCCAACTAAGCGCGTGCCCCAATCCATTTTACAGGTACCTAGTCTCCGGAGGTTAAAAATTTTCCTATGCGGATTATAAAGTTGTGGATGCCGGCTCTCCTCGCCTTCTGTTTGTTTTTTTATCCCCGCCGCCCCTTTAACAGCCTGGAATCCCTACGGGGCTGCTCTGATGGCAGATAGAAGTGAGCGGAGGTGAGCCTGCATTCTATTCTCCCTCCCCTCACGCAGACAGGAGCAGTGGAGTGCGGAAGGGTGGGAACACAGGAAGCAGAACAAACCCCCATGATCTCTGGTCCGAATTTAAGTTGCCAGCGGATTTTAGAGGTCATGTAAAAGCATCCTTAGACAGTACTGCCAGTGGTGAAGACTCCTGAGAGTTTAAATCCAAGAACATCTGCGAAACCACAGTTGGGAGTCATTGCAATTTGAATGTATGACTTGGAAATGAGGGAGAAGACTAAGGTTTTTTTTTAAAAAAAGGATATTGGGCATGAGACAATACTTCACAAAAATCCAGATTTTCAAAGAAGAGAGGAGAAATGGCTCTAAGAACTGGAGCTTGAAATCAAGTGGAGCAGCATTTGCCGTTTGAAGGAGGGCGTGGGCGGAGAACGAGATCTATATAATTCTAGGATAATACCATGCAATTATTGCAGCTGTCTCAACTCCATTTGTCTTCCAAGTACTGTTAAATGTTGACTCTCCAAATTCTATTCCCCCTCCCGTGACCCTCCCCCCCACCCCGATACACATACCCATCCATTTTTAATACCATACATAAGTGTTTAGGCATCAATTTTTCATATCCTACATATGTATTTATTCCTTAAGTGTTCATTTTTTATCTACATTGCCCAAGGAGAATCTGAAATATAATAAACTGATTGACAGTAGGAAAGGAGGATTATTATGTATATGCTCCCTAGAGCAACTGCGTGGCAATCTCAAGCACGCTTGAAGTCTCATGGAACC